>OZ010791.1:50583238-51315738 GCA_963932465.1 Maratus speciosus
GGGGTACCTTGTGTTTAGGACTGAATAGATCTCTTTAAAAAATATATTCTTTAATTAACCTCATTTTTTAGTCTTTTCATTTTCGTTTATTTATAATATGGTATAATAAGTATTAACATTTATTTTCATTTATTTATTATAATTATGTATTTATTATTTATTTCAGTATTAAATTAATTATATGTTTAAGTAATTTATTATTTATTTAGGTATAATTTTCATTTTTATTTTCATTTATTTGTTATTTTTATTCGTATTTATTTTCGTTTATCTTCATTTAATACAGATAAATATTAATGTGGGATGTTATTAATGTAATATAGATTAATATTTATTTTCATTTATTTATTATAATTAGGTATTTCATTATTTATTTAAGTATTATTTTTATTTTCATTTAGATGTTAATTTTATTTGCATTTATTTTCGTTTTTTGATTTTTAAATTTAATATTTATAAATATTAATATAGTATATTATTAATATAATATAGATTAATACTTTTCATATTTATTTAATATTAGGTATTTCTTATTTATTTAAGCCATTCCTTATTTTTTAAGTATTATTTTTATTTTAATTTATTTGTTATTTTCAATTGCATTTATTTTCATTTATTTTTTTATATTTATTTAATATAGATAAATATTGATATAGTATATTATTAATATATTATGGATTAACATTTATTTTCATTCATTTATTTATTATAATTAAGTATTTCTTATTTATGTAAGTATTATTTTTAATTTCGTTTATTTGTTAATTTTATTTTTATTTCTTTTCTTTTCTTTTTATTAAATATTGATAAATATTAATACAGTATCTTATTAATATAATATACATTAATATTTATTTTCATTTATCTATTGTAAATAAGTGTTTTTTATTTATTTGAGTAATTTCTTATTTATTTAAGTATTATTATTTTTTTTTTATTTGCATTTATTTATTTATTTTTTTTTTCATTACCAATTAAAATCGCTCATTAATTAAGCTCCTTCTGTTAACTTTATGATAGATAGTTAAGCTCGTAATGAAGTAAGGCGACTTGTTTTTCTCACTGAATAGGCAGATTATGACCCTGGTTTCACATACAAAAACTGTTCATTTCTGCTGTTTTGTAATTGATTATCTATTGCTGTACTACCACTTAAAGTTTCTCTAAGGACTTTTGAATCAATCTGTATACTGAGTTTTGTTTTTAGATTCATTCATATTTTGAGATTTAAAAAAAAAAAAAAAAAAAAAAAAAAAAAAAAAAAAAAAAAAAAAAAAACTTAAATTACGTAGATTTTCATTATTTTCTTTTTCCTTCTATAAACACTGATGAATATAATTGAGATATGTTTCTTTATAATTATCGCACAGATTGGAGGAGAAACGTTTTCTGTAAATCGCTAAAATCTAAACGTCAATTTCTAAATCTAAACGCATTAGAAATAATCGTAATAATTCCTAAAAGAAAGTTTTATAGAATTGTTTAACTAACATTAGTTTGAATTTAAAATATTAAATAATAGTAAAAAAGGGGTCATTTATTGACAAAACATTTTAAACAGAAATAAGCTAAAAACAACGCATATTCTATAAATAAAAACTTATAGAACAATACTTATTATATATACAGTACACTCGATCAAATCCATAGCCCTAAATTCCACAAAATTTGGTTATGTATTGTTATGCAAAATAATGTTTCATTAAAAAAAAAAAAAAAAAACCTACAAGTGCAAGAAGATAAAATTAAAATATTCTAAAAATGAAAAATGTATATTGAAACAAATTACCAAAACTTTGATTTAAAAAAAAAAAAATGGTTTTTCACTCTCCCATTGCCCAACAAAAGTGAAAGATTGTAGTACAATTTTCATTGTAATTTTTTACAATATGTTAAAAAGAAAGTCATCTCTACATTTTTTATACAAAATATTATTTATCTGAAGATAAATATTAAAATTAATAATCATTTATTATTCTATTAAACCGTACTAAAATTGGGGAATTTTTCAAATAGTTCAGTGCCATTTGCGGCACATTGAACGAGTATACTCGATCTGCAGCGTGACAGGATTTTAAGAATACTTTTTAAATCGTATTACGAGTAGTCAAACACTACACACATTAAATAGGAAGAGCTTCATTACGTAGTGGGATTTCAATTAAAAGTTTTTTTTTTTTTTTTTTTTTTTTTTGCATGATTTATAGTTCATTTCATTCTCTTGATTGAACTACCTTTTTAAATCTATTTTCTGAAATATGTGAATATCTTATGTTTCTATATAATTATTATTTTAAAGATTAAAGATATTTTTTGAAAGATGATCTAAAATCCGCAAAACCAAACTTCCCTAAATGTGTGGATTTGAGAGAGTGCTGTGTTTAAAAAAAATACTTCATAATCCATATATTTAAATTTCTTCAAATTTTCCTAAAGCTTATTATGTATTATTTTGAAAAATTGCTGCCAGACTATGCGGATTTGATAGAGCGAACGGTACATTCACAAAAGAATTAATATAGAAATATTTATGACTTTATTACATTTCAACAACGTTTAGAAGGACATTTATTCTATATATATATATTTGATATTTCCAAATTCTTTCTTAATATATCACACACTTTAAAAAGAACAGCAGAATTTTCGAATTCTATGAACATACAAAAACATAAATAGGAAAAGGTTTTTGATCGTCATGCAATTCTAAAAATGTCTTAAATGTAGAAGTACATCAAGATCATGCTTAGTTAAAATTTAACTTTATAAATTAAAACAAAGTTACCAACAGCTAATACCTTTATAACACAACATTATGTCAATTTTACATAACAACATAACTCGTACCATTTAATGGTTCTTATAGGATAATTAATCTAGACACATAGCAATTTTGTCTAAGATAAATATAAAATTATAGTGATAATTTAGATTCGTTTTGTGTCACAAATATGTTTTATACAATTTTCCTAATTTACATTAAGCATGTTATATTGTAAAACTCAGTATAAGATGTAACATAATGACATATTAAAATATAAATTTTTAAGAAAATTTTCATTATATTTTCCTTTGAGCAATTTCCGTTCTAATGAAATCTTTAAATATGAAAAAAATGTACCTAATTTTAAAAGTTTAAAGTTATCGTTGTTTAAAATATTATATGTCACTTTTGGTGAATGAAAATAATAATACTTTCAATAAAAATCAAGAGAATCTAATAAAATTAATCGTTGCATTTTTGGATAAAATTTTCTGTAAAAATAAAATAATTTGAATTTTTATATAGATAACATATTTTATATTTCGTTGGTTATGTCCTAAAAATAGCTGATATATTATAGATAATATCTTTTCAAAGTATAACCATCAAATATTTAAAAATTCTACTTTGATAAGCAAGATTGAATTTACATTAGCTTACAATTTAAATAAATAAAAAAAAATCCAGCAAAACACATTTGTAAACAAGTGTATAAAAAACATAAAATAAAAATAAATTTATCCACAAATTATGGCACATATTACTAAAAGAACCTAATTTACCATTGACTGAAACAAATAGATTAAAAAAACCCTACAAGTTTCAACTGTGTGTTGATTAATAAATTTCGTTGAGTTTAAGAAAACTGTCTGTTGGAGTGATGTGTTTTATGAAATATTCAAATTAAAATGAAATTCAAATATTATTTTTAACTTTGGCTTATTGTTTCGCCCACAGTCATTGTCAGTGTCTCTTCTTCGAGAAACGTGGGCATATGTATTTGTCGAATAAGCGATGCCACTCCATCGTCTTTGAGCCTGCATCGACATAGAATTTTTTTGAATGCAAATCTAAAGTCTTTACTAACCATTCCGTAAATAAGAGGATTTAATGCCGAGTTGCAATATCCAAGGTAGAAAAACACTTTGAAGAGCAGATCTGGAATGCAGCTTCCGCAGAAACCCATGATAAGATAAACTGTAAAAAAGGGAAGCCAACAAAGAATAAACCCTCCAACAATTATCCCAACAGTTTTTGTAGCTTTCGCTTCGGTTCTGAAGCGTTTCGCGTGCCATCGAGCATTCCGTTTGCTTATTCTCGTGAACAAGTGACGACCAGCTTTGCCGTTTTTTTCTTCTCCGTTTCCACCACTTACTGTTAGGTGATCAGTGGAGCAGGACTGTGTGCAATCTGCGGAGGTAGACGGTGATTCTGCATTTTCAAAGCTCGAGTTATAGGTTGCTGCGGTTGCAGATTTAGTCCGCCTAATACGATGTTGACGGGAAGGACACGGACTGTTTTTTGTTGCAGCTTTGGTTGTGTAGTAATGCTTTGCGTTGTCTTCTCTGAAGCAACGAGGACTGGAATACTCTTTAGTGTGATGAAACACTACTGTAGGGATACGACGTGGAACTAGGATATCTCCTGCCCTACGAGGT
This sequence comes from Maratus speciosus, assembly GCA_963932465.1. Lineage (NCBI taxonomy): Eukaryota > Metazoa > Arthropoda > Arachnida > Araneae > Salticidae > Maratus > Maratus speciosus. The sequence goes on from OZ010791.1 coordinate 50,587,661, forward strand.
GCTTGATTGGGATTTCCTGCACTTCGTGTGGAAGAGGTTGAGTCATTTGTCGATCTTCCTCGGTGAATTCTCAAAGTGACATCCGCCCCATTGTCACCTTCCTCTGGTGCGTTCGTCGATGCCTTATGTTTTTTTGTCTTCGCTGTGCGGAAGCCCCGCTCTAAGGCACGGCTCGTCTTTAAGGCGACCACATATATACGGTAATAAAAGAAAAGCATTATTAGCATGGGAATATAAAAAGACCCAAGTGCCGAGTAGATGACGTAACCTTGATTAGTGATGAGGGCGCACTGAGGTTTAGGACATCTTCTGGATGTAGTGTTCTGTAGCATGAGTCGAAGTTCATCCATTAAACTACTTGAAATGTTGCCTGTTGCATCATCAGTAAAATTAAATGTACTGTTTCCTACGAAAATATCATCTTGAAATCTAGCATATTCATTCCAAAACTGAGCATTAGTCATGTCTCCAAAAAAGTGGGTGATATTGTTTAAAGGAGTTATTTCTTCATCGTCTTTTACCCTGTCATTCCAGCCTACTAGGGGAGGAAAGCAGATTATAAAGGATAAAACCCAAACCACTGCAATAAGCATCTTCACACGTAGAGTTGACATAATTGTCCTATAATGAACAGGTCTAGTAATAGCTAAGTATCTATCAATACTAATAGCACAGAGATTAAGAATGGATGCTGTACACAACCAAACATCCATTGCTAACCACATTTGGCACCATAGTTCGCCGAATATCCAGAATTCAAGGACTTCGAGAGTGATTGAATAGGGTAAAACAGCAAGTCCAACAAGAAGGTCAGAAATTGCCAAAGAAACGATAATAAAATTCGTGACTGTTCGTAGTTTAGCAGAAGCAAAAACTGCCAAAACAACAAGCAAGTTACCAACTATAACAATCGCATTAATAATGCCCAATATTATGATAATTGCAATATTTTTGGCATTGTCAATGATCTCCTGTCTAAACCACGATGGACATGCTTGTACAGAAAAAGCTGGAATGTCGTGTACAATATTAGAATGAATATCCGTTGCCATGGCAATTTTTAAAGTCGCATTCTCTGCAGCAGTGATCATAGTTTCTGGGTACTGGTGGACTTAGAAAACAATCAATGATATTTGGCAAAACGTATGACTAGAATATATAGTTGTATAAAAACGAAAATTATAATGTGGTCATTTTTAATGTCTTTATAACATTAAAAACAATAGAGGAGGGGGTAGCAATATAGACATTTCCAGCTAAAAATATAAAACATTCAGACACTTTCATTAAAATATATCGCAGTTTTGCGAACATTTAGAAGAATACACTTAACATTAATAAACAAATGTATATACATTCAATAGGCTATTATTTGTTGAAAACTGTTTAATGAGAAATGTATATTAACTAAAGCTTGCTTATATCAGCAAAACGTTTTGATATTTTGTCAGCCGGCGTCACCTTTTAACTGGATTATTCCATTCCAGTATCGGTTTGGATTCGAGCTACATGTCCACCGATTAAAGTATGGTGGGTTTATCCAATCCCAGCAATCGGTAGAACCATTCGGATCGCAGTGCAACAACGTCCACATTACACTAGAATTTTTCACTAGTCTTCCATTAATTATATTGTAAATAGTCTAGCAAAAAAACTTCTTTATAAATCATTTAATTTTTTAAGGAGTGTCCTGTACTAATTTTTTACTTTCATAAAACATATTTCCTTTGATATTTATGGCTCAAATGCATATCAAAGATTTAAATGTATTCCCGCAGAACTTGCCGTATCTCATTCATCACAATGTCACTGATGTAACGATCAATGTAGTCTGGTCCTATAAGAAAAAAAAATAAGAATGTAACAAGAGTAAAAAAATATACATCACAGAAATTTAACATTTCTTAATTAAAAAGAAAGCATTGTATCTTCCATATATTTTCTCTATACTCATTAAAGAGAAACAAACATACAATAAGAGCAAAAGGCTAATTATAGAATTTTGTAAAATCCATTATAACAACGTTAAACACATTTAAATTAACGAAGTCTGAAATTTTATAATTAGTAATAAATTATAAATACATAAAATAAAGAATACAATAAGTATCGAATTTCTCAAAATCCAATGTATTAACAGCAAGGTAATTTAAATTAACCAAATTTAAAATTTCGCAATGAGTAAGAGTAGAAAATATATACAAAATAAGAGCATAACACTAAAATCAAAACACTAGAAAATTCTAAAATTCAATTGTTAAAAATAGGGAAAGAGCAACGCATTTGGAAAGAACACAGTCTTTCTTCATCATTCACAAAATATGTGATAACACTTTCAGATCGCGAATAACCGTCTTCTGTACCTTGTGAATAATTTTAACTGTTTATTTGTTTTTAGTTTGCACTTTTTGTGACAGTTTTTCTTTTGCATTCGGTTTTACATAAGCTTATTTGACTAATATAAGAAATGTCAGTGAAACAAGCATCTAAAAATATAATTAAAATATTTTTTGAGAAATTGTTTAATATTAAATAACTTAAAAAGAATCGTTTAATCGTTCATTTTATAAAAAACTCTTTTTAATTTTGGACATGGCATTTCAAATACCTATTCATGTAAAAAATTTAAAAAAAAATGCGTATTTTATTTTACATATTGAGAAAATAATCAGATAATTAAATCATTCAACAGAAATAATATACTCAATAAAATATTTTAAATCATTTTTATGAAATTTGAAGCATGTTTTTAATTTACCTATACTAAAAATTTTATATTTCGGACAGGAGGTTTTGAAATATTCTGTAACTGAAAATTGATTTTATGCTTCAAATATTTTCAAATGGTACGTATAAACTGTAAAATCTGTTTCATATTTTACGGAGACACTTTAGAGTTTATAGGAAGATTACCCCCAACAAAATGCACCGGTACAATATTTTGGTAAAGTACAGGACGAGTACAAATGATGAACGCGATTTTAAAAAATCATATTTTTGAAACTACTGCACATGTTACAGTAAGTGATACATGAATTTAAAGAGAAATACCAATTTTTTTTTTATTTAAAAATGTCCGATGTGTGACCCTCTTGTTACACGGCATACGTCCAACCTGTAATCTAGTTCGTTCCAAAGATTTTGTACCATCACTCTGTCAATGGTCTGAATGTAATTTCTGGCAGTGTTTTCAGCTTTGGCGGTACATAAACAATGTCTTTGACGTAACCCCACAAAAAGAAATCACATGGTGTTAGGTCTGGGGATCATGGTGGTCATGTGATTAAGGGTAAATCACCATCAAGTACCACCATACCAAATTCAGGTATCACTTATTTTAATATGTGCAGTAGTTTCGAAATTATGATTTTTTGAAATTGGGCCCATCATTTGTACTCACACTATATATATTTTTTATTTGGAAGGTTGTTTTACCATTTAAAATAGTTTTTTCTTTACTTCGCTTTCGTTAAATAATTGATAATTAGATGAGTCGATTTCGAATTACCTTGTAGATAAAATTTCAGCTTAAAATAAATATACATCCTTGTATATAAATAGCCCAAGCGTTCTTCCATTTTTTAAGGACTCATACATTTAAAATAAACTTCATTAAAAACATGCAGAGAACATTTTATTATTCTTAATTAAAGCCTTATTTTTTGTATGGTAGCAATAAAATAACTTTCTTGATTAAAAGTCATCAGTAGCTAAAACTATGAATAGAATGGAACAGCATTTTATGTATAGATTTTTGAAGGCATGAGGAGACTATTTCAGTGAAAAAAAATAGTCCGGTAAACAAAATACCAGTTTTTGTATTTTGGTACCTCACTGAAAACTTTACTCTTTTTTTGAGTTCGAACTGATTGTGCCCATGTGAAGGGTTTCTATTTATGTCTATAAGCAATATTAGAAAAAAGCATAATTATGCTAATATAATACAGACATTCTAACAATATTATGTGACTGAATTTATAATATATAACAAATAAAGAAAAAATGTCCATATATTTAAAACGCTAAGCGTTTTCTTTCGACAGTCCGTGAGATGACACTACTGCATCAAATTACACCAATCTTTTTTTTAATGAAAGATATTTGGCCAGAGATTTGTTATTGTTCATTCGTTTGTTCAAATATTTTATTAATTAGCCGCAATTTGTAATTAAAATTCTACAGTTGCGCATGCGCAGTATATAACTACAAGTCTGCCTTTGGAGTGACGCGCTGCACATGGGCAAAGATGCTCGCTCAGTTGAACTATCACATCACAGGTCGAAGTTGTTCAATTCGTCTGTCGATCTTACTGCAAACAAGCTTTTCTTTCTTTCACAAAGTTAATATTATTTTACTCTTTCAGCATTACTAAGGATTAAAAAAATTATTGAGTCTATATTAAGAGCTAGATGCACTTTATTTCAGGGGTGTCATATTGTTTTGGTCATATTACACACAGAAGATAAACACAGTGATTTGAGGCTAAAAGTTATGGATGGTGATCCGTCTTATGAATTGCCAATAGCTAGACACGGAGGAATCTAGCATATTAAGCTGTAGCTACGTCTTTGAATAAAATCGTATAAATATTTAAACTCAAAACTATTTCTGTACGATCAGAACTCAAATTCTAGACATGTATTCAAGACATTCGTATGCGTCAACTGATTTTCGAACCTCTTCAATTTAGAAGGAAGTAAAGCGAGTTCCCGCTAGCGTAGCGGGTTAACGCAGCACTTTAAAGCTATGAATTTTTGTAGAGGACGCAGGTTCGAACCCAAGCCTGGCAAAATGTGTAATATTTTTTTTTTCGAAAATTCATTTAAATAATGACATATTTTATTAGGTAGAGAAGCCATAGGATTTTTATTATTCATTATTATAACTACATCAAATTTAACACTCAATAATATTTTGAAAAAATAGTTATTTTGTATTTAAAATATTTAATCTAAAATATTTTACATGTAATTATCAATTAAATAAATTGAGCTGATCAAAATGTTCTTTATATTTTCTGACGATTATCAAGAATGTATATGTGTTGTGTATGTGTCAGAAAGAAAAAGTTTGTCATTCATTTGCGTAAAAAATGAAACGAAAAGAAAGAAAAATATTCGTATAACAGCTATGAAAGAAATTACCTTGATATCCATGTTTAATATTTAAAAAAATGTAAAATAAAATTCACATAATAAAAAATGTATATTATAAATCGTTACCTGCGTCAAGTTTCAAATTTAGGTTTTTAGACAATAACACAGATAAAAGTAAAATTCATGGCGACTTTTAATGGCCGTGTAGTTTTGATAAATAAATAAATGAAAATACATGTTGTTATTTTTTTTAAAAAAAAGGTCGTAGTAAGTAAAAATAAATTCCCTACCCGGTGTTTTTAGATACATTTCTGATTAAAAGTAAGCATAAATTAGTTGTAAATTATAAACTTAAAATTCCCCCACTTCATTGAATAGATTAGACTGGCAGCACCATCAGTCGCCTTAAAGAAATAAAAGAATCACTTATGGAATGTAGAAATTCGTCATTCAATAATTAATTTAAAAGCAAATACCGTAATTTCGCACGTATCCACCTCACCTCAGATAACTCGATATCCTACCAGAATTTATTTTTGAAAAAACGCGACTTGTGGCTTAGCACTTTTTTTACTTCTTTTTTTCAATAAAATTTCCGGTTTGAAAAAGATTTAACTAAGCCGCGGTGGATACACGCGAAATTATGGTAATTAAAAATTCAAGAATTTTGCTAATGAAACATTCAAGTTATTTACCGTCAAATCTTGACAGGCACTAACTAGTTGATTATAAAAGTATTTTTTTAAGCTTTTAAATTGGATTCGTATATCAATTTGACAATAATCGATATTTATTTTTATATGTATATGTATTTATGTATATATAACATATATCACGAACTATATGTGATATTTAACATATTTCTAACGTTTTATATGTATCTATAACAACTGATAGTCCGTCAGTCATCCTAATGAATTTTTGTATGTATGTTACCAATACTTTTCCAAAGAAATTGCTATCGAATCTGTAACGTGCGCACAAACCAATCTTCAAAGTATATTTTAATAGCATTTAATAAGTATTTTGAGCTGACAAAAATGTTCATTTCACTTTTATTTAAAAATATTTTGAGCTCAGCATGTCTCAGGTTTTTAATTGTATTTATGCTGGAACTGCATGTTGTTAATTTTATACTTTCTTATGTTATAATTCCTTTCATCAGACAAGCCAGATTTATAGGTTGATGGCTCCTCTGAATCCGAACTTCTCCCGAAATTTTCACTATTCGTAACTTTAGTTTTAACCAGTTCCGATCCGATTTATTTTCCTTTTTGAGGAAATAAACAGTAGCTAACTAAATAGTATACGGATGTTTAATGAATATGTCATGGTCTAGAATCTAATAAATATACAGTAGAACCTCATAAATCCGGCATCGTCGGGTTCGAGACTAATCCGGATTTTTAAAAATTCCGGATTTCTGAAGGAATATCAAAAATATATCCTATATTAATAATGGAGCCTTTATTCTTAATTTATTTCATAACCAAGTGATAACTATGTGACAAGAAAAAGAAGAAAAATAAATATTTAAAGAAATCTGACTTTAATTGATACTTTCTATGTTACAAATAATGATTTAAAAAAATCTAATAAATAGTTAAGTCATTTCCTTCTCGTGTAACATTTAATTTTATTTGCTTAATTTTATTAGCCGTTCTTTAACAAGTCTTTCTTGTATTTCATACAAGAAAAGAATACCTATTTTGGAAATACAGTTTTGTTAATTCTCCTGTCAAATTTATGCATTTTTCCAGTGATTCCTTTTTTTCTGTTGGTTCCTCGATCTCGCCCCCTGAGCAGTTACTAGCGTTATTGGCGGTTGTATTGAGACCACATACACCCAGCTCTGAGTTTTCTTGGACTTTCTGTTGATCAAGGAACTGATCAGGTCTGACATATGAAAAAAACGCGCATTCTTCTTAGTTTATTTTTTCCGCTTTTACTTTCGAGCTCGAAGTTCTTAATTTGTAAACAATTGCTATTTATCTTTCGCCAGTAAGTTCGAAGTATTAAAAAAAAAAAGGGGGGGGAAAAATGATTTTGATGCCGGATTTTTGAGGCCATACTGTAGTTATTTTGCGTATTCACATTCATAGGAAAAAAGACTAAGGGTTTTCGGAGAGGTTTGGAAAATATCGTATTACAACAGGATTTAACAGATATTATAACTCACTGATATTTTTTGCGTTTTATCACGCATGATTAGTTCAGAAAATTAACCTATATTTTATGTTTATGGAGTTAAATATGTATTTAAAATAAAAGAATCACTAATGTCGTAAAGAGGGTTAAGCAAACTTTTATTAATATTATTACTAAATGCCAAACATAAGTAAAGTTATAATAAGAAATGCATAGACATATACTACCATTACGACATATAGATAGCAACAAAAGAAATTGTTGAGACTAGAATAAAGTTACTAGTACAAAACGATTGCAAATAAAGTCTACTTTTAAATTATTTATAAAAATTTTACTTAGAGGAGCATCTACAGATCAAAAACACCGCAAGCATTATTTTTTAGAATGGTAACACCCGATTTTGACAATGTATTTTAAAATTTTGGTTCAAACTATGTCTGGAAAAAAAATTTCAGGTCATATGGATGATAAGTTTTTGAATCATAAATGTTCAAAATTAAGAGCATTTAATGTTAAATCGCATTTTCATTTTTTTATATATATTTCGTGAAATTATAACCCTGATGTGCTAGTCTTTTGTATGATTACAATACTAAATATAGTGAATTTTTAAATTTTATAATTTTATAACTCGAATTATAAAATTAATATTCGAAAATATTAAAAATAGCATTCTACAATTTTTCTGGTTGATGTATATTATTACGTCCTGCCTTATGTGAATCCAAAATAATAAAAAAATCTTCCAAATAGTTTTCAAATTCTGCTTAAAAAAACGTCAAAATGGTGGTTTAAGGGGCCGTCTATGATTTTCAGAAAAGCATATTATGAAAAAAAAGTATTTTACTCATTTTATTGAAAAATTTGCGATTGGCAATAGTCGAAACATGTTAAGTGAGTAAAATAATCATATTTGCAAGAAATAATACATTAATAGAAGTGACTTAGTCATCTCGTAGCATTTTAGCAATCGAGTACCGAACTGCAATATGGAAACAGCCATTAAAATAGACTCATTCTAAAATAATTAATTTTTCTGAAACTAATCGTACGAGTTTCATGAAAATTTATATTTAAGCTAATTTATTTGAAAACAACGTTTAAACACAAAATAAAATAGTGTTACGACACTTCACTTCCGCATTAATTTCATTGGCTGTTGGAACTTGATGGTCTTTTGGTATTATGTTTTGACATTTGGGTTTTTCACCGTACATGTAGTTGGGGGGATATTGTTTTTAAATTTTTTTACACTGAGGATGTGAGTCCTAGTGCTCACGAAACGTATACGTCTGATCAAATCAACTTATTTTATTGTGTGTTTAAACGTTGTTTTCAAATAATTTATATTTCCACATAAGTTCTGTACTTACTAAGCTAATTTACTGCTGGATTTATTTCTGGTGTCAAAATCGGGTATTGCTATTGAAAAATCAAAATTTGAGTTTGTTTTGATATGTAGATGATCCAATAATCAAATTTTATGTATATCATTTAAAACTAGATATAATTTCTAATCGTTTGGTACCAGTAACATTCTTCTACGATAATTTGTTTCAAAGTTAAAAGGGGGTGCTTGCCTTTTTCCCCCCCACGACTGTACAATTAATACTAAGACAGACCCGAACGGATTAAATAGTCCTTTTTTTTTCTTTTACAAAATCCTTCTTCCCATACCGTCAGAAATTAATATCAAAATTGGTTTTATTCTGCTTATTATTTTTATTTACACGGTAAATAAATGTATGGTCACCCTCTGCTTAACTTTTATCAAAACATTTATAATTTGATCATACGACACTGATTCATCCAATAGATAGAATATCTGCTTATATTTCCTGCATCAAAAATTATATATGTTGTTGTTTGTGAAAACACAATGGAGACATTCAAAATACACCGAAAAAAATAAAGACTATTCCCAGCCAGTTTCCGATAACATATTAGGATGCGATGTGAACGAGAGTTTCATACATAATTCAGTAGCACATAATACTCATTTATGCATGGGAAAAATGTCAGTGATTTTTTAAGCAAATATTAATAAAAAGAATAAAGCATTCATATTTTTACTATGAATTGAAAAACAGAATGACTCATGTCTAAAATTACCAAGATTCAGGTTTCCGCGTCGCAGTAGGAAAGCATCATACATGAAATTCAAGGATTTGTTTGGATTTTTTTAAAAAGATTATGTTTTACTTCAAATTTTAGAGACATTTGTAAAACATTTTCTTTGAAATTTATTTAGTTTTGTTGTAGTTGTAGTTAAATATTAATTTTTATTAAAACAAACTTAAGAAAATAAACTGTTTTATTCTAATGTAATGTTTAAGAAGTATATAATCGTCCAGAAATAGTTTTATATAATATCATTTTATTTTATAGTATTACACTGAATGGTACAGAAATGACATGAGCTGTAATTTTTCCAATTGAGGAAAAAAGTGTCCAGTTCAGGATTTGAACCGAAGACCTTGGTTTAAGCTACGCAACGCGAGTAAACGCATCTGAACAAATCAACTTTACCTGCGTTCATTCTGTGGAGCTTTTCAGGTAACAGATGTATTTTCCAAAAGGTTGTCTGAGTGAATAGTGCCCGTCGAATTTGTCTAGGATAACTTAGTTTCTGAAGGGTTTGCAGCTTAAACCAAGTTTTTTGGATTCAAATGTCATCCTGCATACTTTTTTTACCCAGTTGAAAAAAGTAAAACTTGTATAATATCATTAGTTCTTTACAAAGGATGTAGCAAGAAAGATTGACCTCATAACTTTAAAGGTTAGTAGCGCAGACAGAAAAAGTGTTTGTGTAGAAAACCAGAAGTTCCATCCATTCAATCAGTCAAAAAGAGATAGCGTAACATTCCAGGCCGAACCCAGATTTTCATTGTCAACTTAACTCTTAAATGCGCGATTTTTTATTTTGTTTCGAAAAAAATTATATATGATTCTCTGAAAGGTTTATTACACAGGAAAAATAATGAAAACACTGATTCAAAAAATCAGTGGTACGTTTTTCAAATAATATTTGAATCTTATCTTCCGTTGCACATCTGCAATATAAGTAAAAACTAATGTCGTGTGTCTGTTTTACACTAAAATATTGCAAAATAGTAAATATTTTAATAAATATGTCTCCAAATACCTTAATTCATATAATTATTTATTTTATAAAACTTAACCTTTAACCCTTTAATTCCCATGATAGAATACGTTCTAGAAATTAAGTAGTTCAAAGAATCTGACGTTATACCAGAAAGTTTCAGTGGTTAATTTCACTTTATTTAAATATGGAATGTCTGTTATTAATTAAAGCAAATATTGCTATTTTAATTTTCTTGTGTGAATTAGGTATATACGAATAGAAAATCTATTAAATTCAAAACACTGTTCTTTGCATATATGCAAAGCTCCGCACTAAAGGGTTAAATATAACATATTGATTATAATTAGCGACAGATTTAACAGGCTTACGATTTTTGTGTAAGATGTGATAACACTACGTGTACTATCTGTAATTCTCTCAGTGACAATATACAATGTATACTCTACTCTGTATGCATCAGTGTTACTTGATGCGGATGGTGGCCATTTTTCAGCCCTTCTCTAGATAGTATCCCATTTTAAGGAAAGCAAAGTAAATCTGTTGAAAAATATCATTACAATGACGGCATTGATGCAAAACGCTTGAAAGTAAATACAGCTTCAGATTGAAATGAGACTCTTTGTGTTTGCCTGAAGAAGTTTATTGCGATCCTGGGTTTACATAACAAAATATGTTCGTGCAATCCAAACATATGCGTCACGTGAGTTCTATGAGAACCATAGGCGTTTTCTGTGCAGGCCGAGACATAATCATTAATTAATAATTCTATGATTATTAATTATATTAATAGTTATATAATTCTTAATCAATAGTTATAAAATTTTGAGATGTGCATTAATCACACTAATTTTCAAATAACCTCTTTATATGGGTTAATACGTTAAACGGAATTTTGTTTTGGCTCCTAGTGATTCAGCTTCCACAGATATAAGATTATTATATTTATTTAAAATAATAAAACGTTATAAGATAGAATCTCAAATAAAGAAAGATATATTCCATTTTAGGCATTTTTCCGTCTTAATAGACCTATTTGTTTGGTATTCCTTCCAAACAGACCATGAATATTTTCCGTTTATGATAGGATTCCTTTTATAAGCAGTTTTTATATTATTTACGGTATTTTTATGTCTCAATTGAGAAGCCTTATTTCGCTTTTCTTGACCCTGCGTCCCCCTTTATGAGACAATGGAACAGGCAACACACGTTGCGGCCCACCCAACGTAGCAACAATATTTTCTCGGCTCTCGGAGAAAAAAGGATTGAGTAGAGCTGTTCAAATCTTACGTTAAGGGCCCAAACCTTTTGCACTAATAATTTTAGACACAGGTTATAACTAAATTTCAATGGTTTCTAAAAGCAATTTTCCTTCTAATTATGAGTACAATGCCTTCAATAGCTTCAAATATTAAATTCTCTGGAGAGACCCTCCTAACTTTTAAACTGTTTTGATGTTTAAAATTTTTACTGTAAACCTTTTAAAATTAGCTATCTATACTAATAATATAAAGAAATGTCGTTTGTGTGTTGGTTTGTTTGTAGAGGTTAATCTCTGGGACTACCGAGCCGAGTTCAAGAATAATGGTGTCAAAATGCAGATGACCATCTCCTTTCCAACATAGCCTTTATATTATGTCGATAAAAGAACACGTGGGAGGGTGCAGGAGCAAAGGACTTTCTAAAATTGTGATTTGTGTTTCATTGTTGGCGTAAGAAACTTGAAGTTTGGTGCGGTGATAACTTTTAACATGTAAATACCAGCTATGAACAGTTTTAAAAAAGTACGAAATTTTAATTGCTGAAAAAAACGGAAAAATGCCCTAAACAAGTTCTACATTGCGATTTAATTGGAACTGTTAAAGTTAGAAATTTGAAATTTGGACACATAAATGGTCGCACATATCAGAGTGCACCGGAAGGGTGCACCAGAAAAAAAAACACTTTCTAAAATTTCGGTTTCTGGGATACTGTTTGCATGAAAAATTGCATAGATGTTACTTAAAATATGTAAATATGCATTAAGAACTGTTTCTAAAACATTCTAAATTTAAAAGGGGAGAAGCGAAAGACATTCTAAAAAAGTTCTAAATTATGATTTATCTGAAATGATTAGGACTAGAAACTTGAAGTATATAATAAAACTAGATTAACTTTTACACTAGATTATCTAAATAAATAATGCAATTTAAATGCAACACAACGGGCTGCTACGCAGATTCTAACATAATACTTTATTAACAAAACTTAATTTATATGTAGGAAGAAAAATGTTTTCATCTTCTTTAAGATTTAAAAATTGTATAGTGTTTGCTTTGAAATAAAATAATGCATTTAAACTGTTAAGGTTTCGGTCAAATATTTTTTTATTTCTTAGCTTTTAATAAATTTTTAAATGTACAAATTATTGTCCTTATTAAAATTAAAGATAGATTTTTTAATGCGTTGTAAAAAAAAAATTCAAAATGCAAATGCAAAGCAGCTTCATGATATTATTTTTTTAATTCTATTTCACACCACTTTAAAAAAAATATATTCTACATATGCTTTGACAACATTTGCAAGAGAAAGGTACTACAGAATGCATTTTGATTTAATAGTGATGCGAGCAGAATATTAAACTAGTTGCCTGTGGCAGCCCTGTAAAGATTATCTTTTAATCTAGTTTTCATATACATATATGTTGAAAAAAAATAATAATTTTTTTTTTCAACATATTTCTTTTATATATGTATACATATCAGGACGTAAGTTCCAAAACTCGCCTTATCCAAAATTTAAAATAACGAGTTTTCTCTATCAACCTATTTATTCTATTGGCGAACCTGCATTGAAATAACACTATAATATATGCAAAAAAATTAGTATTATCGTGTTTTTTAGCATTGTAAAATCTTGGTTTACAATGAAAAACAATGGGCACAGTCAGAGGTTTTTCGTGATTTCCTAAAATTTGATTTTCTGGATAAAGCAAATTTTGAAACTCAAGTTCTCGTATACATAGATATTGAGTTATATGTTAAATACTTCACTAATCAAAGTAACAGATACCTTCAGACAAATTTTCAAAAAGTAATTTTTTTTTGTAATAAAGAAAGTAATTATTTAATCACGTCATTAGATTTTTTTTTAAATACTGCTATTTTAAATATAAAGAATAGTTTTATTGAGATAATAATTTTATGGAGATTCCACCATTTGTAAATTTCCAATCTGAAATTTACCATTATCTATTCCTTCTGTAAAATATTTAGAGCTGCTTTTTTCACTTAAAACAATAAATTCAATGTTTTTCACTTTCGATATTAAAGGTATAATTTCATTACACCAAGAAACTTACTAAAAACAATTAAATCCTATTTAAAATTAAATGGATTTGATATAAATAATAAAATATTTAATTAACAATGATGAAGTGATGTATTGTTCACATTAACTTACTAAAGATTGATAAAAATTGAAAGTGAAATTACATAGAATACCATTTTTAGTACATGTTTAAAAACAAAAGCAAAAAATGTTCAACTTAAAAAAAGTTCTTTGAAATTTACAGCATGGCATTTTAAATTCGCGAGCTTTAATTAAGGGATTAATGAATGTTTCACATTGTCATTAATGTTATCATTCAATGAAGAATAAGGCAGTCCTTTGTATACTATTAGCGTTAATTACATTCTTTTGAAACTTATTTTCATCGAATAGTTGTTATCTGTATCAAAGCCCCTGCGGAAGTTTTATACGTATAAAAATGAACTAATAAGCAGAAATAAAGTATTTTAATAATTATATTTTTCAAAAAGTTTTTTGAACGTAAACTAAAAATAAACAAAAACATCTTAGCTGAAAATTATACTTCTTTGTTACGACAATTTGCAACTGCATTAAATTCATTAAATTAATTACATTAATTAATAACGCTGAATGTATTAATTAAAAACATTAAATTTATTATCTGGCATCATTGAATACATCTAATTTATTAGAGACATAAAATACATTAAATCATGACAGATAATACGATATTAATTTTATTAAAACAGTAAAAGACAAAAATTTAAAATTCTTTAGCATGTCGAACTGTTAAAAGCTTTCCTAAAAATTCACAATAATATTTTGCGATTTTATTAAAAATCCTTCATTTATTATAAAAATTTCAGTCATACTTTATTTTTTAGCTTGATATTATTAGAATGTATGACAGTGATATATTTATTACATAAGAAGTATTATATCAATAACTAGTACACGCAACTAATACACGCAACACTGTAGTTTTTTCCAGACGAACCTTCAACTAAACTAAATATATGGGAAGAATTTAACTTTGTGATTTAAAGCAATATCAATATTTGCTTGGGATGTCCTTCCGCATTGCTGGAAACGATACGAACGCCACTGCGCAGTTATATTTTTATAATTTGCTCGACAAACTTTTGGCTATTGAGGACCAACACTTTTAGTTGATTATTTATGGTAGGATTCGGTAAAGAAGTGTAACGATATACAATATTCTGAAATCATACTGTGAAAATTATCGAATTAACAATGCGAGTTTCATCAAAATCCGTCCAGTAGAACTTTCTTAAAAGGTTAATATTTCTTAATAGGGTAACTCCCGATTATAGAACTTTCCACCTTTATCATATACTAGCAAACCCCGCGGCTTTGCTCGCGTAATATTTGAAATATGCCAAGTGATATTTATAGGGCTAATTTTTATTAAAAGGTACTAACTAAATTTTTATTTTATTAAAAGGTAATATTTTATTATATTAAAAGGTACTTATTACTTTTAGGAATAGTTCAAAATTTACTTTTTAAAACAAAGTTTGAATAAACATCCTTATTACACTGCATTAGGCAGAAATGAGACTTAAATTAATAAAATGAAATAAAAATAAATAAATGATAATTTAGAAAATATTTTGAAACTTTTATGCTCAGTTAATTCGCTCATTTCAGTATTCATTTGAAGTTTTGAATTTTTTAGAAACCATTTTCTTACATCTTAAAATTAACCATCATGTCAAATTCCAAGTCCTACCACCTCTCTCAACATAAAGGGCTATGTTGAAACAGGAACTGTCACCATTAATTTGCCAACATTAATTTTGAAATCGGTTTGTTATTTCCTAATATTCCACAGAAACGTAATTTAAAAAGATTTTAAAGCCTTCTTTTAGAACGTTTGTTGTTCCTGTAAACCCCAGGTGGTAGAATCAATGGCATAAAATATAGCCTGTGTAGGATCAGAGACTGTTACCATTGATTCGCATTGCTTACTTTTATAACCGGTTTATATTCCCTGAAATTGCATAGAATCGTAATTTGGAACTTTTTTAGAGTGCTTTTCGCACCTCCCCTTCGCTTCACCGCTTTTTAATTCGAATTTATTTTTGACGTTCCTTCGAGGGCATTTATATTTTATAAGTAACTACCATGTCATATTTAAAGATTTTAGGCTTTTCAGTATCACAGAAATCGCAATGTAGAAAGTTTTTAGCTCCTGCAACCCTCTGGTGGTAGTGGAACAGACATAAAATATAGCTTATGTTCGAGCAGGTTCTATCACCAAAATTTGTCATCATTATTTTTTTAATCGGTTTGGTAATTTATAAGTTTGCATAAAAATTGTAATTTATAACGCTTTTCACTCACTTCATTTTTTTAAATTTAGAATTTTCTTTCAATTGATCTTAGAAAGCAGTTGCATCTTGTAAGTAAATACCATGCCATACTTCAAAGTGTTTGACCCCTCAGTTGTGCAAAAAACGCAAATTAAAACAACTTTTGCTTGTGCAACCCTCAGATGGTAGTGACAGCGACATAAAATATAACCTATGTTATAGCAGAGACTGTCACCATTGATTTGCAACCATTACTTTTGAAATAGCTTTGGTATTTCCTTAGATTGAGTAGAAATCTTAATTTAGAACATTTTTAGGACGCTTTTCGCGCATTTTCACCACTTTTTAAATTTCCAATTTTTTCGAAACTGTTCTTAAAGATCATTTATATCTAATAAATATGTACCTTGCCTAATTTTAAGTTGCTAGCCCCTACCGATCACAAAAATCGTAATTTAAAACGCTTTTTTGCTCCTGCAACGTCTTGGTGATAGTGATACCGACATAAAATAGCGTCTATGTTAGAGCAGGGGCTGTCAGCGTCAATTTCCTACCATTACGTTTGAAATCAGATTCATTCTTCCTGAGATATTGCCGACAAATCGGCATTCAGACCGCTTTAGAACGCTTTTCGCGCATTTTGCTCATGCATCTCCTCTGGGGTAGTGGAAATAGATATAAAATATAGCCTATCTTGGAGCAATATCTGTCACCATCATTTTTGCAGCATTATATTTGAAATCGGTTCAGTACTTCCTGAGATTGCATAGAAATCGCAATTTAGAAAGTTTTTTACAACGCTTTTTGCGCATTTTGACCCCCTGTTAAATTTTGATTTTTTTAGGAAATGTCCTTAGAGATCACTGATATCTTATAACTACCATTATAAATTTCACGATTCTAGGCCCTTCCGTAACGCAAAAGCCGCAATTTAGAATGTTTTTCTCCTGCAACCCCTTTTGGGTAGTGGCACCGACATAAAACATCGCCAATGTTGGAGCAAGAGTTGTCACCATCATTTTGACGTCATTACTTTTTAGATCGGTTTGGTATTTCCTGAGATTGTGTAGAAACCACCATTAAAACGTTTTTTAGAACGCTTTTCGCGCATTTTCACCCCTTTCAAATTTCGAATTGTTTAAGAACTGTTCTTAGAAATCCTTTATATCTAATAAGTAGCTAATATTTCAAATTTCATATTTCTAGGCCCTTCAGTAACACGTAAATCGCATTTTTAGAACGTTTTTTGCTCCTGCACCCCCTTTGGGGTAGTGACACCGACATAAAACACAGCCTATCTTGGAGCAAGCGTTTTCACCATCATTTTGACACCAATATGTTTTAAATCGGTTTGGTATTTCCTGAGATTGTGTAGAAACTACCGTTTAGAACGTGTTTTAGAACGCTTTTTGTGCATTTTCACACATTTTAAATTTCAAATTGTTTAAGAACTGTTCTTAGACATAATTTATATCTTATAAGTAACTAATATTCAAAATTTCATATTTCTAGACCCTTCAGTAACGCTAAAATCGCATTTTTAGAACGTTTTTTGCTCCTGCACCCCTTTGGGGTAGTGACACTGACATAAAACATAACCTATCTCGGAGGAAGCGTTGTCACCATCATTTTGAAGCCAATAATTTTTAATCGGTTTGGTATTTCCTGAGATTGTGTTGAAACTACCATTTAGAACGTTTTTTAGAACGCTTTTTGTGCATTTTCACCCCTTTTAAATTTCAAATTGTTTAAGAACTGTTCTTGGACATCATTTATATCTTATAAGTAACTAATATTCAAAATTACATATTTCTAGGCCCTTCAGTAACGCTAAAATCGCATTTTTAGAACGTTTTTTGCTCCTACACCCCCTTCGGGGTAGTGGCACCGACATAAGATATAGCCTATGTTCTAAGTTTGACTAACACAATCATTTTGATACCATTACTTTTGGAATCGGTTCGGTAGTTCCAGAGCTTACCTCCGACAAATAAACAATTTTTTCCTCTTTATAATAGGAGTATAGATTATGTTTTAGTATTTTCACGGCAACCGCTTTCGGACAGTTAACCCCTTGAAAAGCAAGCAATTGCGTATGTGTAATGCTGAATTCCCACCGGAAAATTAGAAAATTTTTATTTCAAAATAAGGAAAAGCAATTTTACGACTTATTTCCTCCAAAGTTAGGAAAGTAAAATTTCATAAAAATTTTCTGGTGCAAATCTTCATTAATCGTAGGTGATATCCCACCGCCCCTCAAGGGCCAAAACCACAAATGTAATAGAAAAATAAGAAAAAACTAAAATGGGAGTTTTTTTTTCTTCCGCTTAATGGTACCCCAGCAGTAGTGATCTTTGAGACCATATTGGTATTTCCTGGTATTTTCAGTTTGGTATTTCCTGAGATTGTGTAGAAACCACCATTAAAACGTTTTTTAGAACGCTTTTCGCGCATTTTCACCCCTTTCAAATTTCGAATTGTTTAAGAACTGTTCTTAGAAATCCTTTATATCTAATAAGTAGCTAATATTTCAAATTTCATATTTCTAGGCCCTTCAGTAACACGTAAATCGCATTTTTAGAACGTTTTTTGCTCCTGCGCCCCCTTTGGGGTAGTGACACCGGCATAAAACATAGCCTATCTTGGAGCAAGCGTTTTCACCATCATTTTGACACCAGTATGTTTTAAATCGGTTTGGTATTTCCTGCGATTGTGTAGAAACTACCGTTTAGAACGTGTTTTAGAACGCTTTTTGTGCATTTTCACACCTTTTAAATTTCAAATTGTTTAAGAACTGTTCTTAGACATAATTTATATCTTATAAGTAACTAATATTCAAAATTTCATATTTCTAGACCCTTCAGTAACGCTAAAATCGCATTTTTAGAACGTTTTTTGCTCCTGCACCCCTTTGGGGTAGTGACACTGACATAAAACATAGCCTATCTCGGAGGAAGCGTTGTCACCATCATTTTGATGCCAATATTTTTTAAATCGGTTTGGTATTTCCTGAAATTGTGTAGAAACTACCATTTAGAACGTTTTTAGAACGTTTTTTGTGCATTTTCACCCCTTTTAAATTTCAAATTGTTTAAGAACTGTTCTTGGACATCATTTATATCTTATAAGTAACTAATATTCAAAATTACATATTTCTAGGCCCTTCAGTAACGCTAAAATCACATTTTTAGAACGTTTTTTGCTCCTACACCCCCTTCGGGGTAGTGGCACCGACATAAGATATAGCCTATGTTCTAAGTTGGACTAACACCATCATTTTGATACCATTACTTTTGGAATCGGTTCGGTAGTTCCAGAGCTTACCTCCGACAAATAAACAATTTTTTCCTCTTTATAATAGGAGTATAGATATAGATTTAAGCAACGTAATACAATATACCAAAACCTTCCCTGAAAACTTATCAAACAGTAAAAGTTAGATTAAAATTTATTCAGCAGAACTCAAGTTATAAGTAGCCTGAACGAAATTCCGATTTGCACTTTATATGTATGTAGGTAAAAAATAATAGTAAAATCATTACTCGCATAACCAATAGTTACCTCAAGTTAATTATTCCTAAACTTATTAAATTCGTTAGGATATATGGTTTTTAAATGGCGTATTAGGGGCATTCTCACAATCTTTTGACTTCTGGTGAAATGAAACTTGCTAAAATAACATTAGAATCTGATAGACGAATGCCTTAATGATTCAAAATAAAGAAAAAATGGTCAGCTGCGAAAACGCTTTTATTTAATTGAGGTTTGAGTTAAACTTGCGAGTTTAATTTTCCTTACCATTTTACCACTATAACTTTCTATTTTCTTCTAAATTTTTACTTATAATGAATTTGCATAGTACCCACAGGACATTCAAGTAAGAAATAATAACAAGGTAATATTTTTAGTACAAATTGTTGGTATAACATTGTCTTAAAGGGGTGTTAAATAAGGGACGGAAGGGAAAAAAAAGGGATGGTATAGGAAAAAAGAGATGGTAATGGAAAAAAAAGGGATGGTAAGGTTGGGGCGGTAAGGAAAATTACCACTATTTTGGGGCAAATCATGTTAAGACTAACAAGGAGAGGGCCAACTTTGGTAATCACATATTTTGATTATTTTAATATATGTTGTAGGGTAGAGACTCTTTAGTCTCAGGTTCAATGGATTTTGCACAACGCTTCTTAGTTCATGAGAAACCGGAGGGGGGGGGGGGTCTAATATTAGTACACAACTTAAATACTTACTTTGTAACAAAAAGGATAGGTTGGTCGTAGCTCAGTTGGTACGGCGTCTGCGGGCTGAACCATAGGCTTGGGTTCGATACTCGGACGCGCTACATTTGTTTTTCTCATTTTTTGTTTTATAAATATACTTGTGATTATAACTTAATGATCTCATTGTCAATTAAAATTTAAAATATTGTATATCAATTATAATTTTAACCTATTTAATTTTTTACTTTTAACTAAATAGTTGTACAAAACATTATAAAACTGTTATTTTTTTTAAATAACTTTTGAAATGTATTTCATATATTCTTTATCAATGCAATGATATTGAACAATTGTGTCAATTCGTGATTTTAAAGAAACAACATTTATGCATTTCTTTAACAAGGGAAGTCAATACGATTATACTATTACTCTGTTTTTAAAGTAACAAGCATACTTATATTAAAAATTAGCATCAGAATTAAATTACAACTGATTTTTTGCATATTAAATATTTTAAATTTGTAATACGTATGCTTGCACTTTCAATTATTTAGCGTTCCCCTTTATCTTCTTTCTGCTTTTATGTTTATTTTATTTGAATATGTTTTATTTTATCATAACTAGATGGAGCTACAAAAGATTTTGTAACGATTTTGGAATTTTTATTATTCAATAATAGGCCCAATTTCATTTTAAATCTCTTTAAAGGATGAGAAATAATAGTTCAAAATTAAAAAAATGATAAATTTAAATTTAAATTTGTTAACATTATAATTAATGTACGATTTAAAAATTTTTAATTGAGATTATTAAAATATAATTACAAGTATATTTATAAAACAAAAACAAATGTAGCGCGTCCGGGTATCGAACGCAAGCCCGCGGTTCAACCAGCAAACGCCGTACCAACTGAACTACGACCAAACTATCCTTTTTGCTACAAAGTAAGTATTTAAGTTGTGCACTAATATTAGAACCCCCGGTTTCTCAAGAACTAAGGAACGTTGTATAAAATCTTTTGAACCTGAGACTAAGGGATCTCTACTCTACAACATATATTAAAATAATCAAAAATTGTGATTACCAAGGTTGGCCCTCTCCTTGTATGTGATAGCCACAATGTTTATTGATTTTTAGAAACAGTTATTTACATTGGATTAAATTACATTTTTTTTTTATTATTTACCACGAAAATTGCAGGAATAAACCTTGCGGACGGTAACACTACCAATAAAGCCACGATGCTAGGAATTGATATTTAAATGCTGATTTAAATTCTGCAGTAAATTTCCTGTCAATGAATTTTAGACATTCTTTCTCTAGCATACTTCTGCATAAGAAAAAACTCGAAAAAAATTCTGTGGCTGTATCTGAAGTGATTTTCTGTATAAGTTTAGCAAGATGGACGGTAAGGATGAAAAACACAGGTACAGAGTTAAAAAAATAATATCAACCGTAAAAATGTGTGCAGATTAATTTTTTGCTACATATTTATATAAAACAAGTCCCAATTTTAGAAAAAAATTACATCGAATTACTTTTATTGAAACAATTTTATACAGACAGTTCCAAACTTAAAAATCATCATCAGGGACACGAGACGGTATAGAAGTTTTCCTGGTTTTTGCAACCCCAGCATTGTCCAAAACTTATTTATCTCGTTAATATTGTTATGCAATCATGCAATGAGATGCTCCCCAGTATATGAAATAAAAAAAAGACACAAGAAAATATACTAAAATAAAAATTATTATTCAGGGACATACATGTCAAAAGATTGTGAGAATGCCCCATTAGATATTTTTTCACCCAACTTTATTTATCAACATTGTCATCAGCATATTTTGATCAGGTCAAATCCTAATATTTGAACTATATTTGACATAACCAAATCTTTAAATTAAAAACTTATATATATTTTTTTAAATATGGCTTTTAAAATATGTATCAGTATAAGAATCAATACGCAACGGAAAATTATTAACTCTTGTCCAGGTCAAACATATTATTTTAATATAGAAAAAATTGAAATTATGACATTCCTAACAATTGAAATCATTATTTGATCGAAACTTTCGCTTGTTAAATGTTTTTATTCATGATTAAAATACACCCCTCCCAGCTTTAAAATATTCAAAGATGTCCCTATGCGATATTTACTGATGTTCTGAATAGCTTAAATCTAAAGTAATTGAAGATTTACACCTTCTTCATAATTAAAAGCGAAAACAAAAAACTGAAATTTTAATTTTGGGTACATCAAAATCTCAAAGAGTGTTTAATATTCATTAAACCGGGAGAACTCGCTGCATGAGATTTTCTCTCACCGACGTACTTTTTTAAAGACTCTTATTTAAACCATTTTTCCTTTTAATTAAAATTTAAAAATGTTATTTAAATTATTTTACCTATTTGTGAGTAAAAGTACTAAGCCAAGCAAAACGAATGATATTAAGCGAATGTAAAGTAAATGAAAAGCAAATGTGCACCGTGAAAGGTATTCTCACTAGGGAGTTCTCCCAGGTTAAAAGAGTTACAGAACAGAACGCTAACAAAAAAGTTGCATGTTGCTAAACGCCGGTTAAATGTGATGATTTACTGTAATAGTTACAAAGATTTTTTTTTATATATTCTTTAAATTTTCTTAAATTAAGAGCAACTACTAGAAAATCGTAATATATGGTTAAATTCTCGATTTTTCCTCCTATTCAGAAGAAAGATCATTCACTTTGAGGATACTTCTATGCTACATTTTTCGCAATAACTATACCCTGTAATCTAATATCCCCTAAATCCTGTATAATCTGTTTGCCCCTGACAAGAAAAGACGCTGATTAGATTTTGGTGTAAATCGTCCAACATGCAGGAGAAAAAATATTTGGTTGAAGGAACCTAAAATAATCCAATCCAAATATTCGATTGATCTGACCAAATGATTTTGTTAGGTGTGTGGCACTGCAATGTGGTATCCTTCACGATTTCCGTGATAAATAAATCTCAGAAACTAATGCACGAAATATTATCAAACTTTATATTACGTTAGACAATTAGGATTTGGTTTATACCACCCAACAGGTGTCGCTGCTGCGCTCTATTTTTTTCGGTTTCCAAAATTGCTATATTTCAAGAACGGATAGATTGTCATTTAATGTTGGTTTCAGACGATTTGATTTTTATAAAAGAATGTAGGCTTACAAAACAGTTGTGTTTTGCTGAACACCAGTTAAGAAACACCGATTCAATATAACAGTCACAACGACTTTTAAGATGTTCTTGCAAATATTCTTCAATTATATCTAACTATAAGAACACCGTATTATTTGGTTAAATTTTCAATTTTTTTTCCTATTCACAAAAAAACGTATCCTTTGACGGTGTCATTTATTCAGAACTAAATTTGAAATTGATTGCAGAGTTGTTCCTCAAACTAACATGTTATATAACCAAAATATCCTCTTTCAATCTTCATAATATAAGCAAAACAGAATTGGGCAACAAATTCAGAAGAAAGAGAGAGAGAAAATAAGGGCAAATTATCCACCCATATCTTTGAATTATCATTAAAACACACATAAATAAGTAATGTAAATCAATATTGTAGATCTTTCGTATATCGCACTTCGTTATGTCGATCGTTTGGATATAGTGCTCATCCGGATATATTGCTCTTTCCGTACACTGTTAAACATGTACATATTTTGCTGCATAATCGCGCCACCGCTTTTATAGAAAACGACTACTTGACTATACTATGGAGCATTCTCTTTGTTCAGAATAGAGATAATCTATAAACGCAGTGGAGTGACTACGTAGCTAAAGCTGCAGATTTTTTAACAGCGTATCGACCAACGCGAAGAGAAATATTTAGAAAAAAAAAAAACACATTAACCCCATTTTTAAGGTACTTAACTGTATATGTAAATAAGAATAAATCAATATAATTATACACTATGAACTTATTTCAATTTGTGTATAAATTAACGTTCCTTTGACAAATGCAAAACATTTACTTGTTTCACATTTGTTAAGATGTAGGCAAATGTAAAATTAGTAAAAGTTTCACATTCTTAACTAATTGGTTTAAATGTAGATTTTCATCGATGTTAATTTTTTTAATGTCCTTTCTTATATTTTGTTCCGGTCAAGCCCGAAATAACGAGAAGTATTAATAGTGATTATAGCATTGTTTTTATTTACACAGCTGTAATAAAATTAATTGAGAATGAGGGGAAAAAAACTGTAACAGTGAAGAAGAGAAATTGATATACAGGGTGATTAAAAAAAGATGGAAAAAATTTTAAGAGGTGATAGTACACACCCAAACAAACATTTTGTATCAAAGAATGCATGGTCGAAAACTAAACGTAAAAAAGTTAGAGGGCGCCAAAAGTTATGTTCTTATACGAGGCAAAAACACACAATGAACGATTAAGTTAAGTTACGAAAACAAATTTAATGGCATTTGATTACAATAAGTGCTCAAAACATTGACCGACAGCTGTTATGCATGCAGTACAAACGGCGAAGAACAGATTGGCGAATTTTCTGAAACACACCAGGCATATCGCGAACTTCCCCTACAGCAGCCGAAAGCTTGGCGACAAGTTCTTCTGCGGATTCAATGGGAGTCTCATACACAAGAGCCTTTAGCTGTCCCCACAAAAAAAAATCGAGACATGAACGATCTGGCGAGCGCGGTGGTGCCTGGTGTGTTTCAGAAAATTCGCCAATCTGTTCTTCGCCGTTGTACTGCGTGCATAACAGCTGCCGGTCAATGTTTTGAGCACTTATTGTAATCAAATGCCATTAAATTTGTTTTCGTAACTTAACTTAATCGTTCATTGTGTGTTTTTGCCGCGTATAAGAACATAACTTTTGGCGCCCTCTAACTTTTTTTACGTTTGGTTTTCGACCATGCATTCTTTGATACAAAATGTTTGTTTGGGTGTGTACTATCACCTCTTAAAATTTTTCTCATCTTTTTTGAATCACCCTGTATATGTAAAAGCTCAGATTACCTAGCTAAAATAACAAGGAAATAAATTGTCATTCTGCTGGTCTTAAAATTAAGACAAAGTCACAGAAATTTAATCTGTGTAAAGAAAAATTTGGTAATTACTTTAATGGCAGATACACCTCTTGAGATGTGCTGCCATGATATATGGGATATACATGTTTTATTATTATAAACAGATGCAAATGATGTCAAAAAAACTAATGGAATATTATTCTCTATCAAGCAATGAATCTGAGTGATAATCACTAATTTGCAGTCGTTCCCATGCGTAAATACGGGTTAGGTTCCATTAGAAAGACCCCCACGAAGGGCATTCCCCCTCAGGCCTATATCCCACGTGTTGATAATTGGCCGTCATAAACACAAACCAAACCACACCAATTTGCAGTCGAAAATGGCAGGTCACAGTGGAAAGCCCTGTTGTGAATGCATCAGGAATTTTTCCGTAAATATAAAATAATCTGCATTTATCATCAATAGATTTATTATACTTGAAGTAGCATCGAACAATTCCACCGAGTGCCCACTTTTGGACCACCACCATTGCCGTGTTACGTCTTCTAGAATATAATTAAGATGTTTACTTATTATAGACACATCGAATATTGAAGAAAAACTCCTCCCAATGACATGGATTTATTAAGCCAATCAAAAAACGTACAAAATCTGCTCTCCAGGCCTGTGTAACCTGTTTAAATACCAACAAATCGCCCAAGTATATGCTGACGGAAAACCAACGAAACTCAAGTTAGGAGGAACCTGGAAGGGAGGGGGGGGGGGGTCAGGGGAGTGGCGCGCCTAGTGACTGGTTGTTAACGATGAGCAAAACGGGCAAATGATGACGTATTTTCCGTACTCTTTATCGACAGCGGAGAAAGAAAAAGGTGAATATATTGACCCGGGAATTCCTTACAAAGGATGCTGGGATATCGAAGACTAATTTTAATAATAATAAAAATTGTATTAAGAAACATTCGAAAGAAATATAAATTTAATCTCTCAATATATGAAGAAATAAAATAGATTAGGTTTTTTTTCTTTTTACAAAGAAGTGTTGCTTTTAACAGATTAAGCTTTTTAGAATAAGAAATAAAAGGATACGCTGATTTAACAGGCATGGGGTTAAAATATAATTGATATGTAAGATATAAATAGACAGTAAAAAAAAATTCTAAAAATTTGGAATAATTTAATTAAGGTAAAAATGACGAACATTTTTATTATTACATACATATATACAAGGGGTCTCATAACTCATGGGCCAAAATGCAAGGGAAGATAAGTGTTGACGAAAAACAAGAAATGCGGTGGAAATAAAAAGTTTGGATTAAAAACGATAACGATATAAAAAAAAACACAATCTCCTCCCCTAGAGATATCTTACAATATCAAGTGAAAGACCCTCCCCCCCCCCCTAGAGTGATAACGTTCTATACGCAAAGCTCCAATCTTGAAAACAGAACGACAATCCACGGTGCGGACGTCAGTGATAGGTACTCCAAACAGTTGGAAATATCATATCTAAAATAGCCCCACCAGTGGCTGAGAGGTTCTGCTCTCGAAACTGGTAGACGGGAGGTGCTGGGTTCGAACCCAATCGCGCCCGTCGGCCTAACCGTTTCGGAGTTTTCGTGGTTTTCTTCGAAGCCTTGAATTTTCCATGCGTAATTACGGGTTAGGTTCCCTTAGAAAGACCCCCACGAAGGGCACTCCCCCTAGGTCCTATATCCCTCGAGTAGATAATCGGCCGTCAACAATCAACCCAACCCATATCTAAAATATCATATATGCAGATCACTTCGTCTAAAATTGTATTCAATTCCAAAAGTGTTTACATTTTTACTTGTTTATTGTAATTTATTGTTAAATGTATCGCAACTGTTGAATATGCAAGGCACTCTCACAAAATTTTAACTTTCAGGAATAAAAATCTGGTGAAATTAAACTTAATAAAATAATATTTTAAACTTATAGACGAATGTCGCAATGATTCAAAATAAAGGAGCAATGATCAGCAGTGAAGATTTTTGTATTTAACTGAGGTTTAATCTAAACTTGCGAGTTTAATTTTCCTTATCGTTTTACTTCTCAGATTTTTTATTTTCTTCCAAATTTTTACTTAAAATGAATTTGCACCGTATCCACAGAACATTCAAATAAGAAATAAATAACAATGTAGTATTTTTAGTGCGAAATTTTGGTATAACATTGCCTTAATGGGGTGTTAAACAAGGGACGGTAAGGAAAATTATCACCTATTTATAGGCAAATCATGTTAAGACTAAGTGATAGCCGCAATGTTCATTGATCTTTAGAAATATTTACATTTGATTAAATAAAAATAAAATAATAATAATTTACCTAGAAAAGT
This sequence comes from Maratus speciosus, assembly GCA_963932465.1. Classification (NCBI taxonomy): domain Eukaryota; kingdom Metazoa; phylum Arthropoda; class Arachnida; order Araneae; family Salticidae; genus Maratus; species Maratus speciosus. The sequence goes on from OZ010791.1 coordinate 50,615,243, forward strand.
GCTCAATTAAACCTTGGGGGCGATAAGACCAACCAATAAAGTCACGATGCTTGAAATTGATATTTAAATGTTGATTTAGATTCTGCAGTAAATTTCCGGTCAAAGAATTTTAGACATTCTTTCTCTAGCATACTTCTGCATGAGGCAAAAAGTTGAAAAAAAGTCTGTGACTGCATCTGAAGTGATTTTCTGTATAATTTTAGCAAGAGGGACGGTAAGGAATCTAAAATCCAGAGACAGGGTTAAAAAAATAATAACAACCATAAAAATGTTTGCAGGTTAATTTTTTGCTACATATTTATATAAAAAAAGTCCTTCCGGCCAGTGCCGGGAGGAAGAGGTAGCTTTCATAATCCTTATTTAAAAAAAGCCAACTTATATCATGCAAACACACGAAGCTCAATTTAGTGGAAACCGAATATAGGAGATTCAATACTAATTTTTATCAATGTAATGAATGAGAATTTCGCGAAATTAGTCAGCTTTATCCAAGCTGCTTTTCTTTAAAGTAACTTATATTTGGCTGCCAAATTCGGCAATTTCTTAAAGTGCCTGTCATTTTAAGACAACATGGTGGATGAGGCTAAGCAGTGAACTTGGTCAAGACCTTAGTAATTGCTGTGCACATGCTCACTCACATCGGAATCGGTTAATATATAGGAGTGCTGTCGCATGCAAAAAATCAGATTTTTCAAAATGTCACCCAAAATAGAAATTGAAACTGCTATATCTGAGCCATTTTTTAAGGTAAAGACAAACAAAAAATGCTCCTGAATCCTTATATCAAGATCAAATACTTAAGAAAGAAACCTTTTTCAATTTCTAATTTTTTTGCACCTCACTTTAAATATATATATATTTTTTTAATTTAATGGCCGCCATTTTGAAACAAGATGGCTGATGAATCTGGCCAGCGAACTTGGTCGAGGTGTTGATGTATACTATCCACATGCCTTCTTACATCGAAATAGGCGAATACGTGTGTTATCGCGTGACAAATACAAGATCGTTTCAAAATGTTAGCCATGCTAGAAATTCAAAGTGCTATAAATCAACCATTTTTTAAGATATCAACAAAAGAACAAATTTTCAGAAACAAAAACTGCTCCGGAATCTTTGTATCAAGGCCAAACACATAAAAAAAATCTTTTTCATTTTCCAATTTTTTAATAGCTCATTTTGAATTATAAATTTAATTTTTTTTAAATGGCAACCCTTTTGAAACAAGATGGCGAATGAAGCTGGCCAACGAACTCGGTCGAGACATTGGTATGTACTATGTACAGACCAAGTTACATCCAAATAGGTTCATAAATACGCCCGTTATCGCGTGACAAAAACCAGGTCGTTTTAAAATGTCAGCCACAAGAGAAATTCAAAATGCTATTACTCAGCCATTTTTTTTTAGATATAGACGAAAGAAAAACTGTTCCGGAATCTTTGTATTAAGGTCAAACACATACAAAAAAAATCTTTTTCATTTTCCAATTTTTTAGTATCTCATTTAATTTTTTTTATTTTTTAATTTTTTTAAATGGCCGCCATTTTGAAACAAGATGGCGGATGAAGCTGGCCAACGAACTCGGTCGAGATATTTGTATGTACTATGTACACACCAAGGTACATCCAAGTCGGTTCATAAATACGCCTGTTATTACGTGAGAAAAATCAGGACGTTTCAAAATGTCAGCCACGCTAGAAATTCAAAATGCTATAACTCAGCCATTTCTTAAGATATAGACAAAACAAAAACTGCTCCCGAATCTTTTTATCAAGGTCAAACACATAAGAAGGAAATATTTTTTCAATTTTCAATTTTTGGTACCACCTTTCAAATTTAAATTTTTCTTAAAAATTTAAATGGCCGCCATTTTTAAACAAGATGGCGGGTGAAGCTGCCCAAAGAACCCGGTCGAGGCATTTGTATGTACTATGTATAAACGAAGTTACATCCAAATCGGTTCATAAATACGTCTTTTATCGCGTGACAAAATTCAGGACGTTTCAAAATGTAAGCCACGCTAGAAATTCAAAATGCTATAACTCAGCCATTTTTTAAGATATAGACGAAACAAAAACTTCTCCGAAATCTTTGTATAAAGGTCAAATACATAAGAAAAAAATATTTTTCCATTTTCAATTTTTTGGTACCACATTTCAAATTTTAAATTTTTAAAAAAATTTTAAATGGTCGCCATTTTGAAACAAAATGGCGAATGAAGCTGGCCAACGAACTCGGTCGAGAGATTGGTATGTACTATGTACACACCGAATTACATCCAAATCGGTTCATAAATACGCCTTTTATCGCGTGACAAAATTCAGGACGTTTCAAAATGTCAGCCACGCTAGAAATTCAAAATGCTATAACTCAGCCATTTTTTAAGATATAGACGAAACAAAAACTGCTCCGGAATCTTTGTATAAAGGTCAAATACATAAGAAAAAAATATTTTTCCATTTTCAATTTTTTGGTACCACATTTCAAGTTTTAAATTTTTTTTAAATTTTTAAATGGCCGCCATTTTGAAACAAAACGGCGGATGAAGCTGGCCAACGAACTCGGTCGAGACATTGGTATGTACTATGTACACACCGAATTACATCGAAATCGGTTCATAATTACGGGAGTTACAGTGTGACATAGGTCAGATATATATATATATATATATATATATATATATATATATATCAATTTTGAACGGAGGGTGGTTTCGGGGTCTGGGGGTCATGATCGATGAAAATATACCAAAATTTTTTGAAATCGCTTTCCTCCGAACGGCTGAAATAGGTAGCTTTTTTGTAAAGAAAGCTACCTAAAAATAATCCGAGTTTCTAAAAAAAAATTACATCGACTTACTTTTACTGAAATAATTGTATACAGTCGGCTCCAAACTTAAAAATCAGCATCCAGGACAAGGGACGGTATAGGAATTTCGTGGTATATTTGGACCCTCAACATCGTCCAAAACTCTTTTATCTCGTTAATATTGTTATATTAGTCATGCAGTGGGATGTTTTCCAGTACAAGAAATAAAAAGAAACACAAGAATATGTACTAAAATAAAAAATATTATTCAGGGGCTTAAAAGTCAAAATTTTGTGAGAATGCCTCATGCACAAAAAGGGGTTTTACAATTTTGTTACTAATGTGTATTTTGTTTGTCCTACTAACTTCAGGTGGTTTTCAGAATTTGCTTTCCTCTATGAATAGGGTCCATATCAATGTTCTCTATTTTTCCCAGGATTAATGTGTGGAGTTATAAAATTCCCTATAAACACTTAAATGCCTGGTGTTGCTTTTCGGTAACATACCCAATTTAGGCTCTAAAATACTATTAGAATAATATTGAAGCTATAATGCCTAATGTTGCCAATAAAATACATTCTGAAAATATTATTAAATCGATTTTCAAAATGTAGATGGCAACACTTGTGCTGTTTAAGAATAAATAAAAATTTATTTTTTCTATTGTTGCTGCTTGTTCTTTTTGTTTTGTTTGGAAGCTTACGAAATACCCTATTTTCACCTGCAGTGAGCAAGTAAAATTTATTTCTTATTCTAGTTCCTAAAATTTTTGTGTGTTTAATATTATAGAATTTAATCAAGGGAAATTATTGTTTCAATTAAACACCAGTATTGCCGATCAGTAACAAACTGTTTTTTAGCCGTAAACTATACTTAAAACAAAATATGATTTTTTTAAGTATTTTTCCCATGATTTATTTAAAAAATGAAAGCCGAAAAACATTATTACAATGATTTTTGAAAAATCAGGCATTTAAGGGTTAATTACTTTTAATTAAGCTAAATTTGTAAAATCATATTTTCAAACAAGTAAATTGCATCATAAATAATGCTGATATAAGCTGGTGTAATAAGCTATAAATAATTTATTGAAAACACCATAAAAATAAAGAAATGCACAAGGCCTGTAGTGGACTAGCGACTTGCTTATAAAGGGTCTCTAGTCTTTTGAGTATGAGAGTGACGTGAAACATTTAACATATGTGGCGCAACCGAGACCTCTATGCAGGCATGCCTCGACTTACGTAAATTCGCAGTTACGTAATAAATCTCGAAAATTACAATTTATGACACATTAGCGCGTTTGATATGTATTTGCATACTTTTGATAATTATTTTATAAATAAAGTATGTAGATAAAAACCAAAACCAGAATATAATTTTATATATTAGTGAGAGTTGTATTTTTATTGGGATATACAATCAAATCTTTAACAAAAAAACTCAAATCTAATTAAAATGAGACAAAATCTGGGGATTAACTGTAATAATTATGTTAGCTGAATTCAAACCAGAACGAAAGCTACATTTAAATTTTCGACGAAGCAGAACGAGTATTTTTTATCTTCTAGCTTCACCTGTTTGTTTATTGTAGATTGAAACTTATTTAAATCAAATTCATCAATGCTAAATTTATAAATCTCGCATTCCATAAGAGATTTGTTATTTGAAAGTATTCTTTCAGTTTGTTTTTATATTTTATCATATTTTTATTGTTTATATACGAGTAACTATTGCTACATGATACTTTATTTATAAAATAATACTGTGTAAATAATATATATATATATTCATAAATACGACATTGTACTAAATTCTAAGTCGTTAAAAATTATCATCGTTCTCATCGTTATTATATATATATAACAAATATTGCAGTTTCTTACGAAATTTTATCCAATCAATTTAGAAATTCGACTTACGTAAAATTCAAGTTACGTAAATTTTGTGCAACGCATTACTTATGTAAGTCGGGGGATGCCTGCACTATATTTTCTTTTAATTTTCAATGTGAGTTTGGTATAGGTTTAGATTCACGATCGCCAATCGCGTGGCGACAAAACTTTTAGCTTTCGCGACTAACTTTCGGCGTCTAAGTCGCCATGCTACATATAGGGATGTCCCTTTTTTGTCGAATGATTTTCGGATTTTTTTTTTCTTAACAATCGCTGGATTATGCCTCCTCCATGATGGCCACAACCCCACGATATTTACCGCTTTTTTATCCTTTGGCGAAATTGGCAATTTTTTCTACACTCGATTGACGAAATTGATTTTTTTGGACTATATGCCGAGGTTCGCAATATTTTTTTATGTACGAATTTTTGGAACCGAATGCCTTAAATTTTCAGAAAATTTGGAGCAGAATTACCCCTGTAATAATCTGTGTTAAGATTACTTAAAGATAACTTTTCTTGTGTGTTTTTCAAAAACAAGTGTTTGAATTGCATTTCGATTTTTATAGTGCAAAATAATAATACTCAGACATTCTCAATTTTTTTTTTATATATGTACTCGTGTAGGACAAAATGAAAATAAGAAATATTGTTTTTCTAATACACTGCTCAAAACAATTAAAGGATATTTGAAGTTTTATATAAAATAAAGATATAAACGAAATTTTTTTTTGCCGAAAATAGAAGAAGAGAATCACAAATGCAAATTTTTCTGGTTTTCAAACTGTAGTATTCAAATTTCAGTATGCAAATTTTGAGTTCGACGTCAAAAACGTCGCTTCAGCGGCAGCGAATGAAATTTGACTTTCAACTGGATAAAAGAGAATGAATACGAGGATGATCGGCATTCAGTGATTGCTTTGTTTCGATGAGTACGATGTCTCAGCGAAGTCATTTGACAGATTCAGAAGCTTTGAGAATTGTTGGTAGGTTAGAAGGGGGCCAAACTCAAGCCGAAGTAGAGCAAGCCATTGGAGTGTCACAAAGTGTCATTTCCAGGATCTGGAACCGTTTTTTGGAGAGTGGATGTGCAGGCCGAAGACCAGGGCAAAGTCGTAGACGGGCAACAACGCCCAATGAAGATCGGTATTTAGCGTTAACAGCTCGGAGACACCGAACCATGAACGCTGCTCTTCTCCACCAACGCCTTCGCTCGGCTACAGGCACAACGATTTCAACTCAGACTGTCCGAAACCGGTTCCATGCTGTAGGTCTGTATGCTCGCCGACCGATGGTATGTGTTAGATTAACATCAAGGCATCGTCGCGACCGCAGGGAGCGGGCAACCGAGCATGTCAACTGGAGGAGAAATGAATGGAGCAATATTCTGTTTTCTGACGAGTCCCGTTTTTCTGTGCATCCGGATAATAGACGTATTTTCATCTGGAGGGACCGTGGCAGTAGGAATAATCCTGCGTTCGTGCACGAAAGTGTCAGATTTGGCGGTGGAGGAATGTTGGTGTATGGTGGCATCTCCATTGACGGGCGCACTGACCTCTACATCATTCGAGATGGAGCTCTGACTGGTCGCCGATATAGGGATGAGATCCTCAGACCTATTGTAGTCCCTTACGCTGCAGCAATCGGAGATAACTTCATTTTAATGGACGATAACTGCAGGCCACATCGTGCAAACCTGGTGGAGGATTTCCTTTTCGAGGAAGGAATCGTTCGAATGGAATGGCCAGCGTGTTCTCCAGACATGAATCCAATCGAGCACGTTTAGGACGCTCTAGGAAGACGAGTTTCTGGCCGCCAACAACCCCCACAAACTCTCCAAGAACTGGAAAGAGCTCTTCTGGTAGAGTGGGGCAGAATACCCCAACTCGTCATTAATAGCCTCATTGAGTCCATGCCTCAAAGGTGTTCAACGTTGCTGGCCGCCCGTGGAAACCATACCCCCTACTGAAAATGATTTTCTTTGAAGAAATCACTTTTTCTTATTCTTTTTTTCTCATATGCACAAATTGTGTTTTTTTCCTTTAGTACACAAATGCGCAATAAAATGCATTTTTTTCTGCCAAACATGTGTAATTTATTCTCATATAACCTACTATGTCTGTCGACCATGTATCAATCAGCTAAACAGTTTACCAGATACAAAATCCACCTAAAACTGCAATATCCTTTAATTGTTTTGAGCAGTGTATTATCCACTACCGTGATTGCTTAGCTTTTATGCATATTTTTTTTAACTTGTATCATGTCGAACTTTATAGTATGAGCTGTACATAGCTTAAAATTTATATTCCACTTAATTTATATCCAAATTAAAAGAATTTTGTGATTAAATTAAATGTACACATTTAATATATTTAGTCTATGTTTTGTTGTACATGTCTATACTTAAACAAAGTATTTTTCGCTTCGAAGCCCTGAGTTTTTTCTCGTATGAACTTGTATGCAATTTTTTCACATTGTAGCGACTGGATTTTTTATTAAGTTTAAGAGCCACTGGCTCCTTAAAAATTTTGGGAGCGTGCACCTTTAGTGTTTGGCGCTCTTGGGGTCTACAGTTGTTTGTTTTCGCTGTAATTTTATGGAAATCAGGCTGCGTTGTTCAATCTGCAGCGTATAAAAGGTGAAGATAAAGTGTGTGACTTCGGATTTAAGTCGAGTCCTGCTCTGGACGTGAATTAGACCTTGCACCGGAAGATTCATAGTGGAAGTTTCCGCCACGTGCATCAAGAATGAAGCCGAAGTTAGAAGCGCTTCCCTTTGGTAAGACGTTTTGCAACTCTCATTTGAATAAATAAAAGTTTCTTGGCAGATGCGGGTTGCCTACGTTAAGGGGACCTATCTGAGGTTTAGGGTGTCTATAAGCGGTTTATCTGAGAGGAAATAGATCCAAAAATCGAAAATTATTTTTGTGCATATCATTATTCTCCACACTGTAAAAACAATCTGTAGTTTTACAGATATAAAGTTACATGCTAACTAAATTTTCATCTGTAACTGTACAAAAAAAGCTGTAAATCTACAAAACGAGTTTTCGCAAAGCTACATAAATCTGTAGCTTTACAAATGAATCTGCTAAAATTTCCGTAATCTTACTAAAATTTTATCTGTAACCTTGGTTGCCGTTACATTAAAAGTTCTAGGCATCCCAGTTTCCTAAAAAATTATTAGTAACCTTACAGATTTTTTTTATTTTCGGTGCAAAAGTGTATCTGTTACACGAATTTTTGTTGTTGCCGTTAAAAACATAAAAAATTCTAGGAATCTCAGTTTCCTAGAAAAACTTTAGTAACTTTACAGATTTTTTTTTTTTTTTTTTTTTTTTTTTTTTTTTTTTTTTTTTTTTACAGTACAGTTTGTTCTGAAACATTTGCGAAAAACCGCATGTAGATGCGATTAATTTTTCCCTAAGTTACAAGCGTTTGAATTTTGTACACAAGCAATTTTTCGGCCCTTTACTATACTTTAAATCTATTTTTCTCAAAACTAATTTTTCAATATTTTGAGATTTTTAAAATGCTCCATGCATCATAATATTTTATCAAAATTCATGAAATTAATAAGGACGAATCCTGATATTGCTTACACAAAAGCTGTGTATGCATTATAAAATTCGACTTCATTAAAATAATTGAATTTGATTTTCTACCCTTTAAAAGGTTAAATTTTGATGACAATCGATATCGAATTCAGAACAAAAATCTCTAAAACATTAACTATTCAAGTGATTAAAAATCGATGTACAGATTTGTTTGAAATAGAATTTTAAGTGATTAAAATACCAAATTGAGGAAATATCTAAAAAATTATGACGCATGGCGCATTTTAAAACTTCATTTTAAAATTTGAATATTTAAAAAATATATTAAAATTATAATAAGATTGGCAATTTCTTTTAAAGTGATTTATATACTTATGGTGAAATGTATATTTCCACAAAATTTAATATCTTCCTAATGGAAATTAAAAAAAAGTAATTTTTAACGTCTACCGTCCCCTTAATATATGACACAGAAAATAAAATATATATTTTTAAAGGCATCTTTAAAAATGTAAGTTTAAATATAAAAAAACTAACTAAATTTATGCAGCAAACAATTTTCTCATGCATGTTTCACCACAGAACCTTTTATTTAGCTCCTAAATTATGTGTGAGAAAATAAAATTGAATCATGCGTACAAAAAAACTGTGTATGCATTATAAAATTCGACTTTATTAAGATAATTTAATTTGATTTTTTATCTTTTTAAAAGGCTAAATTTTGGTGAAAAATTCAGAAAAAAATCTCTAAAACATTAACTATTAAAGGGATTAAAAATTGATGTACAGATTTGTTTGTAATAGAGTTTTAATGATTAAAATATTAAATCGAGGAAATATCTAAAAAAATATGACGCACGGAGCATTTTAAAATTTCGTTTTGAAATTTGAATTAAAAAATATCCTAAAATTAAAATAAGATTGGAAATTTCTTTTGAGGTAGTTTATATAGTTATGGTGAAATGTATATTTCCACAAAATTTCATATCTCTGTGATGAAAATTAAAAAAAAAATAATTTTTAATGTCCGCCGTTCCCTTAACCCTAGAACTACCGGAAATTTTACTCAAGTTTTATAAAAACATTCTACACCAGAATTTTTACTTAAAACTATTTAATTTGTTTATTTAACTTATTATTGTCTGATTTATACATTTAGTTTGTTTTGAAGAAATTTCTGGTTTGAATAAATATTTTGAATGTACATGTCGGGTCCAATGGACCCGTCTGGTAGACGGAAGGTTAATGCACTAAGATTTAACGAACTTTGCAGCTGAAAGTAACTTATCGACGCCTTTTAGTAAGTTGAAGTTCGGATATTTCTTAGTTGTTGAAATGGTGATTTACCTTGTTTGTCCGCCAAGTAATTTAGACTATATTTGGAAGTTACTCTATCACACCCTGCCTAATTAGTTTAAATAAAGTTGTTTTAAAAATTACATCTGAACATGATTGAGTTAATAAGTAGTGACCTTGCCGGGGCGCTACAGGACTTTCGTCATCAGGCTCTGAGACCACGCTACTTTGCAAGCTTTTTGCTTTTGAGTCTTGCTCCTGCTTTCAAATAGTAGCACGTGTTCTTTGCGCCTGCTGAAGAAGAAGATATAGTTCTTTTAAAAGAACTTGCGCATTTCTTTATTTTTAGGAAGTTCTTTCGATCTTACAGTAAATTATATGCATTTTTTCATACACACTATATATGTGTGTGTTTGTGGGACCACAAACACACAGGCAAGCAGGGGCAGAAAGAAAAGCAATGCGACTCTAATTTCATTTTTATTATTTTATAGAATTTATATGATAAAAAATATTCTTTTACTGAATATATATATGATACATAACAAAACTGTATTTATATGCTGAAGGAATGTTTTTCTATAGCTTTAAAATATACAAACTCCTATTTAAGTAGCAATTTCCTCATGTAATTTTATAAAAGGACTTTTTGAATAAGTTAACAGAATTTATAAAGTAAAAGAGGAATGTTTAAGGAAATAAATTCTAAGCATTTTACATTATCAATGTTAGGAGTAACAAAAGAGAAACAAGTTTTAAGCCCGTGTCATTCTTTTCAAAATCTTTAAAATATGGATTGAAACGGGATACTGAACGATTTATTATTCAGTGATTCCATAAAAAATATGACATATCCATTATTATATACTAAACTATTTTTTCTTCTTTGTTAGGTGGATTTATAGAAAATTGAGATTTTAATATTTCCTCTTTGCCCTATTTATTATCAAGCATACATCGGTTTAATTGTTTATTATTAAATTTTAAATTCCAGAATTCCAACATTTTAGCATTATTTTTATTAAAAATTATAATAAATTATAGATTTAATTTTTTAGTTGTGAAATAGATCCGAAATATTGATTTTTTTATTGCACCATTTTTTTTTCTTTGTTAGGTGGAATTAAAGAAAATTGAGATTTTAATATTTCCTTTTTTCCCTATTTATTATCATGCGTACGTCGGTTTGTTTGTTTATTATTAAATTTTATATTCCAGAATTCCAACATTTCAGCAATATCTTTATTAAAAAATATAATAAACTATAGATATTTTTTAGTTGTGAAATAGGTCTGAAATATTGATTTTTCTTAATTGTACCAATTTTTGTTTTATTAAAAAGGCATAAAACCAACAGAGTGAAATAGCGACTAAGCTGGGACTCGAACCCGGGTCACTGGCGCAGCGCAGCAATGCTCCACCAACTGAGCTACTCTGACGATACCCAGCCTGGCACCAATCAACCTGATCTATTGACAAGGCTGCACCTGCACCACAAGATGGAATCTCATCATGAGCCATAATCACCGATGCTGGGTTAATTTAGTTTACGGTTTGCCTCAAGGTTGTGGCTTATGGAGGTGTTAAATCTTGTGCTGAAGATGCAGCCTTGGGAACATATAAGAGTGACGACTGGGTATCGTCCGAGTATCTCAATTAGTAGAGCATTGGTACGCTGTGCCAATGTCCCGCGTTTCAGTCACAGCTTGGACACTTTTTCACCCTGTTGGTTTTATGCCTTGTTAGCATTTCAAAAATTCATGCAATTAAAAAAATATGTTTTTTTTTTTTTTTTACTTTGATAGAGTTTTCTCTCTGTGTTAGTGAATAAACTAGAAATGACATATAGCTCGACAGCAAGAAAAGTGACACATCTCGACAAAAGTAAATTTCACAGGAGAGGCAAAAGAAAATCTGCATGATATTACTGTAACGTGAAATTATAGCACTTATCTCTGCATGCAGGAATAAAAACGTGCATAAAAGTAGAAAACCCTTAATAATGAAGACGTAGGACGAGGTTTGGAGGGGTGGATAATTATATCTCCCCACACAATCCACCTCTCTTTTGTGACCACAAATAGATATATAACAGGGACGGCGAACCTATGGCACGCGTGCCACTTTTGGCACGCGAAAGAATATTTTTGGCACGTTAGTTTGCTATGGCTCTAAATCAAAATACACAAAATTGTGACTGATCTTTTCTAAATTCCATTAAATGTAAATTGAAAAATTTAAATCGTGGCATATTATATTCCAATCTAATTAATTATGGTCTCAAAAATTATTCGAACAAATACGATATTTGAAAACTATAGATAAGAATTGGTTATTAGACATTACTACCCGATGGTAAAGTTGTGGCAACTTAGAATTTATTTCAGAGTTTTTCAAAGAAACTGGCGTTTGCTATTTTAAGATTTTCTTCCTATCTATTCTTTCAAGTCACTGTTTTCACAAATTAATAATATCAAAACTGAAACTGAAAGCACTTGCCAGATAAATCCGGTTCAGTTTGTATTACAATTAACTTGATATTAAGATCCAACAACAGAAATCAAATTACATCGCATTAAATTTTTTAGATTATTTTCAAAAATATATTTGTTTCCATAATTATTATATTGTAATACCTACATGTATGTTGCGCATATTTTTTTAAATTCTAATAGAGAATTTCAAGTAATTTTAAACCATTATTTTCTAGTTGGCACGCCATAGTCACGTAAAATATTTTTTGATCGAATTTGGCACGCGGCAACAAAAAGGTTCGCCAACCCTGATATATAGGGTAATAAAGTGATTTTTCGTATAACTACACTTACGAAAATGTTTGTGTAGCAAGGTGCACCCATGACAGACCCATTAGAGGAATAAAACGCAAAATGAATTTTTGCGAGATGTGTCACCTTTCTTGCCAATGAGCGATATAGTCTTTTCTTTATATTTTTCATCATCATAAATTTAGACTGATGTGAAAGAGTGACCGGTTTTAGTTTGCTTTCAGATAAAGATCGAAGAAAGAAAGAAAAAAAATCAAGTGTTTGGTTTTCTACGCAACCTTTTTTATCGCCAAAAACCATTGCTGCGGCAAAACAACAAGGCTTGTAGATTTTTTTTTATTCGGCGAGATATATGTTTGCATATAGAGTTTGCTCTCGTGATTCAGTGGTGCGCCGTAAAAAGGCGTGAGTTGTATCTGAAACTTTTTAAGTCGAGTTGTATAAAAAACTTAATAATTAATAGAGCTATCGATACTTTAATATCCAATATTTCATATTATACTTATTCATATTATGAGAAATGTTATTTTAATTCAAAGTAATCCCAAGGATCTGTAAATTAATTTTAACTATCTTCATAGTTATTATACGGGGCAGAAGAAACGCCAAGCGGTTAATAAAATATGGTAGTAATAAAAAATAGTAATAAAAAATGGTGCGAGTGCCTTTACTCGCACACAAAGCGTTCGTACAACAAAGTTTAATCTTGGCATTGTGCGCACTTTTCCTCCGTGAGGTAATATTATTTCTAAATACCATTAACATGTAAGACACCAGGTAAAAAAGGTCTAAATAAATCCGCTATTGAAATCAATTAGAAAAAGAGGTCCTTAACTCAAAAATATAGGAAACCACGTTAATAAATAAATATATATACCATTCAAAATGTACAAGAAATTTTAATGTAGAAGAATATTCTCTCATCATCTGTAAATAACATTTTAAACGTAATGGATACATTCGTAGGTATTTGTATTTAAATGTTTATTACATTTAAATGCAAATTTACAAATACAGATTTTAATTTTCGTTTATATTTAACACAAATGTTTTTCTGATAATAAGTAAAATGAAGGTGAAAAAATTTTGAAAATGATCTTCGTTCTCCCCCGGAAAATATATAGAAATAAAATTAAATGCACTTTTGCTCTAAATGTTTTACCAATTTCCTTCATCAAGTTAATCAAAAAGTACAATGAACGTCAAGTTAAACGAATATTTTATTGATGTACAGTAAAGCCCCGATTATCCGCGGTGCGGTTTATCCGCAAAGCATTTTTTTTTTTTAATCAAGTCAACAGCAAGGAAAATACAATAAGCCCTACTATTAAATATAAGCAGAAAAATCAATGTATTCGAAAGTCATAGAAGAATATTTCTAGATTCGGTTGCCATGTTTGAAATATCAGATATAAAGTCTTGATGCCTTTCTTGATTTTATTAACCAAACGTAAGCACAGCAATTAAAATATTTTACTTTTAAATAACACTATAATGATAAATTCCAGGAGAGCATATCAAGAATAAGTTCATTTTTGAGATGAAAAATTTTCCATACTAAAAGAAAAATAATAGTTTACAATTTAGAATAAAGAAAATGTGTTTCCAAAACAAGAAGCAAAAACAAGTGACTGATTTTTAAAAAACGATGTAACTCACCTTTTTTTGTACAGTATGTACTGCATTGTTTCTTGTTTACTGTTCTTTATTTTAGTGATTTAGACGTAAAGCAAAGGTTTCTGACTTATTGTGCGTATGTATGTATTTTAAGCGTTTTATTATGTTTTTTGTACACTAAAACATAGTTTTTATGTTGAATTTTTTGTTTTTTTTTTTTCTTTTAGTGTTTGCACTCCATTTTCAGTCTTTTTCGGGTTATCCGCGATTTTTGTTATCCGCGGTGCCCTTTCCATCTAATCACGCGGATAATCGGGGTTGTACTGTATATAAATATCACCTCATAGAAAGGAACAAGGTTCGGAGTTGTGGGGCTTATTTTTCACACAAATAAAAATACATAGTATAAACAATAGTAGATCATTCATATCAGAATTTTTAGTAATAAAAGAAATTATATTTAACGTTTTAATAAAATGACCTTAAAATATCATCTAATGACTGAAAACGGAGCTGTTAATGTTGAGATATTTGAAAATTGTCCAAAAATAAATAAAATGTTTTCTTTTTTACATTCGTTTAATCTGGTTTTCTGGTCAATCTGGTTTTTCTATGTAAAGAGGGAATAGTACAATTGATTTTTAACGCACTTACTGCTATGCTAGAATTATAAAACTTGTCTGCAAAGGTGTGTTTCCGCTGACAGTATAACATTTTAATATTTTCACAACCTAATTATTAATTAATACATAATGTTTAAGACATTTCCCAATTAGCCCGCCAAAGGTGATAAATCGCCAAATATTCTCTGTAACACGTACAATTCACGTATAGGAGTTCCAAAAACAATGAATTTAATAATGCGCCAATAAATGCTCGCCAAAATAAGGGAAAGATCAGTGAAACTGCAACACTAAAACATTTTAAAGATCTAAAGTAATAAAAAAATAAAAATGAAGAATGTAATATTTAAACTAAAATAGATATTTATCTATTGATAATTAAATATTAATTAATTTACGATTATACGTTGAGAAATCGATATAGAAATACTTAAAAAATAACTTAAATATCTCATTTTTTTTCTTTCCTGTTAAGTTTCTTAAAAAAATAAACAGAGCAAAAACTATATTTTTTAATAAAATCATTTTCTTAAGTTTTTTGACAAGTGTAAAAAGCAATAAATTTTTCATAATCGACTTTGTGCTTGCAACAAATTAACATATTGCAACACGAATTTTTATGAAAAAGCATGAATTTCGGTCAAAAATTAGGCCTTATTTTCAAGACGACCAGTGAATGCTTTAAAAAAATACTATTTTTACTATTATTTATTTGAAAATTTTATTTGAACTATCACATAAAAGAATTTAAATGTCAGCAACATATCAGGAGAATGTTATAACATATCCTTTGTCCACTTTCTTACTTTGCAAATCCATTCAAAAATTCACTGTAGAAATGTTTCTTTATTCTGCCGTGAACTAACAGTGCAGTTAATAGATTGAGAAAATGCTGAACCTATAGCATAAAGTCAATAGCTGCTGTGGTGTACAAGTATTATCATGCAATTTTGCTGAATAGTCTGTGTCCGCTAAAAATTGCTTTGGACCAAATTTTCGAAAATGAATTATTCTTTAAAGGCCTTTTGAGCTTTTAAGAAATCGCTGCTTTTAGCTTAAAATGCGCATTATTTATGAAAGTTTAATATTTTCCGTAATGTACTAAACAAAAACAAAAACAAAAAATAGAAAATGGATTAAAGATTTAAATATTTACTAATCAAAATGAAAAAAAGAGTGAAAATTACAAAATACAAAAAAATATTTATAAGAGTAATAATTTCTGAAAAAATAAGCGAAGACATGCGTTTCTAAATTTCTTTACAAATGATTGAGTTGCGTAATGCAAGTTAGGATAAGTATTGCGATAGAAATTAGTTCACTTATTAAAGTTGGAAACTGTACATTCAACATGCCAAATGATTCTTCGTAATATACGTAATATAACTATTTTTATAAATATCCAGATCTTGGTGCAATAGATTTTGCAATCCAATGCAAAAATGCATTATTACAAAAAGTATTACGATTCTAAATACTGAATTCAGTAATACGGACATAATATAACTCCATCTTAAATAGGACGTCAAAACCATTACAACAGGGAATCATTACCCATCATTGAATTTATTACGCATGATAGGATTTAACAAAATGAAGAAAACTTTTATTAATATCTTTTTAGTTTTGATTCGACATTTATAAAATTTGAAATGGCACCATTCTGCCAAGACTAAATTACAAACCATTCGGTTGGTTATTTTTTGCGCTGTTATATGTGGACAGACGGTCGAACCAGACGCCGACTATGGGCTGTACGTATTTGTATAATTAGGAACGCACCTAAAAAAAGAGAAAATTATATAATACTTAAAATTCTTTATAAGAGTAATAATGTCCGAAAAAAAAATAAGCAAAGACATGCGTTTCTATAATTCTGTACAAATGATTAAAGTGCGCAATGAAAGGTAAGATAATTAGTACAATAGAAAGATCATTTATTTAAATAGTTCATTTATTAAAAAATTGCTGATTATTTTTGTTTTGTTTTCCTAGCTCATTATAAAAGCATTAATTTAAAAACAATAGTTTAAAGAGTCTCAGGACTCTTAAAATTTGAAAAAAGAGACTGTTTAATATCTTAAAATGTATATGATTTTAAAACACTATTTTTATTGGGATGAAATATATAAGTATTTTCTTTCATTTCGTGTATTTAAAACAAATGCAAAATGAAGAATTAGCAATTATAGGGGCGTCCAAACTATCAGATACTTGACGAGCAGAAAATTGGTATAAGAGCTTACGCGCTGGATTACAAAATAAATATTACAACTAGAATGAAAATTTTGGCGCCTAGTAATACAGATATAATAGATTATAATAATTACCTTGAACCTGAATGAATTTGTACTTAAAGCATTTTTATATTTTCAATACAAAGTTGTATTTAGCTAATGCAACATTTGAATGGTATAATCACCTAAAAAATATTTTTTTGGACAATAAAAAGGAATTTTTAGGTTCGGTTTATGCAGATTAATATGAAACATGTGCTTTGAAAATTTTATGAAAAAATATTCAGACGGTTTTGAGATATTCTGCGCGTTACGCTCAAAAACGTAATTTGAAGAAAAATGACTTCAAAGATTCTAAAACTCCGCTTCAGCTATTGAGCGGGTATAATTCTGAAAGCCATAACATCTGTTCTAATGGGAATTTCAAGAAAACTATTATATCAAAGTGTTCAGAAAAGATAGGAGTTTAACATCTAAAATATATTAAAATTTCGGAAATTTTTAAGCTTGTCCCGAGACTCCTTAATATGTTTGGTATTTGATTCGTAAACAATCCATGTATCTTGCAAGATATAAGGGAGTAATGTGCTGAAAACAGACATAACTTGCCCTTACATTTTTACTTTTTCTACTTATAATAGAAGAAAGTATTGTAATCAAATTTTTTTTTCAACTTCCGGTTTTCGATGGATTTACACGTTTTAAGGGTCAGAGATTCCGAAAAACATGTTATTACAAAACGTCTGTCTGTCCATGCGTGTGTCTATGTGTATGTGTGTCATCATTGTACCATCGAAAAGTATATGAAGTTATGCATAGAATTGAAACAAATTCTATGTATTTGGTTCATTATGTAGAAATGTTCCTTTATTCTGCCTTGAACTAACAGTGCGGTTAATAGATTGAGAAAATGCCGAACCTATAATACAGAGTCAATATCTGCTCTGATGCACAAGTATTATAATGCAGTTTTGTTGAATAGTCTGTGTCCACTAAAAATTGCTTTAAACAAAAATTTCGAAAATGAATTATTCTTCAAAGGTCTTTTGAGCTTTTGAGAAATAGTGCGTAGTTTCTGTCTATGTCTAGCAGGACCCAGTTGAATGTGGGGATATTCCGCTGTAAGGGGGCGCTGCAATAGCGATCTTTGTCCCATTTTGGTTATTGGATTATCGGAAAGTATACGAAGTTATGCATAAATATGAACCAAACTTCATACATATGTTTTTGACTATGGAAGACAGGCCCCAGTTACTAATGGAGATGTTCGCTTGGAAAGGGATGATGTGATAACGACTTTTGTGCGGTTTTCTCAATTTTTTGGAGTTATGTTGTACATCAGCTGCTTGTGTAGCTACGTGCAGTTCGTATCTAGCTAACCCGACGAGTCGCAAACAGTTAGATAGTATAATAGTACAATACAATATATATATATATATATATACACACATATATATATATATATATATAATTCAATACAATAGTACAATAGAATAACGATAATATTGATTTTTATTAAATATTATGTTCGATATTAACTCATATTTACTCTGATTAATAAAATGAAGCCGAAATTTATGATGAAAGTTTATGTTGGCATACCGTTGAAGTAATAACATTGAAGTATTGACAAGTGTAACAGCTTTTTGAAATATTAACACGTATGAGCTAAAAGAAAGTTTTGGGATTGGCGCATATGACTAGATTATCATATAAAAAGATACATTAAATAATAGGGTCAAGAAAATACATCAAATACTTTAAAATACTTATGGAGAGAAATTAGTTTAAAAATAAAATAGTATTTTCATTTCTAGAATCCTGGTAAATAAAAAATAATTATGATACTTTATTTTTAAATTAAAATTTTCTCACTTTGGAAACAAATCACCGTGAAGGAGAAATTATACGTACAAAAGAAATACAAATTATTTTGAAAAAAAATCTTCCACTGTACAAATATTTCATCGCATTGTACTTAACTGAACGAAAATAGCTTTACAATCTATCTTGAGAACAAAGATGTTTGGTATCTATTGGAGGAGTTCTTATAAATCAAAAGACTACTTTGAGGAGGTAACCTCAAAATAAATGAAGTAGCTTGGCTACAGTGACAGGATTTACAAGTCCTTTTATAAGTTCATAAAATGTGAGGATGAACAAAGCAATATTTCTTAGGCGTTACGTGAAGTAATAATTTCCTTTGGCGTTTTCCTGGCGAAAAGCCAGTTAAAAAAAAATAAACAACTATTTTTAGATTACCTTAAGAAGTTAAATCATTAACAAGTAAAATCAAAATATTCTAGATGCAAGTGATTAGATTTAATAAGAAAAAGTATATTATGTGGTTTATTTATCATGCAAAATGTATTATAAAATCCTTAATTTTACAAATATAAAAAAAATACATTACAGATGTAAATGAAATTATACATGTAGAATAAATATGTCTTCATTCGTGTAGCGTGCAATAATTTTTTTTAATTAAAATAATAGTAATAATTCCCCAAATCTGCAAAACGAATATTCTGATAAATTATTTTATTTGCACAGAAGAAATGTATGTTGCGTTTTGTGTGTTATGGAGTATTTTTTACGTGTAGTATATATATATATATAAGCTCAAAAAAGTAAAAAATAAAAATAAGCGCTACAGCTGCAATTAACCACTCAGATTATATATAAATACATACATAATACATACATTCATACGTAATGTGATATATATATATATATATATATATATATATATATATATATATATATATATATATTGTATATATACACTGCTCAAAACAATTAGGGGAGCACATGGTTTTAACGAAATTACGCAAATATGTACACTGATAAGTAACGTAAAATAAAAAATCCATAATTTAAAGTGTTGTAGAAAACAGATAAAGAAAACTTCACATGTAAATTAAAATTTATGACGTCAAAAACTAGAAAAAGGAGATAAGTGCAGAAATCGGGATTTTGCAGAAATGTCTGTTTCACTGCCTAGGTTGTAAAATTCAATTGCTCAGCTTGTGTTTTGAGAAAAGGTGGCTTGAAAATGTCACAACAACATGATTTACCGCAATCCATGACTTAGCGTGTTATCGGGACAGTTGAATTTGGGGAAACACAACGAAGTGTAGTGGACGCTGTTGGAGTCGCAAGAAGTGTCCATGAAAGGCTGTGGAATCGACTCCAAGACACATGGAATGGTAATCATCGACAATGTGCTAATACAGAAACTGATGACCGATATATACTGTTAACAGCTCATCGAGACGGAACGGACAATGCTACTCAGCTGCAAACACAGTTGTTCTTGGCCACAGGATGAAGGGAGTCTATCTAAACAGTCCGAAATAGGCTTCATCAGGGTGGTCTCTATGCACGTAAGCCAATGGTCTGTATTCCGTTGACCTCAAGCCATTGTGCGGGCCAAAGAAGTTGAGGAACTGAATATCGAGTTTGGAGGCAACGTAGTTGGAGTCAAATTCTGTTTACAGACGCGTCCCAATTCAGTCTGGATGTGACATCTGATGTGTTTTGGCATGGAGAGAAAGAGGCACTCAAAATAATCCCACATTCGTTCGTGAAAGATCACATTACAGGCGAGGTGGGTTGATGTTATTGCCTGGAATCATCATAGGTGGTCGTACAGGCCTGCATATAATTCGGAATGGCACTTTGACGATCCGAAGTTATACAGACGAGATATTGTGACCTCATGTCGTATTTTATGTTGCAGAAATTAGTGATTTCTTTTTTTCCATGCATGATAATGCCAGACTTCATACAGTTCGTCTTGTGGGAAATATGCTTGAAGCTAAAACAATACAGTGTATGGAATGACCAGCATGCACTCCTGACCTAAATCCAATCGAGCATGTTTGGGACATACCCAGGCGACGCATTGCTGCGAGATTGAAGCCTCCTTTTAGTGTCCGGGACTTGGAGATTTCAATTCTTGAGCAGTGGAACAGTATTCCCCAAAGTCTTTTGGATAACCTCATCGCATCCATGGAAAACAGGTGTGCAGTAGTCTTAGCTGTTCGAGGAGACCACAAGTCATATTAAAAATCTTGCATCATTTCTAAACAAGACTTTTTTTTATCATTTACATGAAAACAATTTGTTACTTTCATGTTCTTTTCATCTTTTCAAAGAATAAAAGCTCATTTATAATTTTTTTGCGTCTTTTTTTCTGTACTGCGCATTGATACACGTGTACTATCCATTTTATGCCCATACATGGCTGTCTTGCACTGTTCTCTTCACTTTTTTGCTTGCTCCCCTAATTTTTTTGAGCAGTGTATATAGTATACATTTCAAAGATATGTATCATATAGAACCGCGTAGATAGGTATAAAGGGTGTCCTAAATTAAACTGAACATATCATACAATAAAAACAATAAGCTATGAAATTTGGAGAGCTACATAATGTTATGTTGGGATTTTTTTATGGGGCAAAAAAGATTTACTTCCTAAAGCGACCTATAGAGGGCTAATAATAACTTTAAACAAAATATATTACATAAAATAGAAAACATCAGTCTAATGAGAACATACTCAACATGATGACCACCAATTTCTGATAGTATCTGGAATCGTTGACCTTACCATTTTCTGCTACTTGGGTATACTATCTTTTTTTAACAGCTC
Source organism: Maratus speciosus (assembly GCA_963932465.1). Classification (NCBI taxonomy): domain Eukaryota; kingdom Metazoa; phylum Arthropoda; class Arachnida; order Araneae; family Salticidae; genus Maratus; species Maratus speciosus. The sequence continues at coordinate 50,636,722 of OZ010791.1, forward strand.
ACGAGACCCTTGCCTGCTGGGCTGTTGCCTTGCTAAACGGGTTTAAGAATGGCAACGAGTCAAAGATTCGCCTAATTACCGCATGGTAGAGATCTACTTGACAAGCCTCCAGGCCGTCGTGCCTGCAGTGTTCGTTACTTTTCCTCAGTAGGCCGATTACTAACTGATGTTTAGCTGAGTCGATTCGGCATTGCCCCTCACAGAGAAGGATGGGGGATACTGGCATATTTAATTACTTTCTTTCGGTAGCTGCTATTGTTTCTCGCTCCCAGTTGGGCTTTTAATTTACACTTATCTTGTGTTCTTAGGTGCTTGACTCTAACCTTGGTGCTCTTTTGTCAGGATAAGTTGTCACTGATCGTATTTGTATTAATTTCACTTTTTGTGATTAGCTGTCTCTACCATGGTTAAGTGTAATTTTTACTTCTCTGTATTGAACGTGCTTGTTTTTATTATTCTACGCGATTCTTGTTGTCATTATTGGTGGTTGATTTCAACTTCGTGCGCTACAAGGTGGAGACTGATACTTGGCCATTAAGATTGGGCAGGGATTTTAAGGGAACACGATTAGTGTTACCAGGTGCAATGTTACGAAAAGCGGGACAGGGGAATAAAATAAGCGGGACGGTGGAACAGTAAATCCAATAAAAACAGATCTCTCCTATCACGATATCTTATCTTAAAAATTTAATAAATATAAAAAATAAATAAACACATAAAATAATAATAAATAATAATAAATATAAATAAAATGACAACAACAATAATAATAAATATAAATAAAATAACAACAACAATAATAATAAATATAAATAAATAATAATATTAAATAAATATTACTGACTCTACGGCAGGATTACTGTACAGTAGGGAGGGTCGAAAAAACCGAAATTTTTATAATCGAAATGTAATAGCGCGGAAAAGTTGCCTTTTGTAATACAGAATACATTTCTAAAATATTACATCGATCGGTTAATATCTTTAACCGCCGCAAGGGGGCCAAAGTTTCAAAAAATCGCAAAAAACATGTTTTTTTTTATCATTTTTTTAAATTATCCAAACATACCAATGCAATTTTTAATAGAACGCAATACCTACATGAAGATATAAGAAATGTCCCGGTAAATGTTCATTATGATGAAATCATATCTTTATTTGCCGCAAAAAGACCATATTTTTTGTAAAAATTTCGAAAATTTCAATTTTTCATTTTTTTTTCTAAATTTTTATAATTTCTATAATATGTCTAGAAATAAATAATTTTACTTTATATCTATTAATATATCATAATTTTTTATAACTATTTGTAATAGACTTGAAAATAAAGTTAATCATTCATTTTTCTTGACGATCGCTTCATCTACTGATGTTTTACTTCATAACAGCCAATTCATGCCACAAAAATTATATAAAATGAGCAAAATGTTTTAGTATTTTATTAATTAAAATATAGAGATGTTTAACCGAAACGGGTTAAATAAACTTAAAATGAAGAAGAATTTAATGTAAATGAATTTTATAATATAACTTGCTTTCAGATGAAGCCATTATTTCTCGAGAGGCCAAAACTGATCAGATGTGATCCTCCCTCTGTCTAGTAAACAAACTTTATCAGTGCTTCAATGAATAATTTCACGCATCTTTCTAGTGATTGAGTGGGATAAGGAAAGTTATAATAGCTGGTATCTTTAATCGTACATTTTAAACTCACCAGCGTTTTTAGTCGATAAAGAAACCATAACAGGTGGTTCCGTTAGTTTTCAGTTTTGTCAGTAGACTAAAGCCATGCAATTTTAAGCTTCAGTGTTGAAGTCTGCTATAATAAAGTGACGGATGGCACTATTCTAGTCCACAGAACTTCGTGCTTTTGCAATTTTCTTCATGGCTGGAGCCCTGATGTTCTCTTCTTCATATGCTATCATTCCAAAGAGGCTATTTGTATGATTTGCGAAATAGTCATTTCGTGAAAATACAGGAACTATAATCTTTCGTAGATTATCTGTCAAGTAACGTAAGTTACTAACTATAGTGCACAGATTCTGGAAAACATGAGTGATTCATTTTAATTGTGAACCAACTGATGCAGTACATTTTCAGGATGTACTCAAAGAGTATGACAAGTTAAGAAGAGGGTTTCTTTGTTCCAACGTAGAGTCTCAAAATTCGAATAGCAGTAATGATCCACCTTGAGTGAAATATTTGTCCAGGGACTCAGCAAAAAAGGTCAATTGTATACACGCGTGTTGAAAGAGCTTGCAATATTTCAGACATATACTTTTGGTCAGTTGACAAATCATCTTTATCAACTGCTAGGTGATCAGATTAAATTGGCTTAAATTTTGCAATTGGTAATAATTCGCAAATCGCAAGAGATCAACCAATTGGGCCACAATATGATAGAGAACCTGTTTTTTGTCATCAAGATGTTTGAAAAGATGTCTCAGTGGAAGTTCATTGAAGTGAGTTCAAGGAAGCCAATAAAGTGGTTTTTTAAAAGTTGTTTGTTCTCAACTAATCCTACTATAACACTACCTTTGCATCCTGTTTTGAAGACAGTTCCGCGAAATTCAACTGCAATTATTATTCCAGTAGGGATTTCATTTTTCTTCAAAAAATCTATAATGTCATTACATATAGAAGTCGCCTTGCCAGACGATGGGGTCAAATGACGAAAATAATTCAGACCTGGTTCTAGTACAAAGAGATATGTTCCTCCTTGACTTCGCAAAGATGAAACTTTGCCACCTCTTTAACCTGGCAGATATTTCTATCTTTAGGGCCATCAAAGTATAGAGTAAAAGGAGAACATTAAAAAAAACGAACAAAGTGAAACGTGGCTCTCTAGCAGCGATAAATTAATTTTACGCGCAGGCAGCTGGAGGTGTTTCTATCATTGAGCAATTTTTTTTTTATAGAATTACAGTGATCATGGTTAACAATGTGCATGAAATTAACAACATAAAATGCCTTTCCCAGCCTATTAGAAATGTAAAAAATGTGTAAACATTACAAAAGTTATGAAAATTGAAAAAAGGAAAAACTTTAATTTTTAACATTTTTTTGAAATTTTGGCCCTGTTGTGGCGGTAAAAGCAACGATGTCACAAAAATGAAATGTTAATGTTACATTACTAATATCTTGGCGTGGCTATTGCGTTCTATTAGAAATTGAATAAGTATGTTTGGATAATTCAAAAAAAAAAAATGCTAAAAGTATGTTTTTTGCGATTTTTTCGAAATTTGGACCCCTTGCGGCGGTAAAAGATATTAACCAATCGGTGTAATATTTTACGTATTTTATCTTTTTTACAAAAGGCAACTTTTCCGCGCTATTACGTTTCGATTATAAATATTTCGGTTTTTTTCGACCCACCCTACTGTACAGTTATGCATGTTAACACAAAAGCCTGTTTGAAATGCGATTTTTCTCCCTTCCACGAGATTACGTCATAGAAAGTTTCTAAATAATTATTAAGATGCTACTTGGAGCAGAACAATATAAATTTAAAAATAACCTTAGAACGTCTTAGAACCTTAGAACCAACCTTAACCTTAGAACCAACAGTCTTTATTACTGCCTACACAGGGGTGATCTTATAATGGTTCCGTTTTTACTTTTAGGTAGCTTTCAATATAAAAAAGCTACATATTGCAGCCGTTCGGAGGAAAGCGATTTCAAAAAATTTTGGTATATTTTCATCGATCATGACCTCCCGACCCCAAAACCACCCTCCGTTCAAAAGTTGATACATATATATATATATATATATATATCCATATATATAAGTATATATCTGATCTTTGACACACCGTAACACTCGTATTTATGAACCGATTTGGGTGAAATTTCGTGTATACATAGTGCATACCAATGTCTCGACTGAGTTTTTTAAAAAATTTAAATTTGAAATGTGGTACCAAAAAATTGAAAATTAAAAAAATATTTTTTTCTTATGTGTTTCACCTTGATACAAAGATTCCGGAGCAGTTTTTGTTTCGTTTATATCTTAAAAAATGGCTGAGTTATAGCACTTTGAATTTCTATTGTGGCTGATATTTTGAAACGACCTGATTTTTGTCACGCGATAACAGACGTATTTATGAACCGATTTGGATGTAACTTGGTGTATACATAGTGCAAATGTCTCGACTGAATTTGTTGGCCAGCTTCATCCGCCATCTTGTTTCAAAATGGCGGCCATTTAAATTTTTTTAAAAAAATTTTAATTTGAAGTGTGGTACCAAAAAATTGAAAATTAAAAAAAAAAAAAAATTCATATGTGTTTGGCCTTGATACAAAGATTCTGGAGCAGTTTTTGTTTCGTTCATATCTTTAAAAATGGCTGAGTTATAGGACTTTGAATTTCTAGCTTGGCTGACATTTTGAAATGACCTGCTTTTTCTCACGCGATAACAGGCATATTTATGAACCGATTTGGATGTACCTTGGTGTATACATAGTACATACCAATGTCTCGACCGAGTTCGTTCGCCAGTTTCATCCGCCGTCTTGTTTCAAAATGGCGGCCATTTAAAAAAATTAAATTTTAAATGAGGTACCAAGAAATTCGAAAATTAAAAAGATTTTTTTTTTGTATGTGTTTGACCTTAATACAAAGATTCCGGAACAGATTTTGTTTCGTCAATATCTAGAAAAATGGCTGAGTTATAGAATTTTGAATTTCTATTGTGGCTGACATTTTGAAACGACCTGAATTTTGTCACGAAATAACAGGCGTATTTATGAACCGATTTGGATGTAACATGGTGTGTACATAGTACATATCAATGTCTAGATCGAGTTCGTTGGCCAGCTTCATTCGCCATCTTATTTGAAAAGGGCTGCCATTAAAAAACAATTTAAAATTTAAAATTTAAAACGAAGTATCAAAAAATTGGAAAATGAAAAAGATTTTTTTTTTATGTGTGTGACCTTGATACAAAGATTCCGCAGCAGTTTTTGTTTCGTCTATATCTAAAAAAAATGGTTGAATTATAGCACTTGAAATTTTTAGCATGGCTGATATTTTGAAACGATCTGATATTTGTCACGCGATAACACGTGTATTTATTAACCTATTTCGATGTAAGAAGGCATGTGGATAGTACATAGCAATGTCTTGCCCAAGTTCGCTGGCCAACTTTATCAGCCATCTTGTTTCAAAATGGCGGCCAGTAAATAAAAAAAATATATATATTTAAAGTAAGGTGCAAAAAAATTAGAAATTGAAAAAGGTTTATTTTTTAAGTATTTGACCTTGATATAAGGATTCCGGCGCATTTTTTGTTTTGAATTTATCTTAAAAAATGGCTCAGATATAGCAGTTTGAATTTCTAATGCGGTGACATTTTTAAAAATCTGATTTTTTGCGTGCGACAGCACTCGTATATATCAACCGATTCCGATGTGAGAGAGCATGTGCACAGGAATTACTAAGGTCTCGACCAAGTTCACTAGTTATCCTCATCCACCTTGTTGTCTTAAAATGGCAGGCACTTCAATGTATCGCCGAATTTAGCACACAAATGTAAGTTATTTTAAATAAAAGTAGCTTGGATAAAGCTGACTAATTTCGCTAAATTCCCATTCATAATGATTTAGTATTAATAAAAAATAGTATTGAATCTCCTATAATCGGTTTCCACTAAATTGAGCTTTGTGCGTTTGAATAATATAAGCTGGCTTTTTAAAAATAAGGAATATGAAAGCTACCTCTTCCTCCCGGCACTGGCCGGGAGGACTTTTTAAGTACGGAACCCTAAAACATGGTTACAGTAAAAATAATACAGCACTTTTGAGTATATCGCTTTCGTAGTTTTGATTTTTTTTTTTACTTTTTTTATTCTGCTATGAGGATTAATAATAGAATGAGGTTGAACAAAAGGTAATTGGAGCAAATTATAAAATTACGTTATTCTTTATACGCATAACGTTAGCGGATTTTGTTGTTATTTTAGTAGGTGGGTGGATAAATAAGTGTTAAAATATAAAGTAATCTGATAAAAAATTAAATAGTAAAAAAACTGCCACGTAAAATCTTAACTGTCTTTGGTTAAACGCACACACACACACACACACACACACAAAAAAAAAAAAAAAAACACAAAGTGTCCTTTCAAACTTTCCACGTGTTCGCTTGAAAACATTACTCCGTCAGCTTCCAGTTAGTACTCAAAATTTAATACCGAGCATGGCTATAAAAATAATTTTTTTTTTACAAGATTTCTTATTATAGCTTTTTTTCTTGCTATAACAGACAGAACCATCTGTTAGTCACACGTTTACTGCATACGTAAGTGAGAGGCTTCTAAAACGGACCGCATGATCCTTCTACACCGGCTGTTCACGGTTTTCTCCGATTTGAACTGCGGCTTGTAGTGTGATGGTGAGGGTTTTTTTCTCTTTTCTTTTTGTTTAGAAAGAAGTTCGATACTTGTGAATGAAATATTTCATGGAAGGTATTTAAACTATGGCTAGACAAACGCAACTGATTGATGCAAAATAATCACTTAAACCATTTTTTTTTTCTCAGCTGTTCAATATTGGATTCCTCGAAATAACTTTGTTTTCTTTTAAGTTGTGGGTGGTGTTGATTACAGAATAAAAGGGCCGTCGGGCGCGAATTTAATAAAAAGGTCACACCGTTTTCAAAAAAGACACTTGAGTGTTGCGCTAAAAGTATATTTTGAACTACTTTGTTTCAAACCCTCTTTTTACCATAAAATTTCGCGATATTTTTCCGCGGCCGATCGACGAATTTCGCGATATTTTCTCGCGATACATTGACAAATTTTGTGGTTTCTTCAACTAATTAAACAAATTCCAGATCCTCCCCCCCCCCCCCCCAACTACTGAGAATATTTTTTTCCTGAGACCGACTGATAAAGTTTGAGAATTTTCTTGGCAACCGATCGACGAATTTTGATTTTTTTTTCTCATTGTTCTTAGGAAGAATTTAGTGTTTTAGTACGTTATGTACCAGATGATGTTGGCCGTACCCGTCAGAAATCGCGAAAAATTCAAAAATCGATGCACGAATTACGAAATAACTTTATTGAAAAGAAGAACTTTACTACATTTAGTTTAAAGTTTGAAACGATATTTATTTTACAAATGTCAACAAATCTCTGTAGAAGGTGGAAAAATGCTAAAATTATCATTCAAAATACCATTAAAAATCGATAAAAAATCAAAAATAGCGAATAGCAAAATTTACTATGTTAGGCTAAAAGTTCAATACCAAAATCCCATTACAAATGTCAAAAATTGCCGCAGAATGTGAAACAAAAACTCTGAAAATTACTGTAAAAATTCCTAATAAACTTTATTGAAAAGAAGGCAAATTTCACTACACTGGGCTAAGAGATTGAAACCAGATCCTTTTTATTAATGTAAAAACGACTTCGTGAAACGCGAAAAAGAAAAAAAATAACGCCAAAATGCGCACGAAAATTTAAAAAAAATCCATTCAAAAATTCAAAAATCGGGCTTCGAGGTGCAAACCTACATATATAGAGGTATTTTCCTCCCAAATTTTCTATATTTGCGTGCAGCAGCTGCTTCAAAATGCAGACACATAAAAATTTCTTTCCTCATTGTTATAAATGATTTGAAGTGGTATTAGATAATGGCGATCTAATTAAATAAGGGTGACATATGTGATGTACTAAAATATTTAAAAAATATTTCTAAATAACTCTACTTAGATGTCAGAACGGCCTCCTACATATTTGTATCCTTTTAAGCTATAGATATTTACTTCTAATTCAACAAAGGGCAGACGAAAAAGAGCACCTTTAAATAATATATGATGTCGGCGAAAACTTTACTAATCTAATTTTAAAAAACATTCCTGGCAAATATTTTTAAAGAATATTAGATTAAATGTCAAAAATATCTTTTAAAATACACTTAATATGTATGGGGAATACTTCGATAATTAGCGTTTAATGCAAACTAATTTTTTTTTTCAACAAAAACGAAAGACCTAAGAAGCTGCCTTTATTGGAAAATAAAAGTGATTCTAATAAGTTTCTAAGTTTTCGCATACCTGAACAAAATTAAAAATTCGAATATGTGGTATTTGCTTTTCATTAAGTGAAAGCGATGTTTTGGGAAATTTTATTTTAATTCTGAAATATATTTTTATTTAAGTTTGTTTCTCTTACTATTTAATCAAAAATAATTATTTTTATTTCGTTACATTTAAGTTTATTTTTAAATGATGCTATTAACAGTATATTTATCGATTTCGTATGTAGGAAAAAAGATAAACCTATGCTAAAGAACATGATAATTTTGTTTGTCTTGATTTTTAAATTTGTATTTTGCGAATGATAATGAATATATTAGTGAAATATTTTGTAACCTTTTTAAATTTAATTAGTTACTATATGTTTCTTTCAAACTAATATATTCATATAAATATAATAAAATAGAAGTTTAAAACATAACGAATGCAGAACATTATGGTTTATTGTTATTATTTTTTTACTATTTACATTATACACAGCTTCTAAACACAGGATGTCTCAAAAGTGTATAAACTTACTAAAAATGTAGAGTAAGAAAATTTTCAGAAAATACATCGGATAAATCACAAAATATATTACAAAATACAAACAAATTTGGTTTTCCCTCTAATATTTTTGTTGTAATAATCGTATTAATTTATATATTTTTAAAATATATACTAATATAGTATTATACTACAAGACATATTTCAAAACATTTTTTTTTAAATGAATTCTACCTACTGTCTCTACGTGGGTGGTTCAATAATTATTGTCTCTAGTGTCAGAAAATACATCGGGTAAATCACAAAATATATTGCAAAATACAAACAAATTTGGTTTTCCCTCTAATATTTTTGTTGTAATAATCGTATTAATTTATATATTTTTAAAAATATATACTAATATAGTATTATACTACAAGACATATTTCAAAACATTTTTTTAAATGAATTCTACTTACTGTCTCTACGTGGGTGGTTCAATAATATTGTCCCTAGTGTATATAAAATATTTGTACTGCGATGATTGTTGTGAAATATCGAAGCCTAATATCTTAGATGCTTATATCCTCAATTTCAGAACCGTAGCTGCTATATTCACATAGTTTTAGAGAGACGAGTGAAAGGGGGCGGGAAGCGGGGGTGAAAGGCTGAATTTAGCTTATGGGTCTAGATTTGTGACCATCGATGAGACGTAACTACTGTTATTTGGACTCGGGATCATTGTGATGTAGCCACATCTCATCCACTGTCACAAATGTAACCTCATAAGCTCCAAACGAGCATTTCACCCTCATTCCCCTCCTTAAAAACTCCCTGAAAAATAGGTCTTTAAAACTTCACTTCTCCCTCCAAAACTATGTTAATACAGCAGCTACGGTTCTGAAATTGATAATATAGGCATTTAAGACATTAGGTTTCAATATTTCACATCAACCATCGCAGTACAAATATTTTATATGCACTAGAGACAGTAATTATCGAAACACCCACGTACTTGATGCTTTCATTGACCTTCTCATAATGCGCCAGATAGACACATATTACGAACAAACTTGTTTCTTTATTATTATACATGATTTACAATGGTTAGAAAATGATGCTCTAATAAAATAAGAGTGACATATGTGACGTACTAAATCATAAAAAAATCTAAACAATATTACGTAGTTGTCCGAACGGCTTCGTACATAGAGCCAGTGAAGCGGTTTTGTATTATTTCGAGCTACAAAATATATACTAATGCGACAAAGGGTAGGTAAAATAAGAGCACCTTTAAATAATATATCACGTAGGCGAAAAGATTTGCTAATCTAATGAAAAAACAGACTTTCCTAACAAATGGTTTCAAAGAATATTAGATTAAATGTCAAAAACATCTTTTTTAAATGGATTTAACATGTATGGGGAATAATTTGGTAATTAGCCTTTAACGAAACTATTTTTTTTTCAATAAAAACGAAAGAGCAAACAAGCTACCTTTATTGGAAAATGAAAGTGATTCTAATAAGTTTCGAAGTTTTCGCATACCTGAATGAAATTAAAAATTCAGAATATGTGGTATTTGCTTTTTCATTAAGTGAAAGCGATGTTTTCGAAATTATATTTTAATTCTGAACCATATTTTCGTTTCAATTTGTTTCTCTTAATACTTGGAAATAATTATTTTTATTTCATTACCTTTAAGTTTATTTTTAAGTTATGGTATTAACAGTTTATTTATCGATTTCATGTGTAAAGGAAAAAGAAAAAAAAATTTTAGTTCAGAACATGACAATTTTGTTTGTCTTGGTGTTTAAATTTGTATTTTGCAAATGATAATGAATAGATTACTGAAATATTTTGTAATATTTTTATGTTTAATTAGTTACTATGTTATATATTAGTTTGTAAAACTAATATATTCTTATAAACTATAATAAAATAGAAGTATAAAAACATAATGGAAAACTTTTTTTTTACTATTTACATTACACAGAGCCAGTGGCGTAGCCAGGATTTCGTTTCGGGAGGAGTCCAGAATTTTTCTTTCAGGTTATTATATATAGTAAAACCTGTCAAGATGAAATCGCAAATGTTGGTTAAAGATTCCATTTTACACAAGTTTTCGTGTTAACAAGTGTAATTGTGTAGCATTCTTTTCGATAACATTGTAGAAAATTTCTGTTTAAGACAGAATTTCGTTATAGGCAGGTTCCATTTTTCCAAGTTTTGTGTATTTATATAGATATACTTATTTACGTTATATGAATATTAAAGTAATAGTAATTATCTATAACAGAATCCTGCCTTAAGCGGAAGCGTTGCATGGTCTTAATATGAATTGACATACAATTAAATTTGCAAAAAACCTGTCTGAAAGGGGATTTTCACCACTCTTTAGTGAAACACAGTAAAACTTGTGAAAGCGAAATCTTTCTATACCTGAATCCTGTCTCAAACGGAAGAGTTTCAGAATCCTGACGAAACGAACAATAGATCTTATTGAGGTAGTGTATCTTAGAAGTATAATTAATTACACTTCTTTAAACAGAAACCTGTCTAAAATAGAACTTTTTTCCAGTCCCTTGACAGGATTGACTGCATATCTATAATGGGAGTATTTGTAGTAGCTTTAAGAATTTACGTATATCCTTATTTAATTTCTTAATTAAAAAAAGCATGGATAAAAGAAAGTAACATGCATCTCTATAACTGCAGCTAATAATACATTGAAGTTACATTAATATTTATCAGCGAAAAAAATTTTACTAACACTGTGATGTAAAAAACCGAGCGCACACTGAAGAGCTAAATTTATTTAAATCAAGTTTCATATTGTACAATATTTGCCTACAATAAAGTTGGGATCAAGTGATTAAGTTTAAAAAGGCAATTTCCATATATAATTTCTTGCCATTGAATTAAGAACTTGTGCTGTAACAGATATTGGATAATGATTTCACATAAGTATCAATCGCGTGAGCCGTTAATTCCCCATGGGAGTTTTTCAGATAAGGTTATAATCTTTTAGAAAAAGATCTTGCCATTTCAGCTACAGAAACTTGTAATATAAGCACACGCATCAAATATAGTTCATGCTAGAAAAAATAATTTTGTTACAGTTGTCAAAAACAGCCATAATTCTTTTGGGTTTCTAGGTTTCATGTCACGCCATTTTTGATGCCATAATAGTTGCTTCCGATATCTGGTCGTCTTTAAGAAAGTTACATATTTGTAACAAAATTTATTTGTGTTGGATTAGCACTTTTTTGTAAGTATTAGGATGTGTAAAAAATAATGGTGGTTTCTGTTATTGTACTTCCCAACCAATTTATTTTACATGGTTCTAAACAGTTTTTGAGCTTTCTTCAAGTTCCGCAGTAAGCTCCGGGCTTTGATACTTGGATTAGCTTCGAATTATGCTTTCATTTTCTCATTGTTAAAGACAAAATGTCATCCAAGACCTTCTCCATACACAAAACTCTTATTCCCACCATGCAATTTCTTGAAGCAATGTTAAACTAAGCGTTCACAATTCATAATTGGGGTTAAAGGTAATGTTGAATCAAGTCATTTTTTTCCGGGTGGGATTTCTGAAGCTCTGGAAGGGACACTTTGGAGTTCCGTGGAAGAGGGTAGCACTTCTAGACGATTAATAAGCATAAAATTCCAAATTTTCCATCTGAGCAAATCTCCCTTAAACAACTTGACCTGAGGATCAAGAACCTCATTTTCTATATATTTCAGTATTTATAGTTGCATTGGTAAAAATGTGTACATCAGTCCGGCCATTCAAAATGATGCCCGCCCGTACTATGATTCCCCGACTTTTGTATCGATGCCTTTCACGGAGGTTTGCAGCCTTATTGCGTGTGTTTTTTTCGCTCCAAATGGTAATACGTCTGTATTAACTCTCCAAGCAAAATCATTATATATCGGTAAAGGGAACTCGGCTCTAGTCTGTGGTACTCCAATAGCGATGATTTCCGCACCACTTTAACCGGGCGCATTTCGCTGCCGGAGTTAGTGGAATATAAATCATGGGTTTCCATGCATGCGGCCCATTTTTATGCAGCCTGTCACTCACAGTAAATTTGGATAATTGATTTCCTGTTGTTGCAGCGAACTCCCTTGCAATCTGAACTGACGCCAATTGCTTGTTTCTTTTAGCAATCGTTGCCAAAAAACGGTCCTGAGAGTATGTTGTGGCACGTTTTTTACCTTGACCTGGTTGCCTGTGCACCTAACCATATTCCTGACATGACGCTTTTGGGTGTTTTTAAGTGTTTACAAACCCCTGAGAATGTCTGTCCTGCTTCCCTTCTCCCTATCGTACGTAATTTCTCACAATCGGCCATATGTCTTCTGGACAACATATTCCACCTACTACAAACGAACGTTTTATTCAACTACACATACAATCCTTGAAATTAGACTTCAGATCAGCCACGTGCACTCCTTTTCACACGTGAACTGAAAGGACGGGCAGAAAAATTTGCATATTTTTCTGTAGCGAAGGTTCATCTCAATTGTACTACGTGATAACGTTGAGACTGAGTTACCAACCAATCACCTTTCATTGAAGTTTCCTTAATAGAATTAACATAAAACACCTTTTTATGGTTGTTCCTTTAATTTTTCTCGCCGGTTTATGTTGAAAGTGGTAACAAATAACCAGTCGAAAAATAAAGTTACTTTTATTCAGTGCAGGCAGCAGATTTAAAGTAATTGATAATATTGTGCGTTATAAAATGAACAAATATAAGGGTAACGAAACTGAACCAATGTGTCGTTATTGTGATGGTATAAATTCGATTTTTCCCATAAGTGTCGGCAACAGTAGGTCCCATCGAAGTCCCAGATAAAGAAGTTTACGTTCAATCCAGTTGCAGTGAATAGAAACTATTCACCGCGTCCGCAGAATGGGCCAAATCAACAACAACAACAACACATCTAGTTGCAGTAAATTGTGTAAGCGGAATAGAAAGTATACTTGCATAGTTATCCTTCCGTCTCCGGACATTAAAATGTTTCCGTTTACGAGAGAATTCCGTGTTAACAGAAAATCTGCCAAGAAGGAATCACAATTAAAACAAGTTCTGTTTCAAGTAGGTGTCAAACGTTAGCAAGAATAAATATATAGTGTTGTTTTCGTCGAATCTTGAATTGTTTTCCTTTGAGATAGTTCATCTTTACAGATTTTACTGTAATACGTTTATGCTCTTTAGAGGCGCACTGTACAGTGAATACGTTTTAGTAGTTTTAATGGTTACTGTGAAAACGGAAAGTGTTTATAACAGAAACCTGTCTAAAACGGAAAGGTCATAATACCGGCGAAAGTTATACCTTTAAATTAATCCTTATAACATGAACAGCTGTCTAAAGCGGTATATTTCAAAGGTTTCTGTGATTACGTCTGAATTGTTTTTTCAGTTATATCCATGATTCAGTTATTCAGTAAACCAGTTCTTCGTTCGGGAGGGGGGGGGGCTCCAGAACCACTGGACCCCCCCCCCCCTAGGCTACGCCACTGCACACAGCTTCTAAACACAGGGTGTCTCAAAATTGTACAAACTTACTAAAGATGTAGTGTAAGTAAATTTTGATAAAATATACTGCGTGAATCGCAAAATATATTTAAAAATAGAGACGAATTTGTTTTTCCATCTCATATTTTGTTGTGTTAATACCATTAATATATTTTTAAAAATATACACTAAAAACTTTTATTTTAAAAAGCGTACTTCAAAACAAATAAAAAAAAGAATTCTACTTAAGTTGAAACACTCATACCTCACAACTTTGCGTGTGTTTTGTAACAGAGAAATCGTTTTTGAAACAATAAAATGTATTTAATATAATTATTTAAATGCGTTTCTTGTTTCTATCAAACTGGTTTCATTTATGAAGGAAACATTATAGTACAGGCTACATTTATTTGACTTAATAAAACCGACAGGTTGGTGGATATGCAATGGTTATTTATTAAACCATTTTTTTTTAATTTATTCTTAAACACTGTATAATCAATTAATAAAATTATTGTTACAAATGTTTTTTATTGAAGGCCACTTTAAATATATTATGTAGAATTAGGAGAAGAAAGGTTTTGTGATGTGCGCATGAAATAAATTCTAAATGACCTCATCTAATTATACTGGGTGAGCAAAATAAAACTGGCCCATAACAGAAAATACTGGAAACGGTGACATCGATGCAACAACCGGTTGCTATCACATAGTGGTCCTTAAAAAATTAACGTTTAAATTTTCAATGGGGCACTCACATATTGTGTTCTGCGTATAAAATAAAGACTTCCACAAAAATTTCAAAATTTTAAAAAATGTTTTAAGGGTCGCTACCAAGGTTTGGATGTTTAAAAAAATTTTAAATTGTCATATTTGACATATTTTGTAATCTAATTACACATTATTAATACAAATCCATAGTAATTGCCAAATTGAATCATGGTATGATATTAGGCTATAAAGACTGTCATTTGTTTCAAGTTTCAACATATTTACACAGTCTATTGTCGAAACACAGACAGGAGTATTTTATGTCTACACTCTATTTCACCTCAACTCTTCAGCATTGTCAAAGGTAGAGACAGTAACATTCCGCCTTGAAAAATAGTTCTCCGCTATTTTTCAATCTTAAATAGCTAAAATGCGTAGAAATTTATAAGATAATGTTTATAAATTATGGAATTTGAGTTTTTGATATTCGCAAAATGTCGTATTAAATGGCCATATTCGTATCAAAAGCCGAGAAAGCAGAGCCCAAAACTTTAAAAAAAAAAGTTTTCGGAAAGCGTTCATTTGACTGTTCACTGGGATGGCAAAATTTTAGAAGATATTTTAGGATCTGAAACTGCATACAGATCATCCATTAGTATTTCAGGTAAAGGTATTGACCAGTTACTTGTTGCTCCAAAACTTCAATCAGGAACAAGTGAGACAATAGCTTCTGCTGTTAAAGAAACATTGGAGTCGTGGGGTCTACAGAGCAAGTAAAATGTATGAGTTTGTGCATCGCGCATGCTCTGTCCTGAGTTCTTTGCTGTGTCATTACGTTTGAGCCTTAAGTTTCAATCTCCTAGCCTTCTAGATCGCATGTTCTCTCCCCCTGTGAATTCTACTTATAGAGGAAATTGAAGGGTCAGATCTACTCAAATAATCTTCACACATTGGATCTACAGCAGAACATTGAAAACGTTATTGCTGCTATCCATCAGGAAGAACAAGGCTATGCCTGTATAACAGTTTGATAAATCGAGCACAGCGCTGCATCGAAGCCGATGGTCCATTTCCAGTATTTTCTGTGATGGGCAGTTCTGTTTATTAACAAGGCTCAATTCTGCGCCAGTCTTATAAATACATCCCGGTCCAATTTTATTTTGTCCACACTGTATAAGACATGATTTTTGCCTTAACAGTATGAATAAAGTAGTCGCAAACTGTTAGTACAAACGTTTAGCGGAAGTAATACACATTAAGCGTTCCAATTTTGAATAAGAAACCAAATCCGTAATCCATTTCTTCATTCGGGGATACAAAGAATTTCATTCTCCGCTGAACATGGGTTTTTATTTAATAGGTTTTGTCCATTCTGCAGATGTAAATTCAAACAAATTACTATTTATGGACGATTGATATTTATAATGCGTTTTCCTGCTGATGTGAATTTTAGTAATTTATGGTCTGTGTATATGTACTATAGTTTTGATATAGTGTTTCAGAAAAGAAATCTAATATATTACCGTCACTAGTGAGTTATTGTTTGAAATGCTAGGCAGTAACGTTATATTATTTAAAACGAAACAAATTGCTACTTTTGACGCAAAATAGAGTAATTCCGGGATTTATGCCGCACATTTTTTTGAATTTGTGTATAAAGTCCCATGGTGGACATAAAATAAAAAAAATCATGCTGTGCTATTTAATGTTAAATATACAACGCGTGTAATGCGACAAAAAAATTCAAAACAAATAATTAATATTTTTAACAATTTTTTTCTAAAACATTACAGTGCGGCGCGGCACCCGTACATTCAGGCTGAGTTGCCACACTTGTGCTGTAGTTATGCCGCGCTCGTAATAAGAACAGAATGAAATTATAAATAAAAATACTTAAAAAAATATTCATATCTGAACTATAATTAACGATGTAATAACAAAATGAAACTAAATGAGTACAATGAAACGTATTAGTAGATTTAAATTAATAAGTTTGCCTACTTTCACTATTAAAATTATCAACATATTTTTTTACATTAAATTTTAATTGTTATTTCAGCAACAACGTAACATCGATGCTTTAGAGAGGGGAAAGAAAAAAAAAGTAAAATTCTGTTTACATAATTTATTTGTTAACCCTTTCGGGACCGGTGGCTTTTACCAAATTTTATTCGATTGGCACCACTTTTTTAAAAGAAGTAACCTTTACTTAAATAATCATGAAAATGCTCTAATTGAAGAAAGCAAATATTACTTTTTCTTTTTACTGGTGACAGAAACAAATTTTGTATGTTTTTTATGAAGGGGCTTATATGCAACTATCAGAGATGAGAGTGCTCCGACCCAAGTGACAGATTACTACCACTAAATTTTAATAGTTTTCTTTGCTTTATTAAATCTCAGAAATTATGTCATCAAATAATGCGTGAAATACTATTAAAATTTAGTGGTAGTAATCGGACATTTTGGTCGGAGACCTCTCATCCCTGACCTATAGTCCCGAATGGGTTAAGAGACCTGTTTTTTCGACTACAATCTACAGAAAAAGTGTCGAAAAAGTACAGTCTTTATGTAACTACATTTGACACACGATGCAACGAAGCCAATTACACTTCCTCTTTTTAGGAATAGTTTTCTAAACATTCTTTGCAAAGAACGTCTGCGTTACGCGTAATCCAATTTTTCATTATTATCATCTTGACTTGCATCCTTCTTGCCCTTCTTACTTTTTGTTTTTCCCTTTTTCTCCTTTGGTTTTAGTAAACTTGATAACATGCCTAACATGTTAGTCTGTACGAAAAGAAAAGGAAAAGTTAATAACACTTAATCATCCCGTACAAAAGAAACTGCAGCATGTATCCCATTTTGAATGGTGCAGACGTCGGCCATCACAGTTACGTGACATCGCTAAGGGGGATGGCGTAACCATACACACAGTACTCTATATAAATGCTACACTTAGTTTTGACTTCGAAATCATGCATGCATTTAGTAATTAGTGTATGAAAGGTACATAAACATAGCGTGTTTAAAAGTTTGGACAGTGAAATCATGCACTTACGTCAAAATAAGGATTGTACTTGTACAAGTAAACATCGAAATGGGATTCACGCTATACACAGGTTAAAATAATCTCATTGCGCACCTATACTGTGCGTTTGACGACCATCTATCGATAATTACAAGAAATACAAGAGGTGCGGCATCTATCCCGGACTCTCCTGGAGTTATCCGACTAAACAAGACTTCTTCGCAAATGCATTATTCTTTACGTAAATGTAATTTTATATAAATACTATAACTAAACGGGAAAATACATTTTTATGTTAAGTCTATTAGGGGTTGTTGGTAAATTATTTCAGAAATAATTTATTAAAATAGTTTTTCCAATTTATAACAATGGTATTAATAAAAATCCTAGCAATTGGGCTTATAATCTGACGTATCTTTTAATACATGTTTATTCGGAAATGCATGAATTTGGCAGGCGTTCTTATTCAGAAACTATGTAATCGGAAGACGTTTTCTATTTTTTGGTAAAGACTGAAGATCGCTCAGAAATGACTGTAAAATTGGGTGTTTTGAACACAAATCCCAACGCGGCAGCTCGAAAAATGTGAAAAACAATTCGTTGTGTAAAGATAATTGCTTATAATTCGATAAGTAAGTTATTTATCAAAAAGTTGAAAACGTATTTGGATTCGAAATCTCTTCAAAAGTCAGGTCTGACAAATTTATGCTTTTATGTTCGTAAATGAGTCAGAAAATACGTCAGAAAGTTTCGCATTGTGAAGCAGGGATCTTGGAAATTGACTTAAATTAAAATTTGCATTCAAAAATATTTTAAAACATAGATTGCACTTTTTGTATGTATAATGTATTTTTAAACGCAAGGCATTGGCATGAATTTCTCTTTATAAATAGCGCGCTTTTTTACATAACAATCCTTTACAGGAAAATGCTACACGTTTCCTATTTGCAAACATTAATAAATTAAATGCAAGCATTTAATACAAAATATTAGAATCTTTTATTGTCTCAAAAAACATTTTTTGTAAGTATAATTGACTAACACAAAATATGAAAAAAAAATTATTTTAATTCATAACACTTTCTTCTATACAGTTTTCCGAAATTTCTTTTTCATAAAAATAACACACTGCCTTTCCCATTTGCAAACGTCAAACGATAAATCAAAGGGATAACATTTCATATTTTTTTCATAAATCAAACGTCACTTTGTCGAAGGCCAAGGAAATAAATAAAACAGGGCTAGAAGAAGGAATGATCTGAGATTTGTTCATCCAAGCAACTCTAAATGAAGTCATCTAATTAAACGTGGAAAGTTGTTCAATAGCAGCATAAATATGTTTCTAGTAGACATTTTGACTTTTCTCTAAAATTTAAAAACTTTATTTACTAATTAAAAGTTTGTTACAAACCAAACAAGGGTAAAAGAGCTAAATACACTATATGGCCAAAGGTGACCGGTGACGTTTTGTTAAATATCTACAAAAATACATGAGTAATAAACCTGAAATTGCAGGTGTGTAAACAGTATAGTATAGGTCATATATTTCCGCGAAGATTTTTTCCCGAAACCCATTAAGGGATCGTCAAAGAATTGAAAAAGAACGAATATGTTTTTGGATAACCCTGTAAAAACTAATGGAGCAAAAGCGTTTAAACTCGAGATTATTAATAAGTGGCTTATTGTGATATATTGAGTTCATTTTTATGAGGATAGCATGTATACTCGTAGAGAAAGTAAGGTTTTTATAACAACAGTCCCAAATTTCGCCAAGTTTTATGCTTATAATTTGCAGAGTTCTTAATATAAAAAAAAGTTCTTTTCTGAAAATATGACGAACAACATCGTACACAATACCCCGCAATCAGAAAGAAAACATAATAAAAATTGGATGAAAAATGAGCAGGTTTACTAAAAAATGTTTTACTGCGCATCCGCGAATGCAATCAAAATATAATGTACATAATGCGTTAGCTAAATGTATAGAGCAACTTTTGTAAAAGTCTCAAAAACATAGTTTGAAAAGTCTGATAATAATCGTTTATAGAATAAGTTCAAAATCCGTCGTTCCCAAAATGAAGCAAAAAGATGGGGGATTGTATCCAAATACAGTATTACGTGCAATATTGTGTATGCTAAATTGGCATTAATCAATGGATATATGGATACAACCCCTTATGTTTTTGCTTCATTTTGGGAACAACGGATTTTGAGCTCATTCTATAAACGATTATTATCAGACTTTTCAAACTATGTTTTTGAGACTTTCACAAAAGTTGCTCTATACATTTGACTAACACATTATGAACATTATATTTTGATTGCATTCACGCATGCGCAGTAGAACATTTTTTAATAAATCTGCTCAGTTTTCATCCAATTTTTATTATGTTTTCATTCTGATTGCGGTTTATTGTGTACAATGTTGTTCGTCATATTTTCTGAAAAGTACTTTTTTTTATATTAAGAACTCTGCAAATTATAAGCAAAAAACTTGGCAAAATTATTAATAATCCCGGGTTTAAACGCTTTTGCTTAATTAGTTTTTACAGGGTTATCCAAAAGATATTCGTTCTTTTTCAAATTTTTGACGGTCCCCTATAGGGTTTCGGGAAAAAAACTTCACGGAAATATATGACCTATACTATACTGTTTACACACCTGCAATTTCAGGTTAATTCCTCATGTACTTTTCTAGATATTTAACAAAACGTCAAAAATCGCAAGTGACCGGTCACCTTTGGCCATATAGTGTATATTTTATGCTGAATCAGCAAATAATCAGCATGTAACTTTTTCGCATTCTTCATTTTTTATAAATACTTACAGGAATAATAAATTTTTCTGAATGTACACATAAAAAAATCGAAATAGACAAAAAAGACCACTTCACCACCAATACGAAAAAAAAAAATACTTAAATTTATTAATCTTATTATTACTCACTTGTGTATAAAATTTATCTTTATACACATGTTACATTCAATCAGCAACGAAGCAATCTTAAATTACAATCTCAAATTTAGTTTTTTAAATTATTAAATAATTTATTTATTACTTTCTTCTATCTTTACAAGAAAAAAGTATTGGATTAGCGAACATTTCCGAATTCCAGTTTTCGACGGATTTATACGTTTTAGGGGTCAGAGATCACGAAAAACATATTTTTACAAAATGTCTATCTGTGATACTGTCTGTCTCCCTGTCTGTGTGTGACACAAATTTTGTGGGCGCTCTATCTCAAGAACTAATGAACAAAATTTAATAAAACTTTAATATCAGTTATTTCCTGAAATAAGTTGGTGCTGATTACTTTTTGGTGTTAATCGTTTAGCAGGTGGCGCTGCTAATCTGCATTATTCATGATTTCCACAATATCTATAACTCAAAACCTAAAGCACGGATTTTCAGAAAACTTCAGATTCAGTTAATCCTTCATATAATTTGGTGCTGCTAACTTTTTGGTATAAATCTCCCAACAGGTACTACTGTGCTGCATTTTTCACAATTTCCAAATTTCTGTATCTCAAGAACTAATGCATGAATTTTCATCAAACTTTAGATTCAGTTAGCCCCTGATATAAATTGATCCTGACAAGTTTTTGGTGTAAATTGCACAACAGATGCCACTGTTATGCAGAACTTTTCACAATTTCCGCGATAGCTCTATCTCAAAAACTAATGCACGGATTTTCATCAAACTTCAAATTCAATTAGAAGTTCACGTAAGTTGTTGCTGATTAGATTTTGGTGTAAATTACCTAACCAGTGGCAGTTTAAAACAAATTTAAATACAGGCAGCAATATTTATTGCACTCTTCTTGCCTTTTAAAATATTAATTTTTCTTTCTCTCGCAATACTTTTCTTGTAAATACATTTGTGCACTTGTAAAAACTTTTATGCACAATATATCTATATATCTATATTATAAAGGTCAAACGTATCTGTGCGTAACACTGACGTCATTTTGCGAATTGCAATAGCAGACGATTAATTTAACTTTTGTTATCTTTAATTACAAGTTTTAAATTTCTAAATAGCGCTCATTTTCAATTTTTAAACTGTAGAATCGAGCAAAAAATGTGCTTTCAAATGTAATTTGTTTCAAATAATTTCTTTAAATACATTTTAGAATTTTATTTCAATACATAATTCCTATTTTTCTTATAAAAATGATTGTTGGTACTTTAAGTGAAAAATCTAAAAAAAATTACATTAAAAGTACTTTTTTTACAGTTTTCAAGTAAAAAGTATATGGGGCATTCTCACAATCTTTTGTCTTTCGGGAATAACAATCTGGTGAAATTAAACTTGCTAAAATAACATTTTAATCTGATAGACGAATGCCTTAATGATTCAAAATAAAGAAAAAATGGTCGGCATCGAATTTTTTTTAATTTAACAGAGGTTTAAGTTAAACTTGCGAGTTTAATTTTCCTCACGATTTTACCACTATAACTTTCTATTTTCTTCGAAATTTTTACTTAAAATGAATTTGCATAGTACCCACAGAACATTCAAATAAGAAATAGTAAAAATATAGTAATTTTAATACAGAATTTTGGAATAACATTGTCTTAAAGGGTTGTTAAAGAAGGGACGGTAAGGTAAAAAAAGGGGACGGTATAGGAAAAAAGGGACGAAATGGGAAAAAAAAGGGACGGTAAGGATGGGACGGTAAGGAAAATTACCACCTATTTTTAGGCAAATCATGTTAAGACACAATGTTCATTGATTTTTAGGAACAGTTGTTACCATTGGATTAAATTATTATTTTTTTATTTATTTACCTCGAAAAGTGCAGGAATAAACCTTAGGGACGGTAAGACTACCAATAAAG
The DNA here is from genome assembly GCA_963932465.1 of Maratus speciosus. Classification (NCBI taxonomy): domain Eukaryota; kingdom Metazoa; phylum Arthropoda; class Arachnida; order Araneae; family Salticidae; genus Maratus; species Maratus speciosus. Next base: position 50,659,330 of record OZ010791.1, read on the forward strand.
CCACGATCTTGAAATTGATATTTAAATTCTGATTTAAATTCTGCAGTAAATTTCCTGTCAAAGAATTTTAGACATTCTGTCTCTAGCCTACTTCTGCATGCGAAAACACTTGAAAAAAAAGTCTGTGGCTGCATCTGAAGTGATTTTCTGTATAAGTTTAGCAAGAGGGACAGTAAGGATGAAAAACCCAGGGACAGAATTCAAAAAATAATATCAACCGTAAAAATATGTGCAGGTTAATTTTTTGGTACATATTTATATAAAACAATTGTCCTAGTTTCCGAAAAAAATTACATCGAATTTCTTTTATTGAAACAATTCTATACAGACAGCTCCAAACTTAAAAATCAGCATCAAGAACATGGGACTGTATAGGGGTTTTGCTGGTATTTGGACCCCCAACATCGTCCAAAACTTATTTATCTCGTTAATATTGTTACGCAATCATGGAATGGGATGTTCCCCAGTATATGAAATTTAAAAAAAAACACAAAAAAATGTATTAAAATAAAAATTATTATTCAGGGACATTAAAGTCGAAAGATTGTGAGAATGCCCCATATATATGTGGCTTTAATCTGCATTCTGTAACCCAGCCGGGTTGGAACTTCTTGTATATTTAATGTTTTAATTGCATAACGTTCGTTTATTCACAATCTTCAGTCCTTTATTTTACACAAATATAATAAATAGCATTCCCTATTTGCAAACGTCAAACTATGAAACACAGGTCAATCATTTATATTTTATCATAAATAAACTGTCACGTTTTCGATAGACAACAAAATAAATAAAACAAAATTCCCAAAAGAAATGATTCAAGATGTGTTCATCTAAGTAACTCTAACAGAAATCATCTAATTAAGCAATATTCTTGCTATACCGACATAAATATAGAACTAGTTTGACTCTTAAGACATTATTTTATTCTACAGATTTCAAAAGTTCAATTTCATAATTAATGGATTTTCAACTGTATTCGAATCTTTATAATGCTAAATATTTGGTTTATTTGTGATACAGCATACAACTTTCATATGGTAATTAAATTTTAAACACATATGAAAATCACTTAAATCAATACAATAACATCAAAACAATATTACGGTAATTTAGATAACCATATACGCGTTTAATTTCATAATCAGTTTTTTTTTATTTAAACTTTCTTCGAATCTTTATAACGCTCAACATGTTTCATTTAATTTTTATGCTGAATACATCCTTCACTCAGTAAGTAAATTTTAAATAGATTTGAAAGTCACTGAAATAAATACATCAAACACAATATTACGGTAATTTAGAAGATTATACACTCCTTTAATTTCATAATTAGTCTTTTTTACTAGACTGCCAAGAAAGGTTATGTATTTCACGCGTATTTGGGTAAGTGGATTTCTTTATACCCTCGAAACATCCCAACGGCTGGATGGATTTTAATGAATGAGGTCTCTATCGATTCATCTTAACCGTCCGATAGTTATAGGCTAGGTTTTGTTTTTTTTAATTCAAAATGGCGGCCGTAAAATACAAAAGAGTGGTAGAGACGAAAAAAAATTTATGCACCATATCGAGTGGCATATCATTTTATAGGTCTTTCAAAATGAAGACGATGTTTCATTCACAATTTTGCAGTCAGAAGTTCCGTTTAAATATTACACAACCTGGAAGTTGTGTAGATAGAATCTCTTAGCTTTACTGCAACTCTAACCGTCATAGACATTTATAGGCCTCATCAAAACAGTGTTTATAGATAGGAACCATCAATTAAACAGAACTTAAAAGTCATCAATACAAGTAAATAAAAAAAAAAAATAGTAAGTAATATAAAAAATAGTTTCACATTGATGAGACATAATTAATTAGTTCACTTTTTACGCAGTCGGGTTTTTTGATTTTTTAAATTTAATTTACTTTAACTTTCTTCGAATTTTTATAACGCTCAACATGTTTCATTTATTTTTTTATGCTGAATACAACCTTCATTCAGTAATTAAATTTTAAATAGATTTGAAAATCACTGAAATAAATACAATACATCAAACACAATATTGAGCTAATTTAGAAGATTATACACCCTTTAATTTTATAATTAGCCTGTTTTCTAAAACTTTCTTTAAATCTTTATAACGCTCAATTGTAAATATATTTGAATATCACCTAAATGAATACAATATATCAAACAATATTATGGTAAATCAGAAAACCGTACATGCCTTTAATTTCATAATTAGTCTTTTTATTTACGATACATGAAAGAAAAAATGAACAAATTTCGCATAAAAACTGAAATTGAATCTCCAAATGTATTTTAGGTCTGTTATTTGTATATGGTGTATTGTGTCTAATATTTTGAATGAATATTCCATAAATAATTCTTATAATAGTTTTTCGTAATTTTAACAATATTATTTTGATTAGAAAAACTCTTTAAAGTAATGTTACATGTTTTCATTTAAAAAGAACTAAAAAAAATTTTTTTAACTTTCTAAGTATAACTACGGTACAATCAGTATATTTAAGTAGAATCTAACGTTGTAAAAGTTACGTAAAGAAAGTGTTATGTGTTTAAAAATGAATGTAAAGTCATTTTTTTAATACTTAACACTTTCTTATAAATAATCTACAGCCTTTCCTTTTACACAAAACAAAACACAGCATTTCTCATTTGTAAGCGTCAAACGATGAATCAAAGGGAAAACATTTAATATTTTGACATAAATCAAATGTCAAGTTGTTGAAGACCAACAAATGAACTCCAAGATCTCCCAGTCGTAACTACAAGAAGAAATCATTCAACACGTGCTCACTTTATTAATTCCAAAGAGGTCGTCTAATTAGAAAATGCAATGTTCTTGTAATATCCACATAAATATGCAACCAAGTTACTTTATTCTTAAGGTTTGAAAAGGTGGTTTACTTATTAAAATACTAGTGTTTATCTTTAAGTTACTATAGTGCTTAAAATATTACGCAAATTTCTGTTTCAGAACACAGCCTTCATTCTGTAACAGCTTTTTAAAATACATTTAGAGAGGTCATGCCAAAAAAAAAAAAAAAGGCTATGGCTGCACTTAATTTCATTGTAATCCTTTTATACAGCATACTTTTAAATAAAAATAAACAAATGTTAAATTAAAAAATATTAGTAAACAGCAATTTTCAATTTTCGTTAAAATCTCAAATAAATACCAATTTCTACGCAATATTAAATTGCGTTTTATTATTATTATTTTTTTTTTTTTTAATTCTTAACATAATAAAAATATTCTAAAAGTGACAAAACAATTGATTGTAATTCTAATTCTTAAAAAATTATTACCTTGTCCGGTTACAGTTTCTAAATGAAATGTAATACGAATTTTAAGTAAAATTTTAAAATAAACTACAGAAGAGTTCCAAATTATTCTTTAAACATCCTTAAAAGAAGAACTTTTTAATTTTAAAACATGTTTTAAAATAAATAAATTCTTAACAGATACTGAATTTCTTAAGTTTCTCAAAGCATTTTCTTGTAAGTATATTGCAGATTTAAACACAATATACGCTTTCAATATGTATATATTTTTTCTCGCATAAAATCCTCAGTCCTGTCTTTTACAGAAAAATAATGCACACGGTTTTCCATTTTCAAACGTTGAATCAAAGTGCAAAGATTTAATATTTTGTCATAAATCAAATGTCATGTTATCGAAGGCCAGCAAAGTGAAGAAGACATAAATCCAAGAAGGCATGATTTAAGATGTGTTCGTCTAAGCAACTCTAAAGGAAGTCATCTAATTAGAAAAGTCCTAAGAGAAAGTAAACATCACTGGAAGTAAAGTGTTAAAAGAAAGAATATTTCAAATTGCGTGACTGCTTTGGCGTACTTCTGCTGACTTATTTGTGGCAATGAACGCTAAAAAGCGAAAACGTTTATCTTTTTACTATTTTTTTCGTGTAACTTTTAGCATGTGATTTAAATTATGTTTCTCTGTACATTCAACATGTAAATTAGAACTGTGAGAGATTCTCTTTTCAATAATCTTACTTATCTTATTAATATTTATTCGAGGATTTTAGTCTTCAGATGAATGGTTTAATATAAAACAAATAATGTATCATTTTGTAATTTCACTTTATTATTATTATGATAGCATGGTTTTAGATGCAAAAATGATTAATATCGTGTCGAAAAAAAAAGATTATTACAATGTGCCCACAATTTCACCAAAATTTTTATTATAATGTTTAGCATTAAATAATCTCACAAAGAGACTACAAAATATATGAAAAACGCAGTGATTACGAAATCTGCAATTTTAATATTAAATTTTAATTTTTTAGCTGGTTGTCGGAAATTCGGACTCCTCGGAAATTCGGAGGCTTCATATCTCCCCGAACTTTCATCGTATAGCCATTTATAATTTTCTAGTATATAGAACTGTTTTCTAGAACTATAGACTACGCTGTATAGTTCTTTACAAAATCTTATTATTCTTTTAGCAACGATTTTTTTTTAATAATACATTTACTAATTAATATATTTATTGCATGGAAACCTCTGTGCGTGAATAATACTCGCACTTGACCGTTTATCCAATTATGTTTGACGATTAATTCTACCAAATAACACTATATTGTTATAGGCTAAATCCGCACTTAATTTCATTGTAATTCTTTATACAACATACTTTTAACTAACAATGAATAAATTTTAAAAAAATATTATTAATTTAAATTTTTCATTTAAAATTACACAGAGGTTCATATGCATTATTAAATTGGCTTTTTTGTTCTTTTTTTTTCTTTTTTTTTTTCTTTTTTTTTTTTTTAATTCTTAACAGAATAAGAATATTTCTTATAAAAATATTCGGAAACTGACAAAAAAATCGACTGTGTTTCTAATTCTGAAAACTTTATTAATCTCTCCGATTAAATTCTTGTATCATTTACCGCTTTACTCATTTTACGTTAAATCACCAAATAAACATAACAGTTTCAAATTATTTTTTATAAGTTCTTAAAAGAATAACTTTTAAATTTAAAAACATATTTAAAAAAAATATCAGTTCTTAACAGACACTGAATGTTTCAAGTTTCTCTATTTTCTTGTAAGTATATTGTAGTTTTAAACACAATATAAGCATTCAAAATATTTTTTTTTTTCCTTATATAAATTCTTCAATCGTGCCTTTTAAAAAAAAAAAGAAAATGCATGAGGTTTTCCATTTTCAAACGTTGAATCAAAGGGCAAAGATTTAATATTTTGTCATAAATCAAATGTCATGTTATCGAAGGCCAACAAAGAGAAGAAGACATAACTCCCAGAAGGCATGATTTAAGACGTGTTCATCTAAGCAACTCTAAAGGAAGTCCTCTAATTAAGAAAAGCCCTAGGAGAAAGTAAACACCACTGGAAGTAAAGTGATAGAAGAAAGAATATTTCAAATTGCGAGATTGCTTTGGCGTACTTCTGTTGACTTATTTATGGTAATGTACGCTAAAAGGCGAAAACATTTATCTTTTTAATATTTTCTCTCTTTCACTTTTTGTGTGTGATTTAAGTTGTGTTTCCCTGTGCATCCAACATGTAAATAAGACAGAACTTTGGGAGATTGTCATTTCAACAATCTTAATTATCTTATTAACCCTTTAAGCCACAACGGTACTTTAAAGTACCATTAAAATAACTTGTTATAAAATTCACTTAATCCATCGATTAGTAGTAATACAGTTTAAAATGAGTTATAGATACTTTACTTTATCTTGTTCCAAAAGCCTTAGTGGTTGCACATAACAAAAATATTTTTTAAAGGATGATTTTTTTTTTTTTTTTTTTTTTTTTTTTTTTTTTTTTTTTTGCCTTTGCATCTTTTCAGCTTTCTTGACGTAAAGATTAGGTGCTGGGGGGGGGGGGGGGATGTTTCGGTTAGGAAATATTTCTGTATTTCTATTGTAAGAACATTATATTTGTACATTTCCTAATTCTACAAAATACTAATAAAAAAGTATTTGAAATAAAAGATTTGAGTGGAGTTATAAATATTGTAAAAAATCCCTATAAATTCAAATTTAATTAATTAATTTTAATTGGTAAAATACTTCTCAAATTTTTTAAATGATTGTGTAAATCTCTTAATGTAGTTTCAAAAAATTGACAAAAAGTGCTTTAGAAGATGAAATTTTCATGAATTCATAATTTGGACATAAAGGGTTAATACTTATTGATGAATTTTAGACTTCAGATAAAAGTTCAATGTAAAACAAATAATAAATCCTTTTGTATTTAAACTAAAGTTTAAATTATTATTATGATTACATGGTTTTAGCCGAAAAAATTATTAATATCGTGTCGAAAGAAAAAAATCGCCACAGTTTTTAAATATAATTTTTTGCCCTACATAACCCAATAAAGACTACAAAATATCTGAATAAACATGGTGATTACGAATTCTGAAATTTAAATAAAAAGGGTTTTTTTTATGGTTGTGATAGATAGACTCCTCGGAAATTAGAAGGGTGTACGCAGTTTCTTTCTAAGACTCTAAAAGTGCTTAAATGGGATGAATCAATTTGATCTGCATATTCGCATTTTCATCAGGGGTTATACTTATATAACGTTATCAACTTTTTGGTAATTTTAGACACCCCCCCCTTACGATATCATACGTTATCATTCCTCGATCACCCCCCCCCCTCCCCCCGCCCCAATGATATCGTTATCAATGTCTAAAATTTGTTTTTCCTTTTGTATGCAATGATTACAGATACGATTATACATTTCTTATTTGCATACTTTATAGATTCAAATGAAGAGAAGTCAATAAGATATCACTATTATATATGAAATAGTTTTATATCAAAGAAAACTTAAAAAAAGAAATAGTTACTATTTAAAAACCGCAAGGGGAGGGAGGGGGGAGGCAGAACTTTTTATATAAAAGAAAAACAGGTGCGCAACATTCTTTCTCTTTCCTGGTAAACACAAGTATAATTTCAAATATAGTTCGCACATGGTTTCTCGAACAGCGGATTATATATGATATACATATGGCAAAAGAATAGTAATGACAAACGTTGAGGTATTGCATATTTTGGAACTAAATAATTTTATAATCACTTAATGATTTTAATAATAACTTTGTATGTTCATAAAAATAGATAACGGACTAAAAAAGGTTGCAGGCTTTTTTGATGTACAGAACAAGTTACAAATAAAAATAGAAAATTTTGATGTAAAAAACAAATTACAAATAAAAATAGAAAATTTTGATGTAAGCAACAAATTACAAATAAAAAGAGAAAATATTACAAAAATGATAACGGTATCAAAAGACAACCCCCCCCCTCCCCGTATAGATATCTTACGATATCATGCGTCAGAACCCCTTCCCCTCTAAAGTGATAACGTTATATATGTACTGCCCCTCATTTGTATGCATGTATTTGTGTTGAGCAAGCAACTATTTTAAATGAGATAAAATATAAACGATGTACTTCGAAATCAATTATAATCAAGCACTTTATATCTTAAGAGTGTGTTTTAATCTGAAAATAAATCATACACAACATCATAAAATGAAAGTAAAAAATTGGTAATAATACTGAAGTTTTCAATGGGCGGAATGAATGATGGTTGAAAAGATGAAATGCAAATGATATATTTAATCCTTTGCATCGTCGTGTTCCATATCGGCAACATACCTAAGAGTCAATGTTACTTATACAGTGGGCTTATAAAAAGAGGATTTTATTTATTGTTGCAACACAGCAGTTAATGTAAATTGTTCGTAGAATTCTCAACAGACAGCGATACTGAGTTCATTTTTCCTTCCAAGGATTTATCATTTGAGCAGTTTCGCATCGCTATTGCAGAAAAAAATGTCGTAAATTTTATAAACTTAAAAATGCTGAAGAATGTCCACATATAGATTTTTATACAAAAGTAAGTTCAAATAATTTACAAATTTGTATTATGAAATTGACAATATTTATGAGAATTTGTGATATATCCTTGAATAATGCGATATATCCGTTCACAAAGCTGCAGGTGTCACCGAAATAAAAGAATTATTTAAATTCATATAACACTACAGATATAATGCAGTTTTAAAACACTGAGAAATGATTAATACTCTTAAGGATTATATTCATAAACGTAATTAATTTTTTTATACCATGTCGGAAAAATCATCTTTTTTTTAGCATTAAAAAAATAAACATTACAATTTTGACTTTTTGCTCGGCTGTCAGGGGGTTAACAAATACAATATTAGAGCAATATCTTTTGGCAGCTACTAATTTATAATGTATGAAATAACCCTGTCTGAATAGATGAAATAATGCTGTTGTTAAGGTCGTTTTAATGATTTAATACACCATCACTACTCGTTAGTATATTTGTGCAAAATTATTTTTAATTTGTTGAAATATAGATTAGTTATTACCAATAAGGTTATCTGACCGAACTGATCGAAATATGCTCTCCGGTTGTCAACGAAGGTAGCTTAAACGGTAGCGTATTGGCAATATATGCCAAGGATCTGTGTTCGAGTCCTGGTATAGGCATTTTTTCGATCAGTTGGATATATTCAATTCGTATAGATTAGTCGTTTAAATTTTTTAAATGCCACAATGTTAAAAATATTTTAATTTATAGCAATAAGTATACACTTCTTGTTTTGCATATTTGTTCTCGGGGAAGTTTCGTAATATTTTTGTTTCTTCCATAAGACGAGATATTTCTATATTGTTTACAAATTATTCTACTGACACAAATCTATGTGATTGTTAAGAATTTGTGTGATTTCTTTCCTTTGAGCCCTATGAACCAGGATATAATTTGGGAAAATCCTAGTTCTTTGCTAATTCCTATTCCATCTTCATTGATTTTTCCTGATGTTCAAGCCATTTTCATTTTTGTTTTCGCGTTGAGGGATACTCTAATATCGTTGTTAAAAAAAAGACATATCAATAACCTCTGATTTATGTAACATAAAAATATGATTAAGTCACATTAGGTCTTACATAATCGGCTGTTACGGATATTCTTACATAATCAGCATCATTATGTAAAAATTCATCATTTCGAAATCAGTAGCTATGCAGTAACATTGGATACAATTTCATTTCATTTTCCTGGGAAGAGAAGGTGGGTGGTTGTGACTGCTTTCAACATATTATTTTGCACGTATCAGCACTTTCATTACGGGGTCGGGACATATGCAGTCGTGGGGGAAAAAAAAGTAAACACCCCCTACTAACTCCTCAACAAATTATCGTAGAAGAAATTTACTGGTACCATACGATTGGAAATAAAGCCTACTTTTAAATAATGTACATAAAATTTGCTTAGATGGCCATCTGCATATTAAAACGAACCCAAAGTTCATTTTTTCCAATGGCAATACCCTATTTCAACTAGAAATTTCAAATCTTCGGTTCAAACTATGCCTAGACACCAAATTTCAAGTCATTTGAATGATAAGTTTTTGAAATATAAACATTCAACATTTAGTGCTTCTAATGTCAAATTACATTTTCATATTTTCATTAATATCACCTAAAATTATACTCCTAATGTGCTAATTTTTTGTGTTGTAATAATACTAAAATACCCAAACATAAATACGTTGAATTTGCATTTTTTATAATTTTTTGATATGAATTATGAAATTAATATTCGAAAACATTATGAATTGCAACCTACAATTTTTTTGATGGATTTACGTTTAGTAGGTCTTACTTTATGGAAATACAAAGTTTCACATTTTTCTTCTAAGTAGTTTTCCAATAATGCTTAAAAACGGCAAAATGATGGTTTAAGGGACCGTCTATGATAGAACTGATTAGATATTTTGAAATTTCTTATGCTATCCTGTAATTTAGCAGTCTTCAATGACTGCTTGAGTGGTGCTTAAGGTGCCTTGATCAAGAAGGGGGCTCTCTCGGTCCACAAACGAGTACCGAACTTCAATTTGTTTGCAGCCCCTAAAATACTCTCGTTTTAAAACGATTAATTTCTCGGAAACTTATCGTACGAATTGCATAAAAATTTGTTTTTAGGCTAATTAAAATGTGTAGAGTTCATTTATGCTGTCAAAATTATGTACTGCTATTGGAAAAAAACAAAGTTTGAGTTCCTTTTGATATGTAGATACCCCCCTAAGCAAATTTTATATGCATCATTTAAAAGTAGACTTTATTACCAATCGTGTGGTGCCAGTAACTTTCTTTTACAATTTTTTTTGCAGAGTTAGTAAGGGGCTTTTACTTTTTTACCCACGACTGTACATTCCCACGACTACATATATATTTTTTTGGTACTACTTGATTATCCGGTTGACTAATTTTGCCAAATTGTACAAATCGTCTAACTATTTGCCAAATTATACAGATAGAAGATAATGTTGCCATTCTAAAATTTTGATAGCAAAATTAATGAATTTAAATTAAAAAATCATTAAGAATAGTGTTACTTTAATGATGACATTCACTTCATCACTTCGCTCCATTTTCATTACAAGTAACTTTCGCTGTGTCAGTGCCATTTAGTGCTGCGTAGGATTGTTGCTATAGCGACATATCAAATACATAATTTGATTTATTTAGATGATTTCGGACGAAAGAATACGTATTTTACGTATTTAAATGCAGCATTATTAAGTTACTCCATAAAGATACAGATATTTTTAAGATATTGTATTTGAGAATAAAATGTAAGTATTTTAAATCTAATAATCGAATTTATCAAGGGGCACAGTAAATATCAATGATAACGGAAAAATGTAAGTAACATAATGCTCTTTATTTAGTTAAAAAACGTAGACAGTTACAACTATAAAATGTATGTAAGCATTAGATATCGTCTTGAAGAAAAAATAATCAGAATTTGCAGCAATTTTATATAATGAAAGAACAAATAAATTAGTAAAACATTAATAAAAATACAAATAAAATGTCGAATTAAAAAAATTTGATGACGTAACAAACACGTGTAACATGTTTAATGCCAAGTAAATGTGACAATCCATTATTGGTATTTAATTTTACAGTTTGGCAATAGTTTTTTAGTCGACGGGATAATCAAGTAGTACCATTATTTCCATTATTTTTTATGCCATTCTATTTTTTATTCTATTCCATTTTTTTTATTCCATTTTTTTATATATATTAATCGCTGCCGCACACTTATACATGGATTTTTTCAAGAAAAATCCACCACAAAAAAAAAAAAAAACATGTATTACACTCTTCATTTTTAACACTTTCCAACATAGTTGAAATGTGTCTATGAATTCGGTTTGTCTGTCCGTCTTTAAGTATTGAAAATGAAGTGTGTAGCATTTTCGGTTCATTTACAGGGCAACTCAAAAGTATTCCGTTATATTACGATATATGGATAAAAATCGTTTGCCGTGTATTTTAATGATATTACAGTATTTCAAAAATATATATTCTAAAAACACACTCAAAATATATATTGTGTTCAAGTTCCCCAGTTTCAAGTTCCCCAATGGGATCTCCAATTTCAGGCCTCCTAGCAGAATTCAAATTACGCCCCCTTGAACCAAAAATTTTCAGTACTTTTAAAGTATTACCTTTAGTATGGCTACGTTATGTAGATGATATTTTTATTGTTTGGCAGGGAGAAGTTGATAAATTGTTAGTTTTTATTCAACAGTTAAATGATTTAGATAATAAGATTAAATTTACTTTTGAACTTGAAACCGATAAGAAATTACCTTTTTTAGATGTTGAATTAAAAAGAGAAAATAATAAATTAATTCGTTCAATATATCGTAAGCCAATAACTAACTTAAATGTTATACCTTTTGATGCTTGCACTCCATATTCTTATAAATTATCTACCTTTAGATTCCTTATTAACAGAGCTTTTAGAATTTGTTCCCCTGAATATTTAAATGATGAATTAGATAAAATTAAAACAATAGCTATTAACAACGGATATCATGTTAAAATAGTTAATAAATTAATTAAAAAGTTTATTAACAAAAGGAGCGATGCAGTTTTTGAGAATAAAACCGACAGAGAAAATAACATGAAAAGGGTGGTTATAAATTATTATCCAAATTTCTTTGAATCCGCTAAAACTCAACTTAAAAAGTTTGATGTAAATTTAATTGCTAGACCCCCTCCTAAATTAAAATCAATTTTAACCACTAGAATTGACACTATTGATAAATTTGACCTTTCCGGTGTTTATATCATTCCTTTTCTTAAAGAAGGTGGTTATAGAAATTATTATATTGGCATGACTCAGAGAAAATTCCAAGTGAGACGTAAAGAGCACATTGCAGACATAAAATTTAATAGAGGTAAAACCGCCTTATCTAGGCTAAATAAAATAGAAAACATAAATATTTTGTTTAATGAAAGTAGATTAATTTATAGGTCAGATTTTTATTTGCAACTTTTTATTAGAGAATCTATTGAAATTTACGTCAGGAACTCAATGGTCTGCAATGATTCCTTGTCATTTCCAATCCCAAATATTTGGATTGAATTGTTAGATAATTTGAAAATAAAATAGCGCAACGTGAAACATGTTAAAATATTACGCGCGTGATTTTTATTTATTTATTTTTAAAGTTCATTTGTAATAGTTTATTGTCATTTTCCATCTTTGTGTTTATTTGTTTTTCTGATGATGATTGAGTAAATTCAATCGAAACATGTCAAATTATTAAGATCTTTTAATGTATTTTATTAACGTTTGACGTCCTTTTTAGCAATTAAATGTTTCATATATATTTTGAGTGTGTTTTTAGAATATATATTTTTGAAATATTTTTAATGGACGATAAGATAACTTCTGCTTATAATTTAAGATATTACAGTATTTTAAACATATTGAAATTGATATACATCACTGAGGTATACTGCAAAATTTTTTCTATAGAACAGGGTGTGCATTAAACTTACCGTTTATATCCACGGAAACACAAAATAATTTGGCTATAGAAGAAAATGAGCAATCATTGAACTATTGAAACCTACGAACAATAATTGCTGGAATTGCGTTTTTAGTTGTGGTAACCGTCTGGAAATATAACTATATTTTAAATATTACTTGGTGTGTATAAATTCTATATATCATATATAGGGTCGCACAAAAGTTCTCAACAATATCCGTTTATTGGCGGAAATTGCTGAGTATAAATTTTCAACTGTGCTATGTGTTTAACTGAACTGAACTAAAATTTAAAATACTATGTAGTATGCATAAATGTCAAAAGACCAGTTTTGTATATCTTATTGTCTTGTATGTCTCGTATATATTATGTCTTATAGTCTTGTATGTCTTGTATGTTTTATTTAATTAAACTTGATTAAATAGGGCTATTTACAAGATGGGTTGGGTTTAAACAGACGGCCTAGTCATCGGACGACAGGATGAATCTGGACAACTTGTGAAGTCTGATAACATAAAGCTTTCCTCCAGTATTTAAGCGAAAATAATTGCTGAGTGCGTTATATTACAACAAAGAAATTGCGAAGAGTAGCTTATTTTCTGGTACGACAATAGGTGCTGAATTCGCTCCATTTTCATTACAAGGAACTTTCGCTATGTCTGCGCCATTTAATGCTGCGTAGGATTGTTGCTATTTGTTACTGTTATCTAGGTTTTGATATACATCACTAAAATCGGTTAATGACCTCACCTTCACTGACATACGTATCTGTAGATCATGTACAGGGCTGAAAAAAAATCGTAAATTTAACGACTATTCATGGTAATAGCAGATATCGGGTTTTCAAATGCATTATGCGTTTTTCAAATTGTTCATTTAGTTCAATTGTTCAATTGTTCATCTTTTACCCTAGTATTCTGAGAAGTTTTGTTATAGTATTCTGAATGTGTTGGAAAGTGTTTCATAATCTATGCTGTACGCATGATTTTTCATTCTTGTTCATTTACAAATTTTTTTTTCTACGCTTCAGCTATTAAAATGCTTTATTATGGCAATTTATGGCCACACACATTTGGCATATTTTGTCTTTACTTCCGCATATTTAAATAAATTTTTATTTCAACTCCCTTAGTACCTGTTAAAGAGGATATTTGCGAATTATTTCCGGTGGCTGTCTGACGTAAAAAGCCTTAAAATGAATGTATAAATCTTAAGTATTAACGCATTAATTTTAATGTGATAATTAAATTAAAAAAAGAAAATGAAATGCTGTATTGCCATCAAAAATACACCGGTGAGCGTAATTTTTATAATTCTGGCTTATGATAAAGTGGTTTAAAAATCGGTGACAAAATTCTTCCTTAACATACGAAAACACGTTTCAATTAAATACAGTAGAACCTCTTTTATCCGAAACTCTTTTAACCGAAATTCTCACTTAACTGAAATCTATTTTTAAAGCTTTTTTGTTAACTATCATATTCCTTGTGTGCAAGCTGTCCTTTCCAAACTACAAGTACATATACATATTTTCGGTCCCCTTTCTTAAAGTGCCTTTGAATTTAACTTGAGCTCCCGTAAGCTGCGGAGTGGAACGAACAAAACGAACAAATTAGCAATTCTGAAGCTTTTGCATGTTTTTCAAAAGACTGTGATACTAGTGAACTAATAATATCAAAAAACTTCGTGATGGAACTTCAAAGAAAAGTCAATTGAAACTGCCACAAACAAAACCTTGTTTCAAAAGCTTGTGAAATATGTTAAAGGCATTTAATTTCAAAATTTATTAAGCACTTGTTACCATAATAAAAAATAGCGCACATCTTTCTCCTTAAAATTGAAGCATACTTGATTACCCGAAATTCTGATTTTCAGAAAAAGTATCGGTCCCAATTACTTCGAATAATCGAGGTTCTACTGTAAAAGTGTCTAGAAACAGTTGCCAGTCTGGGCCAGTAATCGAAAGGTTAAGTATTGTATATTTAAAACAAAAGTGAAGTTTTAATGAATAAAGCAAAAAGGTTTCGAGCGTTCGAAAACATGATACATTTTTGGCAACCTTTCGTTCAATTTAGTCGCATAATTTTAATAGTTTTGTTTGTCAGTATTTTACATTATTTTTTTCCTTCGCAAAAAAGCTATCTTTAGAGATATGACAAAGATACTTTCATGAAGAAACACTTTTGTAAATTTGACTAAGATGGCCTGTCTACATACCGCACACTCGCAAAAAAAAAAAAAAAAAAAAAAGTCGGAGATTGTCCTTCAAACGTGGCAAATGAGGTGCTTTCATACTTTAACTAGTTTTATAAATATTCAGATCTTGGTGCAATAGCTGATGCACTCTTGTGCAAAAATGCATGATGACAAAATTTATTACGATTTTGTATAACAAATTCAGTCATACGGAAATAATAGTACTTCAACTTAAATGGGACTCAATTATCATGGTAACCAATAATCATTACCTATCATGAGATATCATTGAATTAGTTACGTATGATATGATTTAATAGAATGAAGAAAGCTTTTATTAATATCTTTTAAAGTTTTAATTCGATTTTTATAAAATTTGAAATGATTCGACAAAATTCTGCCACAATTCTATTACACTCAATTAAATTTCAAACCATTTTGTCTTTAGATCGTCTGTAAAAGCCTACATAAAAGAATAAACTGCTTAAAAATCAAATCGTAGAAGAGATGGGGAGGATTGGGTATATTTAACCCACCCTCCCCATACCCACACACTTTTCCTCGTTCTATGGTAACAAAGTGGCTCATAGCATAATCTAGTGGTCCTCTGGATAATTACATTTATGACACTTTTTCTGCAGACCAGTCCACTTAAATGGAACCTATTAGTGGAATAATACTTCAAAATTACTTTTTTTTTTTAATTGTGTCACTTTTTCTGCGGGTGAGCGATATATGAGTGTAATATTATTAATCTTCACTTAAAAAAGGAAAAGAAAAGGAAGAAATAATAATAAAAAAAAAGATTTATTTTTTAATCTTGGAAATGTAAAAAATAATAATAATAATATATATATTTTTTATCTTTGTTGTTTTTTAACATCATACATTTATGCTTTGAATGGAGTAAATAGGATAGATATATAATAAAACAAAAGTACACGCGTAATTTTAAGTTAGTGAAATAGATTTGAAATTAGAACTTTCGGTTATTTTTACATTGCCATATTAAGCACGTTAATATAAAGTGGCATGTATGCACTGAACGTTTTACTTTCGTTAATTATTTCCTGAAACTTTTCCATTTGAAAAACTAAATCTGAATAAAAAAAAATTGATTATACGTACAGTAAAAAAAAACTTTTTTAAAACTTTTATTATATTAATTTTATTATTTAATTATTTCGTGAAACTTTTTTTAAAATCTAAATCAATAAAAAACAATTTTAATTCTTTTTTATTACTCATAAAGAATAAAAAGTTATGTTATTTTCATGAATAAAGTTTTCATTTTTATTTTTCTAAATAGAGGTACTAATATTTAAAAGATAACTTACACAATTATTAGTTATTTAGATAATCGGTAATATATATATATATGTATATACATACATCGTTTATAAAACTGTTACATTATATTAGAAATATACTATAAGATTATTAACTAATCGGTAATATATATATATGTATATACATGTATCGTTTATAAAATTGTTACATATAATAGAAATATATTATAAGATTATTAATTAATAGAATAATTATTCTTGCAATCTTGTGTACTGACAGCAAGATATCTTTGTATCAACACATCTTTTTGCCTTATTAAATATAGCACATTAAAGCATTGAAAAAGAACTTTTTCAGTAAAGTCAGGCTTAAAAGTAAATGAATTGCTGCATACTCAAATCTAAAATTAACACTTTCTGTTAAGAGTATTAAATAATTTTTCTTTTAGTTAAAAATGCAAACGTTACTAAATATGAATTAATCAAATATAATTGTTATTAAAAGCTAAAAAGCTTAGTAATTAATTTCCTTTATGTAAGGAGCAATTAAGAGATAAATTTAATACAGTTTAATTACAAATAATATCCCCGATAAGCATGTTCATTCCTCAATATTTATATTAATCTTTAAGAAAATTACATTTTTTCTGAAGATCCAGCGCGACAAAATGTCCATAATCATTTCTCAGAAATTAAGGCAAACGACACAAATGTCATTCGAAATTTAAACGAACGTTATGAAAATTCATCAGGATTTAATTAACATTCCTTAATTTAAGGTACTGAGAATGTTATTGCAAAGCGAGAAAAATTACTATAATATCTTGTCTGTAAGACTTCCTGACAGAACGCAATTGCAGGGTAATTTAGAACCAATGTCGATCCTTTTATGGTAATGTTTCTTTGACAGAAAGAGAAAATAGCCAGTGATATTTTTACTTAATCTCTCCCTAATACCCTCTCTCTCTCCCTCCCTCCCTCTCTCTCTCTCTCTCTCTCTCTGTATATATATATATATATATATATATATATCTTGTTTATAAAATTGTTAGTTTATAATAGAAACGCTCTTGCAATCTTGTGAACTGACAACAAGTTATCTTTGTATCAACACATCATGTTATCTTGTTAAATGCAGTGGATAAAGGCATTGAACAAGAACTTTCTCAGTAAAGTAAGGCTAAAACATAAATGAATTCTTGCATATTAAAAACACTTTATATTAATAGCAAAATAATTGTTCTTTCAATTAAAAACGCAAGCGTTACTAAATATGAACTAATCAAATATAACTGTGATTGAAAGCTAAACAGTTTATTAATTGGATTCCTTTATATTAAGAGTAATTTGGAGATAAAATTTAATTCCGTTTCATTACAAATAATATCCTCAGTAAGCATGTTGATTCCCCAAGATTTATATTAATCTTTAAGGAAATTACATTCTTTCTGAAGATCCAGTGCGACAAAATGTCCATAATCATTTCTCAGAAATTAAAGCAAACGACACAGATGTCATTCGAAATTGGAACGACCGTTATGAAGATGCATCAGGACTTAATTAATATGCCTTAATTTAAGGTACTGAGAATGTTATTGCAAAGCGAGAAAAATTACTATAATAACTTGTCTGTAAGACTTCTTGACAGAACGCAATTGCAGGGTAATTTAGAACTACTGTCGGTCCTTTTACTGTGATGTTTCTCAGACAAAAAGAGAAAATAGGCAGTGATATTTTTACTTAATCTCTCTCTCTCTATAGATATATATATTCTTTATAAAATTGTTAGTTTATAATAGAAACACTCTTGCAATCTTATGTACTGACAACAAGATTTCTTTGTATCAACACATTATGTTATCTTGTTAAATATAGTAGATAAAGACATTGAAAAAGAACTTTCTCAATAAAGAAAGGCTAAAACATAAATGAATTGTTGCATATTAAAAACACTTTTATATTAATAGCAAAATAATTATTATTTCAATTAAAAATGCAAGCGTTACTAAATATGAACTAATCAAATATAACTGTGAGTAAAAGCTAAACACTTTATTAATTGTATTCCTTTATATTGAGAGTAATTTGGAGATAAAATTTAATTCCGTTTCATTACAAATAATATCCTCAATAAGTATGTTGATTCTATAAGATTTATATTAATCTTTAGGGAAATTACATTCTTTCTCAAGATCCAGCGCGACAAGATGTCCATAATGCTTTCTCAGGAATTAAAGCAAACGACACAAATGCCATTCGAAATTGGGACGAACGTTATGAGGATGCATGAGATCTTAATTAATATTCCTTAATTTAAGGTACTGAGAATGTTATTGCAAAGCGAGAAAATTTACTATAATAACTTGTCTGTAAGACTTCCTGACAGAACGCGATTGCAGGGTAATTTAGAACTACTGTCAATCCTTTTACGGTAATGTTTCTCCGACAGAAAGAGAAAATAGACAGTGATATTTTTACACAATTCGTCTTAATTTAGTGCTAGAAGAACGATGTTATTTGAGTATTTTAGAAAAGTCTCAATGATAGAATAAGAGCCATTTAAGTAGACTCGGACTAATTGGTAAACTATTCACAAGAGTAATTAATAAAATTCTATTTGCTTTTTAATTTTTTTTTAATTTATTACTAGCTAATCCGCCCCGCGGTGACCGATCCCGTCAAAAAATAGAATGAAATACTAAAAAAACTGTAAAATGTAAAAATCGCGGAAGACAAACTTTACTATATTAGGCTAAAAGATTAAAAACGGATTCCTTTTAATATTGTGGAAGAATCTCAGCGAATCGAGAAAAAATACTAAAAGTTGCAAGTTATTTTTCAAAAGTCCTGCAGAACAACGTTTAGTGTATTGGAATAAAAGCCTGAAACCGGATTTCGTTTAGTAATAGAAAAAAATCGCAGCGAATCGAGAAAAAAAAAAGCCACTAAAATATCGAAAATTACAACCCAATGTGTTGCATTGGTATTGCATGAGATGTTTTGGTTTTTGAAGAACAAAAAATCTAATTTAATTCTACTTTTAGAAACGATTTGTAAAATTTATTTTATTAAACTTCTTATTATAAACGAGGCATCATGTTTACTATGTAAATGAAATGACGATGAACAAAAATTTGGATGTAACTTGATTTTGATACTATTACTGTAATTAATATTACTCAATTTAAGATACTGAGAATAATATTGCAAAGCGAGAAAAATTACCTGACAGAACGGAATTGCTGGGTAATTTAGAACTACTGTCGATCCTTTTACGGTAATGTTTCTGCGACAGAAAGAGAAAATAGACAGCGATATTTTTACTCAATTCGTCTTAATTTTGTGCTAGAATAAAGATGTTATTTGAGTATTTTAGAAAAGTCTCAATGATAGAATATTATTTAATTTTTTATTAACCATTTAATTAGACTCTAACTAACTGATAAACCTACTAGAACTACGAGGGTATATCGATAAGTTTTTTCCCTCACATAGAAATAATTAATGAAAATTTATGGAATTGCTACATTGTATTAGCCCTTTTCTATATAGTCACCGTGCACAGTGACACATTTCTGCAAACGGTATTTCAAAGAAAGGGGGGGGAATGTATTCCAGGAGGTGCGATAGTACACCCAAAGGGAATCCATTTTCCCAACTTTTGCCGACCCCCCACATGTGATATATTTTGGAAAGGCCTGAGATCACTTATTCATGTTGAGTATACTCCCCCCCCCCCGAGTCCCTCCCCCAAATTTGCGCCCCCCTGGGATCATGAATGATGTACACAAAATTTAGAAAAGTGCCTCCCAGAGGCCAAAGTTGGGGAAAAGGGTTCGGGAGATACATAGCATGAATAAGTGGTCACAGGCCTTTCCAAAAATATGTCTCATGAAGCGGCCGGTAAAAGTCAGAAAAATGTCCCCTTTGGGTCTACAATCGCGCCTCCTCAAATAGACCCTCCCCCCTCTCTCTAAAATACCGGTGACTACATAGAAAAGGACTCATACAATGTAGCAATTTCATAAATTTCACTCAATTATTTCTATGTGAGGGCAAAAACTTATTGATACACACTCGTAGTAATGAATAAAATTCTATTGGTTTTAACATAGAATTTTGTTAATTACTAACTGATCCGCCTCGCTTTGACCGCTCCCGTCAATATATATACGGACAAAATATATTAGACTAACAGATTAAATAGAATAAACTTTATTTAAAAGAGAACAAAATTTACTATATTACGCTAGAAGAAAGAAACCGGATTCCTTTTTAATAATGTGTAAAAATCGCAGCGATTCGAGAAAAAATAGTCCCGAAATGTTATTTCAAAAGAAGGAAAAAAATATACTATATTGAGCTAAAAGATAGAAACCGGATTCCGTTTACAAAGGAAAAAAAATCGTAGTGAATTGTGAAAACATACTAAGATATCGAAAATCGCAATCCGATGCGTTGCATGTGTACTGCATGAGATCTATCGATTTTTCCAGAAAAAAAAGAAATCTAGTAATTTAATTCTACTTTTAAAAACGATTTGTAACATTAGTTTTATTAAATTTCTTATTATAAACAAGACATCATGTTTACAATGTAAATTAACTGACAATGACAGAAAATTACATTTTGGAGGTTACTTGATTTTGATGCAATTATTGTAATTAATATTCCTTAATTTAAGGTACTGACAATGTTATTGCAAAGCGAGAAAAATTACTATAATAACTTGCCTGTAAGACATCCTGACAGAACGCAATTGCAAAGTAATTTAGAACTACTGTCAGTCCTTTTACGGTAATGTTTCTGCGACAGAAAGAGAAAATAGACACTTATATATATTTTTTTTCAATTGGTAATTTAGTGTTATTTGAATTAGATGTTATTTGAATATCTTATAAAAGTCTCAACGATAAAATAAGACCCATTTAATTAGAATCGAACTAATTGGTAAACTACTCTAGCTATGAGGGTGTATCAATTAGATTTTGCCCTCACATAGAAATAATTGAGTCAAATTTATGAAATTTCTACATTGTATTAGTCATTTTCTATAAAGTCACCGTGCACAGAGACACATTTCTGTTAACGGTATTTCAAAGAAAGGGGGGAGAATGTATTCCAGGAGGTGCGATAGTATACCCGAAGGGGAGCAAAGAGGAGCGATCCCCACATGTGACATATTGTTGGAAAGGCCTGTGATCACTTATTCATGCTAAGTACTACCGAGCCCCTCCCCCAAAATTTGCCTCCCGAAGTCATGAATGATGTCCGCAAAATTTAGAAAAGTTCCTCCCGGAGGCCAAATTTGGAGGGAGAGGCTCGGGAGGTGCATAGCATGAATTAGTGGTCACAGGCCTTTCCAAAAATATGTCACATGAGGGGGTCAGTAAAAGTTAGAAAAATGCTCCCCTTTGGATCTACTATCGCACCTCCTAGAATACATCCCCCCCCCCTCTCTTTGAAATGCCGGTTGCACAAATGTGTTAGTGTGCACGGTGGCTATATAGAAAAGGACTAATACAATGTAGAAATTTCATAAATTTCACTCAATTTTCTCTATGTGAGGCGAAAAACTTATCGATACACCCTCGCAGTAATGAATAAAATTATATTGGTGTTAAAATAGAATTTTATTAATTACTGACTAACTCCGCCCGGCGTTGAGTGCTGCCGTCAAAAAATAGCCCTGAAAACCCCCAAAATACAGAAAACGGCAGCGGTGAAAATTAAACAAATCAAACGGAATAAACTTTATTTAAAGAGAACAAAATTTACTACATTGTTCTAGAAGAATGAAACCGGATTCCTTTTTAATAATCTGTAAAAATCGCAGCGAATCGAGAAAAAAAAGATACTAAAAATCCCTACATTTTATTTCAAAA
Organism: Maratus speciosus; assembly: GCA_963932465.1. Lineage (NCBI taxonomy): Eukaryota > Metazoa > Arthropoda > Arachnida > Araneae > Salticidae > Maratus > Maratus speciosus. The sequence continues at coordinate 50,681,617 of OZ010791.1, forward strand.
GTCACAGAGGAAAAAATTTACTAAATTAAGCTAAAAGATTGAAATCGGATTCCGTTTACAATGGGACAAAAATCGTAGTGAATTGCGAAACCACACTTAAATATCGAAAATCGGAACCCGATGCGTCGTTGCAAGTGTATTGCAAGAGTTCTTTCGATTTTTCCAGAAAAAATAGAAATCTAGTAATTTAATTCTACTTTTAGAAACGATTTGTAACTTAATTTTATTAAGTTTCTTATTATAAACAAGGCATCATGTTTACAATGTAAATGAACTGAAAATGAAAAAAAAATTACACTTTGGAGGTTATTTGATTTGATGCAATTATTGTAATAAATATTCCTTAATTCTATTGCAAAGCGAGAAAAATTACTATAGTAACTTGTCTGTAAGATTTTCTGACAGAACGGATTTGCTGGGTAATTTAGAACTACTGTAGATCCTTTTACGGTAACGTTGCTCTCACAGAAATAGAAAATAGATTGTGATGTTTTTACTCTGTTCGTCGAAATTTAGTGCTAGAAGAAATACATCATTTGAGTATTTTAGAAAACCCTCAATTATAGAGTAAGAGTCATTTAATTGAACTCGAGTTAATTGATAAACTACTCGAAAGAGTAATTAATAAAATTCTATTTTTTAATACAATTTTATTAATTACTAGCTTATCCGATCTGTGTTGACTGGTCCCTTCAAAAAGTAACACGAAACACTAAAAAACTCTAAAATATAAAAAATCGCAGAGAACAAAATTTACTATATTAGGCTAAAAGATTAAAACCGAATAAACTTTACTGATAAGGGAACAAAATAATGTAAACAGTTCGTTAAATGTTGTTAAAGTATTTTTTATTAATTTTAGGGGCTGTAATTCTACTTTAGGGTAATTTTATATTAATAATTATATACGGTATAATGTGTCCCCTACATGTCTATATAAAGAATAAAACTCAATTTTAAATTTAAAAAAAATTAAGCCCTGACTTGGAATCATGATTTTTTTTAAACTTTAAAAAAAAGTTAGAAACTCAACATAAATTCAACAATTTAAATTTTTATTTATTTTTAGTTACCAAACTACTTCCAGTTATATTCAGAACAAGCCGAGTAAGCAAAAGCCTCCTTCCAATACATTCAAAGTTAAAAATTGTAGTGCGACAAAAAGCTTCAAAAACAGAAGCCATTAACGATAGCATCCGAATTTTTACTATACATATATACATGGTGGATCAGTGGGTCATGTCCAAACGGCACGTGTGGGTGTGTCAGGTCATGGAGAGCAAGAATTACATAGGAACTGGGTGTCTGAAACGCGATTGTGAAAGTGCAATTACATCGTCACCGTGACGCAAAGAAGAGATAACAAACGGCGTAAAAAGACCTTTATTTTATAAAAAAATTAATCGAAGTTTAAAATACAAATTAAAAATATTACAACTCATAACAAGTTCTCAAAATGTGCCCTATTAGCCGTAATCCATGCTTCACATCGGCGCCACATGGAATCGCGAACACGTTACAATTGGTCAGGAGTCTGCTGGACACGTGCCGCCACTTCAGCGTTCCGTGCCATGAGGTCCATAGCCGATGGAATGGGTGTCTCGTACACCAGAGACTTGAGATATATCCAGAGATAGCAATCTAGGGTGTATAGGTCCGGGGATTGCAGTGGTCACGGTACGGGTCCGATTGGAACGTGTTTGCAACTCCCTGATATGAAGCATGCATCATGGCTGATGGGGCACATTTTGAGCACTTGTTATGTGTTGTAACATTTTTCATTTGTATTTTGTACTTCGATTAAGTTATTCGTAAAATAAAGGCCTTTTTAAGCCGTTTGTTATATTTTCTATGCGTCACGGTCACGAGGCAATTGACTTTACCCATGTGACGTCAAAGTAGGTATACAAAAGGAAAACACCAATAAGCGTGCATAATTGTTTAATGCTGCTTCCCCTTCGTCCAATAAACAGTCATTTTCGGAGGCTATATACCTACAGAGACGTGGCTTTTGCCATTTCTGGGTAAAGTCCATTGCACCGTCACGATCGCGTTTCCAACCACCAGTTCCTGTTCCTGTGTAATTCTTGCTCCTCATGACCTTACACGCCCACACATGCCGTTTGGACATGAACTTTTGAACCAACCTGTAGATACTGATTAGTGTTCTATTGCGATCAAAACGTTTCCAATATTTGTAATGGTGTTTGTTTATTTTAATATTTTCGATAACTATCCTCATAAGAAATATATATTTATATTGATGTGTTATTCTTCTACATAAAGGCTAAAAAAAAGAAGCGATGAATTATTTTTAATTAAAATGTTTTGGTTAAAGCTGATAGGATAACATATGAGAACAGTGTTTGACAAAGTGAACGAAGTTAATCACTTCTAAACCATCTAATGAATGAAGTGTGTGTTCCTAAATATGCTTTCTTTATTGAAAATATATTTTCAGTAGAATGGTTAATTACAGTACCACTGCTGATCTCTCTAAAAAAGTTAGTGGAATAAAGTGAAATCTTATTTTCCTCGAAAGCAAGTGCGTTAACCGCAGTTCGAGTGGGTGATTCCTTACGTATTTCATTTATAAAAAATGTACACTTGTTAGTTACGGTGACACTTATTGAACATACCGGTGAATATTCACGGAAATCAAAAACCATGAATAATACTTTAATTATAACGCAATCCATGAGAATACTTATTAAACATAAATAAAAAAGGATTGTTCAAGCAATGGGTTTGATTAAGCAAAGAAGTGGGATTGTTTAAGTAATTTTAAGTAGCCGATGCCCGAAAATTGGTAATTATGCTTGTATATGAAATTATGGCTTAATATTTTTCTTATACAAGCTTTGGCATTGTGTATGTGCTAATGAGAATTTTTATCCGAAAAATAGAGCGAAAGACAAACCGGAAAAAATATATCATGCATAATAATACATTAATTTTAAAGTGCTTTAACCCTTAACCGGAAACATGAAAATCCCGTGCACAAACAGAACACATAATAATTTACCAAATAGTGAACTTAAACATTTAATCTTTAATAGTAATGCATTAACAGGACCAATTTTTTAATATAACAGCATAAAAATAAGTTTGGGATGTCGGAGAGAGAAAATATTAAAGGCAGATATGTAGACGCAAATATCTCACAGGCGTACGTTTCCGGTTAAGGGTTGATAAATAAATAAATAAATGAAAGTCGAAAAAAGACCATTGTATATTTTTATAAATATTTTCAATGCTTAAAATATAAAACACACGAATTTTGGTACATTGGGTATATTGTGATGCATATAAGAAATTTTATTTTTGGCATATTAAATGTAGTACTGTTAATTTTTTCTCTTAAATGGAACATCCCCATTATATTATTTAATTCATTTGTTTAAAAAAAATCAGTATATTAATGTAAAGGCATTTCCATAACATAAAATTTAAACAAAGCGAATTGATACACATTTACGTATTGTATATTAAGGGGACCGGGAAAGCCCCATCTCCGCCATGTTAATTTCATCAACTTTATGTACCTTTTTCTCAGAAGATAGAGGTCTAGATTTTTTAGAGTACTTAGAATAACATGTTTTACGTATTTTAATGTGCCATTTTATTTCGAAGTGAAACTGAAAACTAATTATTAATTATTTATTGAAAGTCACTTTTAAATAAGCATTTTTGGTAAGATTTCACTGCCTAAAATAAATAATTCTCAACAAATCATTAAATCTCTAAGTTAAAATATACAATATAACATAATATAAGTATTAAAAATATCTGAGTTCATAAGTTTAATAGATATTGAAAAAAAGGAACACAAACATGAAAAATCCAAGTTTTTTAGAAAAGTCAGTTAAAGATTTAAATGGCCTTTAAGATGTGAAGCACTCTTAGAAAGAATGAATAATTCCAACACTTATTTTTTCTTTATAAATAAACATCTGTGACACATCGTTGGAAAGATACAAGTTTAAACTACTTAATGATATAAAAAAGTAAAAATCGATTTTTTTCCCAAATTTCGCTTACCTGGTCCCCTTAAAGGTAGTAAGGTTTATTGTTTCGATTATATAGGATATAAGAAAACTTTTATAAAAAAGGTATGGAGAAAAGTAAACTAAAAAAGGTTGATTTGTACATTTTTTACCGTATCATTTTATATACAATCATCAAAAACATAATACAAAGTCTGCATTATATACAGGGTATCCATTATTGAACGATCCTACTTTAAAGTAGTCTACAGACAAAATCATTGTTCAAAAAATTGTGAAATTTTGAGAAAGACATAATAAAGGGACGAGAATTTGTTTAAGCTATAAAAAAAAAAAAAAAAAAAAAAAAAAAATGTAAATAAAAGTAGCTCAATATTTCGACACCAGAGGGCGTTTTTTTATTAAATTACATATTTGGAATTACGGTAGTTTAGAAATTTTATTTATACATTTAACCTTTCTCTAAAGAGAGCACTTCACGACATTTTCCTAGCTTTTCCCTGAATATACTGCGGTCAATTGTGGAACATGCTACACTATATGGCCAAAGGTGACCGGTCACTTGCGATTTTTGACGTATTGTTAAATATCTAGAAAAATACATGAGGAATTAACCTGAAACTGCAGGTGTGTAAACACTATAGTATAGGTCATATATTTCCGTGAGGATTTTTTCCCGAAACCCCATAGGGGACCGCCAAAAAATTGAAAAATAACGAATATCTTTTGGATAACCCTGTAAAAACTAATGAAGCAAAAGCGTTTAAACTCGAGATTATTAATAAGTGGCTTATTGTAATATACTGTGTTCATTTTTATGAGGATAGCATGCATACTCGTAGAGAAATTAAGGATTTTATAAAAACAGTTCCAAATTTCGCCAAGTTTTTTGCTTATAATTTGCAGAGTTCTTAATATAAAAAAAAGGTTCTTTTCAGAAAATATGAAGAACAACAATTGTACACAATACTCTGCAGTCAGAATTAAAAAATAATAAAAATTGGATGAAATATGAGCAGGTTTAGTAAAAAAATGTTTCACTGAGCATGCTCGAATGCAATCAAAATATAATGTACATAATGTGTTAGATAAATGTATAGAGCAACTTTTGTAAAAGTTTCAAAAACATAGTTTGAAAAGTCTGATAATAATCGTTTATAGAATAAGCTCAAAATCCGTTGTTCCCAAAATGAAGCAAAAACATGAGGGGTTGTATGCTTATATCCATTGATTAGTGCCATTTTAGCATACACAATATTGGATACAACCCCCTATCTTTTTGTAGCATTTTGGGAACAACGGATTTTGAGCTTATTCTATAAACGATTATTATCAGACTTTTCAAACTATGTTTTTGAGACTTTCACAAAAGTTGCTCTATGCACTTAGCTAATACATTATGCACATTATATTTTGATTGCATTCGCGCATGCGCAGTGAAATATTTTTTAGTATACCTGCTCATTTTTCATCCAATTTTTATTATTTTTTAATTTTGATCATGGGGTATTATGTACAATGTTGTTCGTCATATTTTCTAAAAAGAACTTTTTTGTATATTAAGAACTCTGCAAATTATAAGCAAAACACTTGGCGAAATTTGGGACTGTTTTTTATAAAAACCTTAATTTCTCTACGAGTATACATGCTATCCTCATAAAAATGAGCACAGTATATTATAATAAGCCACTTATTAATAATCCCGAGATTAAACGCTTTTGCTGCATTAGTTTTACAGGGTTATCCAAAAGATATTCGTTTTGTTTTTCAATTTTTTGACGGCGCGCTATGGGATTTCGGTAAAAAATCTTCGCGGAAATATATGACCTATACTATACTGTTTACACACCTTCAGTTTCAGGTTAATTCCTCATGTATTTTTCTAGCTATTTAACAACACATCAAAAATCGCAAGTGACCGGTCACCTTTGGCCATATAGTGTATCTTACGATTCCAGATGGTATCTGAAAATGATGAGAGTCATGCAGAACATGTTTGGTTATAACAAAATTTGTTAAACTATCGTAAATGTATGCTAAATTAGTAATTCTTTAAAAAACGGCCGCCTAATTTTTTTTCACTCAAACATATTCCCATACTTTTATTATGACCTCCAAACATTTTCTTAACATTCTGAACGTTAGTTTCGCCTGTAGACAATAGGAACTTTTGAATATATAATAGGAACTTTTGAAATAGGTTCGAATAATTAAGACCATCCTATAAATAAAATTTCTATACTATCCTAATGCTTAATATGTAATTTATAAAAAATTGCCCTCTGGTGGGAAAATTTTAAACTATTTTTATTTATATTTTTTTTTATCTTAAACTAATTTCATCCCTTTATTATGCCTTTCTGAAAATTTCTCAACTTTATGAACAATAGTTTTGCGTGTAGACAACTTTAAAGTAGGGTCGTTTAATTATCGACACCCTGTATATTTGCAACTTAAAATAGAAAAAGTCTAAGATTTATTTCGATATCATTTGAACAGAACCTAAGTTTTTAGTGTGTTTTAAGCATTACATTGTTTAAATTTTATTTATATATTTTTTAACTGATTAGTCACAAAATTTAACATTAAATGCAGAAGTAATGAATTGAAATATCTTAATATAAGTCCCTTCTCGGGTTTAAACAATCTATGAAAAAAATGTTTATTTTTTAAATTTGTTCTACGAGTTTTGTTTTTGTTTAATATGTCAAGTTTCTTTAATAACTACTGCATTCGGACAAATTCATTTGAAAATTAACGGGGCCGACGATCAATTTTCAAATGAATACATAATGCAGGTTTGACTTACGCAGTATCGCATCACAATTTGTGACATTATTTATCAATCATTAATCAAATATGCTTTACCGGTGCAGTAATGCAGGTTGCCGTAGTTTCGGCAAAAAATTCCAACCTGAGCCTAAAATATCTATAATGAAAATATCAGAATTCAATTTTATTCAAATTTAGTAACCTTATTTCCCACTCGAGAACGCTAGAGAATGTAAAAATAAATTGTGTTGAATCTTCATTGCTAATATTTTACAACAGTACAGCTGTTACACAGTAAAACAATAGAAAACAGTTTTATTTATATTTTGTTGTCCCATTTCCTCTGAGAGGGTGATATAAATGCAAGAACAAATTATTGACTGAGTTTGACTTGGAGTATGGCTGCTATCTTGGAAAAAAAAATTATAGTTTTAATTTTGCAATTCTTCATCAGGACAAATATCAGCATAAAAATATCTATCATGTGAAAATTTTTATTAAAACATAAATTTCTTTGTAGCATAAACTATTCTAAAAACTTATTTAAAAAACATAAATCATATTATTAATATTTGGTTACCTTATTTTCTCCAACAAATGCAAAAGAGAAAATTGTTGAATCTGTATTCCAAAATTTAACTTGGAGTATAGATGTCATATGAGAAAACATAAAAAAGGCATTTTAAAGTTTTACTTTTGTAATTTACCAACAATAGTACTCCCAGCGTACGGGAAAAAAAGAAAAGGAAAGGAAATAAAGAGAGAAAATAAAAGAAAAAAAGAAATTATTTTAATTAATATGTCAATTTTCTCGTATCAGAAGTATATTATGAATATTTATTTAAAATAAATAAATAAGTAAAAATAAAAAAACTCTTTTTTATTTAGTTACATTCTTTCCCACCACGGAATGGTTTAAAAGCAAAAGAAAGTTGTATTGCATATGTGCTGCCCATTTGTAACTTCTGTATAATTCTCATGCAGTGAAAATTAAAAAAATCTACTATACAAATAAAATTAAATTTGGTTACCCTATTTGCTCCAATGGGACAAATAAACGCAATAATAAAAAAAAATCATTTTAAAGTTTTAGTTGTGTAATTTCCCATGAAAGGTACACCAGTATAAAAAACTAGAATGTGAAAACTTTTATTAAGCATAAATTTAACAATGGCAGAAGCTTAATAATTTAAAAATATATTTTTAAAAAAGTTTAACCTATTTTCCTCCAGGGTGCATTATAAACACAAAAGAAGATTATGTTGAATCTGTGCAACAATTTTTAACTTCAGTGTAACTGTCATATGGTGAAAAATTTTTTTTGTTAAATTTGGTTATCCTATTTCCCTCAAGACAACACAACAAACGCTACAAACGCAAAGAAAAGTGTTCATTCAGTATTACATATTTTTATCTTGATAACGGCTGAACAATGGAACATTAAAATAGTTTTATTTAAAAAAAAAATAAGCAAATAAAATAGTTTTATTTAAATTTGGTAAATATATTTCTCGCTAGATGTCGTTATCGCCATTAAAGAAAGTTGAATCGTGGCATACGATATGAAGTACGCATATCCATCTGGTGTTGGATATTCAAATACAAAACTGGTAAAACATATACAAGTATGTTTTGAAGTAATAACTTCAAATACAAACTTTAGTACCTTTCTACCCAGTTGAAATTCAGATATCGTTATTATATTCATCGTAAAAAATTTCATCTACAAAAAATGAGTGAACAAAGTCCAAATTAAATCAACATATTGATTAAAAAATATTTTAGTTATTAAATTTGATGAACTTTCATCTCTAGATGGCGAAGTTTAGTTATCACGTAAATAGCGAAAACACGACAGAGAAGCATCCCCTGTTTAGTAGGAAAAACAAACAATTGAAATATTACAATCTTTAATAAAGGTCTTGCACGTTAACTTTGGAGAAATTCCAAGCCTTCATTCCGAGATATAGCTATCACGTAAATCGTGAAAAACACAACATAGCAATATCCCCTTTCATGTTGAAAGTGTGCTTTTATGTTCAACTAGTGAAAAAGTCAAAATTGAAACATTAAATATTTTAATAAATGTTTTACACATTAGATTTGGTGAAATTCCATCCAAATTGAATCAACAAAACTTTTAGTAAATGTCTTGCATATTAAATTTGGTGAAATTCCAACCCTTAATGTCGAGATATAGCTATCACTTAAATAGTAATAAACACAGCAACGCAGCATCCATTGTTGAATAAAAAAAGAAAAAAAAAGAAACTGCAGTTTTTAATAGAAGTGTTACATATTAAATTCAGTGAAATTCCAACCAGCGGATGCCGAGATATAGCTATCAAAAAAATCCTGAAAAACATAGCATAACACCGCTGTCTCTTGTCAGATATACACCCAAACCTAATACTCATCAATTTGGACCAAAGTATAAATGAATCTGAAGTTTGATTAAATACCCTGCGATAGTTTTTAAGATAGCACGGCAACAAAATTTTTCACATACAGACAGACACTTTCCAAAATATTCAAATCGTGTTCAAGTTATCTCAAATCGTGTCAATCAATCCATGAAAAACCGGAAGTCGAAAATTTTCAGGATTCTTTTCACTTTCTCTTTGTCTTGTATATAATATTTTTATTATATACAAGAAAGTAAAAGATAAATATATAAATAAACCACGAAAACCGTAAATGTTGTTCGGATAATTATATCACATTGTTTAAACTAATTAAAATGTATACCATCGTAATAAATATTTATAAGTAGATACGTATGTTTAAAGTAAGGAAACAAAATATGGAAAATGAATGCCGTACGTTAGAAATGATTGTGAAAAACAACATTAATCTACTATCACAGGCTAAAAAGACTACCCTATTATCGCTGCTTTTTTGCTAATATCTAAACCTTTATATTTAAAAACATTTTTCAAATTGTAAAAACTAATCATATTGTTTCTTAATCATGTTTAAAATAATTTACGATTATTGTTTAATTATTGGTGTAGCATGGGCCCCAAGGATCTATACAACGGTTGACTATGAGCAAGACATATTTCACTTGACATGTATTGTCCTCAAATATCTGTATTGATAAATTTCACACTTCCAGTGTACAGTTAAAAATGACACGAGAAATTTTAATTCATGACTTTAATTTAAAGTATTAGATAAAATACTTACGAAGTTCAAAAAACACTTACCTGAGAAATCGGTATAAATTGTGGTAAAAACATCAGGTACATTAGATTTCTTGAGTATGGACAGTTTAAGGCAAACCTACAGCAATAAAAAATTCAAATTAGTCAAAATGCATGTTAGAATTAAAACAAGAACGAAAAACCATGCATCATTTATAGATATTATAAAACACTTTCTAACACTAATAGAATATTATTAAAACATTTATTTTTTTCACACAATGAAATGAGATATCTAAGAAGCAATTTAAGTAAAATGCACCGCAAAAGTTTTTATCCATAGTCCATAATGTAACTGAATCCTTTTGTGTGTTCCTGTAAAAAAAAAAAAAAAAAAAAAAAAAAAAAAAAAAAAAAAAAAAAAAAAAAAAACGCAAATGCTACACTCTTCAGTTTACCGAATATTCTAAATTGAACCTCTGTAATATATGAAACTTGCATATCAATCCGAGAATATTTACGCAAGTTACAGCATGGGCAGACATTCAGACAAACCGAATTCAAAATCACTTTCAACTATGTTGAAGATACATAAACAGAGATTCTTTGAGAAAATCTTCTGTCATACAGAACAGAAAAAAGGTATTCCGAACATCGAAAAAGATTATTCAATTGAATAACTAAAAAGGAAATGAAATGACTCAGTTATCTATTGTTGTATTTAATGCCAATCTTTATTGAACTTTACATGAGAAAGTGAGACACACACAAAAATATAATAATAGCGTTGGTGTGGGCCGTGTTATGAAACGACCTCCTATGAGGTTTCCGTGCAGTAATGGATTAAAAAGATACAATGAAGAAATAAATTTAATGTCTATTACGAGGGTAGGCTGATAAGTAATGCACACATACTTGTAGAGCGCGAACGAAATGACCTTCAGAAGCACGCCTGGTGGCATGTGGAAGTAACATTCCCCTTCTATACACATGTGCAGATTTGAAGTCACTGAATTGATCCAGTGTGTTTTGAGAAGCGAAAGTATGGAGACGTGTTCTAGTACTATGTCAACGCGAGTTAAACAGCGTGCTGTTGTCGATTTTTTAACTGCCGAAAAAGTGACTCATGATGAGATTCATCGTTGTTTTACCCGTTCGCGAGGACAGAACTTTGCTTAATTTTTTATCTTTTACCACCGGCTTTTCAAGACAGAAAATTTTCGCTATTTGAATCGCGAAAATGCTCCGATTAAACAAGGTAAACTTTACAATAATAAATAACTGGTGGGAATAATGAAGGATTCTAAGCCCCTTAAGTAGCACGTATACCAGTTGCTCGTCTCCAAGGGGTTAAAGATGGCAATGCTACTGGTAAATCTACTGTAAATCGATCGACAGTAAAATTTTGTGATTATAAGCCTAGAAAAGCCACAATTGTTGATGAAAAGTTGATGAAAATCGCAGAAGACGTCCGATCACTGCCCAGAAGATAAACATCGCAAACTAGTCCACGATTTGATTCAAAATGACAGTCAAATCACTCAAAAGTGTATCGTAAATCATATTGGAATAGCCAAGCAACGTCTTCATTATTGAACAATTGGGATACCGTAAAATCCGCAATTGCAGAGGCTGTGCGAAACCTGAAGCTTGAACCGATTCCACACCCTCATTACTTCCCCGATCATTCGCCTTGCCATTTTTTTTTTCTTCTCTACTCAAGACAGACCTCAAAGGTAATCATTACACCTCGGACGATGAGTTGAAGGCAGCTGTAAAGTCCTGGATTCGTGAAAAGTCGGAAGAAATTTTCAGCGACGGAATAAAAAAAATTGCTACACTTTGGGAGAAATTTGTTAGTCTTAACGGTGACTATGGTGAAAAATAAATAAATGACTTTAAAGCTTCAGAATTATACTTTAATGTAATTTTTGTCCAATCTTGCTATTTACTTTTATTCGTGTTCTACAAGCATGTGTGCATTTCTTGTCGGACTACCCTCGTACTATTGATCATCTATTTCAGTTTAAACTGTACAAAAATGTTTGATATCGAAACATTTATTATGAATACAACCATTAACAAAACAAACCTTTTTCATTAGAAATATTATCCTGAGTTAGTGACTAATCTCCAGAAAAAACAGTATATTTATTGTACAGCTATTATACCATTAAGCCCGTTGGTATATTGCACATACTGGGGGGAAACCGCTATATATCTGAAAGTGAAATATAGCTGGGGGCATTAAAAATAAATGTGGTAACGACCTATAAGTAAATGTTTTATTGTTTTTTCAAAAGCGTTAGTTTATAAGCACACAAAAATTTATTTAAGGAAATTAACAATAGAGACATTTATTGTAAACAAGATGTTTATAAATCTATCATATTACATGGAATCTTACTGCTAAAAGCAATGCTAACTTTCTCATTCAATAGCTTATGCGCCGGAAATGTTTTGTTCTTCTTTTGTGATAAATGTAATGGCAGGCATTTTCTGCCGAAAATATCCAGTTCTGTTACAAATTTACTCTTGTTGAGGTAGGTATTCTCTTTTTTTATATAATGCTTATAAAGCTACTGACAAAAACATTTTCTGGTGCTGGAATATCAGCCTCTCTGTGATTCATTTTATTAAAGTTATGCCATCGGATAGACAAAACTCGTTAATCGAAATATGCGTGGTAAACCAATACATTTGTTTCGCCCATTCACTCGTCGTTAACCGCATACGTCGTTAACTGAAGCCATTGTTAATCAAGGTAACACTTTATTTTAATAGTAATATTCTATTTTGAAATCTCCCTCCAGTATTTATTCTTTTCGTAAGTAGATATTTTACATCACTGCGTTAATCAAGTACTTTGGGCATCCCAAGAATTTTTTTAAATATATATTTTTTATTTAAATTTGTTGTAAAACATCAAAAACTTAATAAAATGTCTGAAGTTTTTAGCAACTTCCTTTTCTCAAATACTGTAATTCAATGCTTTGCTTTTTCTGACGGCAGTACACACTCTTCCAATTTACATAATTTGGTGAATGTTAAATTCTTTAAAAGTAAAATATGGAAGAATTGTCAGGTTCTAATTGTTAAATAAATGAGCTGATTCAAATATCAGACCAGATGTCATAATCAATAAGGTTTCAGTTGGAAACCCTTTGGCAGCTTCAGTCAAAAGGTCCCTGGTTCGAGCCTTGATTTGGGCACTTTTTCACTCAAATGGAAAATTACAACTCATGCGAAAAGTGACTCGCGTTTGAGTAGGTTCTACGTTACACTGTTAAAATCGCGGTCTTGGATTGAACAAATATTTTGTGCTTCAACCATAAGTGCGCAAAACCCTATTACAACATTTTGTGATCCGGGTGAACCATAGTCTTGTGTAGATTGAAGCATGAACTGGTCAAATATTGAATAATAAACTGGTACAACAGTGACTCATAAAATTGCTACATCCTTTCTACGAAAACAAAGGTTAATGAGGCAGTAACCTGTTAAAAGTGGAATATGACGTACACTTTGGACAGACAAGCATATCTCGGATTCCATCCACACACTTCTTTATGTGTTGCCAGCGTGCTAGCATTGACACAAGAAGTTGGATATTTTCATTCGCTAAAGAAGAACAGTATAACTTCAAAAATCCGGTATCATCGGGCCGGGAATTTGCCGGATTTTTGAAGGAAAATCAAAAGAAGTAACTAGAAATATCAAAAGTAGTTCTATATTCTTAATGGTGACTTTAGCCATAATTTAATTCATTATTAAATGATTATTAAGTAAGAAAACGAGAAAATTAAATATAAAAAAAAGCTTACTTTAATTGATATTTTCTATACTACAAATAATAATAATAATAAGAATAATAATAATAATAATAATAAAGAGTAAAATTAATTCTTCTTGTGTAATTTTGGAAACATCTATGTCATTTTGTTTGCTTCAATTTTTTTGGCCATTCTTTAACAAGTTTTTTTTGTATTGTATACAAATGAAGAATGTCTATTTTGGAATTACAGTCTTGTTTCTCTAAAGCAGATGTTAATTCTCCAGTCAAATTTATACATTTTTCCAGTGATACATTTTCTTCTGCCGGTTGTTTATCCTCGTCTTCTGAGCTGCTACCAGCGTTCTATTTAGCACAGCGTGAGCGATCTCGCTGTCCGTGAAATTATGCGTTGTTGTTGAATCTTCGGCAATGCTTAGCCAATCGTATATATCATTTATAACCTCTCTCTCCCAAAGAACTTATGTAATAGTCTCTGCGCTTTTGCTAATAAACGGATCAGCTTCGAGAAAATTTATTTAGAAAATAATAACCTCTGACAAATGAAAAAAAAAAGGTCAATTATTCTTTTTTTTGCATTTTTACTTTTAATCTTGAAGTTTTTAATTCATAAATAATTGCTATTTCTCTTCTCCGACAATTTGAAATTGTAAAAAAAAAAAGAAAGGTAAATATAGTTTCGATGCCGGATTTTTGAAATTGTCGGATGTCTGAATGCCGGATTTTTGAAGTCATAAAATGTATATTGAGAATATATTGAACTGTTTTTATTGTCTGCTGAATGTTTTAACTTTTTATGAAACAGTTTTATGTACGGGATAAAAGGTATGGTACCAAGCATGTCCCTTACTGGGAGATAGAAGTGTAATTTATTTTCCAATAAATGTTTCGTTTTGTATATGAAAAAAATTCGATTTCTTGTTTTATAAAATACTTTAGCAACAGTATCCTTTGATAATGTTTATTAAATTAAAAATTCAAATTAAATTAGATTTTAAAACATTCAAAAATTATCTTTTTACACAACTATCAAAGAGAAATTTATTTGAAACGCAAGCGACAAGCTATTACATTTAAATCTTCTATGTCGTGAATTTCAGTTATTTTAATATAGAAATAATTTTGAAATGATTATACATTCCAGGAATAGTTAACGTAATTATCAGCAAAAGCAACTGTATGTATTCAACGTATTCAAACTAAGAAAAAGAAGTATTATTTTGTAGGCATGATTATGTCTGAGTAAAATTAACTGTGTTCGTGTAGGCCTCGAGGTATTGAATTATGTTGTAATTAATTTCTAACATCATTGCGACATATTTTTTTTTAATTAAAGAAAGATTTTGTTCTTTTTCAAAAGATCTTAATAATATATTTGTTGATATACGTTAGTTAACAAAAATATTAAGTGAAATAAGTATTGCAATTTACCATTTTATAAAAAAACCAAGAGAAAGTATTCATTACTATTTGGTAACCTAATTATTTCCTACAAATATAAGTGTTTAAAATTTTAGTTATTTTTTTAGCAAGGTAAATTGTAGAAAAATATAAACTTCGGAAAAATGAAACATAACAATCCGCTTTATTTAAAGCACGCAAAATAAAACAATACAGGGTATAATCTCCACTGTATAATCATATTTTATAGGCAAGATATGAGCTTCTGTGAAAATGTAAGGTATATTTTCTCCACAATCGATAAACTGTTTTTTATTGCAGTAAAAATCATGTCTGCTTATTGAATACAAACGTTAGAGATCTACAGAAACAGATAAGCTCACACATGACTTGTATATGCGAGAAAAGTTACGTAATTCCAAAAATATGGCTTATTCCAAAAATTCAAATAAATCTTAATCTTAATGCATGCAGTAAAACAGTTGTATTATAACAAGTAAAATTCACCGACTGTGTTAAATATAGAGAGTGTTCAGATAACACTGCACAAACTTTGGAGAACATGAATCTCTGTTAACAACAGTACATGAGAAATGTCCAAAGGCCTCGCAAATGCATAGTTTACGAGAAAATTGTGATAAAAAAGTATGACGTCGCACCCGGAGAATCGAAAATAAGTTTTCTTGAATCTCATGTACCTATTTGCAGAACGGATGACAAAGACGATTACAAAAAAGAAAAAAAAAAAACACTTTAAACACAAAAATCGTACAACATGTGTTTGGCGCAGTTTAAAAAGAGATGTCTAGTAGGCGTAGGGGTAATATGCAGACAGCCGCCGTTCGACTCGCTTTAAAAGGCGGTCACTTGAATCTAGCGCCAATCTTCATATAGTGATAAAGTGTAGTGTTTGACCAAAACCGAATTTCAGCTGCCTTCTACGAAGACGAAACCGTCTATAAATACTCGTCAAAATCTAATAATAACCGTCTAAAAAAATTCAAGCGATTAATACATATATATGTTATTTTCTAACATTCAGACGAAAACTGAGGTCATAACAATAACATCTCTCTCTCTAACTCCATTAGAATGCTCTTCGAAAGCAACTCACAAAGAGTCATATTCAGGAACTTTAATCAACACCATATTCTACCACTTAATCTATTAGTTAAATACTGCAGCAAATATTCTAGAACAGCACATTTGCTTTCGTCGTTAGCCGTTTTGCAATAGATCAAATGTATAGGGTTTCTTCATTAATAACAGGACAGAATTAACCGTACGGAAACACCTTTATTAATTAGTTGAGTATAGAATAGAAAATTATGCATCAGCCACAGTTCCATAGACTATTTCAACATGTTCACTACGTAACTTTAGTAGTTAGTCATGTCATCATGAACTATTATCTTTAAAATGTTATGATATGAATCAATTATTTAAATAAAGAATCGCTTTCAAACGACGAGCATAACAACTAGAAACATGAACATCTGAGCTCGTCTCTCATGTTTCGGCGCTTTAAACGTCTAAGCGGAGTGGTTTTCACTGACGTTACATTTGTTAGCTAATAACAGACCGAGTACGCGCAGAACTATATTTTAAGTGCAGGCGATAAATGGAGCAAACCGGTCTTCCCGAAATAAAAAACACTCTAAACGATTTTTAGAATAATTAAAAATGAAAATTGTAGCAAAAGGATAATTTTAATAGATTTCATATCGGCAAAAGATTGAAAAGTGAAGGACCTTAAAGCAAAATACGTGAAATGTTTTTAAAAATAGATTTTGAAAAAAAAAGCAATATTAATATACGCGTTTTAAATAGAATTAATTTAAGTAAACAGAATAATTGGAATATTTTTTACGATAGGAAATACTTTAGTAGGGCTGTAAAATCGTGTTAGATAGGGTATTTTTATAAAATAATTTTAATGAAGCGCGAAAATTTAATTTTCGTAATATGTATGTGGTGACAGAGTTTGAACTCTGCACTGCAAAGACCAGCACATTCTTTAAATGAGGCTCTGGACGATCCACCGCAACCTCTGAGTCAACGAAAAAACTGCTGAACTTCCAAAAAACTATTGTGAGAAAGATAGAGTTGACTGTTGGTTGCTCGTGAGCGCCGACGTGTTGAAACGTGGCTGTTCGACCGAATACCGGGTCACGGATCTGATTAAGGCGGAATGCCGCCGGCCAGTTATAATTATCATGTTTAATCTAAATGTAAATACCCCATCTGTAAATACCTCATCCATATATTCAAGAACATTAAAGTTTAAGATTCCCTCAAGAATCTGCCTGGACTAATTACTTCTAGACACCGACCACAGCTAAGGTACATTTATTCGTCAAAATCAATGTGCATTAAATTTCTACGGATTGGGGGATCGACCGGGATATTTACATGCAAAGTGTGGATTTAACTTATGTGAAAATTTTTCTGATGTCCTAAAGAAATTCTGATGTTCTGAAAAAGAAATTTAAAAAAGTTGCTTTCGTCGAATGTTCCGTTATAGCTGGAAAGAAGAAAATTTTTCTCATGCGGGAAGGATCGAAGTGGAGTGTTCTGTGATGAATCATTTGTAAAAATGCATCTGATAAAGTTTTAATAGGTCGTTTCTAGTATTCGAGAAGAAAATATACGCTGACCTAAATAGTGAGCGGTGAAAGTTTTTTCCCGTCTTATATGACGAAAGATTTTCTTTTTTTTTTTCTTTTCTTGTGTTGAAATGGGAAAGTGCGATTTTTATTGTTTCCCAGTACAGTGAGTTTTTGTTGTGTACGCCAGAAGAAAAAGCATATTTGGTTATTTATGCAGAGTGATTTTTTTTTTGTTCTGCACTTTTTTTTAAATAAAAGAAATCTAGCGGGTCGTCGTACCTTGCTTAGACGTGTCTGCGAAGAGGAAATATAGGAATGTGGTTTTTTTTTGCTTCCTAAGAAATACATGTTTTTTTTTTTTTTTTTTTTTGCTTCTTTGAAAGAAAAAGTATTAACGATATAATTTTTTTTTATGTTGTTATTTTTGTTATGTGAAAAGAAAGAAATATATATTATGTGAGAATATTTAGAGGGAAGCAAGTTTTTATAAAACAGGTGTTAAATAATTATTTTTTTGTATTGTTATATTGTGAAGAAAATATATATATATATATATATTTTTTTTTTTTTTTTTTTTTTTTTTGTGGAAAAATCTGGTACAAAGTAAGTCTATTTTAGAAAACTGTTAATATTATTATATATATAGATATATTTGATTTATAGGGTGCTTATATAGTATTGATTTATATTAAGATATTTTATTTATGTGCTAATTGGTTAGATATAATTATGGCACACTTAATAAGGTCTAAAAAGATCGATCTGGTTACTGCGGTAATCGAGTTAGGTTTAAGTCCTCCAGATGGTGCTAATAAAAGTCACTTGGCTGATTTAATTTTAAAATCCGAAGGGTATAATGAGGATTTAGTAAAAAATATTATTATAATACGGGCATTATAAGCGAAAGGGAAGGGAAAGAAAAATTGTTGCAACAAAAAGAAATCGAAAATCGCGATTTTGAGTTAAGAAAATTACAATTGGAAAAGACACAAAATGCCCAATTGCATAATCCAATATCTACAATCGCCGGAAAGGGTTCCGGTGTTCTAAAATTGCTAAATAGATATAATAATGAGGAAGAAATTAGCATTTACTTAACCCTTTTCGAACGGCAAGCGAAGCGTCTAGGAATAGAGAAAAATGAATGGGTTACATATCTGTTGGCACTGTTACCGCTCGATATTGTTAGTTTAGTAAATCGTGAAAGTGAAGAACTATCCAGTGATTACGACTGTGTAAAGAAAATACTTTTAAGACGTTTCAAACTTACACCAGAGCAATTCAGGCAAAAATTCTTTTTACATAGAAAACAAAATTCAGCGTCATGGAAAGATTTCTCATTTGAAATAGCAAATTTTCTGAATGAATGGTTATTGGGATTACACATATCAACGTTCGAAGAGTTAAAAAATATTTTAATCATTGACCAGATTAGGCGAAAATTGTCCCTAGAAATGAAGGAACACTTTTGTGACGAATTGCCAAAAATTACGAGTGTAGAAGATTTGACCAATAAATTGCATGATTTTGAAACCGCCAGAATTAACTTACGGAAAACTGAAATTAAGCCCCCAAACACGGAATTTAGAAAACGTCAAGGTAGTGAAAATAATCGAGCGTTCCAGCGAAATGACATTAGTCGCGTACCATATGAGAAAAACTACACACCTACCCCCCCCCCCCCCCCAAAAAAAAAGAATTTAAATACAAAAATCCGTTGTTTCAATTGCAATGACCTTTCCCACCGTTTTAGGGATTCCCCTGAAAAAAAGAAAGTCCGGTCTGCTGGAAGTGAAAAATTCCTGGCCACAGGTCTGACCAGTGTACAAATAATTCTCCTAAAAATGCAAATGCTGCCGTAAGCAATAACTCAAATCCGGTTGATAAAATAATAAAAAGCGTGGGGATTTTAGGGGAAAATATGGATGCTTTAATTGATACAGGAAGTGACGTCAATATGTGTAGCAACGATATTTATACAGCCTTGGGATGCCCTAAATTGCATGAAAATGACTTGGTTTTGTCAGGTATTGGTGGTAGTCAAATTACACCCATAGGATTTACGACCGTAAAAATTGATTACGTCGTAAAAAATTTGAGCCATTCTATAATTTTAGGAAATAACTTTTTGAAACAGGTAAATTTCAATATGTCAGAAAAAGGATTGCAAATTACAGGGAAACAAAAATTGAAGGAAGTTAGTGTGAATTACGTCACTGCTTTCCTGCAAGAAACAATCATGACAAAAACCAGACGCGTCATCTATGTCACACCCAGATTTCATGCGATGTTGCGGTCAGAAAAGCAAAACAATCCCACGATGGGAAAAATGATTGCGACAGCTGAATTGGTGAGAAAGGAACAAACTAGTCAAAATGAAACAGCTTGCAACTTTAGTGAAAAAATAAACATGCAATTAAGCTCTGAAAAAAATTGTTTGTTGGAAAGTGAACAGTGTTCCATTCCACAGTTAGACTTAGCGAAAACCACAGATATTTATTTAGCTGAGACAGCTAATTCTATTAATTTTCAGGAAGTTGAGCTAAACCATATTACAAACAACACTATTAAGAAAGAGTTAACGGAATTGATCACTAATTATAAGCCAAACAAGGTTAAGGACACAGAGTTAAAAGTAAATATAACATTAACTGATGATCAATTTTCAATCCGAATTCTTTGACTATATTTCATGTTTTTTCCAAACATTTCCGTTCCAATACATTCATTAAGCGCACTTCGAAAGGAGGTCACAAAGTTGCAACGCCGGCTTGGTCCGTGTCGAGTTTTTTCAGATAGGCTTTTAATTAGCTTTTAAAAACACGGGAGTCGTATTGAGAGATCCACTCAATGCAAAATAGTCTCGAATCCCATAGTATTTACGTGATTAATTTTAATTAAATTACTCTGTTTTATCAATTTGACTTTTATTGCTTTTATACTGCTACTGGGCATTGCATTACACAAATATATCATTAAAAGTTATTATCTGGGTTTAAAAACTGATGATACATAGAGTACGCCGCTCTTGTCATTATGTATGTCCAAACCACCGTGTCTTTAACCACTTCGGGACCAGCGTCTGTCACACAAATTTAATTCGGTTGGCACCACTGATTTTTTAAGAGTTAGCGTTACTTTTGTAATCCCAAAAATGCTCTAATTAAATAAATTAAATATTATTTTTTTATTTTGCTGGTACCGAAAGCATATTCTTTATGCACTGTTTGACTGTGCATATATGCACCCATATTCCCGAACGGGTTAAAGGTTAATATCTCGGTTAATTACAGACGAATTTTTTTTCAAAAATCATTATTAACAATGCTTTTATACATCTGCTACGATAGATACTGCAAGAACTCCTCAACACCGTTGATGAATGATTGCAAATCGAAATTTTTGTGTAACGGAAAAATGCGCTTTTATCAAAAACTATGTGACATAGGGTAATCGCTATACTTTTCCTGGAAGGTTTAAATTAACGTCTACTACCTCTAATTTTTTCATAATTTTAGATTAAGTAGATTCGGAAATAGATGGGGGGGGGGGGGCATATTTTTGCACTACAATTTCGGCGATACCTCTGAAAATATAATACCTAAAATTAAATGATATGTATTTTTGAGTTCAGCGTTACAAAAGCTTTTACACGATACCCCACAAAGAAGAGATTGTGTTTTTTTTTTCAAGTAACTCAATTTGCCCCTCTACATTTTTCCTAAAAATATTTTTAAATGTTTAATAAGCTGTAAATATGTGGGTCAATAGTCTTTATTACTTTCCCCGTTCCATAGTTAACGAGTAAAATGGTTGTGGAGGACAGACACAGGAGTGATCGTATAATGTTTCCGTTTCTACTTTTCAAGTATACGGAACCCTAAAAAACAGATTGAGTTACACAAAATAGTATAAAAAGATCATAATTAATCCGATATTTTCTGTTTAATGCTAATTATTATTTAAATTGCATTATAAAATTAGTCCTATGTAATTATTTAAAGCTTTCATCCACGTCTCTTATTTTACGAGAACAGACATAAACTCGCTAAATGAATAGCGCTAAAAACCTCTAAAACTATCGATCACTTTTGTCATTACCAGTGACACATTCCATTTTCCCGTTGAAATATAATATACCGTTTGAAAGAAACCACATGGCCATTAAAGCTGTATTGATGATGAAGCTTATGCATCTCGTTTTATCAGTCACGATCTCATGTGATCTAATGATAATTAACACATGATGAGATGAGATACGACACATAATTTGTTAGCTCTCATTTTGAATAATAATTCAACAAGTTTATTACGAAAGGATTGGCGTATTAATTCCAAAAATTTTGTTTTACGATATATTATCTTCTCACAATATTTCAGCTCGCACGGTAATTTAAATTTATATTGAAACGTGTTTTTAGGAAGGTTTTCTTTTTGCACAAAATACCTTCTAATCTAGAAGGTTCGTCGATTTCAAAGTTTTTTCGCATGTACCTTTATATATGTAATTCGAAAATCATTAAATATGAAAGAAATAAATTTACAAATTTTTGAAAAGAAAATAAAATAATTCGCACAGTAGGTACACTATTGGACACTGTAAACGCAAACGTCTGAAATTCAGTTAAAAAAGTGTCTTAAGTGGATGGTCACATTTTAAGTCAAAAAAATCCCTGCCGGCCCGGCCTACAGGCAGAGGTAGATTTCGAAGTCAAATATACTAATTTCACAAACAAAAACTAAATCATGATTATAGATAAATCCACTTTAACAATTTTATCTGGCCGCTCTTGACGAGTTTTTATTTCATTTTCATATAATGGCTGGTTTTATCAGAATCATGTTAGGGCGGTATTCAAAAAAATACTTTTCCATGCTCAACAACTCGAAATTTTCTGGCATAATTCCAGATTCATTTTTAATTAAAAAAAAATATGAAACTTGCTGACGTGATTTTTGAAGAGATTTATAAGCGACCTGTGTTTTTATTTTTTGTTCAATTAATTAAAACTTGATATATAAACAATTATTTTCTCAGAAGGACAATATTTTTCGTTTCTAACACAATCGCTTCGGGAAATTCCGTTCAAAATGCCCACTTTAACATCATTTTTTGAAATATATTCTGTCTCTATCTAAAAATCGATTATTACGGTACATTATATAGTTTCTGAATAAGCGAATCTACCAATTAAATGCGTTTGAGAGCAAAAATGAATTTAAAAAGCAGTCAGAAAACAAGCAGTTTGGATTTAAGCGCATCCTTAATACAACGATTTTTCCAACACAATCCGCTTCGGTAAATTCGGTTCAAAATGCTCTTTTTAACAGCATTTAAAAAAATATATTCTGCCCCTATCAGAAAATCGACCATTACGGTACATTATATAGTTTCTGAGTAAGAAAACGTACCAATTGGAAGCCTTTGAGAGCAAAAATGAATTGTAAAATGAGTCAGAAAATAAGCAGTTTGGATTTGAATACACCCTTACTAAGATCATTTTTTACTTCAACCGGTATGTATTTTTAATTTGTTTTTGCTCTAAGAATTGGTCCTATCCAAAACTTGTCTATATAGATGTTGTAGACAATATTAAGAAGATATATGATAAATTCATGGGGATTTTATATCTTTTGAATTGACGGAGTTATGGATTTTTTTCTTCTTCAAACCCCCTTTTTGTTTTCGTTTTTAATTTTTTTTGCGGTACGAATTGGTCCTATCAAAAACTTGTGAATATAAAAGTTGTAGATAATGTTAAGGAGATTCATGATAAAATTAATTGGATTTGATATCTTGAGAATTGACGAAGTTATGGATTTTTTTCTTCTTCAAACGCCCTTTTTGTTTTCGTTTTTAATTTTTGTTTGCGGTACGAATTGCTCCTATCAAAAACTTGTGAATATAAAAGTTTTAGATAATGTTAAGGAGATTTATAATAAAATTAATTGAATTTGATATCTTGAGAATTGACGAAGTTATGAATTTTTTTCTCCCAAAAACCCTATTTTTTGCGCCCCTTGAGCCCATTTTTAACTTTATCAAAAATCTGTGATACATAAATTTTTGGCCCTATTTTTAGAAGTAATAAAAACTTTAAACTGATTTGATATGTACAAAAATTAAGAAGTTATGGGGGGTTTTCTGTTTTCACAAAACCCCTCCCTATTTCCCTCCCCTTGGTCCGATTTTGCCCATTAACGAACTTGACCGAGATTTTATGCCCATTGATTTTATGTATCAGTTTGGAAGAGATTGGTGCAGAATTACGAAAGTTATCGTGTCCAGAAGAAAGTGATGTATATAGATAGATAGATAGATAGATAGATAGATAGATAGATAGATAGATAGATAGATATATAAAGTTTTTTACTGAGGGTGGTTTTGGGTTCTAGGGGTGATGATCGGTGTAGATCTGCAAAAATTTTTCAGAAATTCCAACATAGGAACGATCCCAATAGGTAGTATTTCATACGAAATCTACCTAAAAAGGTGTCTTACTTTTTAAGACACCTTTTTGTATCTGAGGTTAAGATACTGCAAACGTCTTAAAACGCGGCTATTTTTAAAACACTTGAAACGTCTTAAAAAGCCGCCATTTTTTAGACATTTGAAACATCTAAAATGAGGTCTTTTAAGACACTCGAAACATCTTAGAAGACTTCTTTTCCTCTTATTTACACTGACTCATTAACAGCAGGCTAAAATAAATGTTTGCTAATGATGGAAGACTACAACAGACTGCATTATTTATTTTTATTTATTTATGGGGGTTGTTTTTTTACATTCATCAGATTCGATGCCAAGATTATATTAATCCCTTTTCAAATATTTAAAAATATTAATTATTTCTTTGTTTACTTTGGAAAATAGTTGAAGAAGTTTATTAATCATTTAGTCAATTTAAATTATTAGACATACATACAAACCATATCTGGGATTATTATTTATGTTATTTTTCCATAGATTCAATGTAATTAAAAACGAAATTCCTCACCCCTTCAACTTTTGTAGACAGATAAATATAATGTTATTTTCAAATCGACAAATCTACCCTCCTCTTTATGAAAATTTTCTATGCTTCATAAGGTAAATCAAAACAAATTTTTATATTTGATTTATAATTCAAGGAAAATGTGCACAAACACAAATCCGGGCACATTTTTATAAACAAACATTTGAAGCATATTTAAAATTTCTGATTACACTGGTTTTTTTTTGGTTTTTTTTTTTGGTTTTTTTTTTCTTTTAAGGTGAAATTAAAATAATCATTTACGTATGATTTTATTATTCAAAATTATCTTGTTGTAAAATATTAAAATCACTTAAGAAATCATTTTATGATACAACAGTTAATAATGTGCTTGTTAATAGGAGTGAATATTTTAAGTAATTTTACACATAATTTCAAATTATTAAATTCACCGTTCATATATAAATATTTTCCATCAGATAATTAGAAAAATCTGAAAACATTGTATGCTTTTTTGCTTCAATTTAACATATAAGGGAATTTAATAATTAAAGTTGTCAAAAGTTTATATGTTAATTCATTCATGTTTCCATTGGAGGGGGGGGGGGGGAGCTTAATTAATTCAGTGTGTTTCAACAATAAAATAAATGTTTACGACTGTTGCAATAATACATATAATTAAAAATGAGACCATTATTTTTTTACACATATAATAAATAAATAAATAAATATGATTAAAGTCTTTTTTATATAAGAAAATAAACTGTGTAAAAACACCGAGTTAAACAATACTGTATTGCATTTTATAGTACGAAAAAAAAACCCATAGAAAACAATAGCGTAAATATGGATTAATATTAATTTAAAATGTTAGAAATAAATGTATACTTTAGAAATGGAACCTCATAAAAACATAGATAACATTAATATTTGTTAAATTCAAATTTATTCTAAAAATAATATAACATATAGAAAACATTATTGAAACAAAATAGAGTATTATATTTTATAAATCACTTACCCTTTTGGATCTAGTAATTTATATTATCCTTTTAATTTATATTATCCTAGTAATTTATCCTTTGTTTAGATGGAGGAAATATATATATATATATATATTTTTTTTGTCCAACAAAGATTTCTAGATAACTGATTAATATATATTTCATTTAAATTAACCAGCTATCACAGAAAACCCAGCTAGACTAAAAGTCTTAGAATTAGCACGAGGTCCACCCATACTTCGCGTCTTCTTTTACATGTGATACTGCATTCCACAGAGGATTATCGCAGCTGTCAGAAAGGGTGTTGCATTTTCCCCTGAAAGGTCTCGACAAAAGTGATTGAAATGCTTGTCCACTGTTCATTTATTCACATTTGAGAGCGATTTTTTCACATTTATAGAAGGAAACCGTTTTCGATACGCGCACGGCACACAACAACAAATAACAAATATGGCGGTCGACTGCGGTATGCTGTTTAAGACATTTCACCACATTAAGACACTTAATACTGGTTCATTTCTACTACCAGTCTATTAAGACACACAAGTTTCGTAAATTAAGGTATCTGTTATGTCTAAGCTCTATATTAAGACATTTAAGTGTTTTAAATGCTTTTTCAGTCGTTTTTCTGTCTTACTTTAAAACTCCTTTATTTGCAGTGCAACTGCAAGATATTTCATAAAAGTAATGATACATGTTAGATATATACAAGTGTATCAGTAATAATAATTACATTTTAATTTAGGTGCCATTTAACCCTTCCAGGGACAAACCTCTTACATTGCTAAAATGTTGAAATAAATGATTGACGCCGGAATTTACGAACAAATTTATTTGTAAATTAAAAAAGTCCATATTTCGCAAAAAAGTTAAACCGAATTTTTTTACCAAAACTCTGGTGCCAATGTGGCATTTCGGAATTAAAATTAAGTGGTTTCATAAACACAGCCCCTACAAGGGTTCAGAAAAGGGTTCGACGTTCATAAGAAACCACATGACCATTAAAGCTGTATTGTAGATTAAGTTTGTGTACCTTGCTTTATTAGTCACGATCTCATGTGATCTAATGAATTAACACATGATGAGATGAGACATGACACATAATTTGTTGGCTCGCATGTTGAATAATGATTCAACAAGTTCATTATGAAAGGATTGGGGAATTAATCGCAGGATTTTCTTTAGCGATATTATTGTGCCCCAATATCCCTATCACAGTTAACACTATAACGATCGAGAGCCGTCATTTTGACGACTACCATATGAATATGTTACGGTTCAAACCAGAAATTTGATTATGAAATAAGTTTTAAAGATGTAAAGAAGAAAAACGTTAAATAATAAAGTTAAACTGTTTTAATTCAAATTCTGGTGTGAAATATTTCTATAAAACTTGACTCAAATTTTCGGTAGTTCTAGTGTTAATACTTTTCAAAAGACTAGCCGCCTTTGGCGATCAGTTTGGTCTCCCTTAAAATTTATGTTTAGGAAAGCATGCTAAGTATTGTATCATGTTACTTTTATTTATAATTTATTTTACTTGGTCTCCATTAATTTTATTCATATAATCCCTTAAGCTAATATTAGTTTTTCTTGCATTAAAATATCGCAATTTGTTGATTTTCTGTAAGCAAGTAAACATTATTGGAAGCCTGGAGAAGGAAGCCTGGGAATTTGGCGAAATATTAGAGGTATTAACAAGTTGGCGACAAACGTGGCGGTATTTGGCGAAAAAACAGAATCCCCCCTATGGTAACCCCCTTATAGGTATGGAGATGCATTAAATGCTGTTCAATAACCAATGAGATGCGTTTCATTCGGACGTTGCCATTAAACAATTAACAAATAATCGCGATTTCTGTGCCACGTACGATAGCGTAATATATAGAGAGATTTTCGCAGATCGTACAGTAATTTAAATTTATTTTGAACAGTGTTTCTTGGCAGTTCCGAAGAACGTCCGAAAGAAAGTTTTTGCATTTAGTGTAATTGTTTTATTAAATAATAATTATTACAAACCATTTGAACGTCATAGTAGTATAAATGAATAACAAAATGCTGTTAAACTTACATATGTTGTATTTAAAACAGTGAAACATATCTTTTAGATTGTGTTCTGCACATAAGCTGCAAAAATCCGGATAATTAAGGTAATCATATATATATAATATGCAAGTATGTATGTTTGTATGTATGTCCGTGTGTGCAAGTGTTGGGAAACAAATATTTCTCTAAAATCGTTTTTCTTAAAACAATGCAAGTCTGGAGTATTAAACTTATACTAAGCCTTTATTTTAATTTGATTACGTTTGCTACAAACACTGAAAAAACGTGTATTTACATACTTTAAACGTATTAGTTGAACACGTTCAACAAAAATAATTTCTTTGCTACAGACTGTAAATACTTACTTATATTTATTCCAAATACTGAATTCGAGATTCAAATGAAATAACATTTTAATACTGGATTAATAATAAATTAGCAGGAGGAACGAGTATATATAATTTTCATTTCAGGTGCCCCTGCTCTTCCTTAAATGGAATTACTTATTTCCTGATACCGATCCGGATATTTCCTGATTCGGATAATTGGTGTTCGGGTAATTCGAGTTTTACTGTAATATATTCGTTATAATTTGCATTTGTTCTTGCACACGTAAGAAAAGTGTAACTAAAATATTTCACTGAACCAATAACACAATTCAATGAAATTTCAAAGACAGTTGCAGTTTAATCTAAATACATTCCTTTACAAATAATTTCCTTCAGTGTTTTTAATAAATATTTCTAAAGAAAAAAATAGCACCGATAAATATTTCTATTTGATTTTTATTTTGCTTATTTAAGACGCTAAGAAGTAAAGATCTCAATTTACGTATGTTACTTTCTCATTGTTTACTTCCTCTGAAACTACGGAACAATATCAAAATAGCTTCTATCATTCAAAAATAAAATGTAGGTAGATTTTGAAACATTTTTCATTTTCAAGTTTTGGATAGGGAGAAAATAAGTAATTCTTATGTCATGTCAATGAAAATCTGCATATTTATAAAAGGAAGATACATGCATACATGAAAGAAAACTAAGTTTTTTTTTCGTATATAATTAATATGTATATATTTGAAAATGTATAAAGTTGAAATTTTTTTACTAAACCAAGTATATCTTTTATATATATATATATTTTCCATACAGTCCGTCTGTTTAAATATACGTGTATCGTATCTGATGCTTCACTACTGCATATAATAAAAAATGAGAGAAGAACAAATTGTAGTAACAAAATACATTCATTAAAGAATGTATACGCATATCGTTCATCCTCTAAATTAAAATAAGGAAAACATGATAAATACTTTTAGAAATAACACTCTTCGATGAAACTTCAAAGCAAAGTTAATATTTAGTTCATAGTCCTGTTTATGTATACAGTATCTATGATACAAAATATAGTATCCTACAACATTTTGAAAATATTCCTAAATAAGAAGAGTGTGTAGCATTTTTTCCCATTGTGTACGTTCTTATTTATTCCAGAAGCTAAGAAACAAAAATTCGAAGTTAGTTGTATTTTTTGCTCGTGTTTGCTTTTTGATCCTATGAAACAATATCGGAATAAAAAATTATGCTCATAAAAAGTGAAAACAATATTTATAAATAAAATTTTCTTTTCTACTTTCAATGATTTTTTTAATCTGTGTATAGACATAGTGAGCCCTAGTAATGGCTGTAAAAATAGTTTGTCCATAAATCAAAAAGAAAAAAGTCATAAAAAATATAGTCATATTAATATTCATAAATAAAAAAATTCCTGCCGGCCCAGCCTACAGGCGGAGGTAGATTTCGAAGTTAAGTATACTAATTTCACCAACAAAAACTAAATCATGATTAGAGATAAATCCACCTTAACAATTTTATTTGGTCGCTTTTGACGAGCTTTTATTTCATTTTTATATAAGACCTGGTTTTATCAGAATCATGTTAAGGCGGTATTCAAAAAAATTCTTTTTATGCTCAACAACTCGAAATTTTCTGGCCCATTTTCACATTCATTTTTAATAGAAAAAATATGAAACTTGCTGACGTGATTTTTGAAGAGATTTATTAGCGACCTGTTTTTTTTTTTTCGTTCAATTAATTAAAACTTGATTTAAACAATTATTTTTTCAATAGGATAATATTTTTAGTTTCTAACACAATAGCTTCGGGAAATTCTGTTCAAAATGCCCACTTTGACATCATTTTTTGAAATATATTCTGCCTCTATCAAAAAATCGATCATTACGGTACATTATATAGTTTCTGAATAAGAGAATCTACCAATTGGATGCGTCTGAGAGCAAAAATGAATTTAAAAATGAGTAAGAAAATAAGCAGTTTAGATTTGAATACACCCTTAATAAGATGATTTTTTTCTTCAACCGCTATGTATTTTTAATTTGTTTTTGCTGTAAGAATTGGTCCTATCAAAAACTTGTCTGTATAAATGTTGTAGACAATATTAAGAAAATATATGTTAAATTCATGTGGATTTTATATCTTGTGAAATGAAGGAGTTATGAATTTTTTTCTTCTTCAACCCCCCTTTTTGTTTTCGTTTTTATTTATTTTTTTCGGTACGAATTGGTCCTATCAAAAACTTGTGAATATAAAAGTTGTAGATAATATTAAGGAGATGCATAATAAAATTAATTGGATTTGATATCTTGACCGAATAAAACAATTGTACATTTTTTTTCTTAAAAAAGAGATTTCCTAAATCTACTCTGTTCAAATATGCTCTTCATATCTGATGTTTTATTACTGCATATAATACAAAGTAAGGGGTAAAAAAAGTTATATCAAGCAACTGAATTTCCAAAAAAAAAAAGCCCCTACATATATTTCTCTTATTTTTGAAATTAAAATAATAAAATTTAATAAACATCTTTAGCAAGAAACTTCGTTCCGTAAGATAAAAAGTTATTATTTACTTATAATATAATGCTTATAGAAATATTGACCGTAGTACAAATAACATCTTATAACCGTTTGACCACGTCAAACCTGGAAGCTGCGCGAACAGGTTTTTCCGAACCGTGGGCTAGTAGACTTGGACGTTGGATTCAAATTAAACGAACTTCGGGTTTTGTAGTTTGCTTTCGGCAATGTACACCCGCAATAAATTCGTATGCTCCGGTTTCGAATCAAGGGAAACTTGAATTAGTTATATATATATATATATATATATAAAACTTGAATTAGTTATATATATATATATATTGGTCCAGATTTCCAACTGTCGTAGATCACGCTGCTTTAACAACTTATTTGGCATTCTACCAACTTGAATTTATGATCACGGGATTAGCAAAAATTTACAGATGAGTTATTTACATTTCAAAAAACATTGTCAAAAAACATCTTGACAAAACGCAAGAAAACGCTAAAATTGCATGAAAAATCGGTAAAATTAAAAAAAGTCGTAGTGAATAAGATTTACGATATTGGTCTAAATGATTCCCTTTACGAATGTTTTAGTAATGTTAAAAAAATCCCCGCGAAATACTAAAGATATCATTAAAAATTCGCAAAAAATTCAAAAGTAGTCGACGACTAAATTTGCAGTTGGATTGAATTCTGATATTCCTTTACGAATGTCAAAACGCAAAATTCTCGAAAATCGAAAAAAACAATCCCTAACAATAACAATCGCTAAGAATTCGATAGTCGCAGGAGAAAAAAATATTATAATGAGCTAACAGATTGAAATAGGATTGCTTTTACAATTTTCAACAAATTACCGCAAATGCGAAAAAACTCGAACTGCGAATTCCGAATAAACTTTATTAAAAATAGGACAGCCTTTATTGTATCGGGCTAAAAGATTAAAATTAACGAATGTCAAAAAATCGCCGCGGAACGTGAAGAAAAGGCTCAAAATCGCATTAAAAATCGCAAAAATATAGAAAATCGCAAAAGGAAGAAATTTAATATATTATGCTAAAAAATGATACCGAATTCTTTTTTTAGGAATCTCAAAAACTCGCCACGGAATGCGGAAAAATATCTAAAAACCGTATACAAAATATTGTCGAAAAGAACCAAAAATGCGAATTCCGAATAAACGTTTCTGAAAAGAAGAAAAACGTTATTATATTAGGCTATAAGATCGAAACAGGATTCTTTTTACTAATAAGCTGCAAAATTTGATAAAAATTTTAAAAAAACATTAAATTCAAAAAATCTAATACAAAAATCCATAAACTAGTTTCGATATGCATAACTCCAGACACACAGACAACTTCCTGCTAAGTCTTTTAGCTCAGCGTGCAGCAGTCTCTCCAGAATACATCATACATCACACACAAACACACGAACATGTATCTTTATTCTTGTAAATAAGCGTACAGTGAAACCTCCCTGTGCGACCACCTCCATTAAGCGATCACCTCCCTGAACGACCTTTCTTTTCATGGAACAAAATTTATTCCCATAAGCTCAATATTAATCCTACCTCCATACAGAGATTATCCCAGTTGAATTCTCTCCATAAGCGACCCATTTCTTTGAAGAAAATTAAACAAATTCTGTTTTTTCCTGGTGACTGGAAGAAGACTTTATTAGGAAAATAATTCCGGATTATTCTTCAAACTTCTAAACTAAGTTTAGAAATTTTTTTTATTCCGGTAACTTTTAAGTATTTAAACCCCTTTGTGCCTTTTTAGGAAATGAATATAACTGTGATGACAAATTAAAAATGATGGTCATTAAACTCCCCGGCCCTATTCTGTCAAGAAACTCTCAAAGAAATAGATAAATTAATGAAATTGTCATTATTTGTTCTGGTCCAAAAAAAAAAAAAAAATTGCATTTATTTACTAAATTTCGAAAGGACTTGGAAATAAAAGTTATAAAATATAACACTGTAAAATCAAAGCAAACGTCAATGTATTCATTTTTTAAACTCTGCAGTAATTAAGTTGTGTAATTAACTTTTGTTTTGATACTTAAATTTTCATATTTTTTCCTAATGTGAAAAATAAATTTTAGTAATATTAGTTGTTACTTTTTTTCAACAATTAAAATCTAGATTTAAACATGACCTCCATTAAGAGACCACCTCTCGGAGCGACCAATTTTTATTGGAACGGAACGTGGCCGCTTTAGGGAGGTTTTACTGTATATACATTTGAAAATCCCCTTTCCTTGTTCAATTCTTATTTATTCAAGAAACTGGAGAAAAATAAAAGAAATTCCAACTTAGGTTTTTTTTTTTTTTTTTTTCTCGTACTTGCATCTTTTGAACCTATGTCAGAATATCAGATTAGTACATTCTTTTAAAAAGAAAAAACATATTTAAATACAAAACTTTTTTTATCTTCTTTCATTGTTTACATTTTTAATCCGTGCTTTGACAAAGAATGAGAAATTCCTTGGTAATCACAAGAAAAAAATAGTTGTTAAAAAACAAAGAAAATATGGATATACGATAGGAATTTTTTGTGTACAAAATTAATAAGTGTCTGTTTAAAAATGAATGATGTTTGATGTCTCTTGAATAAAACAAATTCATCAATTTGCATTAATAAAAAATTCCATAAAGCTATTAAGTTCAAATTTGCCCATTGTTTGTGTTGCTTTACTACTGTACGAGTATATAATAAAAAGTGAGACACGGAAAAAGATTATAATAAAAAAGTAAATTTGGGAAAAGAAAATCTACATATATCTCTCACCTTCCAAAGTAAAATACAAAAAATATAATACCTTTTAGGAAAAACACGTGTCGATAAAACTTCAATGAAAAAAGTGAAAATTTAGAAAAATAATAATTTCTTTTTTATTCGTCTTCATTTTGATTTATTCATAAAGCTAAAAAAAGAAAAATTCTGACTTAGTTTTGATTACTTTTCGTGTATGCCTTTTATGAACTTATAAAACAATAACAAAACAACTTAAGTTCTTCAAAAATAAAAAAAAAAGGAGAGTAGAAATGCAAATCTGCATTCAGTTCATTGTAATTTTTTTTATGAGATGTTCTAAGAATTGGCGATAGAAAATAATTTGGTCAGAAGGAAATAAAACATGTATATACTTAATCTTCTCAGCGCCGAGAGCTCATATATCCGTTCACTAAGCTGCAGGTTTCCCTGCAATAGAAGTATTATTTATTTTAATATAATTCTACAGATACAAAGCAGTTTTAAATTAGAGAGTTACTATTAATACTCTCAAGTATTATACTCATATACGTAAATATTTGTTTATTTTTATTGGAAAAATCATGTTTATTTAGCATTAAAAAAAAAAAAAAATACAGAGAAAACAACATTCCAATTATGCCTTTTCGCTGAGCATTGAGGGGGTTAAAGCTATCATTTTCTTATATAATTAATATGAGGTTAGAACTGTCTGAACAACGCAGTTTATCGTTTTTTCTTAATAAAGGATTTCTATAAAACCACATACCTCGAATGTTGTTCTTGATGCTCATATGTGTTGCACAAAATAAAAATAGGAGATTGGAGGAAGCAAATATATTTATAAATACATTATATGAAAAGCATTCATATATCTATCGAAATATACAGGGGGACCAATACAGTAGTAGGTCCCGGTAGGTCATGTACAAGCTTTAAGAGGTTGTAGAGCACACTGTAGAAAACTATACTTTTATGGGAAATCTAGTTAAAATTCACTTATACAATCATAAAATTATAGCGTGTTTTACCACAAATCGAAAATTGGACTTTCCTTTGCAGCTTGAGGAAAATTGAAAACGCTTTATCAATTTTCAACAGATCTTCCTTTTTGTGAAATGTGAGCAAATTACAAGACTTGCTGCAAATGAACATCAGCCGCGTTGAAACAACACTGAGATAGGTATTTCAGAATTCGGAAGGTATGTGACAATGTTTAAAATGCCACTGACTCAATTACAGTACATATTTTGATTAGGCCAAAACATTCCTTTTGATTTATACATTTATGTTTTGTTTTTTGTGTTACGTGTGTATTTGTGCTATGTGATATTCTTTTAAAAATGATGCATTAAATTACTTTTTAAAGTATGTAGCTGAAGTTAATACCTCGCCCCCCAGGACATTACTCTGTCTAGGTTTTTTTAGACTTGAATAATGAAAAGAATTATATAATTACTGAGGCATTAAGTGGTCTGCTTTTTTTGTTGTTATTTTCTCCGTTTTCTTTAACTCAGACACTTGCATGCCTTTTAACATTTTCCATGTACTCTTAGAATGCCCGAAAATATATAT
The DNA here is from genome assembly GCA_963932465.1 of Maratus speciosus. Lineage (NCBI taxonomy): Eukaryota > Metazoa > Arthropoda > Arachnida > Araneae > Salticidae > Maratus > Maratus speciosus. Next base: position 50,716,582 of record OZ010791.1, read on the forward strand.
CAAGCAACTTATTCTTTTTCTGCGTAGATCCATATGCCTTCCAAACACTTTTTACAATTTTCTCTGTGATTGACCACATAAATTACAATTGCAATGAAAATGGCTCAATAATTAATGGTGATGAAAGCGTTTATTCTAATTTCTGTCAAATTTCCAAAAAGTTTGTCACACTATAAACAAGTTGAGATTGAGAAACAAAACAAAACAAAACAAAAAGCTAGTTCTTGGATATTGGTAGAATTCTTTAATTAAAACTTTAAACACAATGCAGACAATTTTTAATTATCTTAGTTAATCTTTGTTTTAACACTAGTCATACTACAAATTTTCAAAACCCATATGCAATTATCAAGCACTTATTAACAAAACAAAAACTTATTATATTACATTAATTTTGAACACAATTATTCAATTGGCAAATAAATCATAACTATTATTTATATCAGTCATATTAATCATATCAATTCATATCAATCATATTAATCATAATAACCATAAATCATTACAAATGTTATGAAAAAAAACTTATTATTCCATTTAATTCTTATTATCGTAAATAATATACACATTTTCATTTTTACTTTGCGGAATCTTTTGTAAAATTAATAGTTAAATTAATAGTTAATGTTGAAAATACAGGGTGTGTTCGCAAAGTTTCAAGACTGGTTTGAGAGTACAAAATTTATTAAACACTTCTGTACAGCGAACTGAAATTCTTCGAAATATGACCATTGGGCACCAACACATTGCCACCGGGTCCCCTTACATCATACTTTTTGGTTTAAAAACATGAAGAAAAACATTATAAATATTCGTTAAGTATAACTAAAAATGTTTTTCAATACCAGGAACAAAGTTAAATATGTGTAACGTTGCAACTAAAAACATTATCTATCAAATAATTAATTAATACTACAATTTATTAAATTTATCGAAAAGTTATTAATACGCATGTTACGCTTTTTTCGTTGCCAATACGATGTTGATTACATGCAAACGCCATTCAACCACCCCCAAAGACTTCGAATAACCGCTTCTTTGTTGATAGGGTACCACCATCGATATATGCATGATATCGGACACAATGTGAGAAGCATAATAAATAAATACTAACTTATTCAGATAATATTAAAGAATAATTTATTTAAAGATTATTTACATTAAAAAAACATTATTTACAATAATAGGCTCGGGTATATCAGATCCTGCCCAACACTAATTTATGCATTAAAATAATGTTTACATACTGGGTAGCATTATTAAACTACATGCTATTCCCTCCTCACTTTACCGAACTCAGAAAGGCTTATCGGAGAACCACTCAGGTACCTCCCCTCGTATACACGGTTCCCCCCACAAATGGTCAATCTTTTCTTAGGAACACTATCACTGGCAAATCCACGGCTCAAACCTTCAGCCTCTACCCACGAGATTTCTGCCAAGACTACCCAACACTCTCTTTCAGCTTCTCCTTCAAGAGAAAAACACGTGTTCGCCTCACCTGTCAAATCCAACAATCATCTTATCTATCACTGCACTTCACTTCTTCGCTCAGTCATTCCATTCACTAGGGATTCCCAAGGAATTTCTTTGTTCAATTTATTTAGTCACTCTATTGTCTACATTCTCGTACACAAAAGAAATACTGGTATGTCGTTTACACAATGGGTCTTTTAATATATTGAGATATGATTATATTGCTCGTTCCAAACTTCAAAATAAGAAAAATATTTCTCTAATCCAAGTAAGTAGAAAGTGATTTATATAAAATACAATAAACAAAAAATAAAAATAATATTAATTAACAGTAATCTTAATTAGTCACACACTCATTAACGTCACAGACCTGACAACGCGTGTTGTTATCAATTGTGCAATTCACATATTACAATAAGCACATTGCTTTCGCTTGTGCACTCGCCATTTTGAATTCTCACGTCTCAGCCTTGCACAATGCGACACCGTTGGGTTGTTGCATAAATTGCCCTTTGTATCACCCCATTCCATAACTGGAACATACCCAAATTTCAATGTTTCTTATACAGTGGATTTGAAAAGTCGATTTTATTTATTGCTAGCAAATAAATTGTTCATAGAATTATCAACAGACGGTGGTATTGAGTTCATTTTACACGCATAAATTTTACTTATCATTTGAGCAGTTTCGCATCGTTGTTGTGAAAATAATGAAATAAAATTTTAATTTTTTATAAAGTTTTTGTAAATTAAAAAGCAAAAACAAGTCGGAATTTGTACGCCAAACGTGGCAAATAAGGTGCTACTATAGGTTCGTGCTATAAAAATCCAGATCTTTGTGGAATAGCTGCTACACTCTCATGCAAAAATGCATGATGCAAAAGTTATTACGATTCTGTATAACAAATTCAGTCATACGGAAATAATAGGACTCCATCTTATTTAGGACGTCATTGCCATGGCAACCTGGGATGATTACTTATCATGGGATATCACTGAATTAATTACGTATGATAGAATTTAATAAAATGAAGAAAAGTTTTATTAATAATATTTTAAGTGTTCATTCAGTTTTCATAAAATTTGAAATGACTCGACAAACCTCTGCAACGATTATATATATTAAATTTTAAAACCAGTCGGTTGAGTAGTTTTTGCACTACGGACAGACGACGACTATAGGTGCTACGGATTTACATAATTATAAAAGCACCTAAAAAGGCAGGAGATGACAAAAATAGATTTTTAACAGGAGTAAGTTCGTATACTTTACAAACGTTTATCAGAATTTTTACACTATTTATGAGAAATATGTAATTTTCTATTTACTAAGATGTGAAAAAAGTACCTTTCGGAATTTTTTTTTTTTTTTTTTTTTTTTTTCAGCCCCCGGTATGCTATTTCTTTCTCCCAGCTGTTAAAGTATCGCCTCCAAAAAATAACGTTCCGTTTTATAAGCCATCTGTAAAGCAAATCAGATGTATCATTGTATTGTTAAATACCCTACTCAATTTTTTTTAATTTCTAAGCATCGCACATTTTCAATTTTTATACCGTCATATTGGGAAAAAAATACTTTTTAATGCAATTTGTTTAAAAACTGCATCTCCCGAAAACTGACATTAATTTTTTTGTAGTTTTTAGAGCCATTTGTTTAATTTTGGTACCTGAAATACTCAATTTCTGTAGAAAGTAAAGAAAATTAGTTGGAAAATTGTAATTATAGCTTTTTCTTGCCATTTTCCCATAACTACTGAAAAAAAATGTAATTAAATTAATTACATGCTATTTTGAAAAATTATAAATGAATGATTTCTGATAAAACAGGGAGCTATTATAAACTATATTTAATTATCTATATTACAAACAAATGAAGGCATATGAAGCATTACATAACCGATTTTTTTTGTGGAGTTTCCTGAATGACGACATCTGCTTTTTGTGTGTGTGTGTGTGTGTGTGTATTATTCAACGATAGTGACGTCATATGAATACTTTACTGTAGATGTTTTTCAAGACTGGATCGTAAATGAGGAATTCTTCAAAGTATGTGAATGTCGTCATTTTATATAAAATAAAAGCGTGTGTTTTAAGTCTTAAAACTGAAATATGTTTTGTATTAGCTATATTTGTATACATATATATTTTTTTCATCGGGGCGACACTAAATTCTGAAAAAGCAGAATTCCTGTTTTCTAGTCTTCTACTTTTTTACATGCTTAAAATAATTTATTCTAACATCTGAGTAAATATTTTTCAAATTAGAGTTGTTGAGTGAGTCACAAATTGTTAAATTTATTTGTACCTTTAAAAAAACTTTTTTGGTTGGGCTTTAGGAATGCATAATAAAAATTTTCGTTATGTTCTTAAATCAAAAGTTATGGGATAAGAAAGCACTGGCAGTAATTTATGGACACCGTGTATATAAAGAAAAAAATGTCGAATACATTTCTCTCCTCTATTTTAACACGAAGAAGAAACTTAGAGACGTAAAAAGAAGATATATTAGCTATTCCAGGATTCAGCTAACTTCTAACTTCTCATAAATTTGAAAGGAAGGTGAAAACAGGCAAGGAAAAAAATCGATATGAATGCGCATGTTTCGTTCACAAAAAATAAAATATACAAATTAAAAATAAAGCAAAAAAAAGTGGGCATCATAGGTAAAGTTGAACGTTTGTCGCAGTAAAGAAAGAGTTAAAATTCACTGAAAATTCGTACAAAATATTAAAACATTGGAGGTTTCCCAGAATGAAGAATTTCGAAGAACATGAAGGTTTCGCGTGAAAGTAAAATTCTAATTATGTTTAATTTTACTTATGGTAAACTTGTTATACCACGGCTCGTATGGGTCCCGTTATTTTCCAAGTAAAATATCAGTGTTTTTGTTTTTTTAAATAAAAGCAAAAATTTTAAAATATGGCTAACAAATCGCGGCGATAAATTATCAGCCCTAATCATAGGTAATACTAGAAGACATATTTTAACTGATTTTCTCCAGCATTAATAGAAATGGTTTCTCTTAACTATTTTTTATGTATTTTTTCTAAATACGAACGTAAAAAAATCTCCAACGCGTATGATTTTGTATTATTACGATCAGAGTACAACATATGCTCAGTTTTGTTTAAACGCGAATGTTGGTCATTCTCCAGCAGTTCTCATTATGTCATTACTTTCTCATAGAAAACGAAGAAAATCACTTCAAGATATTGGTACAATATTCTTATCTATATTATAAAGCAAAAACACATACCCCTGACGTGATATTGACGGTGTGATAGCACCTAACCAGAAAATTTCGCTTTTGCTGTAAATTTTTCAACTTTTAATCAATTTTTACACCGTCGAATTGGATTAAAAAATGTTCTTTCAAATATAATTTTTTTGAAAACTGTATTTCAATTAACTGATGTTTTTTATGGTTTTAAAATAATTTTCAATATAATTACCGTAATTTCCCGCGTATACGCCAAATAAATCCGCCGTATAAGTCAAATAAATGCTAAGCAAACGCAAGCCACATCTTATTTAAAACAAATTCTGGTAGGAAATTGAGTTATTTGAGCTGCAGCGTATACGCGGGAAATTACTGTATATATCGTTTAATATAATATCGTATAATTATATAGTTCAGTATAATTAGTAACATATCAATAATTTCAGTTTTCTGAAGGTAAGTTTTTTAAAAATTCGTATTAATCATAAAAACTTCTTCAGTGATGTTGACGATGAGTATTAAGTTGAGCAGTTGTATTTTTTGGTAGTCTGTTTTCCTCAATGCTAAATTGTTAACGAATGAAAAGCATATTTTTTCAGGTAGATTGGCTCATGACCGTATAAATAATCCGCCTTTGGGATGCCTTCATCTCAAGAAAATAACACAGTCGAAAATGATATGCAATCGAACACCATGTTATAATGACCAGCAACGATCACTAATGAACAGTTATACAGTCGAAAATAGTAGAGTGGTAGGAACACACTGAGTATTTCACCAAAAGAATGCGAAGACATCCTTAAACGTGAACAGTTATTAATTGATAACAGAGCATTGTTGATGCGTGAAACGTTTTTTTTTTTTTTTTTTTTTTTTTTCAAGATAGCTCCCAGAAAATATGAAATACAATCTAGACTCTAGACAATTGTTTCAAAATGAGTCTAGTGAAGATGAATAACCATTCGACTCTGACGTATCATCTGAACAGGGATTTCTCAGAGTTCCTTTTCGATTTTTATAAAAATTAAAACATTTTTTTCAAAAAATCTGATGATTTATAGATGATGTGCTAATGTTTACCTATTAAATAATTTTAGTTTTTTTTTGTAAATATTGGTTTTTTTTTTTTTTTTTTTTTTTTTTTGTAATTTTAATATTCTTGTACCCTAAATACACATTAACCAACTGGTTGACATTATCCGATCGGTGCAGAAAAAAAATTAAATCTGAATATTGATATGAATATTTTTCTTCGACTTTAAACGCATTAAAAATGTGTTAAGAGATAGTCAAAGTTTGTTCTTTACTAACTTTTAATGTTATCTCAATTTTTCTAAGTTGATTTAGAAATAAAAACATAAATAGTATACTATAATCCATGATATACCTTTATATAATTGTGTGCGCGTGAATACATTTCTCTCTCTATTTTAGCCCGGAGGAGAAACTTAGAAACGTACGAAGATATATTACGCACTCCAGGAATCTGCTAACGTGTAACTTTTCATAAATTCCCAAGGAAAGGTGGGAACAAGCAAGGGAAAAAATCGATATCAATGCGCATGTTTCTTTCACGAAAATAAAATATATAAGTTTAAAATAGCAAAAGAAACTATGCATCATATGTAGAGTTGAGCTTTTCTAACGGAAAAAACACCATTTTTATAAATTTAACTTATACCGCCGTGATTTCATAAAAAATAAGATATTCTTGCATTTTGAAATATTCCTATTTTCGTTTGCTAAGCCTCTGTTGTCATCAAAATATTTAAAGCGCTATTTATAGCAAACATTTTAAAATAACTATTGCTTAAAATAAATAATGCTTAAAAGTTTTAAGCAATTATCACGAAAATCGCGCTTTATTTGTAAAATTCACGAAATAGAGTAAAAAAATCGTGTAAATTATCGCGAATTTTCGCGCCACGGCAAACGTCCTACGCAAAACAAAGATAACATTAGAACACACCTATTAACAATATTTGCTCACACATAAATAGAAGTATATGTTGTTAACTGATTTTCGTGCATTGATTTTAAGGGTGTCCCGTCAATTGGTTGCGCACAGTTCATTGCACAATCAAAATCACAAAGAGCATTTTTACATTCTGTCAGTACTTTTTTTATTTTTAATTTTTCATAGGTTATGGACAACGCCCTCCCCTTAGTAAGTCTATTTAAATTGTTAATTGTATGCAATTCTCCTAGCATTATTATTTTTCCTTTCTTTTGTGATCGGAGTATTTGTATCATAAATCTCATGCCATTTCCCCTGTGATCAAAAGCAATATAAGCCCATCTCTAATTTAAATAAGAAATCACTTGCTCCAGCCCATTAAATCATTCTTGTTCTCAATTGCAAATTTCACAAAAATCACATATAAAAAATTTCTTTTCCATTTTAATTATTGATAATGCTAGACCATGCAGTAAAACCAACACAATACATAAAGATAATTTAAAGTATACTTGCATCTAAATTTACCTATAAAATGTTAGGGCACAGATGTCATATTCGCCTCATATTGGCGCGATTTTTTTCTGTCGCCAATATCATATAGGCAACAAGTACTTAACTTGCGCCAAAGTGTCATTATTTTGCTTGATGTGGTAACCCGGATTACGTTGTTTATGCTGTTGATGTTTTTGCCAAATTGGCAACCGAAAAAAATCGCGCCAATATGGGGCGAATATAACATCTGTGCCAATGTTAGTTATCATAATTCAATATACATCTGAAAAATAAAATAAAATAAATTATCCATTAAGTAATTTTACTAAATTAGCTTTTCTTTTATCCTCATACCCTTTAACACCATTTTCGCTACGATGAATTGACGCCGTGATGAATTGAGATCACGACGAATTGACGCTGAGACGAATTGACGCCGCAATGAATTGACGCTGCATAGAATTGACGTATTTTTAATGCAAAAAGAGTGTGCAAATTTATGAAATAAGAAATACCGCGAATAGGTAACTTTTTGTAATAAAAGAAACGTAATCTGTTTAGTATTGCTTGTCAAATCATAAGGGATTTGTTTTAACTATAACTTATATTTTCTAAACGTATCACTGTAAAAAAAATTTGTGATTTTTCCACCACTTTCTGTTGTAAATTTTCAAGAACCGAAGCTGTTATATCGAATTCAAGAAAAAGGTGAAGTAAAAATCAAATTTTTTTCTGTCACATGCATGACGCAGCCAACAGTAACGTGACTTTGCACAGACTGGAGAAATTTTACACCATTATTAAAGACAGCACATCAGCTTGTAAATTTTACAGCACCTGAGTTGTCATCCGGAATGCCAGTACATTTTGCTGTAAAATTATTTTTTGTAGTGTAGGACCGCATAGAAATTTAAATTTCTTAACTTTTACAGAAATAGCTAATTTATCGTAAATGTGTTTCGTATGATACAGAGAAACGTTTGAAATATTTTTTCAACTGGAACTATACCTCTAAAACTAACGGTTTAGGAATTAATTATTCACAAGCGATACCAGGAATATGCTTTTGAATAAAATTTTATTTAACAACTCTAGATTTGCCTGTATTGGGAATGTTGAAATACACATGATAAGTTAATGTAAAATAGTTTATATTCAAAAAGACTATTTTGTTAAACTCTCACGCATTGAAAATAATTGTTATTCCATTTATGTAATGAATTTAACGTAATTTATTGAATTAGCATTAAAATACTAAACATCGTATTGTCAAATATATATTATGAATTTTTTTATCCATAATAGATCAACCAAAATTGAATAAATTTACAATTTAATATGTTAATTGGAAATAGGATAATTCAATTATGCTAAAAATAATTCTCAGGAGATCCAATTATTGCATTGCAAATTGGTAGAAAATGCTTCCCAAAATATCTGTTTAGTTAATTTTTAATTTAGAGGAATTAAACAGAATACTAAAATATGAGATATATAGCAATTACTTCAGTAAATAAAAACGACAATTTTAAATGTTTTTTAAGAAGATTCACTAATGTGTATTGTGTAATATACAGGGTGCAATATGTTACCTATCGCCGAACTTTAATTTCTCAACCATTGGACCTAGACATAGTTCCAATTACAAAAACGTTTCAAATGAGGTAAATATTCATGTTGTGGCATTATTTAAAGTAAAAAATCTATTTTATAAAAATTACGAAATCTAACTTTTTATACGGTCCACAGTCCCTATAGTTATACTAGTAAATGTTTACACATATCATAACAGATATAACACAAAAAGTTTGAAATCTGTACTACAAAAATTGACACAGTTATTAAATTTCAAAGTTTGAGATTTTTGCACATGATTTTGTATTTCATTGAGGGATCAGTTCAAAGACGAATTAAAGTAATTCAAGATCAAAATCAGGGTGCAATGTCCTTTTTACGGTGAAACCACCTTTAGCCGGTATCGCCAAATCGGGGAATCACCAAAGAGGGTTATTTCATCAAAGAAAAAATTAGCTAACTTTTAGGGGTAGTACACAAAGCGAAGAATAAAATATTGAAATTGAACAAAAAAATAAATATCAATTTATTACAATATCAGAAAATGGTCTACTATAAAAAATGGATACATAAAACGCCGGAATCTACTAGAGATACTGCTCAAAGTGTTCTCCATTTGTGACAATGCATAACTGAATGCGTGACAGTACCTTGGACACTTAGAGCATAGCAGGTGTTCAAACTGTGCGAAAATCAAGAATGATGCACTGCTTCAGACAAACCAGGCACGTGGTCTCAGCCACATAGACCTATACCTTGATGTAACCCCAGAGGTAAAAGCCCATGGTAGTCAAGTCCGGCGAATGCGGTGATCACTCTACCGGACCACCATATTTAAGGATCTGTTGACCGAATTCGGTGCAAAGATACGCCCGGACGTTTGGTGTTTTATGCGGAGAGGACCCCATCATGTTGAAACGACACCCGGCATGCATGTTGGAGAGGCAGCTCTTCATACCATCACGTGTTTTGTAGTAGCTGCAGGTAACGATCGCCCGTTAAGGTCCCATCGTAGAAGATGGGTCCAACAATCTGGGTTCCCCATATACAGCACCACATGTGTCGTACTGTGCGAGCTATGTGAAGGTTTCCCAGAGACCAGTAATGCACATTGTGCACGTTCACAATACCACACTGCGTAAACGTTGACTCATCTGTTCACAGAATGTCACAAAGGAACGGCGTATTTTCCACTAAGGTGTTGAGCATGAAATTACAATAATCAAATCGACGTGCGTGGTCACCCAGCATCAATGTTTGCACCAGTGTCGGATGGTATGGAAGCGCATAATGTGCATATAACAAATGCCAGACATGCTGATCACATGCCTCGCTTATTTCCGCCGTGCTCGCTCAGTTGTGTAATTTAAAGGGCGAATGCCAGCACCTTCTCCGGTGTCACTTGAATATTACGCTTTGCCCATCTACTTGTTCTGGGTCGTGGTGAAACAGAGCCGGTCTTTCTAAGATGGTGCAATGCATCAGTTATAGTTTTATGCGTTGGATGTAGATCTTTAGGGAAACGTTCTGAATAAACACTCGTAGCCTCTCTGACATTCCTTTGACATTCACCATAAATAAGTATCATTTCGGCATAATGCATGTATGCGTAGCTTGGCATCACGATCTCAGCTCTGATTAGTGTGTCCACTGGTAGATGATCTGTGTTTTATCTCGAACATGTGGCGCTGCGGTACTATTGTAATTTGCATAATCCCAGTTTTCATGCTCGTTATAGCTAGGCTGATCGTTTGCATTCCCATGCCATTTATCTAGCCCTTAGTGAGTATGTCTTATTTTCCGGTTGTCGGTTCTACCTACTTTGACGTTTGAATGTTGTTCGACCTATGAAAGTTAGCTCAAATTTTTAGACGAAATAACCCTCATTGTTGATTCCCCGATTTGGCGATACCGGTTAAAGGTGATTTAGCCGTAAAAAGGACATTGCACCCTGATTTTGATCTCAAATTACTTTAATTCATCTTTTAATTGATCCCTCAATGAAAGACAAAATCATGTGCAAAAATCTCAAACTTTGAAATTTAATAACTGTGTCAATTTTTGTGAAGCCCGTTGGTGTAGTGGTCAGCACGCCTGTCTGCCGCACCGCAGGTCGAGAGTCCGACTCCCGAAAGGGCAAGGTTCACTCAACCTTTCATCCCTTTGGGGTCGATAAAATGAGTACCAAGCTTGCTTGGGAACTAAACACCGAGGGTCTCGCGTTAGGCTGACCACCTGGCCGGGACGGATGCTGCATAGCACCTCGGGGCCCCGGGTCAAGAAAACAGAGATGGGCACTGTCGGCCCAGATCCTTCTTGGATTGTATAGCCACAGTGTTTAGTTTAGTTTAGTCAATTTTTGCAGTACAGATGTCAAACTTTTTGTGTTATATCTGTTATGATATGTGTAAACTTTTACTAACTATAACTATAGGGACTGGAGGACCGTATAAAAAGTTAGATTTCGTAATTTTTATAAAATTGATTTTTTTTTACTTTAAACAATGCCATAACATGAATATTTACCTCTTTTCAAACATTTTTGTAATTGGAACTATATGTCTATGACCAACGGATGAGAATTTAAAGGTCGGCGGCGATAGATAACATATTGCACCCTGTATAATTTTGAAATCAAATTTAAATAGTATGATTAAAAAACAAGAGCTACTTTCAGAAATTTCAACATGAGAGAATGTAACAGGTAGTATTTTTTACGAAATCTATCTAAAAATGATGCTTGATAATTATTTAAAAAAACAATAGAAAAATGAGTAAATTGCGATGCAGTTTTCAAGCAAATTGCCTTGCAATTTTCAAATGAACCGCACTTAAAAATACATTTTTTCTGGTGTTCGACGGTGCAAGAATTGAAAATGTGAAATGTTTAAAAGCTAAAAAAAAATTGCTGCAAAAGAGAAATTTAATCATTTGGTATTGCGAAGGTCAAAATGACATCAGTTTTACCCTCGGACACGTTTTTTCTTTATAATATAGACATGATATTAAATATTGAAAAAAAAAACACAATTATTATTATTTTTTTTAATATCCCATGAGATGTGAGTAAAGTTTTGAAATTTTATAGAAAGGACTAATAAAAGAAATTGCTTAAATATGTCATATTAAAATATTCCTTTTTGAATAAATTTCAATTAAAAACGAGACTGAATTTTGAAATACATTGCAATTATATTAACATAAATAAAGATAGAAATTTAACAGTATTTAAATATGCTTAACTGTTGCGCGCTTTAGAATTTATTCTCTAAGGATGAGATTAGAAAATTGTAATGAAATAAACATGTTATTTATTTATCTCTTAGAAAATTCTAGAATGAAAACAATTTAAATATTTGGTGATATTTAGATGGCATTTTACATTGTTTCTATGATTTAACATCTATTGTACTGCTAAGACCGCGATATTATAATGAAACTTCATTTAAATGAAATTTCTTTTCTATTTACTAAAGGATTTAGATTTAATTAAATGATAAAAAGGCAACTACTGTTTATAAAAATTTCAAATATTTTACTTTTAAGCTAATGGAATTATACAATGGAATTTGATAGTGTGAAAATGCGATCTCAGACAATGGATGTTTCATATAAATTGTTTTTAAGATTAAAGCTCATTTTCTCTGTTATAGTTCATAACAGGTGGATCGTATGACATTTTCAGATATTATGAAATTTTAATGATTTTTTTTAAAAGGATATAGGTGAAAGAAAATTTGAAGAAACGTTATTAAATGTTAAAAAATTGCATTATGTATGTAATAATAAAAATGTTTCGCCCTTTTATCTTAGTAGAACTATTCCAAATTCTTAATATTTATCCTTTTTTACCTATCTTTAATAATATCTTAATATCTTTTGTCTTTTATTCCATGCATTTAAACATGCATATTCTTTTATTATTCTAAAAACCTTAATCCATTCGTCTAATCTTACAAAACCAATTAAATTACTTTTTTTCATTTTATTCTAAAACTAAATTCTTTTTGTTTCGAATGTTTTTAATAGCATTTGCTCTCTGATATTCTATTTCCCATAATTCCATGGACAGCCTCCCGCCAATATTTGTTTGCGTAATGATTCTGACGCCGAGGCTAAAGAGTTCACATCGTCGTCTCGCGTGCTTTCCCTTCTCCCCCCCCCCTCCCCGAAATTAGTCATATCGTATTCTGCATCTCATCGCGTCCTTCCGGCTACTTTCCCTAGTAATGTTCATTCATTCCCTAGTAATGTTTCCGTCCGCGCTTTGTTTCTTTGAGTATTTATACTGTAACATAGACGAGGAGCGAGAGATTTTTACGTTTTTCGGTTGCTTAATAAATCCACGTTACTTGTGGTGAAAGACTTCGAATGTGTAGATTCTAATACTTTTTAACATCATAAGTTTTTTATGAAGTGGAGCAGCGGTTATTCAAGAGCTAATAGATCTTCTACTGTAAATGTTACAATATGTGTCAGCCAAATAAACCACGTTAAATTCTTGATGCCTCTATTATTCATTGAAGGATAAATTCTCCCAATGTTTTCTTGAATCTGTCTACTATTCGCCACCACGACTGCGCTCCAGTTGTCTCGTGATAACGTAGGGTTGGCAAAGTATTTAGCATTAATTACAGTTCTACATTTTCGTCGATATATAAGAAAGCCGTCGAGATGTCACATGTATATTATTGAGAATATACATGATAGGTCAAAAGTTCTTTATACATTTTAAAAATCAAGCAAATATAAAGTAATTGGTGTACGAGACGGAAATGTTTCTTACAATCGACAGTTTTTTTTTTTTTTTTTTTTTTTTTTTTTAAGGAGAATAAAATATTATTTCCAAAAATATCCCATCAATGCTCTTATACATTTTAATCTGCAGACAAATATTTAAAAAAAAAATCAAGATAAGCGGTTACAAATCATTTTTTGCACAGTATTTCACCGTTTGAAATTTTGGAAAATTCAGTTCCATTCGATCAGATTGGGACATTATGGAAAATACATGAGTTTGAAATACATTTTCAAAATAAATTTGTAATTTTTAGTTTGTATTTTAAACCAACAAAGCAAAAGTAGTTTTGTTAATGCAATTTGTAATGCTTTTTTCAAGTATTTTGTATTTTCAAAATATTCAAAATATAGTTCTTCAGGTTTCAAGCTGTCATTTTCAAACCGCAGATCTGAGATTTGCAACATGGAAACTCACCCTCACCCATTTCTCCCTGAACCTTAAAAATTACCTCTTGAAGGAAGCACCCTGTATGAATATATTTTTGAAATTTCGAAATGTATGTTGTATTTTAAATATGTTTGAAAATACGTATATTTTGTATTCAGAATTTTTTAATTTTCAAAAACATTTTGTTATTTCTATTTTAGGTTCTAATACCAATGTGTATTTTTAATTATTCAGGACAAACGGATTTATCTTTAGTAAACGGCGACATGCAATATATATATAATTTCAAAAAATCATGCTTGAAAATTATTTAAAAACCCACAATAAATAAATAAATTGCGATGCAGTTTTCAATGAAATTTCGTTATAATTTTCGAATAAATTGCATTTGAAAGTACTTTTTTCTGCTATTCGACTGTATAACAATTGAAAATGTGCGATGTATACGAGCTTAGAAAATTAAAAAAAAAAAGTAATTTAATCCCCTGAATCGAGGCTAACGAAAAAGACAGGCTACCGTGGTGTACTCCACGTATCTTATTTTATAGGCCGCTGGAGTCACGTTATCCTCGAATGCACCAATGCAGGTATACAAAAAGAGCATGACATTAGTCTATCGGTCTGTAAAAAAATATATCACGAATGCACCGCGGTACAGCTTTAGCTGCACAGTCACTCCACCGCTTTTATAGAATATCTCCATTCGGACTAATGAGAATGCTCCATAGTATAGTCAAGTAATAGTTTTACATAAAAGCGGTGGAGTGACATGCAGCAAAAGCTACAGATTTTTAACAGTATAGTTTGTTTTTATTCGTTAGCCTCGGTCTGATGTTGATAACGGCCTAGTATTCAGGGGGCGGTGTAAAACGTCAGAATGACGTCAGTGTTACGCACAGACACGTGTTTCCTGTATAATATAGATATGACAGTAAATGTTAATAAAAACTACAATTATTATTATTATTTTAATATCCCATGAGATGTAAGTAAACTTTTGAAATTTTGTTGAAATGACTAATAAAAGAAATTGCTTAGGTACATCATATTAAAATATTAATTTTTGAATAAATTTCAATAAAAAACGAGACGGAATTTTGAAATGCATTGCAATTAACAAAATTAAATAAAGAATTTTAAGCGTATTTTAAGATGCTTAACTGTTGCGCACTTTAGAATTTATTCTCCAAGGATGAGATTATAAAACTGTAATGAAATAAACATGTTATTTATTTATCACTTAGAAAATTCTAGAATGAAAATAATTTAAATATTTGGGGATATTTAAAAGGTATTTTACATTGTTTCTATGATTTAATATCTATTGTGCCGCTAATACCGCGATATTATAATGAAACTTCATTTAAATGAAGTTTCTTTTCTATTTACTAAAGGATTTAGATTTAATTAAATGATAAAAAGGCAACTACTGTTTATGAAAATTTCAAAATATTTTACTTTTAAGCTAATGGAATTATACAATAGAATTTGATAATGTGAAAATACGATCTGACCTTTTATTCAGACAATGGATGTTTCATATAAATTTTTCTTAAGATTAAAGTTCATTATCTGTGATATAGTTTATAGCAGGTGGATCGTATGAAATTTTCAGATATGATGAAATTTTAATACATATATATTTTTATCTTAAAGACATTTGAAGGAAGTAGGTGAAGGAGATTTTCAAGAAATATTATTAAATGGTAAAAAATTACGTTATGGTAGATTATTGAGAATATACAGGATAAGCCAAACGTTCTTGATACATTTTAAAATTCAATCGAATATAAAATAATTGACGTACGAGACGGAAATGTATTTTATAATCTACATTATTGTAAGGCGAATGAAAATATTTGTTCCGAAAACATCCCATCAATGGTGTTACACATTCAAATATGCAAAACGATTTTAAAAAAAATTCAAGATAAGCGGTTAGAAACACTTTTTTGCACAATATACTGCAATATTTGAACGTGCAGAATGATGGAAAATTGAGTTCGATTCGATCAGATTTAGGCATTATCGAAAATACATGTGTTTGAAATATATTTTCAGAATATATTAGTATTTTATGTTTTAAAGCAACAAAACAAAAGTAGTTTTGGTAATGCATTTTGTAATGCTTTTTCCAAGTATTTTGTATTTTTCAAAATATTTCTCGAGATTTAAAGCTATTGTGCTTAAACCACAGATCAAAATTTGCAACAGGGAAACTTACACTTTCCCGAAAACATGAAAATGCTTTCCCACTTCCCCCTGAACCTGCAAAATCACCTTCCGAAGGAAGCACGCCGCATCAATATTTTTTTGAAATTTCGAAACGTATTTTGTATTTTAAATATATTTTGAAAATACGTGTATTTTGCATTTTAAACCGACAAAACAAAGATAGATTTCGTAATGCATTTTATAATGTTTTCTGAAAGTATTTCGCTTTTTAAACTATTCAAAATATATTCCTCGTGTAAATATAGATATCGTGCTTAAACCGCACTGATCGGCAACAGTAAAACATACATTCCCACCTGGACATAAAAATACTCTCCCACTTCCCCCTGAACCTGCAAAATTACCCCCCGAAGGAAGCACATGTTGAAATATTGTTCATGTTATACTAAATAAATAATCTGTACTGCTTGGGAGTTTTTTTTTTTTTTTTTTTTTTTTTTTTTTTTTTTTTTAGTTCTTCGAACTTTGAACATATAGAACTACCTGTGGGTAGTTTTCTGAACTAAATGTCTGCTTAAACAGAGCTGTCGATCACGACAAACATTTTCGTTCAATCGCACTAATGTATGCTAATTACTTGATTTTTTTTTTTTTTTTTTTTTTTAAGAAAATTTCAAAATGTATCAAAGATTTTTGACTCATCTTGTATTTTCCGACATTGTAATAAAGCTGCTAGATAACAAACAAAATATGTTGTTTGACTAGTTACTGTATAACATTATACATCTTAACCCATACCAATTCTCATTTGGCATTGCTGTATAGAAAAATGGTTAAATCGGGTATATCTGAGGTCGCTATATTCCATTACCGTAAAAAATCGTATTATAGCTTCCCAAAAATCCTTCTGTCTAAATACGCTTATACATTCTTGGAGAAATCCAATAATTTATTTTATGGAATTGTCACAGGTGCATAAATATAAATTATAATTTATTGACATCACGAAAACCGTGATTTTCTTATAAAGTGAAAAAGATATGCTTTTCCATAGAGTGACGTAAAATGTATTTTAAAAGGCATAATTAAACTTTTTTAAAAACTATAATACGATTTTTTACAGTAATGGAATAAACACACACAAAAAAATGGGTTCTCAAAATTGAGTAAAAAGTACTCATTTTTAAATACGTCACATACTTATAATAGCTCCGATTCAAATGTACTAAAAATTCAGAAATACATGAACTCAGTTTTGCTTCCACGGATGTGTTCAAATACGAAGCGTTATGTACTCATTTTTGAACCCGTGATATGTACTCCAAAATGAACTTCAAAAGTCAATGCTCTCTGTTAAATATTCAATACATTTTTTTTCTTATTTTTTGCAATCATCTATACCTTCTGTATATATTACAATAATGCAAATATTAAATTGTGCACTGTATTATATAAGTAAAACAAGATGGCGTCCAAGATGGCCGATTAGTAACACGTTCGAAACCAAAACTATTTACTCACCTAAACGACACATATTTAATAAAGCACTTTCAAAACTAAAATAAGTTAAATGAAATAAAAAAATATTTTTTTTGTCAAAGGGGGCTCACCAACCCCCTCCTCCCCCCCTTCCCGAGACATTTTAATACAGATTAAAGTAAAAATGTTCTGACATTTATTTCTCGCTCAAAATTATTACCAAGAAACATTTAATTTATTATTTACTGTGAAAAAGTAGCAAAATTATTATCAAGATACGCTAATAAATTATTTTTATGACAAAAACATTTTATTCAAGCATGTTTGAATCATTTTAAAATACTGTGCATAATTTAATATTTACATTCATTTAATATTTACAGAAGGTACAGCTTATTACATTAAACAAAAAAAAAAAAAAAAATGAATACTGAATAGAGAGCACTTACTTTCAAAGTTGTTGGCAAAATATTAAAAATCCCATTCTTCTAATCTTTGTTTTCACGAACAAATCCCTCTCACTTAGCACACAGACCAGATCAAAGATACGAAGCACTGATAAACAACAACACAATGTAAACTTATATTAACTAACGCTAAAGTAACTATGTATACTAACTATGTAACTATATGTAACTAACGCATTATAAAGGCGACACAGGATGTAGTTCCTTCGGAGGAATAAAAATGAAATACCTCTGACTTCCAATGTATATGACATTGTTTTCCTATTAAAAAACATCTTTTAAGTCGCCATGCATGAAATAAACGTGGAAATGGCTCAGAGGTTCAACGATTGTACGGAGAGCGGTTTCCCATCTTGCTTTTATCACTTAATCGTTCTTTGTGTGTTTTTTCCTCGTATAACAACATTACCTTAGACGCCCTCTAACACTTTTGCGTTTTAATTCCGACCATGCATTCTTAGATGAAAGTTGTTTCTTTGGATATGTACTATGACCTCTTAAAGTTTTGCACATCTTTTATGAAATATCCTGTATAATGATTGAGAGTACTAATTCGCCACACTTTCAATAGCTGAAATACAGCAAATATGACAGCTGACTCGATGGGACGTTTTACCTGGATTTACCGTGCTAACAATTTATATTTTAAAAATAACATGAACACATTTGCATGAAGTGCATTAAAACAGAGAAATAATTTGGTGCATAAGCTATGTCTGTTCCTGGAAATATTTGAAACTCGATATAAAGATAAAATATAAGCGCGGGTAAATATTCTAAACAGAGTGTTTTCCAATGCCGGGTTTCTGAGTGTTATTCCCAAGTTGATGGAGATTTGAAACCTTGGACCACAAAGAAGAATATTATCCATAGAGTCGTTATAAAAGTCCAAGAGGCGGTGTCATTTTTTACTTAACCATTTTATACAAGCTGAATTTCAAATGTGTGATTGATCTTAATTATCAATCGCAAAAATATCTGCCAGCCAGCCCGAAAGCGGTGTATGAGGCCATCAGAACCGAAAAATGCATAAGTCAAACAAAAAAGCATAGTTCACACAACATCGTCGCTATTCGTGATAATATCATTCAATCTTCCGTAACCGGATAACCTTTTTAAAACGGGGCACATTAGCATGTTTTTAGAGGTTGCAGAGCCTGAGCGGAAGTTGGCGAGCTTAGCTCGCATGGGCAGAGCCACCTAGTAGTATTAATAATAATGATAATAATTAAGATTTTTTTCAAACTTTGCTTTTTTCTTACACATAAATATTAACTAATTATATTCAAAGCGAAACTAGAAAGATAATATTTTTAAACACACTTCTATGCTTCACGCATAAAACAAAAATAAACACTGTCTTAACGCAGACATGGTTCAACATATAAGCTTTAAGAAAAGTAGATTTTATATAGGTTGTTTCTAAACTAAAGGAACATACTTTCATGGGTGATAATACTTTTAGATTTTATCTTCTATGTTTTATTATCTCAAACGAAAATTGCATGTTTTTCATAAGTATCAAAACAGCAAAGTAATAAAAGTTACACAAAACCAGTACAAATAACAAAAAACAAATTACCACAAGAAATTTTAGTTTTCGACACTTATATATAAATACGAAGAGAATGAAAAATGCAAGTTATTTAAGAGTTTCAATGCACTCTTTTTCACGCGTGTATCGGACTATTAAGCAAATATTTAAAAGAATTTCGCTTCTTAAATTCGTATGCATAATCTCGAATTACATTCTCCCAAATAAAACCATAAACTGTTCACTTAGTTAGCAGTTTCTTTTATTACGTAATAAAAATTTCTTTAAAGGTTGGGGTTTAAAAAAAAGGAAAGAAAATGCCCATTCTGAAAACTGAATTATTCATTTCCCGAAATTAGTAATTTCATTACAAAATCCAAATCTTTAAATATTTTGAGCTGTTTGGAAGTCAAAAATTTCAAAATGTTTTTAAAAATTTATCCAAATAAGTATAAAAAGAGTATGCACATTATTGTTTTATTTTATCATATTCTTCTAGCGTACAAAAGTGTCTTCAAACTTGCGATCGTGATAAAATTACAAAGCATTTTAATTAAAATTCCAGTTGTTAATTTTTCTGACATCAAAAAATTCAAAATTTATTTTGTAAAACTTAGGTGCATAACTTAGATGCACTTTTGCGTGTGTTTGTGAGTCTGGATTCACTTACAGTATTTTCCATTAAATGACGGAAATTCATATATTACTCGTATTTGTGTTTCCAAATTGGTTATCCCATAACCCTTTATGTACTGATTTATGAATTCATGAAAATTTTATCTTCTAAAGCATTTTTCGTGAATTTTTGAAACTACATTAAAAGAGTTACATAATCAGTTAATAAATTTTAGAAGGATTTTAGAAAGATTGAAGGTTTTAGAAGGATTCATGAAATTTGAATTTACAGGGATTTTGTGCAATATTTATAACAGTATTCAAATCTTTTATTTTAAATATATTTCTTAGTATTTTGTAGAATTAGAAAATGTACAAATGTAATGTTCTTAAAATAGAAATATAGCAATATTTCCGAATTGAAAAGTTCCCCTCCTCCCAAACGCCAGGAAAGCTGAAAAGATGCAAAAGCAAAATAAATTATCCTTATAAAAATGTTTTTGTTTTATGTAACCAATAATGCGTTCGGAACAAGATAAAGTATTGCATCTATAACTCATTCTAAACCATATTACTATTGATCGAAGTATTAAATGATATTTATAATAAGTTATTTTAATGGTACTTATAAGTACCGCCAGTAGATAAAGGGTTAAACGCACTTCTTAAGCAACTGTATGTATGTATATGCTGTATAACTGTATATATATATATATATATATATGTAATATAATGATGATATAAAGATAAGATCGTAGTTAATGAAAAAAGGAGTTTAATGATTCTAGGTTATAGTTTTGCATATTAAATAGAAATTATATTTACAAGTACGGGAGGGTAGGGGGTTTTTCTGCAGCATACGCGCCCGCAGAATCGTCGGAGCTCGGCCTCTGCTCTCGTCTAGAGCGAGATATGCCTACCATCGGCCGCGTCAGAATGCAATCTGCTCCCGGTTGTCACTTGTTTCCAAGCGAAGAGAATGCAAACTGCATATCAGCAAATTCAGTAACATCTGCTGTTCTGCGGTAACAAGTTCTCATGGAAAAGTGCTGACCATATCTGTTGCTATGAGTAGGGTTTTATGGGAATCTAAAACCACAACTCACACTCGGCCATCTTGTCCGCTTGTCGACCTCGACAGCGCGTTAAATAAGCAACAAGGTATGTCAAAAACAAACAAACAAAAAAAACTATCTAAAAATAATTAAAATCCAAAGGAAAAAAACGGTCATTAAATAATTAAGAAAATTGAGCTAAATAATAAAAAAAAATTTAAGTCTAAATTTTATGTAAATTGATGCTGAGCTGCCGTGGGATATCTCCAAAAAAACAAACAAAAGAATAAAAAAAAGTCTCAGGATAACATCAATTTGCGTCATGAGACCGTCTTTCTCATGAGCCATCATCAGGGATGAAAAATATAATTTGAAAGGCCGTCTGCCCATTATATTATCATCAAGAAAACATACAAAAATCTGCCTCATCTTAGGTAGAATTTCGTAAAAAAAACATCTTTATCCCAACGTCATTCGGGAATAAAAAATAAAAAAAAAGAGGTTTGCCTCGTCTAAGCAAAAAAAAAAAAAAAAGGATTTCCCACCAAAAGGTTTTTCTTTTTTCGACAGCCAGCTCTTACTTCTGTAAAAAAAATATGCGATGGGGGGGGGGGGGGTAAAACACATACATATATATAGCAATTCAATAAAAAGTTTACACATAAAATACAGTTTTAAAAATATAAATGCAGTTTTAAAAGTATAAATACAACAATATTATTTTTCTTCTTGTCAAAAGTGAGTGTTCAAAAAAAAAAAAAAATTCCTGTGTAGATAGTCATTTTAAATAAAGTTGTTGTTTACGCAACATAAAAAAAAGCACGTGTTGCGAAACAGGCAAATGAAAAAATAATGCACCATTTGCAGTCCGAGAGAAAGATAACTTGCCATGCGCAAAAAAAAATCACCGCATGGGTTCAATAAAAAAGTTTTGAGCAGATATATATCGCTCAGAGATTTTAAAAAAATGTTGAACAGGACTTCGAAAAAAAAAGGCACATAAATTCTGTTAATATAAGCTGAAAAAATAAAGAATCTGTTACATATTCCACAAACTAAGAATAATTAAAAAAAAACTGTTGATAAAAATGCTTGGTACGCGATAACTTCTTTAAAAAAAAGCACTTGAAGTTTATCGCACTGTAGAATGGCATGACACACAAAAATACGAAGAAGAAAAAAAAACGTTCTGTGTTGAAGATTTCCATCAATGATTGGACTCTTGAAATGGCGAGTTACACTGGTAAACACCTCATTCTAATGTTTCGTCCAGAAAAAAAAATAATCGTGGATGCTTGCTGCAATCGTAAAAAAAACGAAGATATTGAAATAAAGTTACTAAGAAAGTCACAGATAGTAGCAGTCAATAGTCTGTACGATAGAAATGTTCTCAGGAATAAGCAGATATAGGTGTAAAACACATAATATATAAAAACACAGTTAAAAAAAATAGTAGTAATAATAAAAAATACATTTATGATAAACTCGTTGGTTGCACTAGTGACCTATATACGTGAAGCATATTTCTTTTTGGAAATTTAAGTCTACTTTTTCTCTTTCTCGTTGTTGACTTCACAAAATGCCGGCGTAGAAAAAATAAAAAAGGAATGATAAGGACACGCAGAATTTCGGTCCAATTAGTAACGTCACTCGAATCTCGAGATGGTTGGGATGTATGGAACGCCGAATGCTGATAAATGAGTCCGTTGGCAGACGTAAACAGTAATAAATAGATGGTCAATAAGACCAGTACAGTCATGAACAACTTGTAGGATAAGAAATTTAAATCGAAAGAAAAACAGTCTGGCGATAATGTTGCGAGATGTTTCAGATGTGCTGAGTCAATCTCTATGTCAGTAGTATTATTTTCATTCGAAAAATCTTTATTTACTCTCGGCGGTTTTAGGTCTTGGGAGAAAGAATTTGAAACAAATGTTTCCGTAGTGCATCTTGCATCAGGAAATGGATGTACATCGGATTTATCTTGAGATTTCGTTGCAGATGCATTATCAGACACAGTAATGCAGCTTATAAAAACGCTTGTGGGTGGAGATTTAGTTAAAGTAGCGCCGTTTTTGTCGCATGCGAGAGTACCCTGAAATATGAATCTGTCCCTATGATAAGTGGCATGGGCATCTGAGAAGACTTAACTACGTAAACAGAATTAGAAAAAGTATTATCGTCTATTTGTATATTGGTAAAAAACGATCCTATAGGTTGAATAACACGGTTACCGATGCCCGACAATTGCACAGTTGCTCCGGTGAGGGGGGGAGACCCAATTTGTTCATAAATGTCTTCTCTCAGTATCGTCAGTGAGCTTCCAGTGTCCAAGATTGAATTGATTTGTAAATTAAAAATTTTTACAGGTTTCTGCATGCGCGGATGAGAATGACACATTTCTACTACGTGGATTTGTTCGTCTCTGCGTGGTGACGTCTTGCGTGAAGGGGAGGTGCCTTGAGTCGAACGCTTGCGTTCTGGCGTTTGCTCTGTACACTGGCTGGAAACATGACCAAAACGTGCACATTTCATACACTTTTTCCCTTTATTTAAATGCACACAATGGGTAGATAGGTGTCCTGGGGCTAAACAATTCCAGCAAGCTAATTTTGCAGTTTTCTCCTTCTGGTTAATCTTAGGAGTGTTGGGTGTAGTCGGTGACTTTGATTGGTAAAATTTAGAACTCTGTTCACAAATTCGTTCGAAAATTTGGAGCTTGTTTTTAAATTCGGCAAGCGTGGCGCACCAGAATAATATAGCTTTATTATGTGGTGTATCGTTAATCCCATTAATTATATAGTGAATTAAAGATATATCATCGATGTTTCCTCTTTGTGCTATTTCTTTCATTTTCAAAAAATATTCCAATAGTTTTTCGTTCGGGCGGCAGCCTCTAGCGGCTAGTAATTGATGTATCTGGGCGGACGAAGCTGATTGTCCAAATTCGCGAAGCAATGCTTCTTTGAGCGATGTATATGAAGAAATGTTATTTTCACTACGTACATACAATAATGCTAAACTTTTTAATGCCCGCTCAGCAAACACAAATTTCTGTATGTCGGACAGTTGAAATGAATGTGCCAGAGATTCAAATCTCTGAAACCATGTTTGAACGTTTTCCGTTTTATCACCACTAAACGGTGTAATTAAATGATCAATGTCATGGAAAGAAATTGTCTGTTTGGGCGCGGAGTGTGTACAGTGTACACGCGCCTGGTCTGGCTGTACTGCCAAAGGGGAAGATAAACCAGTGCTTCCACTACTATTGTGGCTATCATCAAATTCTGTATCCGATTCGGAAACTTCCGTAAACGTGTCTTTAAAAGCCGAAATATCAACTAGTGCGCTTAAAATACGTTGCCCTATATCTTCCTTTGATCCATGGATGTCAATGGATAAGATATTAGCAATAGTAATCAATTGTATCTGATCGTAATCGTCCAAAATTACTTTGAGTTTATTTTCATACTCATCGCTTTTGTCAGTAAAAGAAAAACCTTTAAATTTCCTTAAATTCGCTCTATTCTGGCGATTTTTATCGCAACCAAATATAAATTCATGCAATAATTTGATTTTATCTGTTTTAGCCGATTTCAACTGGCTTTTAATAAAGTCAATTTCTTGTAATTCCATATTAAAAGGCAAGAAAGGAAAGAGAAAAAATAAACTTACTTCAAAAGGAGTTATCCAATTGGAAAAATAAATTCTTCACCACGATATATTGAAGTAATCCAATTAATAATCCGTAGAAAAAAAATATACTTGCAGTCGAAGATTCATTCCTTGTACAGCGATAACTATCTTGCACAAATAAAAATAAACGAGCTTCAACCAGATGGCTAAGGGGATGAATCACGTCTGCTGGAATACGAATGTTGATAACGGGACTGAGAAGGAAGTTCTCCAATTCTGATCGGTAATAAAGCCTAGGGGATTTTACTTTTTAAATTCGTTTTGGATTCAAATCGGCCTAGAGCCCACATGTAATATAATGATGATATAAAGATAAGATCGTAGTTAATGAAAAAAGGAGTTTAATGATTCTAGGTTATAGTTTTACATATTAAATAGAAATTATATTTACAAGTACGGGAGGGTAGGGGGTTTTTCTGCAGCATACGCGCCCGCAGAATCGTCGGAGCTCGGCCTCTGCTCTCGTCTAGAGCGAGATATGCCTACCATCGGCCGCGTCAGAATGCAATCTGATCCCGGTTCTCACTTGTTTCAAGCGAAGAGAATGCAAACTGCATATCAGCAAATTCAGTAACATCTGCTGTTCTGCGGTAACAAGTTCTCATGGAAAAGTGCTGACCATATCTGTTGCTATGAGTAGGGTTTTATGGGAATCTAAAACCACAACTCACATATATATTAATTACATTAGGACGTATTCTACATCGGTAATTCATGACAAACATAATAATAAGTGAATAAAGCTGATATGGTAAGGCTTGTAACTTTCGCTTATATCTCTCTTTCATATTCCTCTCCTGACATACATAATATACGTGTATTACGTTAACATACCGGGTGTCCCAAAAAGGACTTACTGATTTTAAAATTCAATAACTTGCAAACGGTGACAGATATTAAAATAGTTCTTGCAGGAGGGTTATGCATAAGGTCAAAAATTTTATTACAGTGATTTTCAATTTTAGTTCGATTTAAAAACAATAGATGGCGCTGTAAGCAATAGTCGCTAAATACAGCCTCGATTTTTGGTCCTTTATCTTGTTCCATGCAGAAAAAGGAGATGGAAATGTATTATCCGGGCCACGAAGTACCAAAAATCGAGCCTGAATTTAGCGACTATTGCTTTCAGCTACATCTATTGTTTGTAAATCGAACTAAAATTGAAAATCACTGTAATAAAACTTTTGACCTTATGCATAACCCTCCTGCAAGAGTTTTTTTAATATTTGTCACCGTTTGCAAGTTATTGAATTTTAAAATCAGTCAGTCCTTTTTGGGGCACCCGGTATATTATTTTAGCGATAATAATAATTATTTTGAACGACAAATTATTCTTGTAAATATTTAATAATTTTTAGAAACCGTAACTGATCAATTACTGATATTTCTTGAATGTGACTATTTAAGCTCCTTCCTTAATTTTTGAATTTAATGGCCTCTGTGGATGAAATTTTCAAATTACTTGCATATCTGTTTAAAACAAAAAATTAAATTTATATATTTAAAATTAAAAGTCTTTAACAAGAAAATTTCCATTCAAATGATACCAGAAATATCCCCAAGCGGTTTACCTGAACATTTTCAATTGTGGCTGAAAAAGGGAACCTAATACGAGTGTGTATCAATACGTTTTCGCCCTCACATAGAAATAATTGAGTGAAATTCACGAAATTGCTATATTGTATTAGTCAATTTCTATATAGTCACCGTGCTGAGTAACACATTTCTGCAAACGGTATTTTATGAGAGGGTGAGGATGTATTCCAGGAGGCGCGATAGTAGACCCAAAGGGGGCCATTTTTCTAACTTTAGCCGACCCCCACATGTAACATACTTTTGAAAAGGCCTGTGACCACTTATTCATGCTATGCACCTCTGGAGCCCCTCCCCCCAAATTTGCCCCCCGGGAGCATGAATGATATCCGCAAATTTTAGAAAAGTGCCTCCCGGAGGGCAAATTTGGGGGGGTGGGGCTCTGGAGGTGCATAGCATTACTTTTCTGATAATATTTCATATGTGGGGGATCGATAAAAGTTAGACAAATACCCCCCTTTGAATCTACTATCGCGGCCCCTGGGATACATCCCCCCTCCCCTTGAAATACCCGGTGCACAAATGTGTTATTGTGCACGGTGACTATATAGAAAAGGACTCATAAACTGTAGCAATTTCATAAATTTCACTTAATTATTTCTATATGAGTGCAAAAGCTTAATGATACACCGGTATAACTGACGGTTCGTGACATTCTAAGATGCCTTATTTATTCATATATTTCAATGAATATGAAATAAGCACCTAATGAAGTTCAAGCTCTCCCTATTGAAAAGCAAAACTTTAGTTTAATTTAAAGTATGCGTGAATTGCTTTACAGACCACTATTTTAAACGTCTATCTACTAAATAAATAAATTATTTTTCAAATTAATTATAATACTGATTTTATATTAAAGATAATATAGTAATTATTTGAACAGTTTTTTTGTAAATATTTAATATTTTTAGAATTCCTAATTGTTTATTATTTTGATTATTTAAATATAACTATTTAAGGCCCTCCTTTCATTTTATTGTGTTACAGCTTTTTTAATGAAATTTTTGAATAAATTACGTCTTTGTTTAAAATAAGTACACATACATAACATTAAAATTAAATATTTAAACTTCAAAGTTTTTAAAAAGAGACAGTCCTCTTCTAAAAAAAAAATAGATAAATGCACAGAGTAGTTACGAAGAGTAGTGAATCGATAGCAGCTTAATTAACCTTATACAGTCATTCAGGGTAACTTTGATCTGCATTTTCTCTATTATCAGATGCCCCACTCTTATTTAAAGGGTATTGTTGCAACTAGTGGCAGAAAAGAGAAGAAATAATCCTAGATTATTGTATGACTATCACAAATTAAGGAATAATAATGATATAAACAATAAAAAATGCATTTTTATCCCGGTTCAAAGTTTTCCAGTCATAAAGGGTAACTTCGCTCCATATTATAAATATCATATAAAATAAGACATTATAGAAAAAGTATTATTGTTAGGACGACTTTGAAGCGAGAATTTTTTTTAGATATATAAAAACTCCTAATTTACAATTCCCAACATCACAAGATTTGTATAATTTATGATATTACAACTAATATTATGCATAAGAAGAGTGGAAGAAGAAAACCATGGATATTTAGCAAAAAAGAAATTTTTATTATTCATAGAAAACATAAAAATGCAGTAGAAAACAATTTTCAATGTTTTAACTCAATGATATATCCATAGTTACAGTAGCGCATACTAGTAATGGTATTAATCAAAGGAGAATAAAAAATTTCGAATGCAGAGTTGTCAGATTGGCTTCCATTTTCATTCAGAAATTTAGCGCCCATAGCAGAAATAAAGAAGAATATTTTATGCTTTATTTAATAACAGAGATTTAACGATCACAAAAAGTAAAAAAAGCTTCTTCGCAAGTTTCCTATATGAATTTAAAATGTCGGATTAAAATTTAAGGCCAAACTGGATTCCCTGTTCGAGTAAATGGGATGTCAAATTTGTGTATCTCTGGTCCAAATAACCTCTTTAAATGAATTTAATGCATTTTACACATATTTCTGAAAATATTTACATGCACACATATAAACATACATATACATATTCGGCATTTATACAGGGTGCAATATGTTATCTATCGCCGACCTTTAAATTCTCAACCGTTGGTCGTAGACATATAGTTCCAAATACAAAAACGTTTCAAATGAGGTAAATATTCATGTTGTGGCGTTATTTAAAGTAAAAAATCAATTTTACAAAAATTACGAAATCTAACTTTTTATACGGTCCACAGTCCCTATAGTTATATTTAGTAAAAGTTTACACACATCATAACAGATATAACACAAAAAGTTCTGTACTACAAAGTTCTGTACTAAAACATCTGTACTACAAAAATTGACAGAGTTATTAAATTTCAAAGTTTGAAATTTTTTCGCATGATTTTGTCTTTCAATGAGGGATCAGTTAAAAGATTAATTAAAGTAATTCGAGATCAAAGTCAAGGTGCAATGTCCTTTTTACGGCGAAACCACCTTCAGCTGGTATCGCCAAATTAGTGTATCACCAAAGAGGGTTATTTCATTAAAAAATTTTAACTGACATTTAGAGGTCGTATACAAAGCGAAGAAGGAAATATTGAAATTAAACTGAAAAATAAATATCAATTTATTATAATATCAGAAAACGGTCTACTATAAAAAATGAATATGTCAAATGACGGAATCTACTAGATATACTGCTCAAAGTGTTGTTTAACTCTTTTATGGGTCGAAAAACCTTCAAACGTCAAAGTAGGTAAAATCGACAACCGGAAAATAAAACATATTCACTAAGGACTAGATAATTGGCAGCGGAATAAAAACGACCAGCCTAACTATAGCGATCATGAAAATTGGGATTATGCAAATTACAATAGTACCGCAGCACCACACGTTCGGGATAAAACACGAATCATCTAGCAGTGGACATGCTAGCCAGCGCTGAGATCGTGATAGCAAGCTACGCGTGCATGCAATATGCGGAAATGATACTTATTTATGGTGAATGTCAAAGGAATGCCAGAGAGGCTGCGAGTGTTTATTCAGAGCGTTTCCATAAGGATCTACATCCAACACATGAAACTGTAACTAATGCATTGCACCATATTAGAGAGACCGGCTCTGTTTCACCACGACACAGAACAAGTAGACAGGCAAGGTGTAATGTTCGAGTGACACCGGAGGATGTGCTGGGATTCGCCCTTTTAATTCCACAATTGAGCTCGGTGGAAATAAGGGAGGCATGTGGTCAGCATGTCTGGGATTTGTTACATGCACTTGATGAGCATCCATACAATATTCGACACTGGTGCAAGCATTGATGCTGGGTGACCACACACGACGATTTTTTTATTGTAATTTGATGCTCATCGCTTTAGAGGAAAATCCGTCATTCCTTTGTGAAATTCTGTGTGACAGATTAGTCATTGTTTATACGGGGTGGCATTGTAAACGTGCACAATGTGGATTACTGGTATCTGGAAAACCTCCACATAGCCCGCCCAGTACGACACGTGTGGTGCGGTATATGGGGAACCCAAATTGTTGGACCCATCTTCTACGATGGGACCTTAACGGGCGATCGTCAACTGCACTGCTACAAACACGGTACGTGATTGGTATGAAGATTTGCCTCTCCGACATGCATGCCGAGTGTGGTTACAACATGATGAAGCCATCTCCACACAAAACATCAAACGTCCGGGCGTATCTGACCACCGAATTCCGTCAACAGATCCTCGGATATGGTGGTCCGGTAGAGTGGCCACCTCTTTCACCGGTGTATATGTACCTCTACCATGGATTTGTACCTCTAAGGTTACATCAAGGGATGGGTCTATGTAACTGAGACCACTTCTCTAGTTTATCTGAAGCAGCGCATCATCCTTGATTGTCGCACAGTTTACACACCTGCTGAGCTGTAACGTGTCCAGGACTCAGTACTGTCACGCATTCAATTGTGCATTGCCACCAATTGAGAACACTATGAGCAGTATCTCTAGTAGATTTTGTCGTTTGACATATTCATTTTTTATGGTAGATCGTTTTCTAATATTACAATAAATTGATATTTATTTTTCAGTTTAATTTCAATATTTCATTCTACGCTTTGTATACGACCCCTAAATGTCAGTTAAAATTTTTTAATGAAATAACCCTCTTTGGAGATACCCTAATTTGGCGATACCGGCTAAAGGTGGTTTCGCAGTAAAAAGGACATTGCACACTGATTTTGATCCCTCATTGAAAGACAAAATCATGCGAAAAAATCTCAAACTTTGAAATTTAATAACTCTGTCAATTTTTGTAGCACAGATGCCAAACTTTTTGTGTTATATCTGTTATGATGTGTGTAAACTTTTACTAAATATAACTATAGGGACTAGGGGACCGTATAAAAAGTTAGATTTTGTAATTTTCGTGAAATTGATTTTTTTACAGTAAATAATGCCACAACATGAATATTTACCTCATTTGAAACATTTTTGTAATTGGAACTATATGTCTACGACTAACGGTTGAGAAATTAAAGGTCGGCGATAGATAACATATTGCACCCTGTATATAATATGCGTGCACGTATGTGGAATTTTTGAGAAGAAAATTGTTTTTTCGTATAACCATAAGATACGATTTTTATTTTTGTATTTTTTTAATCATTATTTCACATCGTTTTTATGAACAGAAAATTATACAGTATTTATGAGTAAACAATAAGCCTATGCCTAACTTTGAGCCGGCTCGAAGTTATACTGAAAATAACGTAAAATGATCGTGCCTTCTAATTTTAAATTTTAGTGTCTATTAAGAAATACATAATCGCAAAATAATAACACATTTATAACATTTAGATAATAATATGTCTGATAAATGAGTATATTGTTACTTACTATAAAAAATTAATTGGATTACAAAATCTTCAAAATAGCATTCAAAATTAAGTTGAAATCAGTACTTCACAATAATAGCTGGATGATGCAATTAATCGTGTATAATGTTGGCAATATATGTTCTAAAATAAAGAGTAGAAAGCGCAGTTTAGAACCTTGCCAACAGAGTGTAGCACTGGAGTTTATCCAGCATTTTGAAGTCAAACATATTGAAAATTAGGACGTGGTGCAAAGTTACACCACCATGGATGAAAGTTACCCCGAATGACTGTATTGATATACACTCATTGCCATAAAAATTGGCGCAACAGGAAGTAATAGTCGGACCGTAACGAAACTTTGTTGTTGTAAAGACATTTGGTATCGCACACTCTTTACGTGTGCTACCAATGACACCCGCCCACCCCACCATCGCCTCCGTTTGGAGTGTTGTTGCGCTCGATGGCATTCAACCGCAACCGAATGGAACCAAGTTGTCTTCAGCGACGAATCAAGATTCAATTTAGGTAGTGCTGACAACAAAATGTGTACGTGTGTGGAGGCACCGCGGTAAACGCCTTAATCCCGTCTTTGATTTAGGGTGCATACCGCTCCTACACCTGGTGTGATGGTGCGGGGTGCTATCCCATACGGCACTCGGCCATCTCTAAATTGATCGAGGGCACCTTAAGAGACCTGCGGTAAGTTCGGTACCTCCTTGAGCTACATATGTTGCCACTCATGGTAGGGCTTCCAGAAGTCATTTTTCGGCAAGATAATGCTCGGCCACATATAGCAAGGGGGTCACAGGAATGCCTCCGCCGTATTACCAAATACCCTGGCTTTCCCGATCCTCAGATTTATCACCAATCGAGCATATCTGAGATCACTTGGAGCGGAAGGTTGGGCAACCTACGAGTTTGGCTGAACTTGAGTCGCGATTGCAGGAACTTTGGAATGCGATGACACCAGACACCATACGGAACCTGTATCCATCAATGCCCCCCCGTATCACATCCTGTATTCAGGCTAGAGGTGGAACAACAGGATATTGAATCGCCAATCCTTTGTAATTTTTCTTATAATGTAATTATCCTTTTGCTTTAATTTTGTAATCACTTACTGATATTAACGTTGTATTGTACTCACATGTATATAAATTCGTTCCATTCGGACATCTCTTTCTTGGTGCGCCATTTTTTATAGCAATCAGTGTATATCATGTTTACAGAGTAAAAGCGATATTTAGATATAAAAACTTTACTCTTATATATTTTTCAAAAATTACATTGTAAGAAAGAGAGGTAAGTATATAATTTTTCTTTTACTTTTGTGTACGAATTATATATTGTTTAAAATGTGATTATGATGGTGTATCATTATCAGCAAAATTGGAACCTTAAAGGTACTAACTCCCCTTAAAGATAATAGTAATTACTTCGAATGTTAAATAACTCTTTCTAAATATTTAGCAGATTTTTAATATTCCTAATTGTTGATTGTTTTGACTGTTTCAAAGTGACTATTTAAAGTCCTCTTTTGATTTTACATTATTATTGCTCTTTTAGTGAAATTTACGAATAAATTACGTCTTTGTTTAAAATAAGCAACCCAACGTAAGATTAAAATTACATATTTAAACTTTTAAGCCTTTAACAAGAATGCCCACGTCTAAACATAAACGGAGTAGTTCGCCCAAATGTATTCCATTACACATGAAAGATAGAACAAAGGACAATTGAGCGTTTCTGACAGCTTATTAACGTTATTTATAAATATATCTCAACGCAAGGAAATGGATAGCTGATGGGGCTCAAGCTTTCTCTGTTCAAAATCAAGACATTCTTAAAAATTTTAAAATACACAGAAATTGTCTTAGCATTATTTTCAACGTCTATAACATTAACGTCTTAACATTACTTTCAACGTCTACCTACTAAATAAATTATTTTTTCTTTAATTAATGAAATTATTCATTTTATATTAAAGACAGTAGTAATTAATTTTAATTATTAATATTTTTACAAATGTTTAATAATTTTTAATAATGCTAATTGTTTATTTGTTTTGATTGTTTAAAAGCAACTATTTAAAGACCTCCTTTAACTTTATATTCTTCCGTCTATTTAAACAAACTTTTCTAATCGTTGTTTAAAATAAGTGTAAAAATACGGAAATTAAAAAGCCATATTGTCTTTAATAAGATAGTCCTTTTCTAAAATTATAAGCAAAATTGCCGAGTAGTTCGGCCTTATATATTCCATTATGGTTGAAAGTTTGAACAAAAGACAATTGAGGGTTTCTGACAGCTTAATTTACCTTATTTACTCATGTATCTCAAGGTCATTACGAAAGTGTCACGTTTATTTTGTCCCATGTAACTTTTCAAAAAATATCGTCTGCTGTTCTGTAACTGTATCCAATTTCGAATAATTTTGTTTTGCACATTTACGTTATTAGAGCGGAGGCATAATCATAGAAAAGTATGAATAAATCTGAATTAATTTTTGTGAACAGAAAGTTACGTAGGCTTCTCTGAACAATAGGTAATTTGTTTTGTTATGAAGGTATTAATGATTGAGAATTCCGAGCCTGATTTATATCACATGGGAAGTCGCATATTAAAGGTAGAGGCATTGATTACACATGCGCATGGAAAGTCAACGTCACAGTTTGGTTAATGTACAGTCGTGGAAAAAAAAGTAAACACCCCCTACTAACTCTTCAACGAATTATCGTAGACAGAAGTTACTGGCACCGAACGATTTGAAAAAAAGTCTACTTTTAAATGATGCATATAAAAATTAGCTTAGGGGGTCATCTACATATTAAAACGAACCCAAACCTCATTTTTTTCAATGGCAATACCCAATTTTAACGAGATATTTCAAATCTTCGGTTCAAACTATGCCTAGACATCAAATTTCAAGTCATTTGAATGATAAGTTTTTAGCTCACAGGCTATCAAAGCCTGAGAGCTAATGTGCCCGCCCGTTCTGTATGTACGTACGTATGTATGTATGTATGTATGCATGTCTGTATGTACGTAACGCCATAACTCTTGATAGAAACATCCGTTTTGCTTCAAAATTTTTTTCTAGGTTCATTGTGATAAGGCGCTTCCCTGATTAGTTTTGGAAGTTCATTGGTTAAGGATAAAGGGGGAAAAACGGGGTTAGTCCAACTCCTTAATTCAGATTAATGGGTTTTTCATGCAGAATCATTCGATTTGCTCCGAATTTGATATACCGGTTTATTATGTTAAGGAACTTCCCTGATTAGTTTTGGGGGTTCATTGGTTAAGGATAAAGGGGGAAAAGGGGGGTTAGTCCACCCCTTTTAATTCAGATAAATGGGTTTTTCATGCAGAATGATTCGATTTGCTCCGAATTTGGTATACCGGTTTATTATGTTAAGGAACTTCCCTGATTATTTTTGGAGGTTCATTGGTTAAGGATAAAGGGGAAAAAGGGGGGTTAGGCCACCCCCTTAATTCAGATAAATGGATTTTTCATGCAGAATCATTCGATTTGCCCCGAATTTGATATACCGGTTTATTATGTTAAGGAACTTCCCTGATTAGTTTTGGGAGTTCATTGGTTAAGGATAAAGGGGTAAAAACGGGGTTAGTCTACCCCCCTTAATTCAGATAAATGGGTTTTTCATGCAGAATCATTCGATTTGCTCCGTATTTGGTATACCGGTTTATTATGTTAAGGAACTTCCCTGATTAGTTTTGAGGGTTCATTGGTTAAAGATAAAGGGGGAAAAGGGGGGTTAGTCCACCCCCTTAATTCAGATAAATGGGTTTTTTCTGCAGAATGATTCGATTTGCTCCGAATTTGGTATACCGGTTTATTATGCTAAGGAACTTCCCTGATTAGTTTTGGGGGTTCATTGGTTACGGATAAAGGGGGAAAAGGGAGGTTAGCCCGCCCCTCTTAAATTAGATAAATGGGTTTTTCATGCAGAATGATTCGATTTGCTCCGAAGTTGGTATACCGGTTTATTATGTTAAGGAACTTCCCTGATTAGTTTTGGCGGTTCATTGGTTAAGGATAAAGGGGGAAGGGGGGCTAGTCCACCCCCTTAATTTATATAAACAGGTTTTTCATGCAGAATTGTTCGCTTTGCTCCAAATTTGGTATACCGGTTTATTATGTTAAGGAACTTCCCTGATTCGTTTTGGGGATTCATTGGTTAAGGATAAAGGGGGGCTAGTCCACCCCCTTAATTTAGATAAATGGTTTTTTTGCAGGATTATTCGATTTGCTGCAAATTTGGTATACCGGTTTATTATGATAAGGAGCTTCCCTGATTAGATTTGGAGGTTCACTGGTTAAGTATAAAGGGGTAAACGGGTGCTAATTCCCCTTCACTTATTTTTTTGAGGGGCATTATTCTTTAAAATAAGAGTATGATATACAATTAGTGTGAATAGCCTGTGAGCTCAATGCCATCAGTTTAGCTGGGCACTTTTCTTTTTTATTGAATTATAAGCATTCAAAATTGAGTGCTTCTAATGTTAAATTACATTTTCATATTTTTATTTATATCTCCTGAAATTATGTTCCTAATCTGCTAATTTTTTGTGTAGCAATAAAACTAATGTGCCCAAACATAAATACGCTGAATTCGCAATTTTTATAATTTTATGATATGAATTATGAATTATGAAATTAATATTCGAAAAAATTATGAATTGCAACCTACAATTTTTTTTATGGATTTAGATTTATTAAGTCCTGCTTTATGAAAATCCAAAATTTCACATTTTTCTTCCAAATAGTTTTCAAATTATGCTTTAAAAAAGGCAAAATGATGGTTTAAAGGGCCGTCCATGATAGAAGTGAGTAGAAATTTTGAAATTTCTTCTGCTGCCTTGTTATCTAACAGGCTTCATTGACTACTTAAGGTGCCTTGATCAAGAAGGGGGCTCTCTCGGTTAGCAATCGAGTACCCAACTTCAATTTGGATACAGACTTAAAATACGCTCGTTTTAAAATAATTAATTTCTCGGAAACTTATGGTACAAATTGCATAAAAATTTGTTTTTAGGCTAATTGAAGGGTGTAGAGTTCATTTATGCTGTCAGAATTGGGTATTGCCATTGAAGAAATGAAGTTATGGTTCATTTTAATATGTAGATGGTTCCCCTAAGCAAATTTTATATACATCATTTAAAAGTAGACTTTACTTCCAATCGTTCGGTACCAGTAACTTTCTTCTACGATAATTTGTTGCGAAGTTAGTAGGGGGTGTTTACTTTTTTTTTTCCACGACTGTACGTTAAGAATAACAGAAAGATGAGTTGTAAGGGATTTACTCAAGTATCACAGTTATATTTTTTAAAACAAAATACTTAAATTGCATAAATAATAACAGACTTCAACATACATTTATATTCAAATGAATTTATTTCATAAAAGAAAATCTAAGTATTATAATGAATTATTTTATTTTCAGCCTAAAGAAATATGTCTCTTTCCGTGTTTAATATACCTATCCACAGCGTATATATATATATATATATATATATATATTTTTTTTTTTTTTTTTTTTTTTTTTTTTTTACGCATTTCTAGAGGCTTTTGTTTTGTCGTCTGCTGAAGAATTTTAAATGCGCTGTTCTCAAAATGGGATTTTTAGATGTAAACATTTTGGGAACTTTCGTAATAAAGCTATCGGCTACACATTTTGAAAAAATGTACATAAGTATAGGTAGAAGATATTTTAGAGAACATATGGTGATCCATTAAATTTGTCTTTATAATTTCTGCTGTCTTGATAAATGCAGTTTCCACGAAAATCTTTTGCCTTTATTTACGAAAATTTCCCTTTAAAAAATAATAATGTATTTCATTTTGAAAACAGTTTGTTTTACAAAATTTCAGAATTTTTTTAAATCCTTGTTTATGTTACAATCACCGTTTTACCAACTAGTAATGCGCACCTCTCAAAATAGTCCGTGTGACCACTAATTTTTCTCTCCTTCTCACATTGCTGGCGATCCAATTTAATGAAATTTTGTTTTCTTTTTTACGATTTTTGCAATTTAATAGAGAATTCCATTTGAAATTATCTAAGTAATTGATAAAATTAATTTGCTCATTCACAAACGCCTGTAATTCAACAATGCACATATCAATATGAACAGGCGAATTTAATCCTTTTAAACAAATTTAAGGGTAAATTTTCCCCAAGCTTTAATTTAATTTTTAATAGTATATGATCGCGTATCACTCGACACTCTTCTTTGTTATATAAAATGATAGTATATACAGTACAGCCCCGATTATCCACGGAATTGGGTGACAAGGGCACCGCGGATAACAAAAATCGCGGATAACCGGAAAAAGACAGAAAATGGGGTGCAAGCTCGAAAAAAAAAAAAAAAAAAAAAAAAGAAAATTCAACATGAAAACTATGTTTTAGTGTGTAAAAACATAATAAAATGTTTAAAATACATACATATGCACAATACAGCCGAAACCCTTGCCTTACGTCTAAATCGCTAAAATAAAGAACAGTAAACAAGAAAGAATGCCATACATACTGTACAAAAAGTGTTGAGTTACACCTTTTTTTAAAAAAAATCAGTCACTTGTTTTTGCTTCTTGCTTATTTAGAAACACCTTTTCTATCTCAAAAAGGAAGCTATTCTTGATATGCTCCCCTGGAATTTATCAAAATATTCTTAGTTAATTGTTAAATATTTTAATTGCTGTGCTTACGTTTAGTTAATAAAATCAAGAAAATACATCAAGACTTTATAACTGATATTTTAAACATGGCAACCGAATCTAGAAATATTCTTCTATTACTTTCGAATACATGAATTTTTCTGTTTATATTTATTAGGAGGGCTTACTGTATTTTACTTGCTTAAATTTAAAAATGTGGCTTAAATTGAAAAAAAAAAAATTTTCGCTTCGCGGATAATCGGGTCTCTACTGTATAAAACTATTTTATTTGTTCAAAGATTAATATTGCAAATTAAAAAATATATCTATTTAATTAAAAAATTTATTTTTTTTTAGAAATGTAGTTCGGTTAATGAAAGGTACTCACACAGAAAATATATTTTATTACTTCTATATGAATAAATACAATTTATAGAATTAATAAGTATTAAAAACAATAAAAAACTATTTTATAAGGATCGACCAAAACAGGTTTTTCAGAACGAAACCGAACCCGAATTACGATAATAACCCTATTTTCAGCCGAAAACAAAAACGGAAATATATATAAAAAAAATTAAGTAATTAATGCATACTTAAATATACATAATAATTAATAATTTATACGTGTTTATTAACCATGTATAATTATTAATTATTCGTGTGGCCCAAGTTCGCTTTCTGCGCCTCTGACGAAAACTTTTTATTTTCATATAAAATAAAATGTAATTAATTCATCAACGACACAGAAAGATTTCCTAATCGTACGAATTTCATCTAATTTAAAAATGTTTTAGGTATACATACGTCGATTTATCTTTTATAATGATTTTTGTAAATGATCATCTATTATATACTAGAACTTTCTCAAACTGTATTCCTAACCCTTCTCTGGTTTCAAACTAAAAATTTTCTATTACTCTTAAATCTGCAGCTGTTAATGAGCTCCTGAAAAGAGTCTTCAAAGTTTAGTCATATATGGATTGATTGCTTAATAATTTGCATTCACGTCTTGAGCCAGTCATGACTGATAATTACAAACAGTGAAGTTCACGGCAATAACTAAAGAGTGTCTCGTTTGAGCCAAAACAGTAATGTTAAAATTTTCAGAAGGTAGAGACGGGATTTTTTTTTAATACAGACAGTTTCGGCCGAATTTTCGGCGAAACTCAGATTTTCGGCCGCAAACGAAAACGAAACTGGATTTTCATACGATTTCTACTCTTTTATACGCACTTAATGTTCATTTTGAAAATCACGACTCATTCTTTCACTCCAATTTATGCTTTTCACAAAATATTTCGGTTACGATACATTAATTTGGTGTGAGCACTGAAAATGTTTATGAAGAATTCACTATTGGTTTTTTGGTTTTTATTTTTATGTTTGTGAAAATAAGTGAATTTATTAAACAGATATATAAATTTTGATCTGTTTCTTTTAAAAATAAGGAAATAATCTTTTAAAATTAAAAAGGAAACGTTATTTAAACCTTTCTGGGATTTCTAAATTGATTTCTCAACGTATAATCGTAAATTAACTAATATTACACTGTCAATTGATAAAAGCGCATTTCTTTTAAGTATCACACTCTTCATTTTTATCTCAGAGTCTATTAAAGCCTGAGAGCTAATGTGCCCGAAGGTTCTGTATGTATGTACGTAATGCTATAACTCTTGATAGAAATATCCGATTTCCTTCAATTTTTTTCTAGGTTCATTCTGATAAGGCACTTCCCTGATTAGTTTTGTGGGTTCATTGGTCGGGGGGGGGGGGGGGGGGCTAAACCCCCTTAAATTAGATAAATGGGTTTTCCATGCAAAATTATCAGATTTTCTTCATATTTGGTATACCGGTTAATTCTGATAAGGCGCTTGCCTGATTAGATTTGAAGGTTCATTTTTTAAGTATAAAGGGGGGGGGGCGGAGGCTAATACCTCCGTAATTTAGATAATGGCTTTATCTCTCTAATTTGCTTCAGATTTGGTATGCTAACTTATTCTGATAAGGCGCTTCCCTGATTAGATTTGAAGGTTCATTGGTTAAGCATAAAGGGCTGGGGAGGAACTGGGGGCTAATAACCCCCTTAGTTTAGATAAATGGGTTTTTCTATCCGATTTGGTATACCGGTTTATTCTGATAAAGCGCTTCTCTGAAGAGATTTGGAGGCTCATTGGTTAACTATAAAGATGGGAAAAGGGGGGTCTGATCCCCCCCCCTTAAATTATTTTTCGAGGGACATTGTTCTTTGAAATAAGAGTATAACGTGCAATTAGTGTGAAGCGCCTGTGAGCTCAATGCCATCAGTTTAACTGGACACTTTCCTTTTATTTATTTATTTATAATTTATTTTTTGCTTTTTAGCTGCTAAAACATTTCATTCTCGCAGTTTATTGCAGAAATTTGGTCTATTTTAGCGCCGTTTATTGGCGCATCGTTAAATCCATTTTTTTTTTAAATCCTCATAGAGTTGTATGCGTTACAGAAAATATTTGGCGATGGGTCACTTGTGGCGGGATAATTGAAAAACGCCTTAAAATTAATGTTTTAATTAATGTAAAAATATTAATATGTTAGAAGTGGGTTAAAAATCGATTGCAAAATTCATTTTTACATACAAAACCCAGGTTGAGTTAAATAAAAGAGTGTAAAAATAAATCCATTTATCCTACTATCAAGTATTCCTTAAATCAGTGGTTCCCAACGTGGGGCATACTCCCCACTGGGGGGGGGGGGTCAATTTGATTTTCTATGAGGGCAATTCAAATTCAATCACTCACTCGCTATCAGTTTCTCTTGCCCTTTTTTGGAAAAGTAATATTGTAGACTGAAAATAAATGGAATGGAAGGAAATTTTAAAAAATGAGTTTTTCATTGAATTTTTTAAATGCTTAAAAGCTTTTTAAAATGCTCAAAAGTTTAAAATACATTTAAGATCAGAATAATTAGACTAATAATTTTTTAAGGGGGCCGGGAACGTCATGTTAAATTCATCAATTTTATGTACCTTTTTCTGATAAATGGTGAATGATAGCGGTCTAGATTTATTTGAATAGTTAGAATAACATGATTTACGCATTTTAACAGACCATTTTCTTTCTAAGTGAAACTCAAAATTAATTTTTAATGAAAGTGATTTTTAAATTATAATTTTTGGTAAGATTTCAGTGACTATAAAATAAATAATGCTCAAGAAATCATCAAATCCCTGTGTTAAATTATACAATATAACATAATATAAGTATTAAATAAAAATCTGAGTTCGTAAGATTAATAGATATTGAAAAAAATGAACATAAACATGAAAAATCCAAGTTTTGAGAGAAAGACAAAGATTTAAATGGCCATTAAGCTGTGAAGTACTCTTAGAAAGAATGAATAATTCCAACACTTCTTTTTTTATGTATAAACATGTGTTACACATCGTTGGAAAGATAAAATGTTAAACTATTTAATAATATAAAAATGAGGAAAATCGATTTTTTGATTGAATTTTGCTTTCCCGGTCCCCTTAAAACAACAACAATGGAACAATGTGAGCAGCTGAATGGATTGCCTAGTTGCGTTGCAACTTTTCATCCAGTGGATAGGTGATTGTGTTGCAAGGGCATTAGGGAGCCTTAAAAAAATAATGTTTAGACGTGGCTGGTAGCCACAAAATTAAATTTACTTTTAAGAAAAAGAAAAGACTAACAAAAAATGACAAAGTACATAAGTACTAGTATAACATATGTTGAAAAGTAAAAAAACAAAGAAAAGAAAAAAAATAACTAAAAAAGAAAGAAAAATTCCATTAGTTCCAAAAAATAAGCAGGAAAAGACGAAAAATCTACCGGGGAGTGCCCCATAAAAAAAGACTCTTTTCAGAGACCATACATTAGTTTAAATATAAAATGCTAAAAAACTAGCAGAAAAACATCCCCTTAAAATACTTTGATAATTTGTTGTAATAATAAAACTCACTATAGTTTTTCTGGTATTAAAATTTACAATTTTTCATAACGCTTTCGACTGTTTATTGAATGAGTTTCTACTTCTATTGGTACTGCTATATGTCACACGAAGCATCTTTTGAATGTCAAAACTACTCAAAAAGATATGAATTTGACTCTCTTAATCATATTTAACCTAAAAAATATATGCAATATTTGAACGAGGTGTACTATTAACTTTATAAAACTTGTACATCTTAAATAGTATTATGAAGGGAAATGGGTAGATAGGAAATATCTATGGCTCTAGTCCAGGCATCCTACACAATAAATTTATATCATGACATATACATTTTAAATTTTAAAATCAGATAATACATGGAAGACATTTCGCAACGTTGTGAAAGGAAAAACAGACAAAGTGTGTCGTGATGGGAAATAATGGCTACTTAATCGATAAAAATGAGACTTGAATTGCTTCTTTTGTATTGTGTTATCATGGAAAGAAAATTTAGTGTCCAAAGCTTTCCCACCAACGCTTAATAAGTTACAAAAATTTTAACGTTAAATGTAAGTCTCTCTTCAAAATATTATGTAAAGATAAAACCAGACCGTATAACACTTTTCTTTAACATCGTGGTAAGTTGTAAAAGTAGAACAAAACTCTTTTTGGCACAAAGGCGAAGATGTATAACCTCGCTGCATTTATAAAATTATGTTAAAAACGCATTTGTGACCGGAGATTCATCTCTTTGATAAGTTAAAAATTATGAAACGAATAGTTATTGTTAGGGCTCTTACGCTTAAGAGATGCAATTTACAGATTAGGGGGGGAGGGGGGGGGGCATAGTAACTTTACAGAAGCTTTGGTGGGGTGCGGCGTATCCAATAAAAGGTTGGGAACCAATGTCTTAAATCAAGGTTAATAAAAATAAAAATCATAAAAATATTAATTCTTCTTTAGCCTATATACGTATATTAGCAATATTAAATGCCAAAGTATGTAAATTTCTTTAAACAAAATTTTGTGGTTAAGCAGACAATTTTTACTATTTTTTAGGGATCGACTGAAACAAGTCTTTATGACCGAAGTCATACCCTTTAAACAGATGAAAAATTTGTTTTCTGAGACAAATATTTAAAGTGGCCTCAGGCACTAATTTTTGCACTAACCACTTCAGTTTTTTTTGTTGTTGTTGTTGTTGTTTGTTTGTTTGTTAATACTATACTATTTTCTCCATGCAATATAATACATAATTTACATTAAACACTGTATAATTAATTAATAATAATTATTCCATGCTTTTTAAAAATTAATGATAATGTATATAGCTTGCGCGTATGATTAAAAAGATCTATACCCTCTAGA
Source organism: Maratus speciosus (assembly GCA_963932465.1). Taxonomy (NCBI): domain Eukaryota; kingdom Metazoa; phylum Arthropoda; class Arachnida; order Araneae; family Salticidae; genus Maratus; species Maratus speciosus. The sequence goes on from OZ010791.1 coordinate 50,759,951, forward strand.
ACTTTGACATTTTTAACGTAAGTTTGAGAATACCACAAAAATAAAATGAAATAAAATCTAATGAATAAACAAAATAGTTCTCATGTTTTTTGATTTTCAAAGTAGAAATATGAAAATTTTGATAATTTTTGTCCCTCGAATACACATATGTTCAATAATTTTAGTTAAATTTCTTAGATTTTAGTTCAATTTGAAGAAAATGATCTAGTAAAGATAAATATAAAGTTTCGAATCATTACCTTTAATGCATTTGGAGTTATGCACGTAAGTAAAAAAACATCGATTTTTAGAAACATCAATTTAAATATAAAATTTTCGCTTGAAACAGATAAAGGCTAATTTACATTTTTTACTATAACGAGCGCAATTTTATAGATATTTTGATGTGGCTTGTGGCAAATTTTTTGATTAGAAAAACATTAGTTGTCAAATTAATTAAAAAACAAAAAAAAAATCGATTTTTTTAATATTTTAAAGGGTATGTGTCCCATTAACTAATATTTTTTTTATATAAAAACTGGTTATGTTTGGAGCAAGGAGCAGGGTTCTCACTGCCATTCGCCATTGTGCCAAATCGCGACAAAATGTTTCATTTGGCGAGTAAACTAACAATTCTTGCCAAATTTGCGAGTGCTCAATTTCTGCTCTGTTTGTGTGTGTGCCAATACACTCGAGACTTATCTGCGTTTCTGAACGATTGATGTAGCTTTACATGTTCAATCGCACCATGCCATTTACATTTCTCTATTTACAGAGATACAGACTCAATATCAGTTCAGTTTAGCAACAGTCAGACACACAAAAAGGATTATGCGATAGGTTTTTGTCCGTTCATCACTGTCTATGCGCCGGCGTCGCTCTGGTAAAAACCTAATCAAAATTACTCGCAAAAAGTGCCAAATAATTGAAAAGTTTTGCTGGAATGTGGTGTTGAAATTAACCATACTATTTATTAGTTGTATGTAAAGTGTCATTGGCCGTCTATCGGTCGAAATCTCATAGCAATTTTTAGCGTATGTTTTCACAACGGTAAATCAAATATAGCTGTTTTTAACTTTTATTCAGACTGCTAAATGAATGTCTAAAACATTTAGACATTTAGGAGGCATTTAGAATGTATTCATTTTTAATAGTTTTTGTGGCGGATAGATGAATTTCTATTTTTTGAGCAATTAGAAAAAATTAGGTGATTTTAGAACGTGTTCATAAAATGGCTACAATAAGGGATTAAAGATAGATTTTTCAGTGTTTCACGCCGAATCTGTTTTGCTTACATTTATTTTCATTTGGCTACTGTTTTTTATTTCTTATTCGCCAAATCGCTAATGTTAGTCAATAGCCAGCGAAAACACTGGTAAGGAGAAATAACCTCAGAAGACTGAGTGATACAAATGTAACAAAAAAGTAAACATTCAGTCATTTGAAATATATAGACAATAGGCATGACGTATTTTAAAATAATTGCGTAAAAAATAATGAGATTCTTTTTACGGACGAATTTTTTACTTTCAGAATATTTACATTTGTTACAAAGAAATGGTGCTTTAGTTGTCTCAGTAGTTTGTACAGCAACACAACTAGGGATACAAATTGACTAATTTTAACACAATTATTCCAATTGTTAAATAAATTACACGGGTTCTAATTTTCCAACTGAGTGTAAAACTGCCCAGGCCAGGATTTAAAGGAAAAAAGTTTCTGGGGAAATTTTGTGTCCGCCAACAATTGGAATAATTATGTTAAGATTAATCAATTTGTATCCCTAGTTTAAAGTAGATGCAGCAGTTCCGGGACCACTGTGGTGGTAACTGTTAGCGAATATTCATCTGTTGTACAATAAAATCATATTTTTTTTTTCATTTCCATTTGTTTTTACAATGCTGTTATCAAAGTAGTTTATTTCACACATAGATACTGAAATGTAACGACATGTACAAGCAGCCCACTCTTTGTATTGTAGATTGATTTACGGATTTAGTTGAGGAAATTACTTCGCGTTCTAATGTATAACACACACAAATATAATTGTTTAAATATAATATTATTCTACAATATCAAAATGACAGGTACATTTTATCCAACTGTAATAAAAGTACGCATTTCATTGAATTGATAAAAAGTAATTTACAGCAATAAATAAATAATAATTGATTGAATGCGGAACTGAATCTCTTTTATGACATTTATGTATCAAATTATCAATGAAAGATTAAAACATTTATTTCACAGGATAAAAAATTCCTTTCTAAATTTCTAAATACTAGTAAGCAATTTTGTCAGCCATGTCAAAAGAAAATATAAATAAAATTCCCGGAGGAATTTACTTTTAAATATATGAATTCAAAAGTGAATTTATTTAAGTCGTATTATTAAATTAATCAATTCCGTTATTAATTAAATTTAAAAGGAAAGATAACTAAAAATTTATTATTACGCTTCTTTTATTCTATTAAATAAAAACAATTGCCAAGAAATCTTTTTCGAAGGAAAATTTTCACATTTTTATTCAATTATTTAATTCAAATATTTCATTAAACTTTTCATAAACAACATAAAAAAACAAATATAAGTATTACGGATTTTTTGTAATATATTCTTTACTTCGAGGAAGTCTCTTTTTTTTTTTTTTTTTTTTTTTTTTTTTTTTTTTTTTTTTTCCTAAAGAGAAATTGCAACACTTTATTTGGCATTATATGAGATTAGTTAATTAATAATTGTTGATCAAAATTTAATATGTATAATGTCTGTATCATGTCTTGATTGAATTTATAAATTTTCAAATGATGATGAATTGAAATATATATATAATTAAAATGAAATCACACGCGTGAAACTCCAACGAAAAGATAATATAAAAATTAAACCATTAAAATGAAATGACTAATGTAAAATGAAAAATTGCATATAACATTAGAGAGCTAAACACGTGCAGATTTCGAGTGTATATCACAGCAGTAATGCAACACAATCAACAAGATGCAAGCAAATTGAAGATTAAGGGAATAATAATAGTGTAATTTGGGGTGAGATGACGCATTGGACAAGATGCCGTGCTAAGTGGATTTCCTATGCGCAGGCACTGTAGAGAGACGCCGCTCAGTTGTGAGGAAGAGGGTTTCCTACTGATACTGTAATTCCAGTTTGCGTTCTTTTTATTTTAAAATTTTAAGTGTTACTTTGTTCTTGCTATTTCGTCTTAACACTTCTGTAAGTGTCCAAAATATTTTACATGACTTCTTTATTTACCTATATAAGTCATAGTTTAGACACCAGTGAAATAAATATGATTTTTTTTAGAGAGTACTGGTACCTGCGTTTAACGCAAAGCAGAAATGACGGTCGATTTATGCTTCTTCACGTCAGTGGGGGTACCGGCGACTTGTCCGATTTTTTGGGATGAGTCGACGAAATTTTTTTTTGGAGTAAGGTGCTGCTTACTTTCCGTTGGGGTAAGATTCCACTGTTGCGGTCAAATGCCTGGTTGTTTGTTCATTGTTTTAAGTTACCCCTGGGTAGAGTTATTATGAACGAGGGTATGACCGATTTTATTAAGATTACTTAAACAAGTGATTAAATCTTAATTTTAATCAACTGATTTTAAAAAAATCATTGATTAAAATAATAAAATTTTTAAGTGTTTAAAATGCCCCCAAAAATATTAAAATCTAACTTGAACATAATTTGCAAGGTTATTATACGCATTTTGTCTTATAAATAAATCTTATGCCTTATAAATGTTGAATAATTATTAATTTTAAACATTGCTAAAAATTTTATGTTAAATTCAGTTATTAATAAATTTAATATATGTAAATATCGGTAGTATATAATATAATTTTAGATGACTAGAGACCTCTGCGCCCTACGAGCTACGTTCACCAAATCCCGTCCAGACACCGTAGACTATAAAAACACACTACTTTTATCTGCTTTAAAAAAGATTACGGAAGCTTAACTGGCAATTAAACAATCAGGGGGAAGCTCCAGTAAACATTCATTTATCTTTGACGGGGGGATTTTAAGGCCTAATCAATTGCTGTCGAGACAGCTAGCGGCTGTTTTCGTAATTGATTAAATAAGATCGAACCAACAATTCAAAATTAGCGTGTATAAAATGACTAAGAATTTATATATATATATATATATAAAGACGAGTTCATAGTGTCTATCAGAGCGCAAAAAAACCTCGGAAAAATGTGATTGGATCAAATGCATTCAATGAAACTTTTAGTTGCGTAAAAGTTGCTCAAAGTTTTTAAACAAATGTGCAATTTGAGGGATATTTGAGATATTGCTGAAAAGAACAGAGGGCACGTGAAAAACATCAACAAAAAACTGGATTGTAAAGTAAAGCACGTTACCACAGTAACTGTACAGTATTTAAATTTATTATAAAAAGTTTTAAAAATAGGCTAACTTAAGAGCCATAATTATTTTAAATGTTAAGAACATAACCTTTTTGTTTTTAAATATCAGTTTGTTTGCTTTTTTAAATTGAGAACACTTGTTACATTCATTCATATTTTTATAATTTCCTAATATTAAATAAATATTATTGTTTACATTAAAACTCCAGAAGGCATCTTACCCCTAGATAGTTCGTCACCTTACACCAATATTGGAGTAAGACGCCGAAATGCAAGGGTATACAAAAATAAAATTTTCGATGCTTTCCATAATATGAAATATATTTTTAAATCACGCATAAATGTACAAACGTTAACAAGAAATCAATGAATAACACATAAAAACAACAGGCGATTTAAAAGAAAATTAAAAACTACGGCGTCTTCACCCAATTTATCCCATAGAAAATATTCGCAGATGCAGCTGTAAGTCCTATATTAGGAGAATGTAAATGAAATTAAAAGAAAAAGAGAAGATTAAACTAGGCTGTGCTGGATATCAAGAATAAATCATATTTTTTCTTTATAAAGCTAATACCACTAAAACTGCTGGAATATTTAGATGTTATAGAACTGAAATAGCATTCATAATATCATGTGCATCAGCAGCAATGTTATTAGAATGCTTATATAATTAAAATGAAATTGCATCTGTGAAACTCAAAAGAAAATATGATAATATAAAAATTATCCATTAAAATAAAATCACTAATGTAAAATGAAAAATGACACATAATATTAGAGAGAAAACACGTGAAGATTTCGAGTAATTATGATAGTAGTAATGGTACATAATCAAAAAGATGCAAACAAATTGAAGATTAATGGAATAACAATATAGGAAAATTGCGCAGATGCAGCTAAAAATCCTGTATAAAGATTTTTAAAAGGGTCCGGGTCACATTTTCAAAATTTTTTTATTTATTGAGATAAAATTTTGAATTTTTTTGTGATGGTTAACCATATCATTTGTAAACAAAATCAAATGATAAAACTTCTCATAGCTTAAAAAAAATTAATTTAAAATTTATGAAGAAAGTGGTATAACTTAAAATCATTATAACTCGAAATATTATTTGTAGAATTTAAAATGTTTTTCATTTAAATAAACAGAAATATATATATTTTAATTTAGAGCCATCATTTAAAAAATATATTAATTTAAAAAATAAATAAAAATATTTAAAATAAAAAATTAATAAAAATTGATGTAACTTTTAAAAAAAAATTCATATTTTCAAAAGTAAACATTTTTTTCAAATTTGCTGGCTCAAAGTGAAAGTAAAGCAATTGAAAAATATATGTTCCAAGTTTCTAACATTTATCTTTAATGGTTCTAGACTCAACTTAAAGATGAAAAATGGTGAAAAAACGCATCATGAAGAAAAACGCAATTTCACAAGAAGTCGTTTCCTTGACAACCATAGCTTGAAAGGTAGATTTTGAAAACAAAAAAATTAATATTTCTTGTTCTAATTAAGATAGAAGCAATAATCTGTGGTGGATTTCAAGCATAAATTATCTGTTTCTTTATAAAGAGAGTACCATTACAAATGCTGGACTATATAGGAATTATAGAACTAAAATAGGATTCATAATATCATGCGAATCAGCAGCAGAGATATGTTATAAGAATGATGACATAATTAAAATGAAATCACATGCGTGAAGTTCATAGGAGAAGATAACATAAAAGTTAAACTATTAAAATAAAATCGCTAATGTAAAAATATAAAGACGAGGGAAATGGCAAGTTTACCTGTTTTCCAGTTATTTGCGTAAAATATATTTATACATCCGTACTATATTCTAGCGAAGTTAGATAAAGATCCGCTAATTTCAAATATGCGAAAAAGTTTTTTTTTATTACATCCATTTTATTTTTAAGCGTTTAGAGTTATACTGTTTAAATTCATTTTTTACGTTTTTAGATTTTTTCCCCTTATATGTTCATTGTATGTTTAAAATCTAAAAAGTTAACATATCTTTCCCAATTTGTTTGATATTTTATTGAAGTTTCTAATGGTGCATTTTATATAATTAAGAATCGGATTTGCAATATTTAGGCATTGTTCCAGTTTCCTAGAAAAACTTTAGTAACTTTAGAGATTTTTTTTTTTTTTACAGTGTACTTCTTTTCCCATGAACTGTTCCACTGGATGGCGGGGATTTACACTGCGTCTTCAGAGTAGCCTTCTGTATGCTAGAAGTTTTTGCCCTGACCACGTGATCATGACGTAGACGCAATATCCTCCATTGCTAGTGTAACCTCGGAAATCCGGCGGACCGACACTAAGTCGGATTTTGAAAATAACCGATTTCTGAAAGAATATCAAAAGTAATTTCAATATTCTTAATGGTGACTTTTGTCATAATATAATTCATAACCAAATTATAATTATGTGAGAAAAAGAGAAAATTAAATATTAAAAAAAACTTACTTTAATTGATATTTTCTATGTTACAAAAAAAAAAAAACTAATAAACAATATAGCCATTTCTCCCCATGTAATTTCCGAAATATCCATGTCATTTGCTTCGGTTTTTTTCGCCGTTCTGTAACCCTCTCGCTGCGCAGCCGAGATTTCCTCGGGAAACGTAAAAGTAGCAAAATTTGCGCAACCGAAATATCCCCGGGGATGCATTTTTTCGTCTAATCAAACCCTCCTTGATTATTCCCACCAGTTATTTTTTATTGTAAAATTTGCCTTATTTATTTGGTGCCTTTTCCCGATTAAATTAGACAAAAATTTTTGCTTTGAAAAACCGGTGAAAACAGAAAAATAATTCTTAAAGGACGCTCGTCACGAAGGGGTTAAATACGCAATTTTTGAAGCTATTTTTACAAAAATGTTACGCAGCGAGAGGGTTAATAAGTTTTTCTTGTATTTTTTGTAAGTGAAGAATATCTATTTTGAAACGCCAGTCTTGTTTCTCTAAAGCTGGCATTAATTCTCTAGTCGTATTTATGTACTTTTCCATTTACACCTTTTCTTCCGCCGGTTCCCCGTCCTCGTGCTCTGAGTTCCAACTAGTGCTATCTGTGGTTCCATTTAGCAGAGCGTCAATTATCTGGTTGTTTACAAAATGTTCTTTTTTTTTATGAGTAAACAATTCCTATTTTTTTTTCTGTTGTAAGTTGTAAGTGCAAAAAAACAAAGGACTGAGAGATAACTGTCATGCCGGACTTTTGAAGTTGCCGGGTTTCTGAATGCAGGATTTTTGAAGTCATACTGAATTTTATAAGCGATTCCTACACATATAAGGGGATAGATGTTGTTGTTAGTCCAACCGATGAAGCAACTTTGTTTTGTTCTAATGCCACCAGAAGAGAAAATGAAGACCTTAGACAAGGAACTCCACTGGTCAATATCAGTACGAATAAAAGTACACTAATTTCTGAGTATCTTTACCTTTTTTAATCGCAGAATTTCTGCCATTAAATAAAGAGAAGTTTAGTAAAAAAGTTGTTTCAGACTTAAAAAATTAAGTTTCCCTATCTGTAATGGTGAATGTGTAACAGAAAATTCACATGATATAGATTGCCTGGCAAAATGGGAATCTGCAACCGCAATTAAAAACTGTTGTAGAAAATTGGGATTTAAAAACTTAAGAAAGGAAGAAGAAAATAACTAACGCAGAAATGTATATTCATTGCATAGAATTTCCTGTTGACATCTGTATCCCAACAATAGAATGTTTCCAACTTCCAACATCTTCAGATTATTATAATGATTTCCATTAATGAGTTATATGTTCTGACAAACTACAATTGACATCGTCCAAAACTGAATGAAAGACAATATTCACTGTAGAGATGATGATTTTCCGCCAAGTACCGAAGATTATGTTGTACGATGAAAAGTTCTAAAGGGCATTAACACTCTTAAAAAGTATCAAAACAATGCACCAGTAACATTTATACAATGCTATGTCATATTGAAGACTGAAAAAACCCATTGTCAACTGCAGTGACCAAAACATAATTCCGATTTAAAAGAAAATAATTATAAAATAATTATAAAAATTAATATGTTGATGTCAATGTGAACGTTTTCGACTGCCATGTGTTCAAAAGAAAATATTTGTTTATAACAGCTATGTTTAAAATCTTGAGATTTAATAAATTTAATAATTATTTTATTTCTAACTAATAAATTCAACAATGTTCTGCATAATTTTTTATTGACGCGGTTTGCCCATTAATAGAAATTTATAGGTCTAATAACATTATAAAAATTTATCTGATGTGTATGCAAATTTCATTTTTTAATCCGTCATACTTGAATTTCACATTAACGAATTTTTCAGTATAACGAATTTAAACAGTGCTTTCCAGATATTTGTTATAACGAGATTTTACTTATACTAAAATCAATGATTTCAGTAGTAATATGGGATAATAATGACGCTTAAATTAGCAAGAGGTGTTTAAACTATAATGAATGGGTAAAATACAATGTAAAAACAGGACAGAACAAAATGCAAATTATAATTTTAAAGAAAATAAATGAAAGATTATATTTATCTATTTATTTATGAAGAGAGTATCTTTTGTTTTCAATAACCTAAAAAATAGTGTCGGATATTTGATAATATTCATCGAACTGGAAAATAATTATGTAAAGAATCATTATATTTTACATGCCATTGCAAAATAAATAAATAAATAAATAATAATAATAAGTTAAAGAACCGTATTATCGTGGAAAATTACACGTGTTAGAATTTTGAAAATCATAAAAAATAATTATTTAAGTATCTATCTGATACATATATATTAGGGTGGGCCGAAAAAACTTTTTTTAGAAATTGATTTTGGCATAGTGCGCAAACGTTGTATAATGGGTCAATTAGAACTCACAAAAATTTTCATCAATATTGCTCAATTTTTAACCGCGCCTCTCTAGCTTTGAAAAACAGAAAAAAAAAGAAAAAAATCATTTTTTGTGAAAAAATATATTTCGAAAATTTTTCCAAGATTTTTATTATTATAAAGTGAAAATGTTACATAATGGGTCAGTTAGAGCCTACAAAATTTTTTATCAATTTCTATCAATATTTAACTGCCCCCCTCTGACATAAAAAATTGGATAAAAATGAAAAATATGTTGGATTTTCTAAAAATTATTATTTTTCATATTAATTTTAATTAAGCATATTTTTATTGAATTGCACACAGACGGAATACAGATCAAAACAAAATCTATAAATTTGAAGTGCATTTAATAATATCATACCTCAAGTAGAGCAGTGACCAAAATTACTACAGCAGTACTGGCTGATTTCGATTTAGTTTCACCTGAGAAACAAACTCATATAGTTGATAAAAAACAAAGTGAGAAGAGAAGGGAACTAGAGAAAACAAGGTGGAAATTGCTCGTCAAACGTGGCAAATGAGGTGCGTTCGTACTATAACTAGTTTTATAATTATTTTTTGCACCCCATATTGTACTGAATGTATAATTTTTTGCACTTCATAAGGTGCATAGTCTGTAACATCATTAAAATGCACTTCCAATAATTTTTTTCCCATTCCCCGTAATGTAACAGGACACTTTTGACTGTCCCTGTAATTAAACTATACATCCGATTTTCATAAAATTTGAAATGGCTCAACAACATTTTGCAGCAATTATATATTTAAAATTTCAGACCATTCGGAAGGCTGTAACATCATTAAATTGCACTTGCAATAATTTTTCCCATTGGCCGTAATGTAAAGAAAAAATTTTGACTGTCCCTGTCATTAAACTAAACATCCGATTTTCATAAAATTTTAAATGGCTCGACAAAATTTTGCAACAATCATATATTTAAAATTTCAGACCATTCAGTTGAGTAGTTTTTGCTCTGTTACATGCGGACGGACAGACAGGCGGACGGACGGACTGAACGACGACTATAGGTGCTACGTATTTATATAATTACGAACGCCCCTAAAAAGGAAAGAACTGAGGGGGAATTATTTAAGGGCCTTTGAAGTGACACATATTAAGAGTTTGCATTTTGATGAACGCAAAGATGATATCTTTTAACAAATATCTGGTCATCGAAAATTAACATCAGAACAGCATGCAGCATTAATACAGGAACCAGGTAGCAATTGTATAAGTCATATATCGTTAACTGCAGTTGAAAGTGCAAAATAAATAGCCCAAATTATTATCACATTTACAAAAACGTATAATTTGAGTTTGCAGAACCTATCGGTTATCGGATGTGACGAACAAATGTGAATACGGGATGGAAAGGCCGAGTAATGCTCCTTGAGACATTTGAACATTGAACATTGGAAGGCCATTACAATGGAATATATGTATGTTACATACTAATCAGTTGCCACTAAGGCACCTTATTCTGGAAATGGGTGGTTGCACAAAAGGACTGTACTCATATTCTGGACCTGTTGGATTGCTTCTAAAAGGTTGCGAAAAAAATCCAGTGCTCAAATTTGATCAAATCCATTGTACTCCTCAGACTATGGGTCTGAAAGATATCCAAAAGCTAAGTACTGACCAACAATATTTGTATCGCATCTGTCTTGCCAAATTTGAAGAAATTCACAAGATGGTAAAAGATGGTACTTTCCCCTCTAACGTGATTGACAATAATCCAGGTAAACTCAGTCACGAGGGTTGACTACTGCAAACCGTTTGTTATGGTTATACATTAGCACTCCAAGACCGTCACAAAATCTTATAATACTCGCGAAGTATGTAATGAAGTATGTATGCTCCAATGTGGTTTGAGATAAAAATCAAATCGAATTGCTTGTATGGTACCCAACATTTTTGAAAAATGATTTCCCTTGCAAGGTAGCTTCAGGATAATGTTAAGCAAATTATTTACAAAGTTTTATCAAACAATGCATCCTAAACACAAATTATTAGCAATGCAACATGATTCTAGAAATAACACTCGGGAATTCGCAGTTAGGCGTATTCTCGGTGCCCGAGATACGAAGAAGAAGAACTTGGGTAAATTGCGTTTTTTCAAGCTTCCCAAACTCAATTTTGAATCAGCTGATTATATTGATTTAATTTATTGGTCAAACACTGTTGTAACAGAGCCACCTCTTACAATGCACATAAAGGACAAAGACTTGAAAGAAATGTGCAAAGAAAAACAGTTTCCAGTGCTAACATTTGAGGAATTTCCATATCCCGCGCAATCTGTTGAACGATGTGTTAAACCAATATCTGAAACTGCAATAAATGTTTGTCGTTAGACTGCAAGAGATGGATATATTTGAGCCAAGATTCAAGCAAGGAAAGAGCTTTCAAAATTCGATAACAAGGGGCAATATTATTCTAACACCCAATATTTAATTTGCATCAGGTATTATTAAATACATTTCAAATTTGTAGATTTTTGTTTGAATCTGTATTCTGTCTACATGTTATTAAAAAAAATGCTAATATTAATTTCGTAAAAAAAAGAATAAAAAGTTAAATTACGTAATAATTATGTAATTATTATTATTTATAGTACTATTTAATTAATCAATTAATGTCAATACTAATTTCGAAAAGTAATTTTCTTATTTCAGTTTTTTAGAAAATCCAATATATTTTTATTTTTCTCCAATTTTTGATGTCAAAGGGGCTCGGGTAAATATTGAGAGAAATTAATGTAATTTTTTGTGGGTTATAACTGACCCATTGTGTAACATTTTCATTGTATGCCGGTAAAAATTTTGGAATATTTTTTTAATATATTTTTTCACAAAAACGATTTTTCTCATTTTTTTTCTGTTTTTCAAGGTCAAAGGGGCGCGGCTAAATATTGAGCAATATTGAAAAAAAATTTTGTCAGTTCTAACTGTCCCATTACATAACTTTTGCGTACTATACCAAAATCAATTTTGAAAAAAAAATATTTTTTGGCTTATTTCGGCCAACCCTAATATATATATCGTAAATATGTATATTTTTTCCTAAAAACAACCTGGGAAATTATTATATAAATAAAACAATGTTTAGAAATTATTTTGACAAAATAATTCAAATCTGATTATGTAAAAAATATTATATTGTAGGTATATTTATAGAGCTAATGATAAGAATATTTACTTGATAATTAATTCTCATTAATTCAAAAATATATGAAATAGGAATTTTGGATAAAACTTAAAACATTATGAATGTGTATTTAACAGTTTGTCCTGTACTTCCTTTTTGAGGTGTACATATAAAATCATTAAACAAATCATCTTTAAAAAATACATTTCGCAAATATTTAAAAAAATCGTTATTAAAAAATACATTTCGTAAATATTAAAAAAACTCATTAATAAAAAATACATTTCAAATTTTTTTTAAATCATTATTAAAAAATACATTTCGTAAAGATTAAAAAATTATTAATAATAAATACATTTCGTAAATATTAAATATTGTCAACCCAGCCAGTGAAATTATCATAGAGAATTTTTTTTTTTTTTTGGCAAAACAAATAAACGCTATTTATATAGAAATTAATATTTTATAGATACATTTATAAAGTTCATGTTTAAATATATATATTATAATTAATATAAATAAATTAATACAAAAAAACACGATTCTTTATTCGTCTTGTAAAACCAACTTCGTGAATTTAATATAGCTATAGAGTAAAACATGCAACTATTTCCAATCATATAAATAAATACGTCTTATATAGACATTAATATATATAGATATATTTATAGAGATAATAATAAAAAAAAAATGCGTATATTTAATTCAGATTAACCGAAAAATGCGTAAAATAACAGTGCATAATTCAAGATAACTTATTATTTTTCGTTTGACAGTCCATACTGTAAGACGATATAGAGAAAATCAAAAACCAAAGTTTGCTGGCATTTCGAGTACCAGAATTTTTTGCAGTAGTTTAAAAGTAAAATGTACACCGTAAAACTTATTCTTCTTTACATATTTACCAAATAAATCTTTAATCATGCATATTTTCACAACAAAAATGCTGATTCCCAAATTACGAGCAGATTTTGCAGCGATTTCCTCTGCTTTTTCTTACGATGTGATTAATTATCGTATAAACTGATTGTTTTGGGAACATTTTATTACGAGAGTATATCAAATATGAAAAAAACTTTTCGAATGTCAATAGAAATTTTTATTTGTTGTCTTGGCAATTATGAGAAATTGTTAATGGTCTAACAATTTCTTTGGCTTCTTTCTATTCTTCATACAGTCATTTATTTAGTTGCTTTTATTTTTATTTTTACTTTTGTGTTCACTAAACTCAACTTAGTTTTTGTACGTAAAGGTGCATTTCTGTAATCGATTTTTCATTCACTTAATGATATGATAAAATTATAATAAATATATTCCTAGGGTGTTTTTCCTACGAAAATACAATATTTTAACATTTTTTTAATTTAATTATAAATGAATACGTTAATGTTAAGGTATTTATCCGTTAAGCGACAACATGTGCTAAATCGCCAAATATTCTATATGGTATTCAAGATACACCAACAATGAATTTAATTATGCGCCAAACCAAGCTCGCTAGAAAAGACCAACTGACTGTGAAGCAGCAACAAAGAAATATTAAAATATTAAATAGTGGAAAATATATAAAAAATGCGTAACATATTTTTACAAAATATGCTTTAATCAATTAACAGTTTCAAACTAAATAAATTATGATTATACGTTGAGAAATCAATTTAGAAATCGTAAAAATATCGTTTAATTAATGTTTTATTTTTTCTTCCCTGTTGCCATATCAAAAAAGAAACAGCTCAAAAATTATAATTTTTTTATAAATTGACTAGCTTGGGCTTTCTGAAGAAAAGAAAAAACAACAACAACAACAAAAAAAAAAAACAGTGAATTTTTCAGAATCGACTCTGGTGCCGCGCATACCAAATTAATATATTGTAATCGCAATTTTAGGGGAAAAAACAGGAATTGCAGTCATTAAAATTGGTGGTGATTTTAAAGATAAAACATTGAATGCTTTTAAAAAGAGTGTTTAAAAAATTATTTTTACTCTTATATTTATTATGAATATTTTATTTCATATTATGGATATTTTATATTTTATTGCTCTTATATTTATTGTATTGCCTTCTGATTTTTCTGATTGTTGTCCTTCTAAAGGTAATGAAGGTAATGAATAAACGGTCAAGTGCGAGTAATACTCGCGCACAGAGGGTTCTATGCAATAAATAAACGGTCAAGTGCGAGTATTACTCGCGTACAGAGGGTTCCGTACAATAATATACGAATTAGTAAGTGTATTATTAAAAAAATACCTTTGCTAAAAAATACTAAGACTTTGTAAAAACTGTACATCGAAGGGTTGGGTATAGCTGTATAGTATACACTATACAGGGTGCAAAGGAATGTCCCTTTAACCTGAAAATACTTGCGAACGGAGAGAGCTACAGCTATACAAGTGAGGTAACGGTACAGTAAAGCGACTACGCCCGACCTAATGCAAACGACAGCAGCACTCATAGTGGCGAAATTTTGAAGATAGCCATTGCAAATCGAAAACGAAAAGAGGTAGAGCAAATTTTCCAATTAGAAAGTTTTAGAGAACCAATTAATTAGTACGAAACGACATTTGATTCACACGGATAAGATAAATCGTCGCCTGCATACCCAAAAATGTCCGAAATCGATGAGCGACGATTCTACTTTGCCTATTCACATTCCGGAAATGTAGCAGTGCACAATTGCAGATTGTGACATTGTACTGTGCTGTAATGTCTGTAAAGATTCAATTTCTAATGCATTTAAAATTTTAGAATAACCCTTTCAGGGCCAGAAGAATTCTGCTCGTAAACTGATCAAATAATTGATTGACACCAGAATATTCAAACGAATTCCTCTGAAAACAAAAACCCGCTAATTTGCACTTTCATTACAAAAGCAAAATTTTATTAAAATATTCTTGGTGCCATTTGTCAGTTTTGGAATTAAAATTAGGTGGCTAGACCGTCTAGCCACCGCCCTTGAAAGGGTTAAATCTATGTCGTCGTTTTGAAGAGGCTTGCAATAGACGTTCCAAGCTGAGAAATGTGCATGCAGAATTATTCTCACGAATACAAATGTGTATCGTGAGCAATGGCAAACTTTTCGAACATACTGAATATTAACTTTTTATCACTCTGAGACAGTTTGTCTTTTTTTTGTGTGTGTGATGTTATCAAAATGTATTGAGTTAAGTACGTATTTATAGCATAAATTGTGCATATTTCTTCATACTTCTGACTATTCCATTCAAACGTTTACACAAAATAAAGTGCATCTATTTCGGACATTTTTGGGTAAACAGGCGAAGATTTATCTTATCCATGTAAACTAAATGTCGTATTCGATTAATTAATTGATGCTGTAAAACCTTCTAACTGGAAATTTTGCTCTATCTCTTTTCGTTCTCGATTTGCAGTGGCATTTCGCCACTAAAGGGCGCTGCTGTCGTTTTCATTAAATCGGGCTTAGTCGCTTTAATATACCGTTACCTCACTTGCATAGCTGTAGCTCTCTCCGTTCACAAGTATTTTCAGGTTAAAGGGACTTTCCTTTGCATCCTGTCTACTAGAAAAGTATAAATGGATACGCCATGAAAGTTCAAAGATATATGGAACCTAAATAATAGCAAATATAGCTAGCTATTCGGTATATTTGTTATTCCATATAGGTTATTAGTTAACCTTTAAAGACATAGTAGGTGTATTGAGAGAGCCACTCAATGGAAACTAGTTGCGAATCCCATAGCATTTATGTGATTAATTCTCATTAAATTAGTCTGTTTTTAACTATTTGACGTTTATTGCTTTTATACTGCTACTGGGCATTGCATTACATAAATATATCCTTAAAAAATATTATCTAGGCTTTAAAAGCCGATGGAGCATAGAGTACGCCGTCCCTGTCATTATGTATGTCCAAACTGTTCGTGTCTTTAAGGGTTAATATCTCGGCTAATTACCGACGATCTTTTCCGAAATTCATGATCAACAATGCTTTTATACTTCTGCTACGATAGGTGCCTCCAGCTCTGCTCAACGCTTTTGCTGAAGTCCGTAAATCGAAATTTGAGTATAACGGGAAAATGCGATTTTCTCAAAAACTATGTGTTCTAGGGTAATCGCTATAATTTTCATGCAAGGTTTAAATTAATGTCTACTACCTCTAATTTTTTCATAATTTTAGCTTCAAAAGATTCGGAGTTAGATGGGGGGAACATATTTTTGCACTACATTTTCCAACATAACTTTGAAAATATAATACCTAATATTAAATGAAATATATTTTTGATTTCAGCTGATAATAAAAATAGTGCATATTTAAACTTCGTTTGGCAATTCATAAAACTAAATTCAGCGTAGTAATTTTCTTTTCTTTATACAGTGTACCATAAACAAAGCCCTTGTTAAAAGTTTAAACATGGCATTTTGCTTAGCGCGCTTCGAAAGCTGGTCGCAAAGATGCCACGTCGTCTTGACCCATGCCGAGTTTTTCCAGATGGGTTTTTAATTAACCTTTAAAGAAAAGGGTGGCGTAATGAGGGTGCCACTCAGTGCAAACTAGTTGCAAATCCCACTTTACTTATGTGATTAATTCTAATTAAATTAGCCTGTTTTTAACAGTTTGACGTTTATTGCTTTTGCGCTATTACTGGGCATTGCATTACACAAATATACCATTAAAAGTTATTATCTAGGCTTTAAAAGCTGATGGCGTATAGAATACGTCGCCCGTGTCTTTATGTTTGTCCAAACCGTTCGCGTCGTTAAGGGTTAATATCTCGGCTCATTACCTACATTGTTTTTTTTTAAATCATTACTAACAATCCTTTTATACTTCCGAGACGATAGGTACCTCCAGCTGAATGCCCACAAACTCCTTTGCTGAATGCCCACAAATCAAAATTTGTATGTAACGGGAAAATGCGATTTTCTCAAAAACTATGTGGCCTATGCAAATCGCGATAGTTTGCCTGCAAGATTAAAGTTAACTTCTACTACTACTATTTTTTTTATAATTTTAGTTTCAATAGATTCGGAAATAGAGGGAGAGTGCCATATTTTTACATTACATTTTCGACGGTATTATTTTTTTCTTTTCAAGTAACTTAATTAGCCCCTTTGCTTTTTTCCTAAATATATTTGTGAATCGTTAATAACCTGTAATGCGCCAATATCCTTTATTACTTAGCCAAATTGAACTTTTCACGTTCCATAGTTTACAAATAAAATGTCTGTTACATATGGGCAGACAGACACAGGAGTGATCTTATAATAGTTCTGTTTTTACTTTTTAAGTACGGAACTCTAAAAAGCAACAATGACTAGGTGTAACTATTAACTTATATTAATTCTGCAAATATTTCTTCTACATTAGAAAAATTCATTCATTTTTAATGCAGTTTTTTTAATTTTTTACTCTTGTGAAATATGACAAGTTAATAAATGCATGTTTAGTTTTTAGTGGTTTGATAAATTTTAGAAAACATATTGGGCGACATAAAAGTTTTAGTTGTCTGAGAGCGAGAAAATAAATAACGGTTTTACATTTTGAAACGAAATTACAAATATCAAATCATAGAAAATTACAGCGATCTCGAAATGCCATTTTATGTCTTAAAAATTTCTACATCGCTTTAAAAGAAAATTTTATTGCATATTAAAAGAAACAGCTAAGACAGCATTTTATGGTTTTATTAAAAGGAAAACACGCGTAGATTATGCATATGAATTTTAAGAGCGAATATGCATTATATATTTACTTAACATTTGGTTTAATATGCAAGACAGAAAACACATTCAAAATCTAAAATATTTTGAATTTTGCTGTGCGAATTTTTAAATAAACAGCGAAAACTGAAATTCCATAAGTTTGTTACTGTTGTTGTTTAAAATGGAAACAGACTTTGTTTATCGTTCATAAATTTTATGTTGTGATAAATACGAATATCATGTTTTAGATTTTAGTTTCAGATAATAAAACAATAAAATAAACATTAATTTTCATGTCCTGATTTCTAATTCTTCAGTATACATATAATTTTTATAACTGTGTATGGTATTATTGTGTGTATAATAGGACTTGAATTCTAATATTACACGTTCATTATTAACAATTTATCATCCTATACCCTATAACTGGTCAAAATAATCAATGACTTACCGTTACATAGATTAAATGTCGAAGTTTTATTAAAATATCTCTTTCATTTTAAGGGTACCGTGGACCTATTTTATCAATTCCTGGTATTAGTTCACACTCTCCCTATATTTATATATCTTGTTCAAATTTTCAATCGTTAATAAAATACTTATTATTCATCCTATCAAGTTCAAATACATTTTTATAAACTTGTAGTGGATGACACTTGATGTTAATACAATTTTTCAAATATTAATTCATTTATTAAATTAAATTAATTAATTTTCAATAATCAATTCCGTACTCGATTGTTGACCGAGAGAGCCCTCTTCTTGATCATGGCCTTTTAAGCGCCACTCAAGCAGTCATTGAAAGAGAAAAAATTTGAAGGAGAAAAAATTTTCTCTTATTGACCTAAGTAGGAATTGACTTTTTTTTTTTTTTTTTTTTTTTTTTTTTAATATTACTTGTTTGAGCTAAAATCGAAAATTATTTCTGTGTATATTATTATTCTCAAGTTTGTTCTGAGCCATTTGCAAAAGACCGCATGAAAATGCACTATTTTTCGCAAAGTTACAATGATTTCAATTTTGCACATAAACATATTTTTGGCCCTTTAACTAATATACTTTGTTTTTTTCTCAAAATTGATTTTTCAACGTTTTTAAATTTTTAGAATGCGCCATGCGTTTTAACTTTTTATCAAAATTTATTAAATTGATAAGTAAGAATCCTGACATTGTTTAAAAAGAAACTGTATATGAATATTAAAATTCGGCGTCATTAAGATAATTAAATTTGATTTTTAACTTATTAAAAGCCAAATTTTTTTTATGAAACTCGATATCAAATTCAGAAAAAAATATCTAAAAAATTAGCTATTCAAGGGATTAAAACATCGATACACAGCTTTTGTAATAGAGTTTTAAGTGATTAAAATGCAAAATCGACGAAATATCTCAAAAATTAAGACGCGTGGAGCATTTTAAAATATCGTTTTAAAATTTATTTTTTTTTTTTTTTAAATCTTAAAATTATAATAAGATTGTAAATTTATTTTAAGGTGTTCCATATACTTATGGTAAAATGTATATTTCCACAAAAGTTCATATCTCTATGATAAAAATTTAAAAAAAGAAAAAAAATACGTCCACCGTCCACTTAACTTAATTGTGCTGAGAATGTATGTCTATAAAAATAAATGAAATAAGGTATAGTAATAAATTATATTATTAAATATAAAGTAAAAGTACAGAAAAAAGCGAAATGTATCTAAAGATGATGCAAATCTAATTTCTCGGTGGTTTAACTTACTGCTGGTTATTACACTAGAGAGCAGTATACGTCCGCGAGAAGAAATAGTGCTGTACTGAATCTAAAATAAATGGTATGTAAATCTCTTTTTTTTCTATATTTTTCATATGAAAAATGATTGACTCATTAATCAAAATCGATTAAGTTTGACATACCGGGTGTCCCAAAAATGACTGATGGATTTTTAAATTAAATAACTGATGGATTTTTAAATTAAATAACTTGCAAACGGTGACAGATATTTAAAAAATTCTTGCAGTAATGTTATGTAAGATGCCAGGAGTTTTCATGCTGCGTTTCTTAGTATTAGTTACAAATAGCATCGATAGATGGCGCTGCAAGCAATAACCGCTAAATCCTGGATCGATTTTTCAGCCTCTCTCTTCTTCCATGCGAAAAAAGGAGATTAAAATGTATTGAATGGATCCCGAAGTACCAAAAATCGTGTCTGGACTGAGCGCCTATTGCTCTCAGCGCCATCTATTGTTTGAAATTCGAACTAAAATCAATAATCATAGTACAAAAACTCCTGACGTCATACATAACCCTCCTGCAAGAATTTTTTTAATATATGTCACCGTTTGGAAGTTATTACATTTTAAAATCCATCAGTTATTTTTGGTACACCCGGTATATTCAATTCTATGATAAATATCTAATAATAATCAAGGAAATGTATTTATTCGCGCAAAGGGTTTTGGGGGAAGATTTTAGGTATCCTTAGGATGCCCTGGGGTTCTGTGGTGTGATCTACAACAGGAAATTACTTGTGTCATTTTCCGAGATTGAAGATTTTTTAGGTTCAATCAAACGTTTCAATTTTTAAACTATTAAATAGAGAGAGAAGATTTTGATGGATTCGAATTTTTCGGAAAGATTTTCCTCAAGTACATACCAAGCATATGGATGAAATAGAAAGATATTTTTTGCAAAATAAAACGAATAAAAGAAGTTCGTTTTATAAAGTCTGTCTATTTTCCCTCGCTGAACCAGGAAGTTCCTAAGAAATCGTATTTAAAGGTAAAAACAGATCACTTGCAGGCATGATTTTTGAAGGGATTTGTAAAGTTTAATTACAAACAACTGTTGTAAGAAAATTAATTACAAACAAGTGTTGTCTCAGAATGAAATTTTCTTTATTTACTGCAGTATCGCGTCCGACAATTCGTCTCAAAACGCCAAGTTTGACAGCATTTTCTGAAAAATTTTCCGACTTTATCGAAAAACAGGAAAAATAACCCAGTTCAAATACATAGATTCTGAATATGCACGCCTCTTATTTTGAGACGTTTACGAAAAAAAGAAAATTAAATGTGTCAGAAAATAAACCTGCCTGGATTAAGGTATTTTAAAAAGGATATTCACTAAATAATTTACATCCATCCATGTTTATGCATGTTAAAAGTATTCTAATTTTTATTCAAATCTTCAGCTGTATTTCAAGCTGAAAAATAATTAAAAGAAATCACCAGTCATCTATAATCCCTATTTTAATTTTAGAGATAAATCAAAGTTGATTTGGTGAGTTAAATTATTACTTAATTTGGCTTAAATCAGTTACCAGGAAAAGAAAATACAAAATGTCTTGAATAAAAGATATAGATTATAATAATATCTTCAGTATGACCTAAAATGTAAATTTATTTGTAGTTTTTATTTTAGAATAGAGTGACAGAAAAATGTTTTCCAATCCATTTCGATAGACTTTTTAAAAAAAGTTACATTGTAATATTTGTGATGAAATTTGTAGTGAATGTGAAATTAAGATTAAATTTATAAGGATTTAATTAGATTACTTTTAAAATGTGACCTTATTTTAAAGATGAGCTTATTTGAGTTCTGTTAATTTAAGATACTTCTATAAAAAATCGTGCAGTATTAAAATATAAACAAACACGGAAGACTATTTTATTACAAAAAATAAGAAAAATAAGAAAACATTTTATGCATTTTCTATGTGCTTTACAGTCAATTTAAGGAATTTAAGACATTTCAAAATAAAATCAGCCAAAGGAACAAGGAAACATAATCCCTAATATTTCGAATTGAAAATAATGCAGGGAAAAACATATAAAAGTTGCCATATTAATGAACAATTAAAAATATTTATCAGATTTTCCCTGTCCACCTCTCAATTAAAATAATTATTTTTGTTAATAATATTTGTCAATTATGTAAAGCATATATTCACTTTTTCCACATCCCCTCCCTAATACTCAACTATTTCCCTTAAATTAGCTATTTTTGAATATTTTTCTGCATTAAATCATCAATATTTTTATAAGGTAGAGGCACATCAGTTCGCAGTTTGTTTTCTAGGATAAAATTTGAGAAAACCGCAATTTATAAACTGCAATTTCAAAAAGAACTATTATTTTGAAAAATGAAAATTTTCATTAAACAGATTTCGTAAAAAATTAGAACTTAATTAGCAATACTGAAAAAAGGTTTCCCATGCAAATATATAATTAAAAATAAATGTTCATTTATTTGTTAAGGAGAAATATTCTCGTAGTTAGCGTCCTTGTAAATACAGTTAAATAAATAAATTAAAAATAGGTGATTTTTTTTTTCGGTTGATTTTCAATGTAGTAATAGAATAGTTTAAGATTTTTTTTTTAATCTCATAATTCAAAACGTGAAATGTAATTATTTGAATAATGACATAAATCAGGATAATAATTTTGCAAGCAACAGAAAAGATGCTGTCGCCCTGAAAATTTAGACCTTATACGAAAAATGCTGATTCACGTCAAGAGAGATTTGACGTAATACAAAAAATGCATTTTTAACATAAAATAAGAGATTTGAAAAAATTATAGACACTGTTAAATTTCAACTTAAAAAAAAAGAAAAAAAAATCTTCTTTGGAATAATTAAATGTTTATTCTCTCCCCCTCTCAACAATGTTGTAAATTATTCAGTTGAAATAAACTGAATTCATTTTTAGATTATGTACAACCGATTAAGTAGTATATTAAAGAAGGCGAAATTTTTATTCTAGCAATTTTTTACTAGCCAAACCCAACGCTATTTCTCCCTTTATGGTAATTCTGCTGACGTCAAGCACGAGCATAAAGGGTTTCTAGCCTTAAATATGTAATATAAACTTTAAAAAGCTTTACTTAAAAGGTGACTAAAATAATAAAAGATGTGTTACAAGTTAAAAATGTACATTTTATTTAAAAACTTCTTAGTACTTTCAGGCTTTCCCAAGCCCTTCATCAGAGAATAATATAATAACTAATTGCTATTTATTTATAGAAAAAAGTCACTTCGTTTTGCAAATGAAAGGGTCAATAATTATTAGAGTTGAAATTTGAAAGGGGCTTTCGAGCCTTTCCAGTACCGACAGCATTTGCTTGTCGTAACTGTAGCGTTTTAAACTCTCTTCCTTAGGTGAACGCATGCGTTAATAGAAATGAAGAAGCCTTGTTTTATAATTATTCTCGTACTAGAAGAAGAGCAATACTGAAAAAAAAGTGATTGCATCTTCTTCTGCAAATTGTCGTATAAAAATTACAGATACCAATCAACTAAATATAATGTTTACTATTTAAACCTAGGTATAATTTATAATTCGAATGCTTTCCTAAATAGGAAAATGTGCACCAACTTTCAATTTTTCAAATGGTAACGCACACTTTTGACACTTTGTTAAAGTTTCTTGGATAAAAATACCCCGGAGAAGTATAAATTTTATAACCTTTTCTTAAGCGTTTCCCAAGTTACAAAAGAAAATATATTAGGGATTTATCCATAAATTTAGAAATATCAAATTAAGATCATGCATAAAAAGAACGAGAACATTTCATTTACAAGCAGAAAAAATCCAGAGAAATATTAAATGTAATATAAATTATAAAATTGACAATTATTAAGAATATTTCCTGTATCTTTTTCAAAATTTTCTTTCTGTCACACAAACTATAAAGAGAGAAGGTCTGTGTAAGTCAGCCAAAAAGTAAAATCTTTCTATCTCGAAGATAATGATAGGAATCAGCTATAAAAATACACAGGGATGTTTTTCATTACGATGGTTTTTTACATAAAAATTATAATGATTAATAACAAAAATAATAATAATAATTTATAATAGTTATTATTTATAATTACACTGTAAGAAAACAATTACGTTAAAATACAAAAATTCTACTGGCAATCGAGACGCCAGTACTATTTCATATTTTTACGGAAATTTTTCCCTGTAAATTCCAGAAAAACGGAAGCGAGAATTATTAGCGAGAGGGGAGGGAGGGGGTCGAGGAATGATGAAGTATGATATCGGAAAGTTGGGAGTGGGTCCGACATTGCCAAAAAGTTGATAACCTTATATACTTACATTTCCTATTCAGCTTCATCTGCACAATCGACTAGACCACCGACTTGCTATTATTACGCGTGGAGGATGCGTGGTATGCCAAAATAACAGAATGTTTACAAACGCAAAACAAATCTATAGAGAAGTGGTATGTATGGAAACATTCTCCTATTTTGGCAAAAAATTTACAACTATATCTGTATACCATTGCAAACGTATAAAAAGAAAAAAAAAATGTAAACATAAAAAGAATTTTTAGACACTGATAACGATATTATTAGCGAGAGGGGAGGGAGGGGGTCGAGGAATGATGAAGTATGATATCGGAAAGTTGGGAGGGGGTCCGACATTGCTAAAAAGTTGATAACCTTATATACTTACATTTCCTATTCAGCTTCACCTGCACAATCGACTAGACCACCGACTTGCTATTATTACGCGTGAAGGATGCGTGGTATGCCAAAATAACAGAATGTTTACAAACGCAAAACAAATCTATAGAGAAGTGGTATGTATGGAAACATTCTCCTATTTTGGCGCAATGCGCATCCTGCCCGAGTGGAAATGCCACGAATCAACCAATGTATTGATAGCAGCGTATTTCTTCAAATATAAACAGGGGCAGTTAGGAATATTTTAGCAAAGCTGCTAGCATTATTTTTGTTATAACTCAAAAAGCGCATCTTCGATTTTAACGAAATTTTTTTCTTAAAAGTACGTACATTGAGTATTATTCTGTAATTTGTTGGTTGGTGTAAATATAAAATTACTACATTAATAATTTTTTTTAATATTTTTGTTTATTTATCTATGTTAAAATTTGTGTAAAAAAGTGAAAAAAATATATAATATGAAGTGATATATTCTTCAATAATTGGCGTTGATTTCATTTGTTTAACTTTTGTACTTTTTGAGAAAAACGTATTTGAAAAATAGTAGCGCCGCCGCATACTTCCCCGATTATCTCAAGGACAGTTCAAGATCAGGGGCTAAAAACACTCTATATTTTATTTTCGTGGTAAGCGTTATTATTACACATGTTATTTCAAACATTGGCCGTGGGGGCCATTTTGCTATGCTTATCCGGCTAGACCCTTTAGTACTATTCAAATAAGAAATAGATCTTGTTTTTCCAATCTATGTAAAAACAATCAAGAATGCATTACCAGTGACGCTGGTGAAAAAAAGATTTTTCTATAATTGACTCCTCACAGTTGAAAATAGATTGACATTGGTGATTGGTGCTTTGTAATTTATGATGAAAACTTACGTCCAGGTATTATAGAAAACATCAGCATTGATAGTGGTGAGCAAATATTTTCTATATTTTTTTTTTACTCCTCAGGGAGACATTGATTTTAACAGGTTTCGTTATCCATCTAAAAAAGACAACACAAATTTAAAATATGATATATTTTGTTTAAATCACCATCGGCACATCACCCTGTAACAGCAAGAGGAGACTTTTCTTTTGATAAAGAAATTGTAGATATGTGAATTAAAAATGGCAGTGCAGCTTGTTTTTGTAGAAAATTAAACGAGTAAATTATATGTTGTATACTTCTAATATTGTGTAAAGGTATGTTTTTTGCATAATGTGTAATTCCTATAAAAATAAGATATTACTTCTAAAAAAGTAGTAAATATTTTAATATCAAAGTTTAACATTTGATTTTATTATTATTAATACCGGATAACAAAAAGTTAATTATGCATATATATGTATACACGTACAATTATAGAACAAATTTACTACATTCTTAGTCTTAAGAATTTTTTAAATACTAAGCACAACTTTTTTATGGAAAGGTCAAAGCTGTGTAACCTACGTGCAGGAATATGTCCAAAATTTGTAACCTACAGATCTACTAAATAAATGCTTTAATAATTAATTTTCCAGAATAGTAGCTGTCTTTTAATGTTTGTGTATAATTTTGTAGACTTATATACTATACTGAAAAAAAAAAGCCTTAAATTTGAAAATTTGAAAAATTACTTATAGTTAGCATTTAATGATCCCACATTTTGATAATCTCCCAATAATCAACTTCGTATCCAGGAAACCTACCATAACTTTGTAATGAATGGTCGTGTCGACTTGCGGAAGGTGTCATTTAATTCAGAATTAAAAACTACATAACCTCCAAAAAAACCACCTTAAAACAACTTTATTTTTTAGGGAGTCACTGGATCTTCCTTTTTAATGCCAAATTATGTTTTTCCCAAATTTTTTTGAATTGCCATCAAATTTTTAAAAAAGCCTATTTCACCTGTAATATTTCTATATTTGAATTCAATGGATCAAATTAGCCAGAAAAATGTATAATTAAGGCACTTTTTACCTAAATTTTCATACAGATTTACATATATATAGTAAAGCGAGGAGAGTTCGCACGGTAGGAGAGATTGCGCACAAAGAGATTCGACGGGAAGGAGTAGAGTGCGCGCCCAGAGACTCCAGGTAGTTGTACAGCAGCATTAGTGCAGTGTCTACATGAATGTGCATATTGATTCATCCAAGCGTCTTGGATAAAGCAGTGCTATTTTGTTTTGTTTTTTCAAAGTAAGTGCTTGAATTTTCATAACTGTTCGTCAGAATTTTTATACAACGTCAGTAATACAAAATATTTTGAACTTAAACGATTTCTTATAAACTACTAACGTGGACTAAGTATGCGAACACCAAAAATGCATTTTAGAATTGGCCATATTTAAATAAAAAGCCGCGCAATCTCTCCTACCAAAATAGGAGAGTTTGCGCATCTGCTACTGAGGGGAGATGGCGCATTTCCCCATAAGTTTAAGTGCTAGGAGAGATAACACAGCTTATTCATAAATTTGTATGTATTGCAAATTACGTGTAAAACATATGAATGAATCAATTTTGAAATAATTTCGGAAAAAGACATAATTATCAAAACTAAATTTGGCAATAAATTAATTTGCAAAAAAATACTTTTGCAGATAAAAATTTTATTAATAAATTAATAATACAGTTTTTATTAAATAAATTTTATGTAATTATTTTTGTTAATAAATTAATAATATATTTGTTAATAATTTATTAAAATATTTTGCAATATTTGCAAACAATTAATTTGCTAATAAATTAATTTTGTTAACTAAAGTAAATTTTCTAATACAATGTGTTGAAAAAGCTTTCACCCATTCCAAGTAGTGTAATGCCATCGAAATCAAAAGGAAACAGAGTGCAACTAATGTTACTGATCCACAAAGTATATATGAAAAAAAAACTTAAAAAAGGATGCCGCTACAAAAAAAAAAAAAAAAAAAAAAAAAAAAAAAAAAAAAAAAAAGCTGAAGATTAGGTGTTTTCACAAAAAGTGGGATAAAAAAACTCAAGGGAAAAAACCGAAGGTCAATGAGGATGAGTGCACTGAGTGTCTGGAACTGTATTAGGAGGCAATTTCGAAAACTGACTGGATTCTATGTATTGCTTGTTGCAGGTGATTGCACGGTAGATGCACGTATAAGTGCATCGATTGTGGACGACGACAATTTCGGTTAGCAAACAAAATACAATGAAACTGTGGAAATCGAAATGAAGTAATTTTCAAGTTAAACATGTTATCTACTAGGTTAATGTTATTTTGTAATCTTAGTAGGGCTTGCTTTTTCTGATATTTTAATCTTCTTAAATTAAAAATTTTAACTCTTATTAAAATTCTTTCTTTTATTTATTATTTAAACATTTGGTTGAAATATTCACTCTTAATGCAATGATATTTACTCACAAAAACCTTTCAACAATGTCAATTAAGTGTAATTATTATTTTAACAATTTAATTGTAGTTATTTTCAATAACAATCGCTTCTACCTATGTGCGCAATCTCTCCTACCCATGTGCGCGTTCTCTCCTACCCTGTAAGGAGAGATTGCGCAAAATAGTTTTCTTAGTTTTATTACTGCTGTTCTATTATTTTACAGTATAACAACAAAATAACAATGGAAATGCATAAAAAACAAATGAAGTCAAAATTATTCAAGCATAGTTTAGCAAAATATTAATATTTAGATTTTTTATTATTATTCTTTTGAAATGTGCGCAGACTCTCCTCGCTTTACTATATATATTAGAAGTTTAACTATCAATTACGAATCCTAAAATCTTAAGAAACCTAAGAAACCTAGTGCCAAAACGATGTTCTTCCCCAAATTTTGGTAAATGGCCATCAGTTGTCAAAAAACCTATTTCACTGGTAATATTTCGATATTTGGATTCAATGGGTCAAATTAGCCAGAAAAAATGTATAATTAAGGCATTTTTTTCTTAAATTATCATACAGTTTTAAATATATATAAATATTAGAGGTTTAATTATAAATTAAGTAACCTAAAATTAATATGTTACAAGAAAAATGTCGAAATCGAAATAGTAACTGGAAAGAATCTTAAAAATTTTAAATATAGAATAAACTAACGTAACGTATTAAAAGTTTTGTGGAATCTTTAGTTAAAAGTTATCCATAAATTTATTGAAATACAATTTATATATCTCAGGGAAAAGAACTAGAATCATTCTATAAGAAAAAAAAAATCTATAAATCTAAACGAAATCTAAGTATAAACTAAACTAACTTTCTAACCTTAATAACTTTTCCAGTGTACGTTTTTCTAGTATTCATACTTCAATATTTATCTGTCTAGTACATACAATCATTTCATCATACAGTCATTTTCAATCATACGATAATACTTTTCAACGGGGTTGAAAAGTTTTTATTAATATTTATATACAGCACTAATATTTACCACGCACTCGTGCAATACATTTATCATTAATTTACAGAGTCACACAGAGCGGATTTTAATTATGTCACACTATTTAAAATATAATGAAATTTATATACATCACTGAGGTGAACTACATCATACTTGCTGCAGAATATAAACAGCATGGCATTTAAAGACCATTTAAAATCGCACACAAAATAATTTGGTTGCAGTTGTGTCTATAGGGACAATTGCCCGAAGTACGTTTTCAACTTTGGTTTACATTTATGTGAAATACTAAATTTTCCCACACCTCATGACACGCATAAATTTTATAGATCATATACAGGGCTGCACAAAGAATTTCAAAGCATTACTATCTTTGTTCGCGAACTGCCCTGTGGTGGTTTTTAACTGTGCATTATTCAACTCAATAATATTTAGTTCACAAACGGAGTTTGTAGACTAAAATTCATATACACAGCTACACAAAAAAACTGCATACTTTGCCGTCTATGGATGTTAATTGCTGGAAAAGAATTTTGTTGGGTTATACTTTTTCAAAATCTAAAGTAAGTTTTATCTAAATGTTGTGTATAAAAGTCTGTAGATAACATAGAAGGCTGTACAAAAAGTCCGAATACATTTCTATCTGTTGGTGGATTGATGAAGGTAGCTTTTCAACACTGTTATTTGTTTTCTAATTGGGCTGAAATATGTAGTTTATATGTAAATTTACTGACTATATACAGGATTGCACAAAAGGATTCGAATACTTTCCCAAATATGGACGGTTATAAAAGATGGCTGAAAATGGTTTTTCAAATGTGTTATGTATTTTTTTAATTGCTTACTTTAGATAACTTGTTTCGCCTTATTAAACGGTGATGCTTCGTTACAATATTTTGAAATTCTTGGAAAGTGCTTCATAAGTTATGCTGGACGTATGATTTTTCTTTCTTATTTTCGTCACTTAATGTCTTACTACCTGAAAACTTCGGTTTTCTACCCTATACTTGCCTGTTAAACAAATTAGTAGACATTTATTTTAATTTAAATGCGTAAAATCTAATGTTTATCCATTGCTAAGATACTAAATTTTATAATTTTCAACACTTCACATCTCCCACCGCGCATACAGTAAGCTCTCGATTACACAGGCCTGCGATGAAAAAAATACAAGTGTATTGATGGCTGAACTTTACGTATTTTTTGGTGCTATTTGAAAAACAAATAATGAAAAAAGTCTATCACGTCACATTTTCTTGAAAAATATTCGGCCGGTTGGAAAAATCAATTCGTATTGGTAAATTCTGCCAGGCAATTATTAGACATTAGATATCGGAATCAATATCTAATAATTAAATGATAGAATTTTCCGGTACGAATTGATTTCTCAACACGACACAACTTTCCGATAGACCCAGTTATTTTAAACCATTTAAACCTATAACAAAATAATCGATTACTGAAAAATCAATTTGTCTTACCGAGACTCGATTTTTATTTTACATAGATTTACATGGATAAAATCACTGTTGCCAGATAGTACATGCGAAATTGTCCGAGAGAATTCCTTTTCAAATAGGATTTTAGCAAATATATCGATATCGATGTTACAAAAAATTCTGATGTGATGGAGGGAAATGGAGGTCATTTTCGAAATCAGCCCACCAAATAACATAAAAATCAGCAAAAACTTCTCTTGTATTTTTCAAAAATTTCAATTTTGCAGGCCTGTGTTATCAGACCCTCGATTATGTGAGTTAAACGACACCCTAAATGTATTATTCTTAGTCACGTAAATGTAGGATAAGCGGAAGTCAACTATAGTGTATCCTATGGTACTTGTATATGATAATTATATGTACTTAAGATTTCGATTTTCCGTCTTTCCCTAGTCCTTTTAACGCTCGGATTATAGAAAGCCCGTTGCACTTTTTAAACACTTTTCTTTTTTTTTTTTTTTTTTTTTTTTTTTTTTACAATTTAGTATGGGTTTTTAATATTTAATTTAATTCAAATAGAAATACCAGTGTTTAACAGTTAAAAGCAAAAAGTGACTACAAAAAATCTGACGTGGAATCATGCGCGCATGAATATTCTCAGATTTTTAATTTAACGGACAAATGTGCTTTTTCAAATTCTTAAGACACTTTGGCATGTTCTGAAAAAACAATAAGAAGAAATTTTCAAATATTTAGCAGCAGTATTATTTCTTATGGAAATGATTAAGTACAGCTAAACTCAAATTCTTTATCATTGTGATGGTTTTTTGCTGCATTTTTCTGTAGTTTTATCTAGTCACGTTTTAAAGATAAACTAATTGTGTTTTCTTTCAAAAAGAGTAATCTAAAACATAATATAATTAAACAAAAACATAATTTGAAGAACAAATTAAAAAAATATATATATTTCCTACATTGTTTAAGCCTTAGAAGGGACAGATATTAAGTTATTTCATTCAATTATTTCTACATTTAAATTTTTGTAGCAAATTAGTTAAGCCAATTGAAGATTAAAAAATAAAAATAAAATTCCTACAATATGATACTTAAAACACCCTAAAAAATTAGATTACGTTCAAATGAAATCGAAATAAATCTTAGCCTTCTTCCATTTTTAATTGAAAATATTTGTATTGCAGGTTTTGTATTATGTTTATGACAATTGTGTATAAAATGATAAGATGCATGTAAAATACAAAACTTAAAAAAAAAAGGTCTAAGATTTATTTCGATTTCATTTGAACGGAATCTAATTTTTTAGGGTGTTTTAAGTATCATATTGTATGAATTTTATTTTTATTTTTTAATCTTCAATTGGCTTAACTAATTTGCTACAAAAATTTAACATTAAATGTAGAACTAATTGAATGAAATAACTTAATATCTGCCCCTTCTCGGGCTTAAACAATGTAGGAAATATATATATATATTTTTTAATTTGTTCTTCAAATTATGTTTTTGTTTAATATGTAAAGTTTTTTAATAACTACTGCACTCAGACGAACGCATTTCAAAATTAATAGAGAGTATCATCATCAGGCTTTGATGTATGCGGTATTGCATCACAATGTGAGATGCAGTTTACCAATGTGTAATTCCAAATGTTTCACCACTGTAGTAATGCAGGCTGCGGTAGTTTGACCAAAAACTTCTAATCTGAACGTAAAAAATCGATAATCAAAACATAAAAAATTAACTTCACTTAAATTTAGATACCGTATTTCCCACTCAAGAACGCTATGAATGTAAATGTAAATTGTGTTGAATCCTTACTGCTAATATTTAACGATATTATAGTTGTGATACAGTATAAAATAAAAAATAAAAGTTTTACTTAAATATTTAAACCTTATTCTCTCCCAAGGGGTGATGTAAATACATCAGAAAATTATTACCTAAGTTGAACTTGGAGTATAAATAGTTCTTATCTCGAAAAAATATACATTTTAAAATTTAAGTTTCCCCACTAAGTTCGCTACCTGCGTAAAAATAGCTATCCATTAGAAACTTTTTACTAAAATATAAACTTGACTAAAGCAAAAACTTATTCTGAAAATATGCTTTTTATTTCCACTATGACGCCATATTCACCTTTTAAACTTTTGAAAAAAAAAACTAGCTCAATTTAAAATTTCACGTGAAAATCTTTCAACTAAAAAGACATAAATTATTATTACGGCTTTTGAAATTTTTGCAACAATGAAGTAAAAATGTTACATTTTCTATGAAAAATGTCCGTTGATTTTCAATAAAAAAAGCGAAAATTGGAATTATTAAGAAAAATATTTGAATAATGTAAAACAAATTGGCCCATGTTTCTCTCTGGGTTATAATTCACCCATATGCAAAGGCATTTTACCATTTGTTTTGGCCCTGACGTCAGGCAAACGTTTTTACACTTTAAATTTATAATATCATTAGAATTAGTAAAGAATAAAAAATGAGTGGCATCAGGGACAAAAAGGCGGGAAGAAAAAATGAAAAAAGTTACGATCTCCATAGGTTTTTCCATGTTAAATTAACATTGAGAAGTGACACTGGAAATAAATAAGTATTGCGCTGCCGCGCAATACTTATATTTAGTATAAAAATAGTATTGAGTAATAAAAAATATATCACATATACTTTTTTAAATAACCGCTTGAATGATTTTTTGTTAAGATAAAAAATAATCTTTAAAAAAAATTGAGTGTATTCATGAACTTTGAAAAGTTCCATTAAGCTAATAATAATATATTTATAATGATTTTTAGAAAATACAAATTCTGCATATATCCCAAAACGGCTGATTTCTATATGTTTAGTTACTTTGACCTTATTTCTGAGGAGAGTTTCAGTTTTGAGGTATAAAGAAAAATTTAAAAATAATAATAATTCTTATCTCAACTGCTTAGTTTTGTTCTTTTTTTTTCTAAAAAAAATCTAGAAAATCAGAGTTAGTTTTGTAATGCAGGAGAGTTGTTTTAGTCAGTTACCCAACATTTTTCCCATAAAAATAGAGCTATGAATTATAAGCCACATCCTACAGTGTTATACCTTCCAGATATATTTTCTGATTTAGCATTTTTCGAAAACTGCTTATACGAATTTTATTTTCGAAAACTGCTACGAAAAATTGTTATAAATTAGGGGTACGTAAAGAATTAGGGTTAACAATTAGGCAAAATATACCCTTTACAAATGTATAGTTGTAATGATTTTCATAAAATAAATATAACCCAAAATGTTTTATTACCATGTTAAATGCACTGTTTTTGCGAAAACAGTTACAGTTATGAGACATCACAAAAAAAGATATTTAAAGATAAGGCCAAGGAAAGCAACCTTAGTTTTTAAATGCAGAAAAGTATGTTTAGTCAATATTCCAATACTTTCTTTCTGAGTTACATTAAAATAGAGCTATTAAATTCGAGTATATGCCACATTCACTAAGTGATAGATTCAACATTTACTTTCTGATTTCACTGTTTCTTGAAGAGTATTCTTAAGTAGTATACACTTAAACTTTTCCCAGCAACTTCTGCCCCACCAGTGGCTGAGAAGCTCTACTTTCGAAGCTGACAGGCGGAAGGTGCTGCGTTCGAACCCTATCGCGCCCGTCGGACTAGCCGTTCGGAGTTTTCCGTGGTTTTCTTCGAGCGCTGGGAAATCTTGCGTAAATACGGGCTAGGTTCCCTTAGAAAAACCCCACTGAGGGCACTCCCCTTGGGATCAACACAATATTTTTAGTACTCGGGGGTCGGATTCTAAATCGCCGGCATCGATTCTAAATCGTTAAATCGAATAGTGCATTTAACATGGTAATAAAACATTTTGGGTTATATGAAACATATTTATTTTATGAAAATCATTAAAACTGTACATTTGTAAAAGATATATTATGCCTTCAACCCCGAAAAAAAAAGTCTGAACTCGTATATAATAACCAAACGCAAAAATGTGTTATGACTCTCAATTTATTTAAATGCATCAGTTTCTATGAAGAGTTAACACTTTGGGATGTTATATAAAGAAAAATATTTAAAGATAAGAAATAAACAAGTCGGAAATTGTACGTCTTACGTGGCAAATAAGGTGGGTTGGTACTATAACTAGTTATGTAAGTATTCGGATATTGGTGCAATAGTTGTTGCACTCGTATACAAAAATGTATAAATACAAATTTAATTACGATTCTATATATTAAATTCAGTAATACGGAAATAAAAGGAATAATTATCATGACAACTTAGAATCGTTACCTATCATGGGATATTATTGAATTAATCACCTATTATAGGATTTAAAAAAAAATGAAGAAAACTTTTATTAATATCTTTTTAAGTTTGGATTCGATTTTCATAAAATTTGAAATGGCTCGACAAAATTCTGCAACAATTCTATATGTTAAATTTCAAACCTTTCGGCTGGGTAATTTTTGCGGTGTTATACGACGACAGATGGACGGACAGACAGACGATCGGAAAAGACGACGAGTATAAGTGCTACGTATTTATATAATTACGAACACACCTAAAAATTCATATCTTAATCTCTTAATATTAGGGGCGGTCCATAAATGATGTCACACTTTTTTTCAATATTTTTAACCCCTCCCCCCCCCTTTGTCACAAAGTGTCACCCTTCACCATATCCCCCCCCCCTTGTCACATGTCACGCTATATTACATAAACATATACTTGCAGTTCAGAGGCAAAGCACTACGTTATAGATAATATTTCAAATTTTATTTTTAAACTTTATGTGTTTTTACCACATTTGTGAGCAGAACAATAAAAATGATTCATGTACTTATTTTATATGAAATAAGATTAAGGTTTATAACAAAAACATAATTAATATACAATAGTAATAAAATATTAATACGAAAGAGCAGTTGAAAACAGTCGTATTTTGGAATTTGAAATGGAATTTAATATATTTGGCTTTAAATCTACTTTATAAACACAAAATACTTTAATAATACTTTCAAAATAACTTCAAAATTTAATCTGCTGATTTTTAATGCTTTTATTTTAACCAAAATGTGTAATGTCACATTTCTTCTTACCCCCTCCCACCCCCTTGTCACAAACTGTCACAATTTCGCGAACCCCCTCCCCTCCCCCCTCCAAGCGTGACATCATTTGTGGAAGGCCCCTTATTCTTTATAAAAAAAAACCTATAAAAGTAAGCTTAGATTTTCAAACAAAAGTGTTTTTAGTCTGCAATGGTTTAGTTAGCACAATAAAATTTCTATGTGTTACATAAAAATGAGCTTTTAAATAAATGCCAAACATCTTACTGAGTTATATCATCGAAATATTTTCTGATGTTATTGTTTCTTCAAAACTGTTTTATAACATAGAAAATGCTGCCATCAACTACTTGTTCATAGTGTAACTTTTTTACTGAAATTCCTTCAATATCTTGAAGTGTTTCCAGAAATATTTTTCTTTAGTTGATTACTGATTCGATACTTTTCTTTGGTTTTCTTTTAAAGCAGTAGCGCCAACTTCTGAAAAATATTGGGTAGGCTCAAAAATGCTTGAGTGAAGTACCACATACACTTTTTTTTTTCAGTGCGTATGTGTGGAGAGAAGGACGGGGGAGGTACCAATGACTGAAGATGATAATTCGAAGAGAAATTATGGTTTTCCCAAGTAAAATATAAAATTATTATAATTCAATAAATAATTTATCTATACTAATACAAGTTGGCCATAATTAAACTTACAATACTCAGAGTGTTCTGTAGCGCGATCTAATTGAGAGAATGACGCCAAATTTTGTAAAAAGATTAAACAAAACGGGTGACGAAGGATTCCTCGAAAAAAAATTTCGTTCCAAAAGTCACCGCTAGGGTAACATGTGACGCTGTGTAACAGAAAAGAGAGTTTTAAAAAATGCAGAATAAATACTAAAATCGTTAAATGTGTTAAGTAAAAGTTAATTTTATTTCAGTATTAATTCTGCATTTTTTAAAACTGTCTTTTCTGTTACACAGCGCCACATATTCCCCTAGCGGTGACTTTTGAAACTACTTCTTTCTCACGGAATTCTTCGTCCCCCGTCTTGTTTAATCTTCTTACAAAATTTGGCGCCATTATCTCAATTACAGCGAGCTACAGAACACTCTGAGTACTGTCAGTTTAATTATGGCCACCTTGTATTATAAAGAAGTGAAGTTTGTTTGTTTGTTTGTAAGAGATAATCTCCGTAACTAACGAACCTATTTCAAAAGTAATGGGATCAAAATGATGGTGTTAGTCCACGTTCGAAAATAGGCTATATCTTATGTCCTTGCCACTACCACAAAAGGGGTGCAGAAGCTAAAAACATTCTAAAAATTCGATTTTTGTATTACTAAAGGGCCTAGGAACATGAAAGTTCGAATTGTAGTTACATATAAGATATAAATAATCTCTAAAAGCATTTCAATCCTCTGAGCGGTTTGGACTTTTTTCCGTTTCTCAAAAATAGTTTAAACAGAATTGTATTTTAAAAAGTAATATGAAATAAAGGGACACGAAGTATATTTTAGAAACAATCAGGAAAAGAAAATTTACATTCAGATTTTTTTTATAAGCATTTTTATGAAAATGCAGGAAAGCCCTGCATTTTAAGACGCTTGGAGGGTTAAAATTTAAAAAGGGTGAAAATACGTAAAAAACGTTCTAAAAACGTTCTAAATGGCGATTTCTAAGCAATCTCAGGAAGTACCGAACCGATTTAAAACATAACAGTGTCAAGATGATGACGACAGCCCTTGCTTCCATTATAGGCTGCATTTTAGGTCGGTGCCACTATCCCAAAAGGGGAACAGGAGCAAAAAACGTTCTAAAAATGTGATTTTTGTGCTACTGAAGGATATAGGAACATGACATTTGGAATGGTAGTTATTTATAAGATATAAATGTCTCTAAAAACATTTAAAAAATTCGAAATTTACAAGGTATGATAATGCGCGAAAATCGAAGTAGCGAACCTATTTCAAAAATAATGGTGTGAAAATGATGGTGGCAGCCCTTGCTCCATGATAGGTTCTATTTTATGTCAGTGTCACTACAACCTGGGGGTTTCAACAGCAATAAACGTTTTAAATTACGATTTTTGTGTTACTGAAGGACCTAGAACATGAAATTTGGCATGGTAGTTACTTATAAGATATAAATGATCTCTAAAGACATTTTCTAAAAAAATGCGAAATTTAAAAGCGGTGAAAATGGACGAAAAGCGTTCTAAAAAGTTCTAAATTGCGATTTCTACGCAATCTCATGCAGTACCAAACCTATTTCAAAAGTAATGTTTTTAAATTCATGGTGACAGCCCTTGCTTTAACATAGGCTGTATTTCATGTTGGTGTCACTACCATCTGATGGTTTGAGGAGCAAAAAACGTTCAAACTAACAAAACCTTTAAAAACTTTCTAAATTATCTTTTCTATGGAATATTAGGAAATACCAAACCGATTGTATAATTAGTGTTGGCAAATTAATGGCGACAGTCTCTGTTTCAACATAGGCATTTTATGTTGGTGCCACTACCACCAGATAGGTGGTAGACCGATAGACAAGACGCTTTGAATTTGACATGATGATTAATTTTTAGATGTAAATGCGTACTAAGAACTGTTTATAAAAAAATTCAAAACTTCAAATGAATACTGAAATGAGCGAGTGAAATCAGATAAAAGCTTCAAAATACTTTCTAAATTAACATTTATTTAGAATTAGTTCTAGTTCTTCTTATTACTTCAAGTCTCATTTCTGCCTAATGCAGTTTAATAATGAAGTTTAGTCAAACTGTGGCTTAATTAGTAATTTTTGACTTATTCCTAAAAGTATAAATTCTTCTAATAAAAATCAGACATACAAATATCATTTGGCATATTTCAACTATTACGAGAGCAAAGTCGCGGGTTATTCTAGTTGATTATATTCTTACAAGTTCTTCCTTATAAATACATTAGTATTTATTAGAAATACCGTAAAACAGGCTAATCGTTGAAAAAGCAGAAAATAAATAATCAAGAAAAAACTAAATGTCATTTGAGTCACATTCATCGATTCATTAAGGCATTAAATTTTCAGGGGTAAGCAATTGTGTTTCTGTAATTTCGATCTCACACCGGAATTTACGAAAGAATTTATTTCAAAATAAGGAAAAGCAATTTTTCAACAGCGAACAGCAAACACTTCCATTCAATCCACACCCTGTCGATGAGTATTTGTTAAAGACATCATAAGAAAAAAGAGTAAATGTTAGTCTAAGTGTAGTGAAAACACTACTGTAAAAGAGAGTGTCGATAATTCCCAGCATCACTGCCGAGAATCAAAGACAGAATGGGGGGAAAAGAGAGAAAAAGTCTATTTAAGTAAGTGGCCGAACTGGCAGCCAATACGAAAATAGGAGGGCGGTACTTCACTGCCCTGGCATGAAATCCGCAGTAGAGAATCGAAGGAAAGTATAAGAAAAAAACATTCGAATTTCAGAAGGCAGACTTTTTTGTATCGAAGTTAAAAGAGTAAAATTTAATTAAAAGTTTCTGGTACGAAACACGGTTAAAACTCGTTGGGATATAATACATCCCACCGCCCCTCAATGGGTTAAAACTGATTGCAAAATATGCAGGAAATCTGTTTCTGAGAGAAATTTATTTTTACGTTCGTTGAAGGGAATTTTAGTACACTTGTAAGTCTAATTGATGTCCTTATTATTTTTCAAGCAAAATTATTTTTGGAACTTCAAAAAACCAAATAGTATTTCAGTGATAAAATAAATAAATAAATAACGAATTAAATGAATTGAAATTGGATGAGCGGAGAAATCAAATTATTGGGTGGGCTCGCGCACCAGAGGCCCATATAAATTGGTGCCACTGTCTTCAAGTATCCAATTCTTGCATTTTAAAAGAATTATTCAATATCTATTTTTATAAATTTAATTATAACTGTTATCAGATTCAATTTCGCTTCTTTTTGAAACATTCATGAAGTCATTTTCGTTCTTAAATGCACAAAATTTAAGATTCTCTTATTAACATAATAAAAAATAGAATAAGAAAATCAAAAAATTTTAATATTCAAATCCACCGTAAAAACGATCGTAAGCCAAACGTCTTACTGTGTAATACCATCGAAATATTTTCTGATTTTATTGTTTCTTGAAAACTGTTTTATAACATAGAAAGTACTGCCATCAACTACTTCTTCATGGTGTAACTTTTCACAGAAATTCCTTCAATATCTTCAAGTGTTTCCAGAAATATTTTCTATAGTTGATTACTGATTCGGTACTTCTCTTTGGTTTTCTGTTCAAGTATCCGATTCTTGCCTTTTAAAAGAATTATTCAATATCTATTTTTATAAATTTATTTATAACTGTTATCAGATTCAATTTCGGTACTTTTTGAAACGTTCATGAAGTCATTTTTGTTCTTAAATGCACAAATTTTGTCGATTCTCTTATTAAGATATTAGAAAATAGAGTAAGAAAACGAACAACTTTTTAACATTCTGATCCACCGTAAAAAAATCCGTACGTTAAACATCTTACTGTGTTATACCATCGAAATATTTTCTGATTTTATTGTTTCTTGAAAACTGTTTTATAACATAGTAAATACTTGTTACTACTCAACTACTTGTTTATAGTATAACTTTTTACAGAAATTCCGTCAATATCTTGAAGTGTTTCCAGAAATATTTTTCTGTAGTTGATTACTGATTCGACACTTTTCTTTGGATTTCTCTTCAAGTATCCGATTCTTGCATTTTAAAAGAATTATTCAATATCTACTTTTATAAATTTATTTACAACTGTTATCATATTCAATTTCACTACTTTTTGAAACGTCCATGAAGTAATTCTCATTCTTAAATGCGCAAAATTTGTAGATTCTCTTAATAAGGTATTAAAAAATGAAGAAGTAAACCAACAACTTTTTAACATTCAGATCCACCGTAGAGAAAAATCCGTAAATATACCAGGGATTTTATATTAAATTTCTGTCGTTTAACGGAAATTTCCCAACTTTAAGTGGAAATCGTTAAGTTTTCTGGAATATACGGATTTTTATTTATTTTTTTTTTTTTTATCGGTACTCGTTGAACGTTAAAAATGGAAAAGATTATTCCAAAACAGACCAAGGAAAATGTTCAATTTCAATTGATACAAAACTGGAAAATTCCATTTAAATTTTCGTAATTGACGTTTTGGCCAATAATCATACCGTTTGATGTGCCCAATTAGTGTAGTAGATTACACAGCATTCATCCTCTAATGGTGATCACGAGGTTCAAATCTGGAGAAAGGAAATGCGATAAAAAACGGGTGTGATGTCTATACAAATAACTGTTGGGTGTAAATATACATCAGTATATATCTATACTTCTATACTCCTATTAAAGAGGTAAAAATTGTTTATTTGTAGGAGGTAAGCTCTGGAACTACCGAACCGATTCCAAAAGTAATGGTGTCAAAATGATGGTGTTAGTCCAACTTAGAACATAGGCTATATCTTATGTCCTTGCCACTGGCCAAAAAGGGGTGCAGGAGCAAAAACGTTCTAAAAATGCAATTTTTGTGTTACTGGATGGCCTAGAAACATGAAATTTGGAATATTAGTTACTTATAAGATATAAATTATGTCTAACAACAGTTCTTAAACAATTCGAAATTAAAAAGGGGTGAAAATGCACAAAATGCGTTCTAAAAAACGTTCTAAATGGTAGTTTCTACATAATCTCAGGAAATACCAAACCGATATAAAAAATATTGGTGTCAAAATGATGGTGACGACGCTTGCTCCAAGATAGACTATATTTTATGTCGGTGCCACTAACACAAAGGGGGTGCAGGAGCAAAAAATGTTTTAAAAATGCGATTTATGTGTGACTGAAGGACCTAGAAATGTGAAATTTGAAATATTAGCTACTTAATAGATATAAAGGATTTCTAAGAACAGTTCTTAAACAATTTGAAATTTAAAAGGGGTGAAAATGCGCGAAAAGCGTTCTGAAAAACGTTCTACATGATGGTTTCCACGCAATCTCAGGAAATATCAAACCGATTTAAAAAATAAAGACGTCAAAATCATGGTGACAACCCTTGCTCCAACATAGGCTATGTTTTATGTCTGTGCCACTACCCCAAAGGGGGTGCAGGAGAAAACCGTTCTAAACTGCGGTTTTTGCGTTACGGAAGGGCCTAGAATCGTGAAATTTGGAATGGTAGTTAGTTATAAGATATCAATGATCTCTAAGGACATTTCCTAAAAAAATCAAAATTTTAAAGGGGGTCAAAATGCGCAAAAAGCGTTGTAAAAAACGTTCTAAATTGCGATTTCTATGCAATCTCAGGAAGTACTGAACCGATTTCAAATATAATGGTGTAAAAATGATGGTAACAGATCTTCCTCCAAGATAGGCTATATTTTATATCTGTTTCCACTACCCCAGAGGAGATGCCGGAGCAAAATGCGCGAAAAGCGTTCTAAAAACATTCTAAATGCCGATTTGTCAGCAAAATCTCAGGTAAAATCAAACTGATTTCAAACGTAATGGTAGGAAATTGATGCTGACAGCCTCTGCTCTAACATAGACGCTATTTTATGTCGGTATCACTATCACCTAGACGTTGCAGGAGCAAAAAAGCGTTCTAAATTTCGATTTTTGTGATCGGTAGGGGCTAGCAACTTAAAATTAGGCAAGGCGCATATTTATTAGATATAAATTATCTTTAAGAACAGTTTCGAAAAAATTAGAAATTTAAAAAGGGGTGAAAATGCGCGAAAAGCGTTCTAAATTGCGATTTCTACTCAATCTCAGAAATACCAAAGCTATTTCAAAAGTAATGGTTGCAAATGAATGGTGACAGTCCCTACTATAGCATAGGTTATATTTTATGTTGTTGTCACTATCATCTGAGGGTTGCAAAAGCAAAACATGTTCTAATTTGCGATTTTTGCACAACTGAGGGGTCTAACACTTTGAAGTATGGCATGGTATTTACTTACAAGATGCAACTGCTTTCTAAGAGTGGTCGAAAGAAAATTCTAAATTTTAAAAGATGAAGTGAGCGAAAAGCGTTATAAATTACAATTTTTATGCAATCTTATCAAATACCAGACCGATTAAAAAAATAATGATGGCAAATTGTTGGTGGTAGAACCTGCTCAAACATAAGCTACATTTTATGTCTGTGCCACTACCACCAGAGGGTTGCAGGAGCTAAAAACAACTTCCTAAATTGCGATTGCTGTGATACTGAAGAGGCTAGAAAGTTTAAATATGGCATGGTAGTTACTTATAAAATATAAATGCCTCGATGGACTGTCGAAAATAAATTTGAATTAAAAAGGGGTGAAGCGATGGGGAGGTGCGAAAAGCATTCTAAAAAAGTCCTAAATTACGATTTCTATGCAATTTCAGGGAATATAAACCGATTATAAAAGTAATAGTTGCGAATCAATGGTAACAGTCTCTGATCCGACACAGGCTATATTTTTTGCCGATGATTCTACCACCTGGGGTTCACAGGAACAACAAACGTTCTAAAAAAGGCCTTTAAAAGCTTTCTAAATTACGTTTCTGTGGAATATTAGAAAAAAAAAAACGATTTCAAAATTAATGTTGGCAAATTAATGGTGACAGTTCGTATTTCAGCATTACCCTTTATGTTGAGACAGGTGGTAGGACTTCGAATTTGGCATGATAGTTAATTTTAAGATGTAAGAAGATGGTTTGTAAAACATACAAAACTTCAAATGAATACTTAAATGAGCGTATTAATTGAGCATAAAAGTTTCGAATTATTTTCTAGATTATCATTTATTTAGTTTTATTTCGTTTTATTAATTTAAGTCTCATTTATGCCTAATGCAGTGTAATAATGATGTTTAATCAAACTGTGTTTTAAATAGTAATTTTTTAATTATTCCTAAAAGTAATAAGTACCTTTTAATAAAAAACCTTTTAATAAAATAAAATATTACCTTTTAATAAAATAAAAATTTAGTTAGTACCTTTTAATAAAAAATAGACATATAAATATCACTTGGCATATTTCAAATATTACGCGAGCAAAGCCGCTTATATTATATTATAATTATACTAGCCGTTTGCTAGAATAATTATAATTTTGATTTTTTATTGCACTATTTCTCACATTTATTTCTAAAAACAGAAATTTTCCGTCTTGAATAACGGAAAATTTCCATCTTGAAAACAAGGAAATATCAAAACGGAAAATTTGTGAAAAAACGGAGAATAGATCGCAATTTTTCTGCCCGTATATTTTACGTTTCAGGGATTTTTATTTATTTATTTATTTTATTTACAGTGTACAAAGAAATAGAATAAATTTTCTGGCTTTTCTGTGAAAGAATTTTTCAACACATTGTGTCAAAGCTGACATTTTGAGCCTATTATCGAGACATGAATCTCAAGGAAATGTCGTCATTTTTCCAAGATGAATTACATTTCAAAAACACAAACTTGTTACGTCTGGATCCTTAATGAACTCTCTCACTTATTATTATTAACAATAGACTAAAGGAGCATAAATAATCATTTAATACAGTTACTCTTAATTCAAAAATTGATGTACAATCGTGGAAAAA
Source organism: Maratus speciosus (assembly GCA_963932465.1). Taxonomy (NCBI): domain Eukaryota; kingdom Metazoa; phylum Arthropoda; class Arachnida; order Araneae; family Salticidae; genus Maratus; species Maratus speciosus. Next base: position 50,803,976 of record OZ010791.1, read on the forward strand.
AAAGTAAACATCCCTTACAAAAAATTATCGTAGAAGAAAGTTACTGGTACCACTTGATTGATAATAAAGTCTACTTTTAAATTATGTATATAAAATTTGCTTAGGCTTGCATCTACATAATAAAACGAACCATACATTTGTTTCTTTCAATAGCCGTACACAATTCTGACAGCATAAATGGACGCCACATCCTTCAATTAGCCTAAAAACAAATTTTTGTGCAATTCGTATGATACGTCTCTGAGAAATTAATTATTTTAAATCGTATTTTTGGGTCTGTAGGGGAGACCGGGTCTAGTTGGCTACAGGGGTAAGTAGGGGCAGTCCTCACAAATCGCCTGTTTGTGGATAGATTGCGCAACCAGTCACAGAGCACCTCTCGTGTTGCTTTTTACAATCCTCATTGTAGTTTTGCATCGTTACCTACGTGCAGTGGACATTTATTACGATTTTTCTGATTTTTGCACTCATAAGTAATTTTTTGTTGCTTCATTCTTTTTCTAATTTCTAATAATTATCTTAATAATTGTGATTTAACTTGTGCAGTTTCTCTTAGTGTATGATTAACTGTACCTACCCCATAAGTGATTTACTTGGATTATTTATGCGTAGAGGATTACGTGTCCCTTTTGTGAAGAAATTTATTATGTTGCAAGTAGGCGCATTGAACACGGGCGTGTTGGCTCGGTGTTTGGTGTGCACTGATAGTTTGAAAAACAGCAAACTACGAGAAGAGTGGATGCAGTTCAAGATTTTGGGCACACGAGGCTTGCCCAAATGGAGACACTCGATTTTTTATTTGTGGCAACTGTAACTCTGATGATGATACAGAGTAGGATAGAAGTTACTCAACGTTAATGTTTTATTCATTATTTTTATGCCTGTATAATTTAGAATTTATATTGCACGGCTATAACGCCTTTGTTTAAACTTACTGGTAATAATGAAATTGATTTCGCTTAACTGCGTCTCTTATTTGAGCTTCATTTAAATTTTTATATAGCGTGTGCCAACTTACCCCATAGGTATAGGCAACTTGCCCGTGACGGGGTAGGTTGGCGCACAATTTTCCTTTTTCTTTAGGCTTCCGCTAAACATAAACTACAAAAGCTACAAACTCAAAACTCCGACTATTTATAGTCAAATGTCTGTTCTTTAAAATGCACTTAAAGTTTGTTAAAAAACTCAAATAAAAAATTTATAAAAATCAAAAACTAAAAACTGCGTCTACTAGCCCAGGTCTCCTCTATCCAAATTGAAGTCCGGTACTCGATTATTGATCGAGAGAGCCCCTTCTTGATTAAGGCATCTTAAGAGTCACTCAAGCAGTCATTGAAGACTGCTAGATTAGAAGTTAGCATAAGAAATTTCAAAATATCTAGTCACTTCTATCATACACGGTCCGTTAAATCAACTTTTTGCCGTTTTTTAAGCATAATTTGAAACTAGTTGGAAGAAAAATGTGAAATTTTGGATTTCCATAAAGCAGGACTAGAAAACTTAAATCCACCAAAAAAATATAGGTTCCAATTCGTAATTTTTTCGAATATTAATTTCATAATTCATATCATAAAATTATAAAAATTGCAAATCCAACGTATTTATATTTGGGTATTTTAGTATTATTGCTACACAAAAAATTATCACATTAGGAGTATAATTTCAGGAGATATTAATAAAAATATGAAAATGTAATTTAACATTAGAAGCGCTAAATTTTGAATGTTTATAATTCAAAAGCTTTGAAATTTGGTGTCTAGGCATAGTGTGAACCGAAGATTTGAAATATCTCGTTAAAAGTGGGTATTGCCATTGAAAAAAAATGAAGTTTTGGTTCGTTTTAATGTGTTGGCCCCGGCCCCAAACAAAATTTTATATACATCATTTAAAAGTAGACTTTATTTCCAATCGTTCAGTACCTGTAACTTTCTTCTATGATAATTTGTTGAGGAGTTAGTAGTGGGTATTTACTTTTTTTTTTCCACGACCGTACATGCATTAGACCATGATCATGATTCAGATTTCTCGAATGTACAATTAATTAAGTCGAATTGCAATATTTGCAATATCCGCATATTTCTAGAAGTGGGTTCTCAAAGTTGTATAAATTGCCTATTATTTGCATATCTCTAATGTTGTACACTAATGACGGATTTAGAACTGAATCCGAAACGTCTAATTTTTATCGTATTTACAGTGAAATGCGTTTAACACGAAAACGCTTAACATAAAAATCGGTTAACACGAAATGATATAGCGATCCGGACAGTATACTATGCAATTTAATGCATTTTTTTCCCTTTAACACGAAAAAAATTCGCTTTCGATGTAGTTAGTTTGAGCTGAAATTGGTGAATTTTGTGTTGAAACCACTGAATTTTGTGTGAAAATCAGTGAATTTCGTGTTTTTTTGTAAATTAGTTTATGTTTTATGCGCACAATGGCTGAGAAATCGGTGCGAAGACAAACTGCATTTGAAGCTGCATTTGATGAAAAGATGAAGCTGCCTTTGATGAAAAGATGAAGCTGCATTTGATGAAAAGAAGGACGAAAATAGAAATCTTAAAGAGATTGGTATTGCTAATTCTACATTATCAACAATAATAAAAAACGGGGATCCCATTACGTTAATATTTGAACGCAGTATGTTTAAGCCAGAGAGAAAACGTATGAGAACTGAGATTTAGAGACAGCTTTGCTTATTTGGTTCAAACAAGCTAGATCTCAGAATGCTGAAAAAGACACTTTAAAAAAAAGATATTGGATTTTCCCACCAAAAAACATTATTATTTTTTTTTTACTTGCTTTTTATTCTAATGGATGCAACTTACAAACAGTTTAGCAGGAAATAGAAATAAAATTTGACGACGTCGAAAACATATGTGAGTTTTGTTCTTTTTTTACGAATCTTTTAACGCGAAATTCTTTTAACACGAAAAATGTTTTCGATCCCCTCAGTTTCGTGTTAAATGTATTTCACTGCACATTGTATTTTAGTAATTTTATTAAAGATCTGAAGTTTTATCAATTTTAATGTGTTAAAAAATAAAATTTATTGTAAATAAATCGAAGTTAATCGAAGTAAAAAAGCTACTCTATTTCAATTTAAGTAAATCATGTAAAACAAAACTGGGTATTGTAAACAAAGTTTGAAAAGTATGAAAATTTCTCGCACGTTTATATAAAAAGGACTGTATGAATACATCATAAAAATTCGCGTTGCTGAAGGGGTATTTGTTATATCACCGTCATCAATCATAATTATTAATTTTATTTTTATTAATCTTATTAATATTAATTTTATTATCATTAATCTTATTAATATAAGTTTTATTGTAATCAATCTTATTGTTATTAATTTTACTATTATTATAATCTTATTATTACTAACTATATTATTATTAGTGTTTGGAAAACTGTTATGACACACCTGCAATAAAACTTACATTATTCAGCTGATGTTTTCTGCATTTAATACATGTTTTACTTTATCGCATTTTAAAAAAATTGGTTTGAGAAAAAAATTCTTCTTTTCTGTTTTCATACGATCAAAGGATCAGCTGTTACACTGCTAAGCTTCTAAACTGCAGTGAAGTTTTCTGAGTTCAGTAATAGAATGTTTATATAAAGTGATCCAAAACATTCGATAATTCAGTATAAAAAATACCACTAAGCCATAAAAAATATATCCCTTAGAAAATTGATTGCAAAAAAATATTTTTCCGTAAAGGGAGGGTCGTCTTTAAAGGAAATATCGATTGTTCTTATGTACTTATAAAAAAAATAAAAAAAAACTTTTAAATAAAAGTCATAAAAAGTAAACAGTTCTTATCGCCACTTTCAGCAAAATATTTTTCTTTTTTAAAGAAATAGAAACGTAGTGTCAATTTCCTTCTAGAGAAAGATCTTAATTAATTATCAAATAGTTAATAATTATTTAATACAGTTTTCTCGATGTTGTGTCAGAATACGCCTCTTGGCGGAAATTTTATTCTGTTATTTATATTGGGATTCACTACGGTCATTTAATAATTCTAAGTTAGTCTTCAACTATGTGTAAAACTGTAGGTGAAAAATGCTGCTAAAAACAAGTGTTTACATGTAATTTAAAGGACGGTTAATCTATTCACCATTTTAGAGGAATTTTTAGATTTTCTGATGAAGTACAAGAACAACTTATGTGTACATATGAAGAATTACCCTAGAAATAGGATTTAACGCAAATCTTTTACTATATAGACATGCTTGCTAGTATCACAGTAGGCAGCAATTTTTTAAGCTATAAAGATAAAATAATTGCTAGGCGAATCTAAAGATTATTTTACCTGCTATTGTGATGCTCTAACGTCTAACTGTAAGATTTTCTCAGATCAGATCCGTAAGAAGTACAATTACTTATCCCGTATTAGCAGAAATAGGGCAGCTTATAGTACCTTTAAGGTGCATTAATATGCTTTACCCCGTAAAAAGTCATAAATATTTCAATCCATCTTTCTTTTCCAAGCGTTCTGTGGTCATCACCAGAAGAAAGAGGTGGAGATGAACATGTCAATGGCGTCCACCAGTGACTTCCGACCTCTAAAAATACTACTAAAGTAATAAAACATGAAAGGGAGCACCTTACCACATAAAATGTTCCTGGGTGAAGAAATTTAGTCTGTTCGAAGCTTAAAGGTTTAATAAATTCATTAGGTTTTTGCTAGGCGATTACCTTTCATGCCTTGCAACGCTCCCTTTTATGTTTTATGTCTTCTGCAGCTTGTCTAGAGGTCAGAAGTCACCAGTGGACGTCGTTGACATGTTCACCTCCGCATCTTTTTTGTTGTTGTTGAGACCCACCTTTCTTTTGTTGATGACCACAAAAAGTTTGGAAAAGAAAATCCAGAGGAAACATTTGCGACTTGTCATAAAATAAAAGGAGATATTACCGCTTCGGCCAAAATATAATTTACTCCGAAAGCATTTATGTGTTACTTTTTTCTTGATCAAAGGCATTTTTATCTTACTTTTTTTCTTGTCTTTTGTGATAAGTATGATGGCTCTTTAATGAAACAGGGAACTTCATGCGCCTTTACAGTCATGTTAGAAGATACTTCTATCCACGACAGTGCAGCGCGCTTAAACCCTCTCAATTCAATCTATCAGGCAGAACTTAAAGCAATACTAAATTCAATAGACTGGTTTTCGACCTCTAGATTTACATCAGTTTTAATCCTAACAGACAGCAGATCCTCACTAGATGCCCTCAAAATTATCTTCCCAAGAAACAAAATAATAAGACAGATTTATACAGAACTACAAAAAATCCCGCAGAAATCTATAAATATAGCATGGACAAAGGATCACATAGGAACAGTTGGAATGAGCGCGCAGACACCTTGGCAAAAAATGCAATTGAACACGACCACTATGATGAAATTCAACATATACCATTCCCGGATTCAGTAATTAAAAATTATATACGGGAAAAAATTATCCAAGACTGGCAGGATATCTAGGAACATTCAGTAAAAGGACGAGATACATATAAAATTCTTAACCAAGTTAACAAAGAAATTATCTGTACTTCAAGATCATCAGTTTATTACAGTAGTGGCCATGGCAGTTTTCCTGCATTTCTCTACAAAATAGGCAAATTAAATTCGGACATATGCTCCTGCACTAAAGGCCGAGGAACAGTACAACACTATATTTTTGGGAACTGCTCTCTCCTACCTAATCATTTCAAATTTAATAAAAACAAAACCTTAAGGAAAAACTTCCAGAAGATTCTACTGGATCCAGCAAACTTTTCAGCGCTAAATGAAAATTACAACATTCTTAATAAACACTACTCCTTCATAAAAAAGATTCTATAAACAGTGTCACCCATTAACTATCAAGATCATTCATAAAAGTATTAAACATCGCCTAATTAAATAACACTTTGATTTGTAAAAGTTTATGTTCATGAATTTTGGATTAAATCTCCAAATTGTGAATTTTATCTTCAAATTAAAATCTACAGTGTTTAGAACTGTAAAAATCATGCTATGAACTATGAAATTTAATGACTTTGAACTGCAAAATATAATGACTCAAAAATGTGACATATACTTTACTGAACTGTGAAATACGTAGACTATTCAACATATTAAGCTATCTAGAACTTTAAAATTAATTATAATTAATATCTCAAACTTGCTTAACAGGTTATCACTCAGAATCATAATTAAATTTAACAAGACTATTATTTCATCTAAATATCATTCAAAGTTTCGCTCAGATTTACTTATTTTTCAGATTTCAATCAATTTTGTCTCAACTAACTTTGTTTTATTACGTCCTATTAGGCCCTAATATGGATTAGTATAAATTTTTAAGAAATCTTTTAGCTAATTTAATTAAATTTAATTAACATTAAAAACACTATTTTAATTTTTCATTAAAATTTTAAATTGGCTACTTTCAAGTATTCCTATTTTAATAACTGATTGGGGTCATTCCACGTAAAATGAGCAAAAATTTAAAAAAAGTCGTGGCCACATAGTAACAGATTTTAATAAAATTTGATATACAGGTTCAATTCATATTCAAATAGAGCTCTGCAAAGTATCTTCACAAAAAATAAATTATTTTAGCAGTTTTGGACATTTAAAAAACTTGTGATAAAGAATGGCATGTGTGCAATCGTCCAAAGTTGCAGGTTTGAAGTTCTGTATCTTGAAAACTATTTAACTGAAATGAATTTTTTTTTCAATAATGTAACCTCTGAAAAATTATCTTCTTATTTATTGAGCAATAATAATCTGGTAACACCATGATTATTCTTTAATTAGTTGTAAAATTTGAAAATTTGCAAATTTTGAAAAAATTAAAAACGTAATAAAAATTAAAGGAATTCAAAAACATCTGAGAAATTAATGCCTGATGTAGTTTTACATATTAAGATCGAATTACTAAAGTTTTTAAGTTGCCATGTATTTCCTTCACCTTTAAAAAAATTTAGAAACTTTTAAAAAATGACAAAATCGTATTTTTTCCTCTTATTGACAGGTAAAAAAAAATAATGAAGGAAATGTCCCACATTACAGATATTGCACAGACATAAAGATCAATAAGTCCATAATCTGCTAAAAAAATTTCAAGTATGCCTTTTTGATTCCTAACGCCACAAAATTGGGTTAAAAAAGGCAATATTAACTACATTCCATGAGCTATTTTTTTTAATTCGCGCGCGTTTCTTAAAATATTGCACGATTTCAAGGTGAAAAAATTTAGTGCTGCCATCTATTTTCTGTATGTGGGTTTAGAAATTAATATATAATTTTCTGTTCAATTGAGCTTTTTTTTCTACTTTAATTAAAAATCTTCTTGAGGAAAAAATAAACTGAAAGCAAGTATAAAAGTTTTTATATTTAAAATATACACTGTTATCTATAATATTAAAAGAATTAAAAGTTTAAAAAAGCTTTCTTTCACGTCGAAACAAGTGATAGAAATATTGCATTTTATCCTCAACATTTTTTACTATTTATTTTTTTTTCTCATTAAGGAATAAAAAAGGCAAGAATGAAAGTTTAAATATTTAATATGTATACTTTTAGCTATAACGTCAAGCAATTTTGATATTGTAGGAGGTGTCCTTCATCTCAATAGAAATGTTGCATTTTTCCCTCAAATTTTTTCAAAAATAATTTTTTTCTCATTAAGGAATAAAAATACAATTACTAACATACGTCAATCTGTTACTTATTGTTCATCCCTAATTATAAATAATTTTTAACATAGTCTTTGCATACTTAAGGCTAATAACCAAAATTGAAACTTCAAGCATGTAGCCAAAACCACGATTTTGCATCCACTTTTAATATAAATTTTAATACTTAAATAAACAATCCTAAAATCTATTATTTTACATTTACTCATAAATAGATATGATCTACTTACAAAATGATTTTCGTTAAAATCTGTGACATGTCTGCCACAGGCGATTTGCTCATTTTGTATGGAATGACCCATTGATGATCTGTAATATCTTAAAAATCCAAAATATTGTTTTATTTGGGCTCGCCCAGCTTAAGCAACATTGGATAGCTCTTGTGATATGATTGTACAATTTTAATTGAAAATTCAATGGGGGGGGGGGGTCTTCCTACCTGCTGAGGCCTCCGGGCCCGTCTGGTGTCTGGGGGTTTCGCGGGAAGGTGGATATGGGTTTTTCCCCTCGTGGACATTTAGCTCCTATACCGCAAGGTTGGCTGTCCACGAGTGGGTGATTTCTGTTTCTGTGATAAGTATGAAAAAGAAAGTTTTCTAAGATTGGAAAAACTGGAATACGGCTAATACCCTATTAATGGTAGTTATCGGCTATGACAGTAAAGCTGATGATATAGGGAACCCCATAGTTATTTTTTGTGGATGGTAGCGTAAAACATTGGATGTTTTAATACAAACAATTCAGAAAAAGTACTATTTATTGGAAAATTGACCACTAATATATATTTTTTTTTCTGTTAAACAATTATTATATTTTAAATAACATATCTATTGTTATAATTAAAATAATAAATATTTGTAAAAAATCACCATAAAAAAAATACATAGGACGCGTTTCGAGCTAAAAATATTAACAGCTCGTCATCGGCTACAGTAAACACGTGTCCGTAAGAGGGGGGGGGGGGAGGCAAGGTCAAAAATGAACTTATGGTCAGTTCATTTTTGACCTTGTCCCCTTACGGACACGTGTTTACTGTAGCTGATGACGATCTGTTAATATTTTGAGCTCGAAACGCGTCCTATGTATTGTTTTTATTTTATGGTGATTTTTTACAAAGATTTATTATTTTGATTGTTTCATGTCGGTGCTGTTTCGCTGTCCATCGTTCTAGTACACTTTGAAAAACGCTCTTTAAAATAAGTATTGTCATAGTTATAACAATTTTAAGAAAATAAATGTAAGCCTTAAATGTTTTGTTACTACAGATTTACTTAAAGGCATCTATTTATGAAAAGAGTTAACAGTGAAAGATTAGAAACGATAAATTCTTAACTTAACTACTTTTTTCCTTTTCCTTAATCCTAGAAAAGCAGTGTTGGTTTTTTACAACAGAAAATAAGTTTTAGTTGCATGCCGCATAATTTTTTTCTCGATGTTTTGTAAAAGTACAGATATCTGATATATAGCAAGCTGTGCTGTTTCATGTACCATTCAGTTGTTTTCCGATTTTTCTGTTTGTTAAAGACCTTTTATAATCTACGAGACATTATAATCAGCTACTCATTCGCGGGTAATTTTCTCCAATAACTCCTATAATAACTTTTAATAGAATCATGCATAGGTGGAACAGTACACGACCCAAATCCGAAAATTCTGTTTTAAGTCAACCCAAAACCCGACACAAACACGACACGCTTCAGTTTAAGCATTAATAACGAATTACGCGCATTAATGTTGAAATTTATAGTTTATTCATTTGAAAATGTGCAGGAAATTTTATTTAAAAATCGAGTCAACCCAATCGCTTCACGAAATAGACAATCCTAACCCGAGAACGCAGGTCAAGTAGGTTTTAGGTAAAATTGGGTTGTTGAATACGGTGTCGGACTCTCTACCCGATACAAAAATATGTTTTCTTAATTAAAAACTGTTTTTATATTTTGGTTTGGTTTCCTCCTCTTGTTTCTTTGATCCTCACATTTTGAATGACTAATCTGATAGCTAATTTAACCCCCTCGAGTCTGCATCTTTTGAAGGTGCATATATTAATCCATGGTCCCGAATAATAATCCCCCTAGTCCCGGTTAATCATATAATTTAAGACTGTTCTCAAGTTTGAACTCATTACACTCTGGCACATTAAAGAAGTCATTTTATCCTCAAACAAGATAAAGTTGTAGGTTTTTTTATACTATGAAACCAATCATAATTTCCCATTTTTTAATGCAAAAAAGGTAAAGGATATTTGAAAACTTAGCGTCAATCAGATTTTGAAACTTGTATCGGAACATGATAGTTTGAGACCGGATGTCAAATCGTTCAGAATTTAAAATGTAAGACATTTATTTTTAGGGTTCGTTAATATCATGAAATTTTCGGAAATATATAAAAAATAAAATCCGGTATTTTTATATATTTGCAATATATTAGCACATTTAACTTCTAAATTTGAAACTTTTAACTACATAAAATAAATAAAGACAGACTTGAAAACAGTTTTAAAAAATTTTAAAAAGTTAAAAATACTAAAATCATTAAAAATACATTCAGTAGACGTTTAGACAAGCAACCGTAAAGCCCCGTCAGTACAATTTAACTATTGTAAAACAAACAACAGAACAAATCATGTACAGTTAAACTTTAAGTTATTTTTATTTATTTTTAAATATATCCGATATTTTCAAAATAGTCAACTTCCTGCTAATTATAAATATTTTCAGATTTAGTATATGTTGGAAACTAAAACGTTTTGCACTTAACAAGAAAATTCAATGAATATTTTTCTCAATATGTATCTCAATATGTATTTTTTTTGTCTTTTTTCGCTTACATAACAAAATTGAAAATCACTAACTAAAAACAGAAACAATTTGCATTCATTAAAAAACAAACTACAGGATTCAGTATCAAGAATGAAGAATATTTTAAATCCCGCAAAAAATTTTAAATACAAAATATTTTCTTTTAATTGAAAGTTTTGAACATAAATGTAAGCTTGTCTGGTTTTCCATTCCCTACATGTTGTCAACAAATTTAAACTAAACAACAACCAGACCATAGAAGATTCTTTGTAATAAAGCTGTTAATAAATGATTGTATAAATTAGAAAGATTATCTTAAAATAGCTGTTCTAAGTTAATGTTTTCACAAAATTAAGAATAGCAAATTAAGAACTAATCCTCGAATGCATAGCCTGGAAAGATTTTTTGCGCGTTAGGGAGTACTGAAAAACCATTACCATAGGCAAAAGTACTTTATATACAGAACGATAAAATCAATAACTGTTGAAAAATTCATTTAAATAAACAATTTTAATAACCATTTAAATGACCAATAGTTAATCATCTGTTTTGGCAAATATAAAAAATATCAAATATATGAAAATACCAGAAATGTAAAAAAAAAGTCCTTCCGGCCAGTGCCGGGAGGAAGAGGTAGCTTTCATATTCCTTATTTTAAAAAAGCCAACTTATATTATTCAAACACACGAAGCTCAATTAAGTGGAAACCGAATGTAGGAGATTCAATACTAATTTTTATCAATACTAAATCATTATGAATGAGAATTTCGCGAAATTAGTCGGCTTTATCCAAGCTGCTTTTATTTAAAGTAACTTATATTTGGCTGCCAAATTCGGCGATTTCTTAAAGTGCCTGCCATTTTAAGACAACATGGTGGATGAGGCTAACCAGTGAACTTGGTCGAGACCTTAGTAATTGCTGTGCACATGCTCACTCACATCGGAATCGGTTGATATATACGAGTGCTGTCGCAGGCAAAAAATCAGATTTTTCAAAATGTCACCTACGTTAGAAATTGAAACTGCTGTATATGAGCCATTTTTTAAGATAAAGACAAACAAAAAATGCTCCTGAATCCTTATATCAAGGTCAAATACTTAAGAAAGAAACCTTTTTCAATTTCTAATTTTTTTGCACCTCACTTTAAATATATATAATATATTTTTTAATTTAATGGCCGCCATTTTGAAACAAGATGGCTGATGAAGCTGGCCAGCGAACTTGGTCGAGATACTGATGTATACTATCCACATGCCTTCTCCCATGGAAATAGGCGAATACGTGTGTCAAAGTATTAGCCATGCTAGAAATTCAAAGTGCTATAATTCAACCACTTTTTAAGATATAAGCAAAAGAACAAATTTTCAGAAACAAAAACTGCTCCAGAATCTTTGTATCAAGGCCAAACACATAAAAAAAAATCTTTTTCATTTTCCAATTTTTTAATACCTCATTTTAAATTTTAAATTACATTTTTTTTAAAAAAATGGCAACCCTTTTGAAACAAGATGGCGAATGAAGCTGGCCAACGAACTCGGTCGAGACATTGGTATGTACTATGTACAGACCAAGTTACATTCAAATCGGTTCATAAATACGCCTGTTATCGCGTGACAAAAATCAGGTCGTTTTAAAATGTCAGCCACAATAGAAATTCAAAATGTTATAATTCAGCCATTTTTTTAGATATAGACGAAACAAAACCTGTTCCGGAATCTTTGTATTAAGGTCAAACACATACGAAAAAACTCTTTTTTATTTTCCAATTTTTTGGTATCTCATTTTAAATTTAATTTTTTTTAAATTTTTTTAAATGGCCGCTATTTTGAAACAAGATGGCGGATGAAGCTGGCCAACGAACTCGGTTGAGTTATTTGTATGTACTATGTACACACCAAGGTACATCCAAATCGGTTCATAAATACGTCTGTTATCACGTGGCAAAAATCAGGGCGTTTCAAAATGTCAGCCACACTAGAAATTCAAAATGCTATAACTCAGCCATTTTTTAAGATATAGACGAAACAAAAACTGCTCCCGAATCTTTTTATCGAGGTCAAACACATAAGAAAAAAATATTTTTTCAATTTTCAATTTTTTGGTACCAATTTTCAAATTTAAATTTTTCTTAAAATTTTAAATGGCCGCCATTTTTAAACAAAATGGCGGATGAAGCTGGCCAACGAACTTGGTCGAGACATTGGTCTGTACTATGTATAAACGAAGTTACATCCAAATCGGTTCATAAATACGCCTTTTATCGCGTGACAAAATTCAGGACGTTTCAAAATGTCTGCTTCGCTAGAAATTCAAAATGCTATAACTCAGCCATTTTTTAAGATATAGACGAAACAAAAACTGCTACGGAGTCTTTGTATAAAGGTCAAATACATAAGAAAAAGATATTTTTCCATTTTCAATTTTTTCGTACCACATTTCAAATTTTAAATTTTTTTTTAATTTTTAATGGCCGCCATTTTGAAACAAAATGGCGGATGAAGCTGGCCAACGAACTCGGTCGAGACATTGGTATGTACTATGTACACACCGAATTACATCCAAATCGGTTCATAAATACGAGAGTTACAGTGTGACATATGTCAGATATATATATATATATATATATATATATATATATATATATATTGATATATATATATATATATATATATATATATATATTGATATATATATATATATATATATATATATATATATCAATTTTGAACGGAGGGTGGTTTCGGGGTCTGGGGGTCATGATCGATGAAAATATACCAAAATTTTTTGAAATCGCTTTCCTCCGAACGGCTGCAATAGGTAGCTTTTGTAAAGAAAGCTACCTAAAACGTTATTTTGAAAATAATATCGGATATATATATAATGATACATATATATGTATATCTATAACCGAACCCTGTTTATTTTTAAATCGAAAACGCCTTTCACATCTAAAGCACATCAATGATAAAATGTGAAGATTTCATGCACATATGAATAAAGGCGACTCCGCGATTCCATAAAAACGATGCATATTGCTAAATACAAATTTATTTATATTATTACTATTATTATTATTATTATTATAAAATAAAGATTAACCTTTAAACACCTGCACTACTACTTAAATTAAGGGCATTTACTGAACATTACAATGGTTTTATTTAATTGCATGTTTTACAAAATATATTGGAACTTATCTTTCAAAAAGAATATAGGAATACTTTCTTTTTTTTCTGATCAGTGGACCAACTGTCCTACTTCTAAGCTGCTAAAGTGAAATGATTTTATTTTCCCAATCTTAAGAATGTTTATATGTACTAATCTAAAGCATAAAACGATTTAATGACAATATACACTGTAAAAAACATGTGTTTCTTAAATCTCAAAAAATATAATATAGCCACGGACGACATATACTTCTTCCGAAATGTACAGGATTCCGAAAAACGTTCTCTGTCTTCAAAAACCACAGAAACCAATATATTTAAAATATTTAAAGAAACATTTATAAAAACAAAGTTCCTTTTGTTGCCACTGATTTTCAGAAAAGTTTCCGAGTAGTTTTTTTAATGCATCAATGAGTTTTCTCAACTCAGAATACCGGTTTTTCCGATACTTCCAATTCTTAAGACTGAGGAGGGTTGACCCACTTTTTACAAAATGATTTTTTATTTTTTAAATATTGAACCTAGAATAAAGTTTTATATATCATTTTATTTGTTAGGCAATCAGTTATAAAATAAAATTGCGACATAAGTCTAATATATAAGAAACTTAGATTGATTTTATTCATGAGGAAATAATGGATCAAGTCTCCCTACACGTGGGAGGTTTGACCCACTATGTGGGAGGCTTGACCCAATTTATCTTATATTGAAATATTTAATTAAATTCATGTAAAGCGCAAATAATTGTACAAAAATTACTTTCAGTGACATAAATATAATATAAAGATGCTTAAAATACAAATTTGAATGAATGAAAATACAAATTAAAGAATAACTTTATTTGGCACCTCACCTGACGTGCAATATTTAAATTTAAATTACAGTGTTTTTCTTCTGGACAATTCTCGAATCAGCGCTTAGAAAATAATAACAGCATATAAATCCTACTGATGACAGCCTTGTATTGGTAGAAAACGTTCCAGCTTTTTCTGATGTTTAAGATATTTTTAATTTGTGTTTTAAATATCTTTATGTTATATGTATGCACCTGAAAGAAATTTTTGTACATTTATTTGTGCTTTATATGTATTTTAATTATTTAACACAAAGCGAATATAGCACTAGAATTTTAATTTTTATTTTATTGAAATATTTGGTAAGAGATATAATATCAGTTAAAAAAGCAAAACAAAACAAAAATAATAATGAAGTACTATTAGCTTAAATTACGAGCTGAAATTTAAAAAAGCAATTTAACAAATTACAACGACCATTTGGAAAATGATTTTTTCGAAGACTAAAATTTAAGACATAAAAAATCGCACGGAGTTGATCATACATTACGTACGCCATGAATTAAACATTAATAGTGTTATTACACGTAAAAATTGCAAGCGACAAAAATCGCCTGCGAGTCGTCCGATTTCTTAAAACTTACGTATTATCCACCTGAAACTTACGTATTATCCAAGCATTTCATTGGCTGTTCGGGAAAAGGCTTTTCCATCGTCAGATTTCCAAGAAATCTGATGGCCAATTTTAAATGAAATTTCATTCTTAAACTTCTAAACATCCCACAATATTACTTTTTACAGCGTCCTATAGAGAAAGACATGTACTTTTAAATGCAATTTGTTTGAAAGCTGTATCTCAATTTGTTACTGATTTTTTTTTTTTTTTTTTTGAATTTTTTATTATTTTTTTGTCATAGTGGCAACAGATGTATCCATCTCTGTTCAAAGTAAAGGGAAATACAGATTACTGTATACACGAATCAGAAAACGAATAAAATGCGGATTAAACCAATAAAAAGCTTCATATATGCATTTGATTTCCTACCCTGACGAGGACAATAACTATTTTTCCAAATGGTTAATAACTTTATGCTACAAGGTTTAATTATTATAAAAAATATTTTTTGAAAATATGGTGCTTAAACAAACCTGTTTAGAGGGAATCGCAAGACACAGAAGAAAAATTCCGTTTTAAACAGGATTTTGATTGAGCAGGTCGAATTGCACAGCAGGGAAAATGAAATTTGAACATTTACGACAGTATTCCTTTAGTTCTTTTTCATAGGGTTTCATGTATTTTTATGTCCATATTTAGAAGCCACTCTCCGGCTTTTTATTTTTTTGTCTTCTTGTCCTACATTTTGTGACACTCGACCTGGTAACACTAGTTGTCACATAGTTTGACGTCATCTCACAGTGTTGATCTTGTGAAATTTGTCTACGTACCTTCCTAAAGTTTTTCGATCAATGCTATGTTTTATTGCAACCGCATGAACACTTAACTTATCATTAACAATTCTTAAGACTGCTTTCATTCTTTCTACTTCTTTCTAATCTTTTCTATTCTTTCTATTTACCTACAGTAGGTAATTTTTAAATGAAAAAAGTTCCTATCAACTTTTAATTTTATAATTTTTGAATTTATATTTCATTCATTTTTTTCTTGCAGTGGATACTATAGTGATTTTTTTCATCTTCCTTTAATCAGTTTTAAAATTTCCCTTCCTATCATCCCATTTTATTGTAGTTTTACAGAATAAATTTACATTCTTTCAGATATATAACCATTAACCTTCCATTATGTACAGTGTATAATAAAAAGATTTCCAAAACCACTTAATTAACGATGCCTTAACAATCTGGTCAACCTAAGAATCTAAAAAGAATCTAAAGAATACCACATTGTTATGTTGAGCCTACCTTACTGTACAATCTTTATGTCTGGAATGAAAGCTCAACATTTCTGCATTACCTAAAACCTACTTATTTAAATTTCTATGATATATTTCATATAAGAAAAGCTTACAAAATGTTTCTAGAAAACACAACTTTTAAGTTGAAACCTCTTCACAGTTGATTTGTCCCACACCTGTTTCAATTATCTGCATGACACAAAGACTGTTGTTTGAGCATTTCAGCAGCTTTGGTTGGCAACAGTTGGCAAAACTCTGAAATTCTTTTAAATATGAAAATTGAGGGGTGGGTGAAGCCCCTATGGTCAACCATCCCTAGTCTCCCCTAAACATGTTCAACAAACGTATTTTATAGACCGGCATGATAAATTAACGGAATTTTAATTAACATTAAATTTAATATTATTTTGTTACTCTTTCATGTATAATTCAAATTACGCAGCTTTAAAGTTTTATTGATAACACTGATAAACAAGAAATTTTTTCTTGGAAAATTTTAACAGATTTAAGTAACCATACCCTTGGGAATTTAGGAAATATTCACAAAAAGGCGAAGTTGGTTTCCGTTTCAGAGATATCTGTGTTTAAATATATCTCATTATGTTATTTTATTGCCTTTGAAAGTGCTTTGTTTCTACAGTATAATGACTCTGAAAATGAACAAATATCTGCTACTTATAATACATCTAGGCACCAATAAGATGTGTTTCGTCCATGTGAAAAATGCAGCACAGAAGCGCCACCTGTTGGGCGATTTACACCAAAACATAATCAGCACCAATTCATATGAAGGACTATTTTAACTTTGTATATTTTTTACAGGGGAGGGAGAAAGCAGAAATAGATATATATAGATAGAATAATGCAGTGTTCGTACACATTTCTTTAAATAAAAACCAAGGACTTTTCAGTACTTTCAAGGACCAAAAAAAGGTAAGGACCTACACATTAAATAAACTAATAAATTATAATATGCATTTTTTAATAAAGATTTTCATTTTTGTAAATACAAGTTATAAACATTCAAATGGCCAGGAAGAGGGGGGGGGGGATTTCAGCGTGTGGCAGAAGAAATTTAGAAAATTTTTAAATAACAAATACAGTAGACGACAAAACTAGTCGGATGTGCCAATCCCAAACGTTTGTATTTTATTTTTAAGTGTAACTATAAAAAAAAATCATCCAAAAAAAAGTATATTACTTGGGAAATCGACCGCTAAATAAATTTTTCCTATAAAGAAAATATCCTCTTTGAAGTAAAATATCAATTGTACTAATGCATTTTAAAATAAAAAACCATCATAATTTTAATGGGTTTAAAAAATGAATATTATACATTTCGCCTAAAGTATTTTATTACGACCGATTTACTTAAATGTATCTATTTCTAAAAAATATTTAGCATTTTGAGATATTTCAAACGAAGATACTTAAAGATAAAAGAATAAACATTTCTTATCTCTACTTTAAACTGGTTAATATTTTTCTATTTTAAAGATGTAGAAATAGCAGACTTAGTTTCCATGTAGAAAATGATTCTAGATTTATTCATCCATTACTTTCTTTTTTTCGATGTTGTATCAAAATATAGCTCACGGAAAAAAACAATTTCTAGGGATATGCCACGGTCATTTAAACATTTATCTATACCAGGGATGGCGAACCTTTTTGAGTTTTCGTGCCAAAAATTTCAAAATAATTATGTACAGTCGTGGGAAAAAAAAAGTAAACATCCCCTACTAACTCATCAACAAATTATCGTAGAAGAAAGTTACTGGTACCGAACGATTGGAAATAAAGTCTACTTTTAAATGATATAGATAAAATTTCCTTAGGGGTCATCTACATATTAAAACGAACCATAACTTCATTTTTTGTTCAACTT
Source organism: Maratus speciosus (assembly GCA_963932465.1). Classification (NCBI taxonomy): domain Eukaryota; kingdom Metazoa; phylum Arthropoda; class Arachnida; order Araneae; family Salticidae; genus Maratus; species Maratus speciosus. The sequence continues at coordinate 50,822,236 of OZ010791.1, forward strand.
TGTTTTTTTCAATAGCAGTACAGAATTCTGACAGCATAAATGAACTCTACACCCATCAATTAGCCTAAAAACAAATTTTTATGCAATTCGTACCATAAGTTTCCGAGAAATTAATTATTTTAAAACGAGCGTATATTAAGGGCTGTATCCAAATTGAAGTTCCGTAATCAATTGTTAACCGAGAGAGCCCCCATCTGGATCAAGGCACCTTAAAAAGTCAATGAAGCCTGCTAGATTACAGGACAGCAGAAGAAATTTCAAAATATCTAGTCACTTCTATTATAGACCCTTAAACCATCATTTTGTCGTTTTTTAAGCATAATTTGAAAACTATTTGGAAGAAAAATGTGAAATTTTGGATTTCCATAAAGCAGGACTCAATAAATCTAAATCCATCAAAAAAAATTGTAGGTTGCAATTCATAATTTTTTTGAATATTAATTTCGTAATTCATAATTCATATCATAAAATTATAAAAATTGCAAATCCAGTGTATTTATGTTTGGGTATATTAGTATTATTGCTATACAAAAAATTAGCACATTAGGAGCATAATTTCAGGAGATATAAATAAAAATATGAAAATGTAATTTAACATTAGAAGCACTCAATTTTGAATGTTTATAATTCAAAAACTTATTATTCAAATGACTTGAAATTCAGTGTCTAGGAATAGTTTGAACCGAAGATTTGAAATATCTCGTTAAAATTGAGTATTGTCATTAAAAAAAATGAAGTTATGGTTCGTTTTAATATGTAGATGGCCCCCTAAGTAAATTTTATATACATCATTTAAAAGTAGACTTTATTTCCAATCGTTCGGTACCAGTAACTTTCTTCTACGATAATTTGTTGAGGAGTTAGTAGGGGGTGTTTACTTTTTTTTTCCACGACTGTACCAACATTCTAACGTGCCAGAAATATTTTAACGTAGATAAAATCAATAATTAATATTTATAGAATTTTTAATTAAATATTTTACATTTATACTAAATTCGATTTCTAACTTATTTATTATGCTGTATATACTCAACAATATAGCCGTGTCGCATCGAATTTCGTATTAATTTTAATAATCTATAAATGAGATTTTCTTTTATTGTATACTTGCAAATCAGATCATTTTTAGTTCTTCAGGCAGAAGCAGGTTCAATTAAAGGATTATTTTAAAGTAAGTTATATACCTGTTACACAAAACTGTACTTAAGTGGGAAAAAAATATAAAATGGATTGTTCTCCATAAACTGAATATAATCTAGAACATTTTTCGCGTGCCAGAGAGGTTTTTCTCATGTACCAAGTTCGGCACGCGTGCCATAGGTTCGCCATCCGTGATCTATACTGTAAGTCTTCAACTCTATGTCCAAAAATACTATACAAAAGACTGTTTTAACATTTAATGTAAAAACACCCAATTAAAAAAGTTATCCTTTAAGACAAATTTCAACACCTTCCACCATTAAGAAGGTCTTTTGTATTTAGGTTTACAGGAGCTATGTACCTCCAACATTCCTTTAGGATGAAACATATTAAATTATTAATTATTTCCCATAAAAAAGCACAATTAAAAAAAAAAGATCTTTTTACGTGGCTGTACGGGAGAGTAGTACACAGTGAGGCATGGTACACAGTGAGACAGCAACAATTTTGACATATAGTTATAAATTTTTCTTCTAGCTGGCACTCACATATAACCACCTCATCTTATGCAACACGTGGATTAGTTTCGGCACTTCGGTTACTCGTCCAACAAAATAGTAAGTAATTCTTTATTTTACAGGGGTTAAAGTTACATAAACGTGCATTTTAGAGTTTATTTCCTTCATTATGGCATATAATTACTTAACCAAACCTAGCTATATCTAATGATAGGCTATGTCGACAAAATGACACAAGCATTCAAAGCGATGAAACTGATGAAGAAACAGATATGGCATCCATTTTGTTACAACGTGACGAAAGTGCACAGTAAGACACACAGTTGTGGTACACAGCGAGACGTGTTTCACTGTGTGCACACAGGTCGCTCTAGATGATTCTTCTGATGACGATGAATCATTTAGGTTTCAGGAAGTACAACGGGAGCCTGTCGTTCGTAATATGTTCTTGTGCGATTTCTAAAAAGTGTATTCTATGTAGGAAAAATCTTAACCTATAATAATGGAGATAGTGATTTTGAAGTGATATATCTTCGAAGAGTGTGAAAGCGGCAGACTTCGTGCATCATGTTCCAGATGTGGTGTCTGTTAATGAATCAGACACTTCAATGATACTACCAGAACTACAATTTATAATAATAAAGCAACTAGCAGGATAGAGTCAAAACACTATATTAAAAACTAGTGTCGTGTAGGAAATTTTCACCGTTTTATTAATAAACTTTACAACATACTTATAACTACTTAGCAGGTATGCCACCTTTTAAGTAGTTATAAGTATGTTGTAAAGTTTATCAACGAACAGGATACCACCGGTCTTCGATTTCTTTCGGAAATTTGGATGTACATTGAGCTACACACTGCCTTTGTTAGGCATACTCTTAAGCCTTTATTTAACAGGGATAACTACAGTTTCATTACCCCAATCCACAACAAGTGTTAAGTTAAGCTCAAAATGTGGTTGAATTGTTAATAATAATTGTACGTGTAACTATTGAAATTTACTTTTTGCTCTATCGATACTACTCGACACCCAAAATGTCAGATTAAACTCCAGGCGATAAACATGATTTCAGGCAGTAATAAAGACATTATTACACTGAAACAAATTATGGATACAGTGTAAAAATGTATGATTCATGAAAATATATACATTGTTTCACTGTGTACCATTTGTAGTACACAGTGAGACAATTTCCGATGCTCCGTTATCGTGCTTTTATGCTTCTATAAATACATTTTTAAAAACCTTTTATGTATTAATGTGTAGCGTATTTGTGCTGCTTTAAGATGTAGCAATTTTTTTTTTCAAAAGAATTAAAATAGTCGCCATACGTTAAATAATAATATTTTTCGTCTCACTGTGTACTACCCTGCCTTATATATTAATGTTTATAGAGCAAGCATCCAAAAATCTCTTGAAATATTAGTAGCTAATTTAGAAAATGCAATTGCCACGAAAAAGCAGAAAAGAAATAATATTTAAAAAAATAATTAAAAGATTACACATCCAATTTTCGAAACTTTACCCTTTATTTTATATTTTAATACATTTTACATATAAGGATTGTTTGTTTGTATTTGAATCTTCAGACACTATTTTATACGCAGGGTGAGATTTTATTTCAGGATCAAACAGTTTAAATTAATAATTTATTTTTGTAATTTGACACAATTTAAATTCAATGAGTGCATGGATAAATGTGTATAGATCGGGCATAAAGAAAATTTCTTAACATATTCGTAGCTAGTCTAGAAAACGCAATCGCCATGCAAAAAAAAAAAAATAAATAAAAAATTAAAACATAATAAAAGATTACGCATTCAATTTTCAAAAGGTTATCTTTTAATTTATATTTCTACACCTTAAATATATAAGAAGGATTGTTTGTTTGTATTTAAGTTTACAGGCCTTTTTTATATGTACTCTGCGATTTTACATTACGATGAAACAGCTTAAATTAATAATTGTTTTCTAACTTATTATATATGTTGACAAAATTTAACTTCAATAACTGCATGCATTAATGTTTATAGATAGGAGATCTCTCTGATAGAAGAAGATAGAAAATCTCTTGAAATTTTAGTAGCTAGTCTAGAAAACGCAATCGCCATGAGAAAACAGAAAAAAAATATTTAAAAATATTTAAAAATATATTAAAAGATTACACATTCAATTGTCAAAACGTTATCATTTAATCTATATTCCAACTCCTTACACATATAAGAGGGATTCTTTGTTTGTATTTATGCTTACAGGAGCTATTTTATATGTAGGGCGCCATTTCACTTAAGGATGGAACAGTTTAAATTAATAATTGTTTTCTATATGTTAACAAAATTTAACTTCAGTAACTGCGTGCATTAATGTTTATAGATCAGACATAAAAAAATCTCTTGAAATGTTAGTAGCTAGTCTAGAAAACGCAATCGCCATGAAAAAACAGAAAAAATAATATTTAAAAAAACAATAAAAGATTACGCATTCAATTTACAAAACGTTATCCTTTAATTTATATTTCAACCCCTTCCACATATAAGAAGAATTGTTTGTTTGTATATCGAGTTTGACCGTGGTCTGTATTTAAGTTTACAGGCTCTATTTTATATGTAGGGTGCGATTTTACTTTAGGATGAAACAGTTTAAATTAATAATTGTAATCTATATGTTGACAAAATTTAACTCCAATAACTGCATGCATTAATGTTTATAGATCGGACATTTAAAAAAATTACTTGAAATTTTAGTAGCTAGTCCAGGAAACGCAATCGCCATGAAAAAACAGAAAAAATAATTAAAAAAAAAATAAATAAAAGATTACGCATTCAATATTCAAAACGTTATCCTTTAATTCATATTTCAACCCCTTCCACATATAAGTAGGATTCTTTGTATTTATGTTTACAGGAGCTATTTTATACACAGGGCGCTATTTCACTTAAGTATGAAACAGTTTAAATTCATAATTATATTTTATTGGCACAAATGTCTTGGAAATTCACAAACTTTTCCATGTGTAACCAATTTGTTTTATAATACCAATTAGTAATTGCTCTCTTAGAGTTGAAATTATTTAAATCAGTTCCATTTAGATTTGTCTCTATTAAATTTTGTAAGCTATCTCTTTCTAATCGGTTTCTTACACTATGTCTTATCGGGTTCAGATGAAAAATCCTTTCTCATACGAAGTTGTTGCAGCAGTGGAAAAATTACTGTCCAAATAAGTTTATTTAAATACAAAAATGATTGTATAAACTGTTTATGAGTTTATCATTATTTTATGAAAAAACAATATATATATCGATTGCCATAAATGCACTTCAAAAAATACGCTTAAAAAAAAAAAAAAAAAAAAAAAACTCTTGAAAACTGAAATGGTTTTCAGAAAATAAATATTACACCTACTGCCTCAAATGTTTTATTGCTATCGATTTACTTAAATGCATCTGTTTTGAAAAGAGAAAACATTTTGAGATATTTGAAAGAAAGATATTTAAAGATAAAAAATAAACAGTTCTTATCTCTGCTTTCAACTACTTAGTATATTTTTCTTTTTTTAAGAACTGGAAAAGCAGTTTCAGTTTCCTTGTAGAAAGAGATTGTAGTTAATCATCCAATACGTTTTTCATGATGTTGTATCAGAATATAGCGCCTAGGGGAATATTTTTCTAGCAATATTCTATGATCATTTTACATGTTGGGAATGATCTAACTGAAGCACAGAAAATATTACATAAATTATTAATTTCTACACACAGAATTTTTTCCTGTATGCCGTGCGATATTATTTACCTCAAAATTTACATTAAAAAGAGATCTGCGCGTACTACATGACTATTTATAACTGACTATTTGACTGACTTCTGTATACATGAACATTGGTTGCTCCATAAAACGGTCGGATTGCAATTTTTATTTAAATTTATGTAACCGCGAAACATTCAACTTGGAATATGATAACTTCTTAAATTAAAACAATGTTCTTTAATTGATTTTGACGGAAAATGATGGCACAACATTAAAAAAGCCTTTACCAACTATTATGTTTGTTAAAGTTTTTTTTTATATTACGTAAATTCTTTTTAAATATTATGATTAACTTAGTACTATTTTTTTAGTTACGAAATTAACTCATATAAGTAATTAATGTAATATTTTAAAATTGCCAAAATTGAAAATAATGAAGAAGAACCCCTTGAACTAATATTTTTAGCGATATTTTTTTACCTCAAAATTTGCATTAAAAAGAGATCTGCGCGTATTACATGACTATTTATAGCTGACTATTTGACTGACTTCTGTATACATTAACATCGGTTGCTCCATAATCACTGACTGTGAATTTTCAAACTGATTCGACATTACATCTTTTTTTCTTTTTTTGTCCCTTTTAAAAAATCTGGATAATCTCTAAAACATTTTTCTTAACTTTTCATATAATGTTTAAATAATTTTCTCTTTTTCTTCAATACTGTTTTGGCTTATTTTTCATTCAATTATATTAAATAAAAAAATAATAAAAACTCCTGAGCCAAGATACTTAAAATTTTGTGATGGATTTTTTTTTTTTTTTCAAAATGCTTTTCTGCAAAATACTTTTAAAACACATTTTTACTTACCTACGTGATCATACTCATTGTCTTTCAAACAGAATTAAGTTCGGGTTAAAAGAGGCACATCTCTAAAGAAGAACGAGCGAACGAAAAATTCTAAAGTTTGTAAAAAGTATTTCATAAAAATATATTTTAGTATGGAGGGTATACCATAAGTTCGTTCACATTTCAATTAAAAAAAATAATAATCATATTGGAATGACATTGATACCGTACGACTTTACAAAATGTAACACTTTTCGATAAAAAGGGGAAAAAATAGTTCAGAACCCCATAGATACACTCAAATTTTAAAATAAATTATCACAATGTCGTATTTGACAGCATCATAAAAGCAAGGCACGTAGGAAAAAATAGTTTAACATGTATTTTTCTTTTTTAATTTAATTTAATTTAATTTTTATTTATTTATTTATTGCTAGAAAATATCCGAAACTTTGACTAAACCACCACTCTCTTACCACTCTCTGACACGGTAATTAGTTTTTTTTACGAATCTTTGAAATGCGACAGGACATTTCCGACACCCTGTAGTATATAAACAAAGTTGTGTATTTATTTTCTATAAAGATTAAAATAAACTCTAATTATCTCCTTACCAAAATCATTTTCTTTCATGATATTTCCATTTAAAGAAACATTTTCTCAAATTTATCCATATACAGTAAATTTTTAAGTTGTGGAAATAAAAGTTTTGTGATTTCAAAGCTCTTGAACCAGTAATGAACAAAAATATTGTTATTTTTAAAATTAGATCCAAACAATCCTAAATTCTAATCTGCCAAATAATGCAGATATAAAATCTGAAAGCATAACACAATATTGCGTTAGCACTTGGACACTGATTTGATATGTCTCCTTGATATGTCAAGGGCAAGGTTTTCAACTCAGAACTATACTAACTTCAAACTTATTGTTTACATAGCATTGTTTTCAATTACGGAGATTAAAAGTTAGAAAAAGAAAGAAATTGAAATACTCGTTTAGATTTTACTTTGTTTAATGATTTCAAATCATGTTTTTTCGTTCATGCTTCTTTTTTTTTCAATTGCGTATTGTTGTTGAAGTAAATATAGTTTGGTATTGAATATGACTTTGAACCTTTAATGAACAAGTACAGCTTTGCTATGAATTGATTTAAAGTAAATCATATCTCTATTAGATTGAATCACGAAGATAAAAAATACTAAATTTATATCGCAAGATACCGTTAAGCCGATTGTTTAAAAAGTATTTTCCTCGCTTGATAATGCAAAAATTTGGCGCATTTACTAACTAATTTTTGAATATAAAATCATGGATTGATAAGAGTGGTTATTGAAATTAATTGGTTTGTTGGTGTTGCTTATGACGGTCAATTATTTAACACGAAGGATATAGGCCCGAAGAAGGGGGGGGGGGGAGGTGCACTCCCTGGGGGGTCTCGAAATGAATTGGAATTGAATAGATGTTTTCAATTTTGGATGAATGTACTAGATCTTGAGTTTTAACATACTGCTCGCTCATGCATAACATACTGCTCGCTCTCTATTACTCAATTGATTCAATTCGGTTCAAAGTGCCAAATTTTGACAGACTTTTTCGAAAAATCTTCTACTTTTATTGAAAAATTGAAAACACTATTCAATTTCATAGTCTCTGAATAACACCAGCTGGCAGTTTTAACATTAAAATTGACTTCGTAAATGTGTCAGAAATTTGAAAATTGTGGTTTCAAGATCAGTTTTAAAATAACACTTTGCTTTTAAAAAGGCAATTAAAAACATATCTGTGCTTTTGAAAAGTCTATTTATATTTTTCTGTTTTAACAATAGAATGACAAACTCTATTCTAACACTAAAAAAACAAAAAAGTATAGCTGTTGTTCCATGTTATAATTAATATTATTTCGTTTATGATACGCATAAAATTTTGGTCTAACAGAAATGTATCCTGAATAGGAATAATATTAAATGCTATTAATTGTATCTATCTATCAGCATAGTTAAAAAATATGTATAATTTGTATGACGTTAATTCTTTATTAGTAGTGGTACAAAAGAATATCTCATAACGGTTTCTTAAGTTTGAAGTAATTCTTCGGAAAACATATCAACATGACAAAAATCTATTCCCATATAAAGATGATGGCTTTTTTTTAAAATATGCATAAACATATCATGACAAATGAGCCAAAGTCTACCTTGGAAATAATTTTTTTTGAATGGCACAATTTTTCTTATTTTTCTTTTTTAAAAGAATCCACTTTAAAGGATGAATTTTATAAAGATAAGAAAATCGCCTTTTAAAGGGTGATTGTCTGATAATAAGATAATTCAGATTTTTTTTCTTATATTAAAACATATCTTGTTAAGAAAAAAGTCAAAGCCAATATCTGAAGAGAAATCTGGCTGGGGATCTACGGTCAGGTTTTGCACATTAGGGTAAATCTTTTCTTAAGAAAACGTTTATAATAAAATCACCTTTTAAAAGTGATTATCTGATAATAACAGAAACTAGATTTTAAAGGTATTGAAAAATACCTTGTCAAAAAAGGAAAAGCCAATATTTTAAAAAAAAATGTTTGGTTAGTTTTGTGACTCTACACGGCTATCTGTTACACGTAACCTCTTCGTTCCCAAAGCTAAAATAATACTACAAATACTCATTCATTGGTTTTAAACAAACAAAATGACATCATAGATGACAGAAAAATGAACTTTTCGGAAATTGATACTTTAGGGGACTAGTAATTTAGGTTTACTAATAGGGATCTAAAATTACAAATTCCGTTAAAAAATCAATTTAATTATCACTAATCCAAAATTCGCACAATCACAAATTTAAGGCCTTTAATCAAGTGAATGATATACAAATCCTCAAACCATTTTATTGCAAAGGACTTAAGTTAAATAAGTATGAAAATTTCTCAATTTCTTGGCCATACCCTCTTGAAGGCGTTTTGCAAACTCAGATGAAAATAACATCTATTTTATGAGAAAATCAGCACAGATTTTGCCATTTATTGGTTTGTTTTTAAAGCAAAAAACATTCAGCTATTAAGAAATGAAATCAAAATGTAAAAAAGTCAAACAGTTTAGTTTTTATGGGGAAAAGAATAGAGGTCCACATATGTCGACCCAGGCAGTGAAGAGGATAAGGACTAAACAAGCAAAAAATCCAATTTTAAGGCAGGTAAATTCGATTTTAAGGTATTTAAAAGTATATTATCAAGAAAAGAAAAGCCAATATTTAAAAAGAAAGTTTGGTTAGTTCTGTGGCTCTACACAACTATCTGTTACAAACAAGGAATAAACATGCAAACAATCCCATTTAAGGGGACAAGGGACTTTCAAACTAATTTTTGTATTTTTTTTTTTTAATTTCACTTTAAATATAAATATTATTCAAGGTCACACTATATGCATCATAGCATATATTTATTACACAAGAAATAAAAAAAATTGAGAAAAATACGGAATTTTCTTGAATATTTTAAGCATTATAAAGATCTTTTGAAAATGCCCCATGCGCATTCCATATCAATTAAAATCTCCAATATTTTTTATGCTGTTTGTCATTATATATGTAATAAAACTGTGCATCTTTTTTTAAACTAAATATAATTAGAAAATTTAAAGAATTATATTGCAGAAATAGGATGAAAAAATGCTGAAAATTTCATAAAATTTAGACAAAAATATATTTTTTAAAACCTTTGTATCCAATTATATAAAATTCAATACTCAGTTTTATTTGCATATATACAAGAAACTTCCATAAAAAATATTGGGGATTTTAATTGATATGGAATGCGCATGGGGCATTTTGAAAAGTTCTTCATAATGCTTAAAATATACAAGAAAATTCCTTATTTTTCTCCCCAATTTTTCTTATTTCTTGTGTAATAAATATATGCCATAATGCACATAATGTACCCTTGAATAGTATTTAAAGTGACATTTAAGAAATATAAAAAAAGGAGTTTAAAGGTCCCTTGTCCCCTTAAAGATTCGGCGGTTAGCAATATTAAATCCTGACTCAGGATTCGAATTGAAAAGTAATAGCTAGCGAAATAACTACAACACAGAAAAATTGGCCCTTTACAAGAAAGAAAAAATTAAAAGAATGTATGACATGATGTATTTTTACCAAAACCATCCTTATATAAGTATCCTAATCCCTGGATCAAATAAATCTGCTTTCAACGAGAAAATCGTGCTTAGAAATTCTGTCTAATATCATCCTGTAGAAATGAGTTATATTTTATTAACCCAGTCAGATCTGCTGTCCAATTGATAAGACATGTTTTTACATTAACTATTACTTTGTCTTACTAAATGTTATCTACATACAGTAGTTATAGTATATGTCTATGCATGTATTATTATGTTTTCGTTTATTTTTAATCCTTTAGTAATATATATATATATATATATATATATATATACATAAGTTCTCTTAAATCTCTTTCCAACGTTTTTGATTCTTTTATTTCAAACATATGTTATGCTTTTTAAAAAATTTTCCAACACAGTTGAGAAGTATTTATGACTTCAGTGTATCTGGCCGTCTCGTCCGTGCTCTAACACCCTGCTAAATATACTGGGATTAGCATATAAGTTTAACCCTTTATCTACTGACGGTACTTATAAGTACCATTCAAATAACTCGCTATAAAATTCACTTAATACATATATAAATTGTAATACTGTTTAGAATGAGTTATAGATACATTACTTTATCTTGTTCCAAAAGCATTATTGGTTGTACAAAACAAAATTATTTTTAAAAGGATGATTTCTTTTGCATTTGAATCTTTTCAGCTTTCTTGGCGTTGTGGGGGGGGGGGGGGATTTTTCAATTCGGAAATATTTCTATCTTTCTATTGTAAGAACATTATATTTGTACATTTCTTAATTCTACAAAACACTAAGAAAAATATTTAAAATAAAAGATTTGAGTGGGATTATAAATATTGCACAAAATCCCTATAAATTCAAACTGAATTAATCCTTCTAAATCCTTCTGAAATTTATTAAATGATTATGTAAATCTTCTAATGTAGTTTCAAAAATTCACGAAAAATGCTTTAGAAGATAAAATTTTCATGAATTATTAAATCAGTACATAAAGGGTTAACGTGTTATTTACGTTTACTACAAGACGATCGCTACTGAAAATGACGTTTGTAGCATTCATGAATATTTTACAGGGGCAGTCAAAAGTATTCCGTCGCATTGCAGTCAATCAGGAAAAATCGTTTAAAGTGCCTTTTGATAATGTTACACCATTTTAAACATAGCGAAGTCGATATATATTTATGAAGTGAACTCAAACATGCCTTCTGTTGAATATGGGGCGAAAAGCTGTTATAATTTATTTACAGGGTCACGCAAAAGATTTCGGTCTCATAATGGTCTACGGAAAAAAATTGTTTGCAATATATTTTAATGATTTTACATTATTTCAAACATAGTAAAATTTATATGCATTACTGACGTGCACTATAAGTTGGTTCTTAAAAAGAAAGGTGTGCATTGGATTTATCGTTCATTTACTGGGACACACAAAATATTTACTGGGATACACAAAAAATACAGTTTATGGACGATAATTCACTGAAGAGCGTTTTTAAGTTTAACTAAAATGTTGCACAGTTTGTGAGGCTTATAAATTTTGTTGATCATATACAGGACTGTATAAACAAATACATAAATACTACTGATTATGGGAGTGAATTAATTAAAGGCAATTTTTAATTGTGTTATGAATTTTTCTGCTGAACAATATGTAGTATACTTATAGAAGTTTGTGGAATATAAATAAATCCAGGCAAAGAACAAGATGCATTCCCCTTTATGCTTGGTAATTGCTGGAAGTGTGTTTTAAGCTGTGTTATGCGTTTTTTTACCTGGATTAAATTCTAGCTTAATATGCGGTGTGCACAAAACCTTTAGATAGTATACAGAGCTGTACAAAATAATTCGAGGGCATTTGGATCTATCGGTGAAAATTGCTAAAATTGCATTTTCTAACTTAATTAAATTTTAGCATGCCATGTAGTATATCTGCAAATTTATAGATCATAAGAAAAGCTGCACAAAATAATTTTGCAACAATTTTGCAACAATTATATATTTAAAATTTCAGACCATTCAGAAGGCTGTAACATCATTAAAATGCACTTGCACTATTTTTTTCCTATTGACCATAATGTAAAGGAACATTTTTGACTGTCCCTGTAATTAAACTATACATCCATTTTCATAAAATTTTAAATGAGTCGACAAAATTTTGCAACAATTATATATTTAAAATTTCAAAACATTCGGAAGGCTGTAACATCATTAAAATGCACTTGCAATAATTTTTTCTCCCATTGGACGTAATGTAACGGAAAACTATCGACTGTCCCTGTAATTACATCCGATTTTCATGAAATTTGAAATGACTCGACAAAAATTTTCAACAATTACATATTTAAAATATCAGACCATTCGGTTGGGTAGTTTTTGCTCTGTTATATGCGGACGGACAGACAGACGGACGGACTGAACGACGACTATAGGTGCTAAGTATTTATATAATTACGAACGCACCTAAAAATTGAGAATTTTAATTTTTTTCAAAAAAAAATTAAAGAATTTTAATGTTTGCTGATCTTTGATACACTACTGTATTAAAAACACTAAAACCTCTACACATATTTGTCAAATCACTTCTTTATTTTTTTGTATCCTGAATATAGTGCACTTAATAAAATTAGGCATGGATTTTATAACGGATTGTATAATGAAAGGGAAAAAAATAAAAATTGAAACGTTGAAGAAATCATGTTTTTTGCTGAGGAATTTTAAAAAAAGAAATGTAAATTCTCAATTTTGAAGAATGAATTTTTTTCTTGTCAAAATCGTGTTTTTCAAAGTATTACCTATAATAATATGTCTATATAACAAGTAAATGTACATCAGTAAAAAAAAAATTCTTCAAATTTTTCAGATTGTACCGAGTCCTTTTAAAAAGATCAACAACAACAAAAAAAAATTGCCTAGGACATTTTCATTAACATTTTAAAAATATGTATAATTATTTTTGTTGCAATAGAAAATCATTATGCAATAAGGAAGTTGATTTACTGTTTGTCATTCATCCATAGATGTATTTGCTCACTAGTAGAAATAAGGTCAAAGTCCATTTCGAGATTTTTGATCTATGCCTATCATGGACAGTTTCAGAACAGTCATAGTTATCTAATAAAAAGGTAATGTCATTGGCCTTTCTAAAATACATTCCGTAATATGTATCACTTTTCAATAATCCATATATTGTGACTATTGAGTACTAATCACTACACAATTCCCATGCGTATGAGAGTAAAAAAAGGTCAAGATATTCGCTTTAATATGTCCGCAGTATTTATCAACCTTTTTTAAAAAATCACAATTTTTCGACCTACGGTCAATTTCTTAGCAAGTTGTTATAGATATAACAGAAAAATAAAGCCAAATTACTCTCTTTAATATGCTCAGTATTAATCACCTCTTTAAAAGAAAAAAATCACTATTTTTCGGTCTTAGTTGGTCATTTTCTTCGCGAATTGCAACAACTATGACAGAAAAAAACCCAAATTATTCCCTTTAATATACTCAGTATTGATCATCCTTTTTTTTAAATAATTACAATTTTCTTACCTTAGTTGGTCAATTTCTTCGCAAGCTGTCATAGATATAACAGAAGAAAGCCAATTTTTTTTTCTGTTTAATATCCTCATTCTTTGTATTAATCTCCCTATTGAAAAAAAATCAGAATTTTTCGACCTTAGTTGGTCTGTTTCTTCGGAAAGCGTCATAGATATAACAAAGAAAAAAAGAGTCAAATTATTTTCTTTAACATGCTCATAATTAATCACACTTTTTTAAAAAATCGAAATTTTTCGACCTTAGTTGGATAATTTCTTCGCAATTTGTCATAGATATAAGCCAAATTATTCTGTAATATATGTTGAGTACTAAGCACCCTTTTTTTTAAAATCACATTTTTTCGACCATAGTTGCCCAAGTTCTTAGCACATTGCCATAGATAAAACAGAAAAAGATACCAATGCCATACTATTAATGTATTCTACAAATAAAATATTTTTTTGAAAATTTTCACTCCCATTTAAAAAAAAAAAAAAAAAAAAAAAAAAAAAAAAAAAAAAAAAAAAAAAAAAATCATTAAATGACACTTTTTTTCACTAAAATGCCGAAATCAGACATTGCGCAGCTTTCTCTAAAATGATGCATTTTTACTTTTATAAGTCCTTTCAGAGCGATAAAGTAATACAGTAAAAATAATAAGATTTTACGATTTTCGATGAAATTAAAAAAAAAAAATCTTAACAAAATAGCAGTGTTTGAAGTGACCATTTATATTTTATACTTCTTAAAAAACAATATGACTTAAAGAAATCCTAACATAAACTTTTATTCTAAAAAAGAAACTCTAAACGAATCATATTTTCATTTAAGGTTTTTACCAATAATATTTCATATATTTAAAAAGGTATTAATTTATTAAATGTAAATCTCTCTACAATAAAATATTGTCTTCAAAAAAATAAATTATTGAGGTATTTTTGGTTCCCCATTTTGTATAGATGAAAATTAATTACTTTGAATTCACATTACCATTTAGCATCGATTATTCCGATATACTGTTAGTAACTAATGTACTGCATTATTATAAAATATTCAAAATTTAGTAACTAATGAGGTCTTTACAGATTCCAGTCAATTTTAAATGAGAAAGTTTCAAGACTGCAGTGCAGCACTGCGGCTGTTATATTCGTTAAGGCTGATTTAAGATGTATGTAATAGGCAGTAATAATTGATTTTACGAAAACAAAATGTTATAAATACATTTAATGATAATGTTGAATTACTTTTATCAAATCGGAAGACATTATTAAAAATGAGGTAACAGGGAAAAAAAAACAGATTTTCATATTTTATACTTTAAAAAACAATTTGAAAAAATATATAATTTAAAAAACATTACATTTTTGTCTCATTACAAAAATATCGCTCACGATATAGTTTTCCATTAAGTTTTCCTAAACATTTTTTTTTTTTTATATATATATTTTACACATATAAAATATTTTTTGAAGAGAAATAAAATGACATATTGATAAAATAATGGAACAAAATGATGTTTAAAAAAGAAAAAAATTATAAATTTTCCAATGACTCAACTTATTTTAGGTTTAAATTAGTAAAGTTAAACAGGAAATAATAATTACTTTTACGGATACAAATAAAAATGTTACCAATACACTTATATAGGCAATTTTTAAATACTTTCTAATTTAATTTATATAACGGAAGATCAAACAAACATTACAAACCGAAAATTTTACTTAAAAAATAAAGTGGAATAAATAACGCGTAGAAATAAATTGCATCTTTTTAAATAAAATACAAAGACATTAAATAAAATCGAAACACGTTTATTTGATACGCGAAAAATTGCGAACTCGCAAAAAAGTACGGGAAAAAAATTACCTTTAATTCATATGAAATTAAATGTATGCATGTCATTTGCAACAAATTATTAATTACTTTTTTTAATATATGCATTTAAAATAAACTTACCATTATTGACTATAGATAATTCCTCGCCCGGTCCCGTAGAGAAAGCAGAAATGTCAAATGCAAAAATCGAAAAGTCCCAGTTGTGCACTGTTCGATAAACCCCAGCAACAGTTTTCCAAAACTCCAAACTTGAGAGAGAACGGTAAAATAAATAAAAACAAGAGAACACTCCGTTGTCTTGTGATGCCAAAAGAAAAAAAAAATAAAAGAATGGATAGTTTTGATGTTTTAATTTTTTTCTTCTGCACTTTCTTTGTTTTTTTTTCTTCTTTCTTTTCTTACTTGCGCGAAGTGAAAAGACCGGCCGTTAACTTAGCAGTCCCGAGTAATGAGGGTGACAGCAAGCCTCAAACTGTCAAGCAATCGAAGGCTACCTTTTCAGTAAGAGGGAATTTGGCGCCTGCGCTTTAGTGATTTCGCGGGGGAAAATGCTGTGCGTGCTTCGGCTCATTTAAAGATCGAGCGTATTTCACTATGAAGTGCTTATTATGAATGAAAATCCTTAAGATAGAAAGAGAGAAAAGGATTTTAATATCAAAGAAATGTGGCTCATAGATTAGATTTGGATTAAAATAAAGTTAGCATGTGTTCTAAATAATAGTGTGTTTTGGAGAAATGTTCTTAAAATTTTTCACATATAGCTATTTCTTTTAAAAACATGAAACGTAATTAAAAAAAAAAATAAATTATAAAACAGTAATAAAAAATATATAAAATTACAAGATTTTGTGTGGTCTTAAAAAATTTCCAGTACTTCTAAGATTAACTGGAAATCGAGCATATTTCACCAGAAGTGCTTATTATGAAAGAAAAGGATTTTAATATCGAAGAAATATCGCTCACGGTATACATTTGAATTAAAATAATGTTAATAATCCAGGAAATGTTTTTTACATCTTTGAAGCGTAAAAATTTCTTTACAAAATGAAATGTAATTAAAAAAATATAAAAAACAGTTAACATATTAAAAATAAATATAAAAATGTAAAATTTAGGGTAGATTTATGCATATTTTTTCAAGATTTCAAAGGTTGACGGAAAGATCGAGCGTATTTCACTATGAAGTGCTTATTATGAATGAAAATCCTTAAGGTAAAAAGAGAGAAAAGGATTTTAATATCAAAGAAATGTCGCTCATAGATTAGATTTGGATTAAATTAATGTTAGTAGTAAATAAATAAGTAATAATAGCATGTTTTGGAAAAATGCTTTTTAAATTTTTCACATATAGGTGTTTCTTTAAAAAACATGAAACGTAGTTAAAAAAGAAATAAAACAGAGATAAAAAATATATACAATTACAAGATTGTGTGCGGTCGTAAAATTTTTCAGTATTTCTCAGATTAACTGGAAATCGAGCATATTTCACCAGAACTGCTTATTATGAAAAAAAAAAAAAAGGTATTTTAATAGCGAAGAAATATCGCTCATGGTATAGATTTGGATTAAAATAATGTTAGTAATCCAGGAAATACATTTTACATTTTTCACACATAAAGATTTCCTTAAAAAATAAAATGTTATTCCAAAAAGTATATATAAAACATATTAAAAATAAATATAAAAATGTAAAATTTAGGTTAGTTTTATATTTTTTCAGGATTTATAATGTTAACTGATAGAACGAGCCTATGTGAGTCCTTATTACGAAATGCTATGAAGTTAACTATGAAGTGTTTCTTGTGAATGAAAATTCTTAAGGTAGAAAGAGAGAAACGGATTTTAATATCAAAGAAATGTCGCTCATAGATTAGATTTGGATTAAAATAATGTTAGTAGGTGTTCTAAATAATAGTATGCTTTGGAAAAATGCTTTTAAAATTTTTCACATATAGCTGTTTCTTTAAAAACATGAAACGTAATTTTTAAAAAAATTATAAAACAGTAATACAAATATAAAATTAGAAGGTTTTGTGTGGTCTTAAAAATTTCCAGTATTTCTAAGATTAACTGAAAATTTTCACCATAAGTGCTTATTATGAAAGAAAAGGATTTTAATAGGGAAGAAATATCGTTCATGGTATAGATTTGTATTAAAATAATGTTAGTATTCTAGGAAATGTATTTTGCATTTTTTAAACTGATGACTTTCTCAAAAATGAAATGTAATTAAAAATATATATATAAATAAAACATATTAAAAATAAATATAAAAATATAAAATTTAGGTTAGTAATATTTTTTCAAGATTTCTAATATTAACTGAAAGATCGAGCATATTTCAGTATGAACCGCTTATTATGAATGAAAATCCTTAAAAAGTAGAAAGAGAGAAAATGATTTTAATATCAAAGAAATGTCGCTCATACATTAGATTTGGATTCAAATAATGCTAGTATGTGTTAAACTATGTTTGTGGAAATGGATTTAAAATTTTTCCCATACACTGTAAAAAAATAAATAAAAAATAAATAAAAAAAGCAAAAAAAATGTCTGTAATTATCCCAGTTTACCAATAAAATTTTAAAATTTTAGTAAACATATAGATTTCTGTAGCTTTACAAAAACTAGTTTTGTGAATTTACATCTGTTTTCTTTACAGAGTACAAATAAAATTTCAGTAAGTATACGCATTTTTGTAGCTTTTGCAAAAACTAGTTTTGTAGATTTATATCTTTTCAGTGCATAATAATTTCTGTAAAGAAGTGAAATGAAAATTTTAGTATATATAATACAGTAAACATGACATTATATATATTGTATATATATATATATATATATATATATTCATTTACTGTGATTTCTTAACTGTTTTATTCACCTTAATCTTTATGATATTCTGGTAGACATGTGCGCGCGGATATTTGTAAAATACTGAAATATTAATCGGTATGGTGTTTATTATTTATATTTTATATCCTATAAATATTTAAATACGTTTTATTGATTCTTCCATTTCATATTATTTGTTTCTATTCTGCTTTCATTTTTAATCAATTCACTTGATTTTAATGGTTGTTTGGGCAAAGGGGAAAATCATTTTTAGCTTTAGCTTATTTTTCCCACAGAAAACTACCATTTTGCTTATATCATTGAATTCTGTGAACTTGATAACGTAATTCAATATATAAGCTTTTCAATTTTTGTCGGTGTCCACTTTTTTCTTTTTCTTCCATAATAATTCTTATAATAATTTTTTTTTTTTTTTTATACTTACAGCTTTAATTCATAATAATTGACGGTGGTAGGTTATGTTTAATTAATGGTTATATATATATATATATATATATATATATATATATATATATATATATATATATATATATATATATATATATATAATTGCAAGATTTTTTAAAGTCTTAAAATTTTCCGGTACTCCTAAGATTGACTGGAAGATCGACTATACTTCACCGTAAAGTGCTAATTATGAAACAAAAGGATTTTAATATCAAAGACATATCACTCACTGTATAGATTTGGATTAAAATAATGTTAGTATTCTAGGAAATATATTTTACATTTTTCATCTGTTAAGATTTCGTTAAAGAAATGAAATGTAATTATATATATATATATATATATATATAACAGTGAACATATTAAAAATAAATACAAAATGTAAACTTTAGTATAGTTTTATATTTTTTCAGGATTTTTAATATCAAATGAAAGTTTGAGCATATTTCATAATGAAGCGCTTATTACGAATGAAAATTCTTAAGGTTGAAAGAGAGAAAAATGATTTTATTATCATAGAATAATCGCCCATAGGTAAGATTTGGATTAAACTAATGTTAGTATTCAGAAATGTATTTAAAATTTTTCGTATATAAAGATTTCTATAAAAAATAGGTGTAAAGATTATAAAACTGTAAGCATAATAAAAATAAATGTAAAAATGTAAAAATTGCAATGGTAGTCTTAATTTTCCGAGATTCTTTAGATTAAGTGAAAGATTGGAGGTATTTCACTATGAAGTGCTTATTATGAATGAAAATCCTTAAGGTAGAAAAAGAGAAAATAATTTTAATATCAAAGAAATGTCGCTCATAGATTAGATTTGCCTTAAAATAATGTTAATATTCCTGGAAATGTGTTTTACATTTTTCACATCTAAATATTTCTTTAAAAAAATGAGATCTAATTAAAACAAGTTATAAAACAAATTTCAATATATATATATATAAAAAACATAATAAATATAAATGTAAAAATGTAAAATTTAGGATAGTCTTAAAAATTTCCTGGATTTCTAAGTTAAAGGTAGAAACAGAGAAAGGGATTTTAATATCAAAGAAATAGATTAAAAATGGATAGATTCATAGATTAGAATTGGATTGAAATAATGTTAGTATTCAAGGAAATCTCTTTTACTTTTCTCACATCTAAAGATTTCGTTAAAAAGTAAAATGTAATTAAAAACATTATAAAGCAATTATCATAATAAAAATAAATATAAATATGTGAAATTAGGGTATTTTTTTTTTTTTTTTCAGAATTTCTAAGATTAACAGAAAGATCGATCTTATTTCACTATGAAGTGCTTATTATGAATGACCATTTTTAAGGTAGAAAGAGAAAGAAAAGCATTTTAAAATATTCGAAATATTGCTCATAGATTAGATGTGGATTAAAATAATGTTAGTAATGAGGAAATGTTTTTAAATTTTCTTTCATATAAAAAAATTTCTTTAAAAAACAAATGTAATTAAAAATTATATATATAAAACATTAACCATAATAAAAGTAAATTTAATGATGCAAAAATTTAGTGTAGTCTTAAATGTGTTCGGGACTTTTAAGATTAACTAAAATATCAATGAAATATCGCTAATACATTTAGATTTGGATTAAAATAATGTTAGTATTCCAGGAAAAGTGTTTTAAATTCTTCGCTTCTATAGATCTAAAAATAATATATAAAACATAATTTAAAAAAATATTAAAATGTAAAATTTAGACTAATCTCACAATTTTTACCAGGATTTCTAAGATTAACTGAAAGATCGAGCGCATCTCGCTATGCAGTGAGTGTTTATTACGATTGAATGATCCTTAAGCCTTTAAGCGTCCTGCAGAATTTTCCATATATGTTTAATGACTCATAAAATAATAACAATGAAAAGTATTTGTATGAGAAATTGTTTATGATTACCTTGCATATTTATCTTATGCACTGCAAAAAATAATATTTATATAAATTTTGTGTAAAATCAGTCCTTGAATTCAGAGATTTCGTGACGGAAAAACATGGTTAGGACGCATAAAGGTTTGGTACAACGAGAGAAAAGATAGATTAATATTACACAAATATAATTCATGGTGTAGATTTATATTAAATTAATGTTACTATTCCTGGATTTTTTTTTCACATATTACGATTTTTTTAAATGAAATTTAATTTTAAAAGAATAAAGAAAAACAGTAAACATAATAAAAATTAATATAGAGATGCCAAATTTGGGGTGGTCGAATATCAAGGGATCAAAGTCAACAGATCATGGGTACGAGTAAATTTTACACAGTTGTATTTATTTTTATTAAGATAACTGCTTTATATATTTTTTAATTACATTTTGCTTTTTAACGAAATCTTTAAATGTGAGAAAGTAAATGGGGTTTCTTTGAATACTAACATTATTTTAATCCAATTCCGATTTATAAGCGATATTTCTTTGATATTAAAATCTTTTTTTCTCTTTCTATATTTAACTTAGAAATCTAGGATATTTTTAAGACTATCCTAAATTCATGAAAATTAATTATTGTTATCAATGAATTGCTTACTAGGAATGAATTTTTATTTAGGTAGAAGCAGAATTTTCAATGAAAAAAAATCAATATTAAAAATCTCACTCATGGTATAAATCTATTAAATTTACATCAATCAATCCGGGAATGTATTTTTAAATGCTAATATAAAATTATTTCTTTTAAAAATTAAATTTAATAGTGACATAATAACAAAAAAAATTATTAAAATGTGTAATATTTTAAGTAATTTTGAATTGTGTTAATGGCCAGACATTCATTTACAAATCAAAGAGTTTTTAACAGTGAAGTGCTTTTTATGAATGCATATCCTAAAGATCGAAGGAGAATTTCAGAGAAAAAAAAATAGTGTTAGAGAAATATCGCTCATCGTTTGTAAAAATGATACGGACACAGACCGAGACCTGACTCGAAACAGGGTAGGGGTCGGTCAAAAAGTAACACTATTATTTATTCAGCAATATAAAAATTTATATTTAAGTCACACTAGATACTCATCAACGACAAATATATATATATATATATTAAAAGGAAAAACAGAAAACATTTAAAATACACCCGGCGTTTCGGATTTTCTTTGTAAAGTCATCTTCAGGGATTATGACCTGGCTTTACAAAGTCCGGAACGTCACACCGTGTAAGATTTTGCGAATCTAGCGGGTCAAAATTCAAATAAAATTGATCTTACTAGAGATAAAATGCTTATGTATTATGAAAAAATACAATAAAACCTCCCTGTGCGACCACTTCCCTGAACGACCATTTATCATGGAACGAAATTTATTCCCATACGCTTAATACTAATTTTACCTCCATTCAGAGACCAACTTAGTTTGACTCCCTCCATGAGCGACCCCTTTCTTTCAAGAAAATGAAACAATTTCCGTTTTTTCCTGGTCGCTTGAAGAAGGTTTTATTAGAAAAATACTTCCGGAGAGCGCATTATTCACACTGTGTTGAAGATTATACAGGGTGTTTATAAATTCCCGGACCCATTTTGATGTTTAATAACTCATAAAATAATAAAGATAGATTAAAATTAATAACATAAATGGTTAGATAGACTCAAAAAGTTTCATGACCCTTGTCAATGAACTTCCACGTGTGCCCCCTTCGTCGCACGGAGAATATCAAGTCGATAGTCAATTTCACGCCAGGTAGCGGCAAGCATGTCGGCATCCACATAGGCTATTGCGTTTGTAATTCTGGCTTTTAAGTCATCAATGTTCCACACTCTCCTCCTATAAACATTGTCCTTTACAAATCAAGAATTGTACAATTTGTAAAGGACAATGTTTACAGGAGGAGAGTGTCGAACATTGATAACTTAAAAGCCAGAATTACAACCGCAATAATCTCTGTGGATGCCGACATGCTTGCCACTACCTGACGTGAAATTGACTATCGACTTGATATTCTCCGTGCGACAAAGGAGGCACACGTCGAAGTTCATTGACAAAGGTCATGAAACTTTTTGAGTCTATCTAACCATTTATGTTATTAATTTTAATCTATCTTTATTATTTTATGAGTTATTAAACATCAAAATGGGTCCGGGACTTTATAAACACCCTGTACATCTGTAATAAATAGTCTATCAGGATATTTTTAGAAATAACAGGGAATGATTCATGTCTAGTATAACATATTTTTTTTAAATCTCATATAATTCTCTTTTCGAAATTTACACTTCCGTACCTGATAAAAAATTACTGATATTCAAGAGTTGCAAATAGTGGCAGCTGAAATTGATTTATTCTATATCTATAAGCATACACAATTACAAAATACAGTGAAACTCGTTTAAGATACGAATCAAGGGATCGAGAGCATTTCGTATTTTAAGCGGGATCGTATTTTATCCGGATTTCATAGATTCTCGAGTAATAATGCATATAAAGACAGTGCACATTGTTATTAACGTATTTTAGCCATTTATAACTGTCATTTTACCCATTTCTAACGATTTTTAGATATTATAGGAAATTTCAGTTTTAGATTTTGAAATGAAGAATGGCTTTCTTTTTCTCCAAAACTTTATTGAATCACTGTTTCTACAATAACAAAATTTAAATGCCTTTATGCAATACTCTCTGCCAAATCAAAAAAAGACAATAAAACGAAATTTTTGTTAATCTTTAGAAAACAGAAACTAAATTATACTACATACTTAAAGAGGAAAAATAATAGATTTTCATAATTTATTTTTAGAAAGACAAACTAAATCTACGCCAGGAACAATAATTATTTGATACATTATCAAAATTAAAGTACATGAAGCAGTTTTAGTTTGTTGAAAAAAAGTCGTTTACCTTGGTTTGGTGCAACGTAGGGCGAGATTTTATCATGAAGTTTTCTGCCTTGTTGATGCGGTAGAAAAAAAATCTTCGACCGAGGGACCAGCATCCATCGAAGAGGCGTACCGTAAAGTAAGCTGAACGAGCTCATTACAGATGCGAATGATGGTATGGCTGGTACATCTGTTTCTTCATCTGCATCGTCTTCTGCTTCTCCTGAAAGCCTAGCTTCATCCGAACTTTTCACGTTTGAAATTATATCTGCGATAGAACGAACTTTACTTGTTACAACCTGATCGTCCATTTTGACAAATGAGTCCCAATCTTTGCATTCTTCTTGATGCTGCCTCTCTTCTGCGATTACAACGTTTTGCTACGTCAAAGACTTTACAGAATCAGGTCTCAGTGGCGGTTGATGTTACGTCATCCCAGGACACACTCAGCAAATGCGTGGGGTCCAAGAGGTTAATAGGCTTACAGGTTGGGCAGGACAGTTTCTTTACGCGATGATCTATTTGGTGTAGATGACGTACAACGATACGACTTTTGTATTTCATTTTGAGAACATGAATTGTGCCTTAATCCAAGGATTGAACCACGCTAGTCGCATTGTGTGGTAAAAAGACTAGTTCGATGTTTTGTAAGCTGGGGATATCCTTGGATTGGACGGTACTGTTGTCGGCGAGACACAATACTTTCCTGGACTCTTTTTCCATTCGTTCATCGAACTTGCGGATCCACTTGACGAATATGTCGATTGTCATCCATGCTTCAGCTTGACTTTCATAATCGCAGGGAAGATTTCTAGCATTTTTAAAACAGCGAGGATTCCGCGACTCGCCGATGACGAGGGATTTTAATTTATCTGTCCCGCTCATATTTGATCCAACGAGAACAGTGGCAACTTTGCTCGGTTTGCCTCCATTAAATCTCTCACCTTTAAACGCCATTTTTTTTTTATCAGGCATTAACTTTAAAAAATGGCCCATCTCGTCGACATTGTAAATATTGCATCTTGAGTAATTTTTCAACACCGGCCGCGGGCACGTTATTTTTCCAACAACTGACATCATCTACCTTTACAACTGTACACTCTTCGCACATGTTCCTATTAAACTAAGCCGTATCTTTGTCTGAAGCAATGTGGCCAACTGTTGCTAGGCGTGAAATCCACTCCAAGACGTGTAGCAATTTCGCAGGCCAATGATCCGTTAGTTGGGATGTTCGTCGATCGGGTTTGGGTGAACACTCAAATGAAATCTTCTCCAATTCTTCGAAATTTGCCACCTTAATTTTCTTTCTGCCAGAGCCTCCAGCTGATACACTGTTTACCAGTTTCTGTCTATTTTTTAACAGAGCTCGAAGTGTTGACTTGTATATTCCCACAGATTTGGCAAAGACAGTCTTGCTTATCACATTCTCGGCGTAGTTATTTCCTTTAGACATTTAATGTTTCAGTCAAAGAAAGTGCTTTTCTCTTTACTTTAAATATTACATAAGCACCATTTCGTATATTAAGCGGGTTTTTTTGACATCACGGGACAAATTTTCTTCGTTTATTAAGCGGGATCGTATCTTATGCGTACGTATATTAAGCGGGTAATTTTACACAGGTGTAATAGGCTGTTTTCAAGGGACCGAAAATATTTCGTATCTTAAGCGGGCGTATCTTAAACGAGTTTCACTGTATATATATATATGTTACAATATACCGGCGTGTAAAAAAATTTTGGCAGCTTTTTAAAATTTATCATATGCTATTAAGTTTAGAAATAATTTTATGTTGACTTAAAAAATTATTTTTTAAATATAACACTTCTAAATGACTATTGTAACTGTAAAATACAAAGTATCTACATTGTTGTAAAGATTCCATGCTATCATTAAAAAATATTTACAAAATAAGTATGTTTTTAGCGAAAAAATATCAATGGCAATTACAACTACAGAATCGCCATTCTAAAAAAGTTAAAAGAAAATTGGTTTTTGAGCAGATTTTTTATGGTGTTGTCGTGGAGGTAGGCTGCTATCACTTTACATTTCTTTCTCCAATGTGTTAGATGTTATTTGAAATATCTAAAAGTGAAATTACTGCAAGTCGATTTTTGGACTTTTTTCCCACTAGATTTGCAAAATCTTACACTGTGCGTCGGGTGTATTTTAGATGTTCTTTAAATTTTAAAATTGATTTTATATATTTGTACGCTGATGAGTATCTAATGCGTTTTAAATATTAAATTAAACAGCATAAGTCCAAGTTTATATTATAAAAATTGAAACAAAACTTGATATTTGATAAATAAGAATATAGTCTACGCTTTATAAAGTGTTTTAGAATCCTTTAAAAATCGGTTAGAAAGGGAATTTAAAAGTTATTGATGGGGTGTAAGAAGAATTATTCTATTTGATTTTCTGAGGCCTTCCCCGACCAATAAGATAAATAAACAATGGGATATCCATGTCTATACTCGCCATTTTCCACAATGACTGGGAAACAGGACTCATGTCTTTATGCCATAGTTGTGCAATATTTTAAAAGAACAATAGTTGTCACTTTTGCCATATTTTTGACAGTAATGGAGTATAAATAAAACTTTGCTATTTTAAACGGGTTTCGAGGGACATAAAAATCAGCATCATAGGGCGCCAGACGTCGTCATGGGGTATTATTTAGGATTAACACTTACTTTATGTAAAAAGATATTTTTAAATAAGAAAATTAGACTGGAAACAATTTTAAAATTTTATTACGGATTTTAAACTGCGTACTTTTGGCATTGGGCGATAATGAAGGAAATTTCTTCCGGTTCTGTTGGGCTTGGATTTCAAATCGTTGGGATCGGTCTCTACAAAAATGGGACGAAACACTTTTGGTAAAATAGAAATAATGCAACATTTTGAGTATTTTAAATTTATACCCTATGAGACACATTTATAAATCAACGATTTTTAAATGGTTATTTTGAACAAAACCCCTTAAGGTTGAACAAATTAAAAACATTTTAATTTAATTTATATATGGTGTGAAATGATCAATTTACATAATACTCACTGCCAAAACTATAAAAGAAAAAATGGAAATTTCTTTAGTAGTTTTTGAGAAATAGGTACATTAATACCAGCTGTTTTACACGTCATTTCTCACCAATTTTCACCCCATTAGACTTCTTTTTCTGTAACTCTCTTTTTACATCTTCTCTTCCGTTTCATTGATATTTCTAAAATATACATTGATTTTTATAAGTTACGTCTTAAAAGCTGTCTAGTTATGAAACATATTATAACATTTGAAAATAAATACACATTTCACAAATAGCGTGACATTTAAATAGCAAGAACTAAATATTTCAAAAAAAAAAATGTACAGAAAAAAAGTTTATTTTTCATTTTATTTCGTAAGGAGTAATAATAATAATAATAATAATAACAATAAAGGACTTTCTAAGTCTACAGGTTTAACATAACAGAATGGGAAATGGGATTTATCTAAGGAACTTTGAGGTATACTTTTAATATCAGAGAAGATTCGCTCACGATGTAGTATTTTATTGAGTTAAATTTAGTTCTCAGAAAAATTACTCTAAAACTTGTTGCATATAATTATTTTTAATTAGAAATGAATTAAAATCATTAAAAAACACATAATAAAAGTGAAACTGAAATTTTGTTTAACTTTTGATATTGAATCTAAAAATCCAGTTAAAGATAGTTGATATTTCTCTATAACGTGTTTATTATGAAAGCTAGTTAGATTTTCAGGGGAAATAATTTTATCGCATAAAAATAACAACAATCTTAAATTTTGTTGAACTCCAACTTTTGACACTGAATCTAAGTATTTTTTTTAAAGAAAGGTGAAATTTCACTATAACGTGGCAATTATGAATGAAAATTGGAATTTCAGGGGAAAGAATTTTAACGAAAAAAAATAACATTAATCTTCCTAAAAACGCTTTTTAAAATTTACAGCAATTATTATCTTTATGAATGATATACAATAATATAACAAATAAAGATAACTTAACAGTTTTAAGAAGAGTGGGAAAGAATGGTCGAATATCCCACTTAGGAAATCGTTTAACATTTCTTTCAAAAATCTTTATCGTTTAATTAATAAATCCAAATCGTTAATTTATAATTATTGTGTCCTTAATATTTTGCAGTAAGAACATAGATGGCAGCAATATTAAATTTAACTTTAAAATTATTACAATTATAAGATATATTTTTAATAAAATTAAATATATTCAAAAACAGCTTTTCAGACAATTGTAAAAGGATATATCTGTATATCTCAAAAGCATATTTAATTACATGATTTAATTTTAGCTAAAAAAACGAAACCCGTACAATGACAAAAAAGTACGGAAGTCCTTTCAAATAAATTCATCGGACAATGAAATATAGTCAACATGAAATTCCGTATTCTCTGTGAGAAAGAATTTTTGAATTAAAAAAATAATATTAATTCATAAAATATTTTACAGTAACTTTTGATATAAAATGCCAAAAGAAAACAAAAAATTCTGTAAAATTAAATCTATTATACAATGAAATCTATTTCAGGGAAGGCCCCCACCAGTGGCCGAGAAGTTCTGCTCTCGAAGCTGGTAGACTGGAGGTACTGGGTTCGATCCCAATCGAGCCCCTCGGCCTAAACGTTCGGAGTCTTCGTGGTTTTCTTCGAACCTTGGTTTTTCAAGCGTAAATATGGGTTAGGTTCCCTTAGAAAGACCCCCACCGAGGGCACTTCCCCACCCCCTTAGGGCTTATATCTCTCTTGATGATAATTGGCCGTCATAAACACAACCAACCAACCTATTTCAGGAAAAAAAACGGCGAAGAGCATCGAACCCGGAACCTTTACTCTAACAGGTAAATACATTACGATGGAGCCGTCTAGACCGCATGAAAAAAAAAATTGAAATTAAGGATCTTTTAAAAAATCTAAATTGCAAAAACGGTCAGATGACATTACATTATTTCATTTAAATAAAATAATGTAAGCTTTTCAGAATTTTATGATTTGTCGTGTGATCAGAGGTATTCAGATATAACTATGATAATTTCAAGTCTCTGACTTATACATATTCTGAGATCGAAATGGGTTATACCATTAACACATTTATACATCAATAAGACATGTTTTACATTTCATACTGTAGAAAGTGTAATTTATGAACTTCTCAGATTTGTTTTTGACAAACAATTACTTAAAGTAGTTTTCTATTAATATACGAAATATATTAATCATATCTTGATTAGTGAAAGACAAATAGTGTTTATTTGTGAAATGAAATCTTGTCACATTAGATCTTGATCCCATGATTCTAATGAGACTTGTCATTATTACATCAGCTACTTGACATTATTGCATCAGCTTTAATTTTAGAAAATTTCAATTAATAGAATTTTCAATAAAAAGTTTAGAAATCATTATGTAAGAACTTATAAAAATATTTTGTTAAATTCAATTTTTAATGCCATATAATTATTTAAATCAAAATGCATATATTTAGAAAAATATTTTGCAGTTTTTATTTATATTTTATATTTTTAAATCACGGCATAATATTTTGGTATTATTGTTTATACCTGAATTATTATAAATAAAAAAGTAGTTTTACACTTTTCATTTATTTTTAAATCACGGCATAATACTTTGGTTTTAGCACAACACTTATATTTCTTTTCTTTGTAAACAAAGTTTTAGAGACAGAAATTATGCATTAAATTATTTCTTTTTTAAAAGGAATTGATGATAAGTCATATCATCAACGTCAAAGCAAAAGTATTTTGGATGCTGCATTCCTTTCCAAGACTTCGGATCCTATCGCTAGAAGCTGCACCATATTTCTGTGCTCAATGATAAAAAAAATGAAAACGAGTTTTTAAAATTAAAATTATTTTTTTAACTTAATTAAGTTTTTAAAAATAGAAACTTTGTATTTTTACATTCAAACTATTCTCTACAATTAAAAAAAATGATTTATGAATCATTATTATAAATGCTCAATGATTTTTAAAAAAGAAGTTTCTTTTAGCTTAATTAAATTTTAAAACCAGAAACTTTGGATTTTTTATTCAAACTTTTTTCACCGTTTAAATAAATATTAAAAAGTAAAGATTTCCATTCCTTTCAAATCCTCCTCTACTTCGATTCGATTCCACGATCTACCAATTAGGAGAGAAAAGACATACGACAGAGATACTGGTATCCGGACCGAAGTAGCTTATAACAAAATTTAAAACAAATCTCAATTCGGTCAACACGTGGCTCCGCTTCTGCACATTACCCAAATAAAATATTTTAATAAGTTCTTATATAACGATTGCTAAACTTTTTATTGAAAATTCTATTAATTGAAATTCTCTAAAATTGAAGATGATGCAATAATTCTGTGACCAGATATCTCCACTTCTGTACATCACCCCCAAAGAAAAAGTGGTCTTTCCCAATTTTTGTCAGGGTCTTATTCGCTGGACACCCTGTATTAGAAGTTAATTTGGTATAGTGGTATTAATTCTAACAGATATAAAAAAGTATAAGGCATATTTATTTATTTTATAGAAAAAATGCATTATTAACAAACATTTTAGAGAAATTTTAGCAACACATATCAGTGCCCCGCAGATAGTATGCACCGTTTGACCTGACGTCTTATTAATATAGCATTTCTTTCATTCACTATTATTTTATCTTAACAAACATTTTAGTTAATATCAGCATCTAATAGTGATAGTGATCTAATAGTGATCTTTATTACTATGGCTTCATGTATGTTTCAGCATTTAGTAATAGAGGAAAAGGTCTAAATACCGGCTACAACTTTTGTTTTCAATCTAGATCATACAATTTTCAAAATTAATAAAATAAAAGTGACAGCAGGGTACCTTGGCATGTTGTACACCTGTTTAGAGAAAAAAAAATAGTTTCAAAGGCGTTTTCTGTTTATAAAAAGCAAAGTTCCGAAAGTCTTCAAAATTTGAGTTTTTAAAATGGGGTCTAAATACCGGCTACCTAAGATTTTTCCAAAAGATCACACAAACAGAGCTAATGACAATTATTAAGCAATAAGAATATTATTTTAATAAATTTTATTGATAAATAACATTTCTTATGCACAGAAAAATACGCAATTTTTAATAAACATGTATTTTTGTCAAATTTATAAAATTCTTTACGACTATCTCTTACAGTATTCTTCCCATTATGTTTCTAGTTTTGTTTTTTGACGTGTAAAACAAAAAAAAAAGTTTGCTGATTGAAATGGAAATTATTTTAACTGAAAAAATCAAAAACATAATATCACTCTTTGCGTCGGTGCAGTCCCTATGAGCCCGAATATCGCATTCTTAACATTGAACCCAGAATCCCCTCCCGCATTCTTGTCCACAAAGAAAGCACCCATGCAGAAGACACAAATTGCATCATCTTCCTCTGTTGGATATTTTCCTTTTTCACTTTTTTAACCCTCTCGCTGCGTAATTGTTTTATTAAAATAGCTTCAAAAATTGCGTATTTAACCCCTTCGCGACGAGCGTTTTTAAAAGTTTTTATTCTTTTGTCACCGGTTTTTCGAAACAAAGCCTTTTGTATAATTTAATCGGGAAAAGGCTCCGATTAAATAAGGCAAAATTTACAGTAAAAAAATAACTGGTGGGAATAATCAAGAGGTGTTAATTAGACGAAAAAAAATGCATCCCCGCGGAAATCTCGGGTTGCACAAATTTTGCTACTTTTACGTTGCCTCAGGAAATCTGGGGTTGCGCAGCGAGAGGGTTAAAATCCAATTTCTGTCTCTTTCGCCTGGTTTACTCCGTCATTTTTTTCTTTCTCTTCACATTTATTACAGGCACTTTTGGAGCGTCCAACAGCGATTTTTGGGGAAGTGGTCCGGAAACTAGTGTTGGTCCTGAAGTATTACGGCCACGGTTGCTTTTTTCATATTGCGAAATAGGACTGGAACTATTTCAGAACCATTTAAATTAATTTATTAATTATGGAACTATTTAAATTAATTTATTTTCCTCCCTTTCAAGCAGAGCAACCGAGAGAGGTCCAAATACCGGCTAGCCGGTATTTGGAATACCGGGTACTCCATCCGAATACCGGGTCCGGTATTCGGACCACTGCTATGTTTATGTTAAAACCGCTATTACTCATTCATATAATAAAATATCAATAATGTGCGCGTGGCAATTGAGAGTTAAATATGTCTAGAAAATAACTTCGTCAACAATTCAAGCCAATATACGATCTGTATATTTAAAAAAAAAATGAGAAACACACATCTGAAAAACTTTTGATGTACCAGATTGCGTCGATTCGACACTTTTGCATTTATTATTTTTAAATGAGACAGACTTCAGCGACGTACTTTTCGTAACTTTCTTCTCTCAATTAAAGTTACAAATTCTGCCTATCACCGCTAGGCTGCGCTGCGCTCAGTTCTCAGAACACTTAGTAGCCGGTATCTGGACCCTAGCCGGTATTAGGACCTTCTCCTCTAATATTAATTATAACAATAAACGTTTCCTTTATTATCGTCAAACCGTTGAGATTTATTTTGTTTCATAAATACCAGGGTGTATCAATAGGTTTTTGCTCTCACGTAGAAATAATTGAGAGAAATTTACGAAATTGCTACATTTTGTGAATCCTTTTCAACTTAGTCAGTGTGCACAGTAACACATGTGTGTAACCGGTATTTCAAAGAGATGGGGGAGAATGTATTCCAGGAGGCGCGATAGTAGGCCCAAAGGGGGGCATCTTTCTAGCATACATTTGACCCCCACATGTGACATATTGTTGGAAAGGCCTGTGACCCTTTATTCATGCTATGTACCCCCCCCCCCCTCCCCCCAAGCCCCTCCTTCCAAATTTGCCCTCTTGGGGGCACTTTTCTAAATTTTGCGGACATCATTCATGCGCCACGGGGGGATCAGCAAATGTTAGAAAAATGCCCCCTTTTGGGTCTACTATCGCGCCTCTTGGAATACATCCTCCTCCCTCTCTTTGAAATGTTGTTTGCAGAAATGTGTTACTGTGCACGGTGACTATATAGAAAAGGACTTCTACAATGCACCAGTTGATACTTACTGATACACCCTCGTATATTTCACTCTTTAAATTTTAACTAGCGACTACTTTTCAGAACTAATAATTTGTGATAAAACATAAAAAAAATGCTAGTAAGTTTTTATGTCTGTTTATTTCTTTTGTAATAAGAGATTTTACACACTTCTTTAAAAAAATTTCCTTAAACTATTGCCATATGAAAAGAACGCAAAATCAAAACATTCGATAGGTTTCAGTAAATAACATATTCGTTCAATTTCAGTAAAACTCAAATTCTTTGATGTGGATATCTACTTTTAATTTTATAAACGTAAAAGTAATTTTTTCCAAAAATTGAAAGGAAATTGACGGCCAAAAGGGATACATTAAAAATACACGAAGAAAATTTATATATTACCTTTTCTAAATCAAATAAGATACCTTTGGATATTTCAACTACCGCTAAATATCAATATTTTTTCGTGAATTTTTCTTTTAAATATATAAATTTATACAACTTTGTCGTAGTTAGTCATACAAACTTTGTTTAAGGTTATAATCACGGGTAGCGCCGATACAAAAATGTGTTAAAGATAAATCATACGAATTTGGGATTTATTTAAGGTTGTTATTACTGGTCCGGGTAACGACGGGCGGGTCAGCTAGTGTGCAGTAAAATTAGATGTACTACTTTCCCCAAACAATCGAAAAATTAAATGCAACACATCTGAATACCACGCAGGTAATATAGATTAAAAATACCAGACGAAAATTTATATTTTACCTTTTCTAAATCAATATGGTAAAAGTGTTACCTTTTGATATTTCAGTATATATAAAACAAATAATCTCAATAATGTACATAAAACATCTCCGTGAGTTATTCAAACACAGAGCATTTTATTCTACCTTAAATGTCACGAGGAGTGGGAGCGCCCAACAGGTTTACGTGAATAACACGCAAATCCCACATGAATGAAGGTTATTGATCTACATGCGGTGGAAGTGGTTGGAATGATTTTCGCATGCATATTTTAATATTATCTTTTACAGTTAAATTTTGTCATTTGGCCTTTGCATAGTAGGAATAATTATTCTCCGTTTAAGGAGTAACCCATTGGGGTGTTTCACATTTTAATTAAGGGGGTCCGGGGCTCAAAATCTATTTTTTTTTAATTTATAAAGATTTTGTTATGAATTTTTTTTTCTGAAATATGTTTTAATATAATAATAATATTACATGTAAAAAAAATTCTGAAAAATTGTATTTTTTTTTTTTTAATTTTAAACATATTTAATTTTTAATATAACTCTGGAAGTACTTACTCGATTTACAAAATTTTTACACTTTTGTTTACAGAAAATGTGTCATTTTAATTTGTGTTCAGGATTTCTTAAAATATTGATTATGAATTTTATAAAAAAAAATATTAATTAAAAAAATGAAGATTTTTATGAGTGTGTTTTGCATTAATTAACCCATTTTCACAATTATCACTCAATATTAAAAATCCTGAAGACAATTTGTTGAAAATATAGCGTAAAATCTCTGTTGAAAATTTCACACATATATCTTGCAAGGAACTTTAGATATATTCTTTTAAAGTTGACAAATCGTGAAAAAATTCATTCTGAGATAAATGGAGTTAAAGTTCTCGCCAGAGTGTAGGTGATGCATCGCTTCTCAAGGCAAAAGGAGTTATATCTCTGGATCTAATGAAGATAAAAGCATGCGATTTTCGATATTTAACTCCAAGAACTGAGTATTTTATTTTTAAGCCAATTTTTTTTTTTTTTAAATTGCATTTTTTTTTTTTTTTTTTTTTTTTTTTTTTTTATCTCCAGACCCCCTTAAATGTGCCTTGTCTTTTAAATCGTTCACCCGATCACTACAAAAACTTATTGAATCTATGTTTATCAAATGAAATGAGATTTTTTAAAAAGAATAAGTACTTATATTTAATTGAGGTTTTCAAAAAACGGAAGTAAAACACCTTTATGGAATCCTTAATTTTCCATAAAAAAAAAAAAAAAAATCTAATAAAGTCGGTGTAAAGAATAGGTCAGGCTTCAGATTTGTTCAGAGTCCGATTTGTAAAATTTATATACTATTTATTTATCTATTGGAAGCCTTTTTCTAATATTGTCTTGGGAAGTCATTTATAAATAATGAGGTTTGAACACTTTGTATGCTGACTATAAAAGAAATGCCTAAAGTATTCTGAAATTGTTTTACTTCAGATTAAGTTCTGAAATTGTTTTACTTCAGATTAAGTTGGTAAACAGGGGAGACAGTTCCAAAACTTTTGCTTTCCTTAAAGATATGGTAGTATAAAATATTATATTTATTCAACAAAATATAATTTAGCAACACTATTAATTATATAGTTGTTTAATTATCGTACTATTTTTAAGTAAAAAAGGGGGTGCAATGAAAATAATGTTTGTTTGAAATTTCCTCAATTCAAATGATGCTCATAGTGAGACAAACAAACAGAGAAGAACAATTATGAAGATGGCTACACTGAAAAAAAATGATATTTTTACAGTCATCTCGCGCTCAAACTCGATCACAGTCGATTGTGCTGTAGCTTTCTTTGGTTTCCTGACTATATAAACATGAAAAATACAGTAGTTGCGTAAAATTAACAACACAATGAGCTGCCAATTTGGACGTCAGCAGTTTGTGCTGGCAAATCTACAATGTTTTTTTTTTTTTTTTTTTTTTTTTTTTTTTTACAGTGTATTATGGTTTTGGAGAAAAGGTATAAATTGTGATTTAAAAAAAATACTACTTTTCAGGATAAGCAAAAATCTACCGTATACCTATGGCGAGGCCATATATTTGTGTTATATTTTCATTCAAAATTAATCCTTTTTCTAAATTTATTTTCCTTTCATCTTTTTAACGCTAGCATTCAAAATGATTCTCTTTATGTCTAATTTAAGCACAATCGTTATTCCCGCAATAATATTCTTTATTGATATTTTATTAGATAAATGCTGCGCCTTACGTATTGTTTACGTAATCTAAAGATCATAAAGGGTATAGCAGGGTTTCTTAGTAAAATATGCCCTTCAGTCAACCAAGTCGAGTCTTACATGAATAGATAGGCATTAAAAAGAAATAAATTTCTCCCCAGTTTGAAGCTTATAAGCTTATACCTCCAGCACATGGGGGTTATGACTCTTGATGTCCGTTTTGGAAAAGAGTGCATTGTAACGAAACTGCTGGTCGGATTTCAACGAAAAACATAAGGGATGTATAATTTTGCCATACAAATAGTGGATAATTTTTTCAGATTTTTTCAACAAAAGAACAAGTTGTATTACATTTTTCTTGTTTTTAATAGAACATTTTAATTAAGCATCTATCGAAATATTTCAGTGACCACCTTAATTTTTTTTGCAGCAAATACTACAGAGTATGATGTATATTTGGAGTCATATTCAACTTTCTATGCTTGGTGCATCATATAAAAAAATTAACCCTTTGAACCCTAAAAATTAATCGTCTGTCTTTGCAAAATTTGTTTTTGGCACCAGTAATAAAGGAAAATAATATTTATCTTATTTAATCTGAGCATTTTGGAAAATGTGTACTTCAAGGAAACTTCTTTTTAAAAAGTGGTACCGACCGAATAAAATTTTGTGAGGGACGCCGAAGCCCAAAGAGTTAAAAACTTATACCGGGAGGGAGAGGAGTGCCTCACCCTAATCTCACATTTATTTATAAATCAAGTGCATGTGGTACTAGTTTCAAATCAACACATGTCTATTACAGTGCCCCTTTCCGGCGGATTGTTCCCAAATTCGCATGGGACCTGTTGGCCATAGCCAAAAACATACACATGAAATTTAGTTCAGTTCTACGCATAACTTCATTCATTTTCGATGATTCATTATAAAAAAAGCCCAAAAATTGCTATTATAGCGCCCCTACGGAGGAATATTTTCAAATTCAAGGCGGTACTGCTGGCCGTAACCAAAAACATACACAAAAAGTTCGGTTCAATTCTATGTATAATTCCATACACCTTTCGATGGTACAACGCGGACATACATACGGATACTCGGACGGACAGACAGACACTTTGTATAAACATGTTTTTAGGGATCTCTGGACCCTAAAATATGAAAATCCCTCGAAAACCGGAAGTCGAAAAAATTCTCGACTGCAATACTTTATTCTTTAGAAAGAAGAAAGTAAAAACGAACAATTATTTTTTTTTCATTTTTCGTGTAGCTTACCCCCTCTTAAAGGAACTGTTGACTTTAATATGACTAAAAAGTGACCATTTTTTTTAATATTATTATTTTTCCATTCTCTTTTTTGTATTAACTTAGAATTTAAAAAGCAATATAATATTACCATGTACATGGCAGAATGTGTATTTTCACTCATCTTAAATGTATATAATGAAAATAACATATGTTGAAAAGTAATTCAAACGATTTGTTTTTCTCAAAATAGGTTTTTCCCAATCTATACATCTTTAAAATAACCATGCGTTGTAAATTTTTTCCAAATTTTCAATATAATCATGAAACAATCTTCAGACACACTGTAATAAATGTGTGCATTCATTTTAAATTGTCCATTTATTAAATGAAGTAAAACTAGTAATAAGGTCTATTAATGTAATTAGTAATGTGAATTTTTTAAAGGAAATATCCAGTTACATCAGCATTATTTATAAATATTTTAGGAACTCTCTGTCGATTTGAAAAATGTATGCACAACGATTTTTATAAAGATTTCTAAGTAACTTAATGCAAAATATGGAAAAAATTCTTTAAACTTGCTAACATGGAACATTTAAGTTTTGTAAAACTAATTATGAGCTTTTAAAAAATTTTAATTTTTACGAAAAATTAATTTTATTTTGAATTTTTTATGGATTTTATGGTACAGAACTCTTCTGAAAAATAATTTTCACGCACTTAATCTTTTTCGCACTTTAATCTATCTCGACGAACAATCAATTGTTTTACACTTAAATTAATATAAATAATGCAGCATTTCTTCAGCTTATATTCAATAACGAAATTTTAATTTCATCAATGAATAAATAAATTAATAAAATATAATAAAAACAAAAATTTAAGGTATGTAATCGGACTAGGCGCTTAACCCTTTATTGCGCAGCTTTGCATATATGCAAACAACAGTGTTTTGAGTTTAATAGATTTTTTTTATTCGTATATACCCAATTCACACCACAAAATTAAAATAGCAATACTTGCTTTAATGAATACCAGACATTCCGTGTTTAAATAAAGCGAAATTAACTATAGAAACTTTCTGGTGTAAAGTCAGATTCCCTGAACTACGTAATTTCTAGAACACATTCTATCATGGGAATTAAAGTGTTAAAGGTTAGGTTTTATAAAATAAATAATTATATAAAATAAGGTATTTGGAGACATATTTATTCAAATATTTTCTAATTTGCTATATTTTAGCGTAAAACAACCACAGGACAGTAGTTTTTACTTGTATTGCAGATGTGCATCTCAAGAAAATATTTACGTATTATATTGAAGTATAGCTCAAGAACTATTGAAGTATAGCTCAATAGTTATATTGACGTATGGCTCAAGAAAATATTGAC
This sequence comes from Maratus speciosus, assembly GCA_963932465.1. Classification (NCBI taxonomy): domain Eukaryota; kingdom Metazoa; phylum Arthropoda; class Arachnida; order Araneae; family Salticidae; genus Maratus; species Maratus speciosus. Next base: position 50,860,813 of record OZ010791.1, read on the forward strand.
GTATTATATGAAAAATGTGTCTCTGATTTTTTTTCATTATTTTTCCCGTGTACTAAACCTTTCAGTGAATCGTATATAATTTTTTTGAGACAAAATAAAAAATCGCGCATTTAAGGGTTAAACAATTGAAAGTAACTGAATCAAAAAATCTGATACAAATAGAAAACTTTTCACTAAGTTGGTTTACGCTTTGTTAGCATTGTGATAATTCACATCATTAATATTCATTAATTTCAAGCGTAATTTCACTGCTGAAATGTAGTTGAAAAATTAATTAAAATTAAAAAGAAAACTTTTGCTACTTCTTCCGCTGTCAACTCTTTGGCTCGAACCCGATACGAAAGTATAGCTTTTAATAAATTTAAAATTTTATTTTAATAAATAATTGCTATTTTTCATATAAAAATTATTTTTGGTAATGCTGGTGAGCAGTCTAAAATATGTTAAATGAAAAAAATTATTACAATTTTCAGTTAAAATAAAAATGGTTTTCACGTACTGGATCCCCTGAAACGTATTAATAAAAGTTTTATGCTATAATTTACAACATTTTAGTTTATATTTTAATTCAAAATCTAATTCAAATTACAGGCACTTCTTCGACACTTAAAATGCTTTTTCAAACAAAGATTTAATAAAAAAAAAAAAAAAAAGTGTAATAAAATTCCAAAAAGCGAGGCTTTGTAAAAGTATTATACTTTTGAAATTACGAGATAATTAAATTACTTGGAAAACATAAAAAATATATATTTTGCTTTTTACAATAAATCATTTCGGCTTTGTAATATCTGAGAATGTTTTTCAGACTATGGTATTTGCCTATCAAAATGTTTTATGTCCACTCACACAGCGTTGTGTTCTTCTAGTTTTATTTTCGTTTTATTGCACCAACTGGGACTTTTATTAAGTGACATAAATTCTGCAAAACAATACACGCAGTTTAATGGTAAAGGTGAATTATTTATTTCATCTTTTCTTGTTCCCATATTTGTATTCTTAGTACTTTGCGGCTCCGTTTATGTCCTTTTTTATTTTTCCAAAACTTTTTCTTTCACTTTTTTTTAAAGAATGTGTTTTTAAACCTTGTTTTTAAGGAAAGGGGGGGAAGAGATTATTCTAAAGAATATAAATAATAATGCAAAATTAAAACAAGAAAAAAAATTAATTTTTACTCTCATGAATTTGAAATTTAATTTTTCTTAATATTTATACCTCATTTTCATATACAATAGCTGGCAAAAGTTTTGAGACGATATGTTTTTCTTTCTTAACTTTTTCTGTAAGAAAAATTTTTGAATGATATAAATTAGTAATTTGTATCTTTCGTCATCCTACATGGTGCTCAACTAAAGATGTATGTGGAAATTGTTCATTTAAAAAATACCAAGTGTGAATTTGAAAAGTTGGAAAAAGAAGTTTTAAGACAATCTGATAAAATTCAAGTTTTTAATACTTGAATTAAATACATGCAATATTCTTACACACACAAGGGCTTCGCTAGCTGAGTGGCTAGAACTGAGGAAGTCCATGCAGAAGATGTAGTTTCGAATCTCGTCCCAGGCTTTTAAGTTACATTTCCGTTATATCCTTTCTTTACGAACTGTATGAAAATGATTATATAATTTTGATAACTTTGCGCAGATATGCAAATTCGTAGCTCTAGAATATGCGATGCTTCATATATAAAACACGAAACAACCCGGAATCTCAGCCGAGTTGTTGCATGCGAAATTTATTTGCTTCATCCTTAAAGGACCAGGATTCTATTTCGTATTTGAAAATTGTAATGTTAGTATCTGTATCAGTTTCAGTAGTACGTCAGGGAAAAATACACCTTTGGCTATCTGTCATTTAATTATTAAAGATACGGGGGTCTTATTCTGCTATTGCCAGCAAGTTGGGGATTCCAAAATCAACTGTTCACCATATAGTAAAGAAGTGGAAAGGTGGTAAAGATGTACGTGACCTTCGAAGATTAGGAGCCCCAAGAAAAACTCAACATCAAGACGCATTGATCCAAAGGAAGTCGGTCGCTGACTCAAACAAGAACGCTGCTGAAATATGTAAGGAGATGGCGACGTCACACGGTGGGTGATTTACCGATTCTAACTGGCCAAAAGTCGATTTTTAAAAGTTTCTCCTAGCGTAATTTTTTTTGCCTGTTATAGCTCAATAGTTAGGGGATTGTACATTGCTATTGGTTTTGATATAAATATAATTATATGGTCCATAGACTAGTGCAAATTTGGTGCTTCTAAGTTGGGAATGAATCAATCAATTTGAGTATAGCTCTTTAATCTCTTACTTGAAGCTGAAATAAAATATACTGTTCGATTATGGACGCTTCCGAACAAAATATGGACTTTATTTTATCGAATTTATGTTCGTAAATTTTGCACATATCAGCTGTTATTTCATAATTTAATGTCGCAAAAAACTCTCTGTTTTTTTCACAAATTTTTAGTTTTAATATAGAAAAGGTTATATGATAAAGCACGATTAAGCTCGATTTTTGGTATGATTAACTAGCTTAGATTATTACCTTTTCGTTCCAATTTAATTTGTCTGCCCTTAGATGCCTTCCCAGTTTTTAGAATTGATCTTAGCTTAAGTCTAAGTAAAATTTTTGGAAATTTTAGTTCAAATACTATTAACTTTTTATCAAAGATAGCAGAATTTAAATTAGTCACATGCATAATCTTTTGTACCATTATGTAGCGGTAACAAGATTTAAAATTTAAAGAAAATGTGAATTTGGTTGAAAATATTTTGTTTATAGAGGAAAATTTCAATGAAGAGCAGAAGAGAGTGTTTTGCAAGAGCAAAATGTTTAAATTCATGACCAAATGTAGTCAAAAATTGACAGTTGTATGTAGATATGTCAAGGAAAAATTATTTAAAATATATTACTTGGCTCCAAGTTTCAAGTGGTTACAAAATTGATCCAGAAAAATTCTCCAAATTCAGATTTCATACAATGCAAAATATAAAATAGGCTTATTCTCATGATATCTTATGATTCCCATTCTTTACATAAGGTTCTTCTGTACAGAGATAAATATAAATATACAACAGAATATACAACACAGCAATTTTCATTAAAACTGTCGAAGGTTTGCCCCGTATCTTAAATTTTAGAAAAAGAAATTTTAGGATTTGTTATAATAATGCAAAAATAGTTTTATCACTTTAGCTTCCATACCGTTAAGAAAGTATCTTTAAAATGATCAAGAAGAACGTAAAATCATTTATCAATCAGATTATGAAACATTTTTCAACGCATCCGGACTATTATAATAAAACTTCATAACTTAATAACGTGAAAAACGATGTCTAAGTAATAATGTGTAAAACATATAACACGTTTGAAAACACAATTTCAACAAAAGTCGAGAAAACAAGCTGAAATTTTTATACATCCCTGTATATGAACTATAGATTTATCATACAATTCACAATATGATAAAATTTAGAACAGTTAGTGAACACATAGCACAGTTGAAATTTCCTCGTAACAATTTCCGTCAATAAACGGAAATCTACTTCAGATGTTTTGTGTAGTCCTGTATATGATTTATAGAATTTATACACACTTAATAGTGTGCAATTTTTATAATTTAAAAAAGTGTTCCACAACTGAAAAAACGCAGTTCTATCAATTATCATTCATCTAGAGAAAAATATAACTGATTTATTTTATGTGCCCCTGTATATGAAAGATGAATGGCACATCATATTCAATAGTAAGTATCTTATAGAGCATCCCGGAGATATATATCAATTTAAATATCTTTGAAATGGTGTAACATGAACAAAATATACCACATACAATTTTTCTCCATAGACCGTAATATAACATAATTCTTTTTAGTGTCCCTATAAATAATCGATAATTGCTATCCATACCATATTCTAAAGCAATCATTTTGTCGTGCACTTCATAGATAAGTATATAAATTTCGAAGTGTCTCAAATTATGAAACATCATTAAAAACCACCGCAAACGATTTTCCCCCATAGGCCGTAATGTAATGAAATACTTTTGAATGTCTCTGTAACGAAATTATGACTGCTACACGCTACATTTTTTAATACTTAACATTCAATAGTGTATATGAAAAACATTTATCAATTTCATGGCGATGCGAGTATATTGACGCCAAAAATAATTTTGGCCAGCTAAATCACCCACCGTGCGTCATCTGGATGCGTCTGGATTGTGCGCACGGGACCCTGCAAAAATAAATAAATAAATAAATAAAATAAAATAAATAAATAAATAAAATCTCATCCGGGAAAAGAATGGGAAAATCCGATTGAAATTCGCTAAGGAGCAAGAAACGTGGACAACCAAAGGTGGGAAGAATGTCCTTTATTTATTAAAGGTACACATATATTAAGACAGACTATAAAAATACAATTAAATACAATAAACCCAACTGGAGTGAAAAATTAGCCGGGGTCAGGAATCGAACTTGGGTCGACAGCGTAACGTGCTGTTTCTCTACCGTTAAGCTACCCTGGCCGATGTCCTAGCCCGAAAATTTCTCACTAATAAACCAAGTTGGAGATGAACCAATGTCCTTTAGATCGATGAATTCAAATTCAACTTGTTTGGAAGTGAAGGCCAAGGTTACATTCGTAGTCCAAAAGGCACCAGAATGGATCCCCTGTACGAACGTCCAACAGTGAAGCACGGAAACGGATCAGTAATGGTCTGTGAAGATTTCCATCATGATGGCGTCGTCCCCCTCTTACACATCGACGGGATAATGGACGAAAATGTTTTTAAAAACATTTTAGAATACTACATGCTACTTTATGCTGGTAAAAAGATGCCTCGTGAATGGAAGTTTCAACAGGATAATGATACCAAGCACACTTCCAAAATGGTGTCAAATTGGTTTACAGCTAAGGAAATTATATTTTTGGGCTGGCTACGTCAGTCGCCTGACCTCAATCCAATTGAACATCTTCGGGAACACATCGGAAGAAAAGTCGGGACAAAGAAATTTACTTCAACGGCACAACACCTTCAGGATCTTCAATCGAAATGGGCGAAAACCCTAGAAACCCTGCTTAGAAAGTCTTGTTAATTTCATGCCCAGACGATGTGCCGTAGTCCTTAAAGCAAAAGGATATGCAATTAAGTCATAAATATTGCTGTATTTCGTTACATTAAGACGCTTAATTTCAATAAAAGTTTGGAAAACTGAATCGCCTCAAAACTTTTTCTTCCGTAATTTTGAGAATTTCCAAATTATTTATAATTCATGCATGTGTCTCAATTGGTCTAATGTTGCATTTTGTTGAACTTTAAAAGGGGTACTAATTAATAATTTACATAATTAAGAAATTTTTCTTACAGGAAAAGTTAGGACAGAAACATATATCGTCTCAAAACTTTTGTCAGCTACTGTATATATTACTTAGGTGTACCGTTTATGTTTTAAAAAAATTTCCTTTTAACAATTTTTCCATATATAGATAAGTTTTAAAGCGTTTTCGAAAATTTTCTTGGTGAAAGGGATTTACATTCAAAATAAAGTTAATGAAAATTAGAAAAATTGTTGAAAAAATTAATACGTGTTTGTTAATATCATTTGTTTGTAGTTTAATTTTTCTTCTTTTTAATATTTGCATTCTTAATACAATGAAGCACCCATCTATATGTATGGCTCTCTATCTCTCTCTATATATATATGTGTGTGTGTATTTATGTATCTATGTGTCTATCAATTTATCTATCTATGTATACAAATCAACTTTGGAGCAAAAATAAAACGTGATATACATATATTTGGAAGGTGTAAAAGAAAAAATAAGTTTTGTGCACCAGGCGCTACGCAGCACACACACAATATGCACACAAACAATATAATACATAGCTCAAATCAAGTAAAGGATATTGAGGTTGTGGATGGATCTTGTTGCTGGGAAACTTTTAGATGACTGATACATGATCGACAGACGTTATAGGCTATATGAGAAAAATATTACACATGTTTGGCAGAAAAAAATGCATTGTATTGATCATTTGGGTACATACCGAAAAAAACACCATTTGTGCATATAAGAAAAAACGAATAAAAAAAGGTGTTCCCTTTAAAGAAAACCGTTTTTAGTAGGTGGTATGGTTTTCTCGGAGGGCCAGAAATCTTGAAGAGCTTTGAGGAATGGAGTGAATGAGGCTATTAATGAGAAGCTGAGATATTCTGTCCCACTTATCCAGATAAGCTCTTTCCTGTTCTTGGAGATTTTGTGGGGGGTGGTAGGCGGCCAGAAACTCATCTACCAAGAATGTCCCAAACATACTCTATTGGGTTCATGTCCGGAGAACACATTGGCCATTCCAATCATATGATTCCTTACTCGAAAAGGAAAGCAAATGTAGAATTATTTTCTTCTTACGTGATTCACCTAAAAATTTATTTAACTTTATTTGAACATAAGTTGTAATCAAATGAGGGATGTAGCTTGAGCCAGGAGTCGGGATTGAAAAAGAAAGAAAACTTTAATATTCACAAACATCTGGATTATAAGCTGGTTACACTGTAAACAGAATAAGATTAGTAAAATATAATGTAGGGTATGATATCCACGTAGGAGAAGTAACATTGCGTTTAAACAATAGATTGCGCAGACAAAATTTGTGCGCCCTGGCTTGACCACAGTCAGCCCTTCAAGTGAAGAAAAAACTGGGGACCTAGAAAGTTACAGCAAAGTCAATAGTTCAGAACAAAGGTAAAATTGCTTAATAAGCGATTCTCTTTCTCTTCTGTCACGAACACATTTCAGTCTTAATTAAAAGCCAAGATTGTTGGGAAACATCTGCAGTGCTGCCATCTGTTGCAACATTTACAAAACGGTATTTAAATATCCAGTGCTTCGTAATCTTACGAAATGTTGCTCAGGAAGTGTCGAAATATTTTAGCATATCTCACAAACAAATAGAGTGTCACAAATAGATAGTTATGTTGCATAATGCCACAGGTAAATTGTCATGTTACACGCGAGGGGATGTTTGGCATGAAACACTAACGAGCGGAGACGATTTCCGTCAATTTTCTACCGAGGTATGTATTTCCTAACTGTATACTAAATTTTTTATGCATGTAGTTAATTGATACAAATCTATATTATACAAGGCTTTTCAAAGAATTTGGATAATTTTCCAAATGTACATTGGAACAGCTGAAATTGGGTTTTCAAATATGTTATGCGTTTCCATATGGTTGAATTAGATATAATATTTTAATTTATTAAACTGTGCAGTAGTGTTACATTATTCTGGAAGTGTTGGATAAACATTATTCTGAAAGAGTTACATAATCTATGCTCAACGCATGATTTTCTGTTTCTGGTTTTGTTTCTATCTTCGTACATAGCTGCCAAACATCCCGATGCTGGAGTACCACTAATTCCTTATAGACATATTTGTATTATTTAAACACATAAATTTGCGAATAAGTAACACGAATGTTTCTATTCAGAAATAGTATTACTCAAAAAAGGTGAGCAGCTATATATCCTACTATATATTTTCAATTCCGATGTCTGTCCACCAGCTTCAGTTCGCTAACATTTTGCATGTTATTCGTTGTGCATAAATTCTATATCTCGCATACAGAGATGCACAAAAAAATTCAAGTACCATTCGCCTTATTAGCGGAAACTGCAGAAGGAGAATTTTCAACTGTGGTATGTATTTCCTAACTGAACTACATTTTTGCATGCATTTAGTTTATAGATAGAAATCTACATATCATACGCAGGGCTGCTCAAAAAATTCGGGTAATTTTACTGTATTCGGGCATTTCGGGTATTTAGTTACTGTAGATGGGATTGCCGAAATTGGGTTTTCAAATGTGTTAATGTGCTTCCAAATGGTTAAATTAGACATCCTATTTCAACTTATTTAACGGGGAAGTTTTTTTACCTTATTCTGAATCTGTTGGAAAGTGTTTTATAACCGACGCTTGACGCATGATTTTTTTCTATATTTTTTTCATTTTTAGCTGCGTTCGTAATTTTATAAATACGTAGTACCTATTGTCGTCGTTCAGTTCGTCCTTCTGTCCGTTTGTCTGTCCGTCTGTCCGTCTGCATATAACAGAGCAAAAACTACCCAACCGAATGGTCTGAAATTTTAAACTGTTGCAAAATTTTGTCGAGTCATTTCAAATTTTATGAAAATCGGATGTATAGTTTAATGACAGGGGCAGTCAAAAGTTTTTCCGTTACATTACGGCAAATGGAAAAAAATTATTGCAAGTGCATTTTAATGATGTTACAGCATTTCGTACAGAATTAAATGGATATGCACTTATGAAGTGCTATAAAATATACAATCAGTACACTATGCGGTGCAAAAAATATTTAGAAAACTAGTTATAGTACGAACGTACCTCATTTGCCACGTTTGACGTGTAATTTCCAACTTGTGTTTATTACTTTATTAATTTTCTGAAATTTTATAGAACAAGTAAATCTAGATTTTTAAACGATAAAATACAAGCATTATAACTAATTTTATTGATATTAAAAATATCCCCTATCTCATACAAAATAAATTATCGTTACTTAAAATAATGTTTTATGGTATAGGATAATTACTTATTTATAATAAAAAATCTCTCCAACTGAAATATTTTGATATCGTTTTTCTTACACTCTATTCTTTTGTTATTATAATGCTGGAAAGAATGTAATTGAATTTGGTACAGCTTTTGCAGCTCATTTCCAAATAAAAAAATATTTAGAAAACGATATTTTTTCCAAATACAAATGTGATTTCCTTTAAATGCAGGAAATATTTCATGAGGTACCAAGTGTAAAAGGAAATTGCTAAGCAGTCGGTTTAGTTATTATAATTTTAAGTTTCAATTTAAATAAATTTATCACATAGGCTAAAGTAGTAAACATTAAGGATGATAAAAAAAATATTGATAAAGAAAAAATATGTTATTGCAGAAGATTAGTGTTTTCTGAAACATTTATACCGAAGTATCATATTTCGTAATATAATAGAAATGATTTACTTTATGTTAAAAGAAATAAACTGAAACCTAATATCACGGGATTCATTCTTTCCAAAACAAATTTATAAGCGAAAGAAGAACTTGTATCAGGAACTGAAGAAAATCACTGTCTTTATAATGTAAATATTATATGATTTTATGAAAAGGCTAAAATAAAATAAAAGGCAATTGATTCTGAAAAATAAATTGATTATTCTTGATTTGTGGAATCCGTTTGGAATATAACGATTTTTTATTTATTTCTTGAATACTGTTCTCAAATACAATAAGAGTAAAAAGTCGTTAGGAAAATATGTTTTTAATTTCTTATATTTCGTTGTCGATAAATAAATTATCCAGCAACTTTGCATTACCGTTGCTGCGAAATTACTCCTAAGCTTATTTTTCACTATGGCTAGAATTCCCTATATAATACTTGATGACGTCATATCATTGCGATCGAAGCTAACGAAAGGACAGGTTGTCGCTGTGAGTTACAGGTGTCTCTTTTTTTTTCAGACCACTTGAATCATGTGATGATGGAATACACGAATGCAGGTGAAAGAAATGAGCATCACGTGTCTCTGGCGGTCTAGCGCGAAAGGTTGTGTTGTAGCCTGTCTTTTTAGTCATCCCATGACCAACGATAGACAAGGACAGTTCATAACTTTAACGTCTTTAAAAGATGACTTTTTAAAGCAAATTACAGGTTTCTAATGGGTATGCATTGTTTTTATTTATAATCTGTAAAGTTTTGTGATCATTTAGACATATTATTTTAAGGATTTGGTGAATTGTTTATTAATTTAATTTATTACTATTTTTGCTGGAGCTTGATATGGGTGTTTAAGCCTAACTATGAATTACTGTATAGTTTCATGTTTTCAGAAATAAAATTGTTTCATTGCTTATCTTAAGCTATAATGTACTTATTTTATAGGCCGAATAAGCTGTTTACAGTTTATTTTTTCTTTCGTCCTAGAATTAAAAGCTTTAAACTGTGCACTTTATTAAATGTTATGTTTTGTAAATTTGTTTAGCATGTAGCTTATGTTTACTTTTAATTTTCTCCCTAAAACATTTCTATGCAACAACCTAACGAAGTAAAATTTATTTCCAAACATATTTTATTTCTCATTAAATTAGATTTAAGAGTTTTTAGAGTTCCATACTTAAAACAGTAAAAACGGAACCATTATAAGATCACTCCTGTGTCTGTCTGTCTGTCTGTCACAGACATTTTACTCGTAAACTATAGAACGTGGAAAGTTCAAATTCGGGGAAGTAAAAAAGGCTATTGACCCACATATTTTAAGATTATTAAACATTTATAAATATATTTAGTAAAAATGTAGAGGTACAAATTAAGTGACTTGAAAAAAAAATCTTTTATGTGTATATCGTGTGGGATATCCTGTGAAAGCTTTCGTAACGCTGAATTCAAAAATGCATTTCTTTTCATTTTAGGTATTACATTTTCAAAAATATCGTCGAAAATGTAGCGGAAAAATACCCCCACCCCATCTAATTCCGAATCTACTGAAACTAAAATTACGAAAAAATTAGAGATAGTAGACATTAATTTAAACCTTGCAGGAAAATTATAGCGGTTACCCTAGGTCACATAGTTTTTCAGAAAATCGTATTTTTCTGTTACACACAAATTTCGATTTACGGGCATTCAGCAAAGGTGTTGAGCAGCGCTGGAGTTACCTTTCGTAGCAGAAGTATAAAAGCATTGTTGGTCAGAATTTTCGAAAAAAATCGTCAGTAATTAGCCGAGATATTAACCCTTAAAGACATGGACGGTTTGGACATACATAATGACAGGGGCGGCGTACTCTATGTATCATCGGCTTTTAAAGCCTAGTCAACAACTTATAATGATATATTTGTGTAGTGCAAGGGCCAGTAACAGTATAAAAGCAACAAACGTCAAATTGTTAAAAATAGACTAATTCAAGGAGTCTCAGGACTCTTAAGGCTTCAAAAAAAAATTTTATTTAATTTTTTTTTACATGGTAATCTTCTATCTTTTCTGAACATTTTAACATAATTGTTTCCTTCAAATTCTCATTAGAACAGAAGTTATGACTTTTAAAAGTATACCTGCTCAATAGCTGAAGCGGCATACCGTGCACAATATCTCAAAAACTTTTGAATATTTTTTCATGAAATTTTCAAAACAGACGTTTCATGTTAATCTGTATAAACTGAACCTAAAATTTCATTTTTATTGCTCAAAAAATATTTTTTTAAGTGATTATGTTGTTGAAACTTTCAAAATTTTGCATTAGCTAAATACAACTTTCTATTAAAAATATAAAAATGCTTTAAATACCAATTTATTTAGGTTCGGGGTAATTATTACAACCTGAAGTATAAGTTGGCACCAAATTTTTTCCTAGTTGCTACATTTATTTTCTAATCGTGCGCGTAAGCTGTTATGCCAATTTTCTGCTTGTGAAATGACTGACTGTTTGCAGCCCCCTGTAAATGCTAATTCTGCATCTTGCAATTTTTTAAATACATAAAATGAAAGAACGTACTTATATCTTTCATCTCAATAAAAACTGTGTTTTAAAATTCATACTTTTTAAGATATTAAATGTTGAAACAGGTCTCTTTTTTTCATTTTTTCCAATTTCAAGAGTCCCGAGACCCCTTAATTACAACTAATTACATAAATACAATGGAATTCGCGACTATTTTGCATTGAATGGAACTTTCCTCGAGCGACTTTAAAAGTTAATTAAAAACCTATCTGGAAAAACGCTGTACCTACCAAGGCGTTGTTACAAATTTATGACCTCCTTTCGAAGCGCGCTTAGCACAATGTCAAATATAAACTTTGAAGGAACGTTTTGTTTTAGATACACTGTAGAAAGAAAGTTTATTACTATGCTGAATTTAGTTTTATGAAATGCCAAATGAAGTTTAAATATGCATTGCTTTTATTGTCAGTACCGAATTAAGTTCATTATAAATAGATTAAGATACATTAAACTGGTCGGATATGTCAATCTCAAAACTATCTTCTATCTCATACATGTTAAGACGTCCTGATAAATGCAGGACAGCAGCGCCACCTGTTAGGTGATTTATACCAAAATGTAATCAGGTGCAACTTCTGTGAATTTCTATTTGAATTTGAAGTTTGATGAAAATCCGTTCATTAGTTTTTGAGATAGAGCTATTTCAGAAATCGTGAAAAGTTCTGCATAGCACTGGCACCTCTTGGGCAATTTACACCAAAAACCTATCAGGATCAATTTATATCAGGAATTAACTGGATCTAAAGTTTGATGAGAATTCATGCATTAGTTCTTCAGATACAGCTATTGCGGAAATCGTGAAAACTGCAGCATAGTAGCCCCACCTGTTGGGCGATTTACACCAAAAACTAAACAGCAGTAATTTATATCATGATCTAACTGAATCTGAAGGTTGATGAAAATTCGTGCATTAGTTCCTGAGATAGATGTATTGCGGTAATCATGAATAATTCAGCATAACAGCGCCACTTATTGGACGATTTGCACCAAAAGGTTGCCAGCTCCGAATTATATCAAGGGCTAACTGAATCGGAAGTTTTCTGAAAATCCGTACTTTAGTTCTTGAAATATAGCGATTGTGGAAATCATTAATAATGCAGCATAGCAGCGACAGCTGCTGAGCGATTTACACCAAAAAGTAATCAGCACCAATTTATATCAGGGACTAACTGAATCTAAAGTTTTATTAAATTCCGTTCAATAGTTCTTAAGATAGAGTGCCCACAAAATTTGTGTGACACACAGAGAGACATTTTGTAAAAACATGTTTTTCATGATTTCTGTCCCCTAAAACGTATAGATCCGTCGAAAACCTGAATTCGAGAATTTTCCCGAATCCAATACTTTCTTCTTGTAAAGATAGAATAAAGTAAAACTTAGTTATACAGAATAGCTATATTTGATATTATTTAGGTTCCATATCTCTTTGAACTTTCGTGGTATATCCATTTAAATTTTTCTAGTATATACTGCTATACCCAACTCTACTTTGTTTAGTTTTTTCACAAAGTCTTAGAATTCTTTTAGCAAAGGTTTTTATTAATAATAAAATTACCAATTCATATATTTATTGTACGGAACCCTCTGTGCGCGAGTAATACTCGCACTTGACCGTTTATTTTATAATTCAGAATGTTACTGTAACTTGGCTTTCTATCAGTTTTTTAAATTGCATTTTAAAACTTAAGATAACTTTCAGATGAATATTTCAATAGTACTGAAATATACATATTCTGCTTTTAAAAAAAGCATGTCTGAAACTCATGCGTATTTTATTTATTTATGTATAAGCAAATGCTATTTCCTTTAAGTTGCTGTAAAATAAACTTTCACAATCCTTCCCAAAAATACATTGCAGCATCTGCAAGAGTTAGTGGAATTCGCAGTTTTCTGTTATTTAACGAACATTAAGTTCAAACTGAAACGATAGATGGCAGCACACATCAGTGCACTGATTCTCTCTCCAGACTCTCTCAGAACTCTCGTGTGAACTCAGTTGATTGCCGGCTGTCGTCTAGTACGGACGTTAAAAGACTGTCTCGTGAAGCGTTGTAGACGCACTTCAATCAATGTTTTAATAATGTAATCTGTAATTTAATTTGTAAATATAGTTGTTAAAATATAATTTAGTTACTACTAACGCATCTTTACTGAATTGAAGTACATCGAGCTATTTAGTACGCTGATGGAGTTAGATTCCCTAAAACGTGGAAGTGACGCGTAGCAGACACTTCAAGTGGTGACCTTGCATTAAGGACTTATGGACACGCAAACAACACTGTTGCTTAAATTCCTCAGTATTCCGTTTTCCCAGATTTAATTGGGGACTAATTATTTGCTTGTGCCAGTTCTGGTTACAGATGGAAGTTTCCGCATCCCCATGTGACATGTGACATTTCTGAAGGTAAGTGGCTAATTTATTTCCGTTCACGTTTTTTGTCAGGTGTGCTCATTGTTTTATTTTTTTTGTATTTACGATGCCTGCCGATCCCCCGCAACAGGTTGAGAAAGTCGCAGTTAAATTTCCCCCTGTTTGGGACAAAGAAGCAGACTTATGGTTTATAAATATTGAAGCGCAGTTTATTTTCAATAATATTACCCAGGATACTACGAAGTATTACGCCGTGGTTTCGGCCCTCAATTCTGAAGTACTTTCTTATGTGAGCGATATTGTGAAAAATCCCCCGAATGCTGATTTGTATTTAACCCTTAAAAATCGCTTGATCGCTGAGTTTGCGGATTCTGAGCAAAAGCGAGTGAAAGATCTGCTAATGCATACGGTTTTGGGGGATGAAAAGCCATCACACCTTTTACGGAAAATGCGGCAGCTCGCCCAGGAAAAAGTTGGCGAAGAATTTTTAAAAACGCTATGGATTCAACGTCTACCGAAAGAAACGCAAGCCATTTTATCTGTTTCGGAGGGCAATTTAGATAAACTTGCGCAAATGGCTGACAAAATTATTGAGGTGTCAATCCCACAGGTCGCGGAAACACAACGGCGCTTCGAACAAAATAAAGGAAACGCGTCGGTTTCAGAGTTGCAGGCGCAGATCGCGGAGTTGACGGAACAAGTGAAGCATTTATCACGCTTTAGCCAGCGGCGGGAAAATAGATCTCGGGACCGTTCTACACATAGAAGGCATAGATCACAGACTCCTAAGCGCATGAAAGAAGGCTTATGTTGGTATCACGCAACTTTCGCCGACAAAGCAAGACAATGCCGTCCCCTTGTAATTATACAAAATCGGAAAACTAGATATGAAATCGCATGTGGCGCAATGTGATTTCAATGTCAACACATCCAGTCGCCTTTTCATTCATGATCCTACCTCCCGACGCCATTATTTAATCGATAGCGGTAGCGATGTTTGTGTTTTGCCATATACGGCCAAGATGTCTTTTGTTGCCCCATCTAATTTAACACTGTATTCAGCCAGCAATTCTCCAATCAAAACATATGGTACAAAAACGGTAACACTAAGCCTAAATTTACGCCGCGAATTAAAATGGCCATTTATAATCGCTAATGTTAGCAAACCAATTATCGGCGCCGATTTTTTAAAACATTATGGATTATTAATTAATTTGAAAAATTCTTGTTTACACGACCCACTCACAAAGTTTTCTTCCAAAGGCACTACCATTAACTGCCACAACAAAAGTGTTACACTTGTTTCTAGTAGTGAAAAGTTTCATGACATTTTAAATAAATACAAGGATATCATTTGCCCCTACCCTGCATCGCCCCAGCCAAAGCATAATACCGTGCATAGAATAATTACAAATGGACAGCCAGTCTTCAGTCGTCCGCGGCGGTTGAATCCAAAGCAATTGGCAATCGCAAAGCAGGAATTTCAGACCATGATGGAACAGGGTATCTGTAGGCCTAGCAAATCGAATTGGTCAAATCCCCTGCATATGGTTCCGAAAGCTAATGGTGAATTTCGCCCCACCGGTGATTAGCGCGCCCTAAATAAACAAACTCAGATGGATAGGTATCCTTTACCACACCTGCATGATTTTGCACAAAATTTGCATAAAAAAAATATTTTTCGAAAATTGATCTTACAAGAGCATATCACCAAATTCCGGTGCATCCCGATGATGTGCCAAAAACGGCAATTACCACACCGTTTGGACTTTTTGAATTTGTATTTATGCCATTCGGTTTAAAGTGCGCAGCCCAAACATTCCAAAGTTTTATGAACGAAGTGCTACACGGTTTTGATTTTGCTTTTGACTACATCGATGACATACTAATTAGTAGCTCATCTGAACAGGAGCATGCTAAGCACTTAGATATGGTTTTCAGTCGCCTTTCTGAATATGGCATTCGAATTAACGTAGATAAATGTGTTCTGGGTGTTCAGGAATTGTCTTTCTTGGGTTACCTCATTAACGAGCAGGGTATAAGGCCAATGCCTGAGCGAGTAACACCTATCTTGAATTACGATAAGCCGAAAACTGTTGATGATCTGAGGCGATATCTTGGGTTACTTAATTATTATCGGCGTAATATCCCACAGGCTGCTCATGTCCAATCAGTTTTAAGTGACTATTTAAAAGGTTCCCGAAAGTCAGACAAAAGTGAGATTGTGTGGAACGAGGAGAGCAGTAAAGCATTTGAGGATTCAAAACGTCAGCTCGCAAATGCAGCTTTGCTTTTTCACCCTTCGCCAAATGCTCAACTTGCCTTATTTGTAGATGCTAGCGATTTCGCTATAGGCGCGGCATTGCATCAGATGGAGGGGCAGGACCTTCAGCCGTTAGGTTTCTTTTCGCGCAAATTGTCCGATACTGAAAAAAAGTATTCCGCGTATGATAGAGAGTTGTTGGCAGCTTATTCTGCTATTAAACATTTTCGTTTTATGCTGGAAGGTCGTAATTTCACCTTATATACTGATCACAAACCACTTACTTATGCTTTTTCCCAAAAAAGTGACAAGTGTTCCCCACGTCAATTGCGGCAGCTGGATTTCATTAGCCAGTTCACCACCGATATTAGACACGTTAAGGGGGTAGATAACATACCAGCCGATGCACTCTCGCGAACCGAAGCCATAACTTGCCCTACTCCAATTAACTATGAGCAAATAGCTGCGGATCAGACCACTGATAATGATTTACGAACTTGCTTAGAAGATAATTCATCATCGCTTAAGCTCAGTAAATTTGTTATGCCCGGCAGCTCTGTGGAACTTTATTGTGACACATCTACTGGAAAAATCAGACCTTTTATCCCGTTAACTCAACGAAATATAGTTTTAGACGCTCTGCATAACATTTCTCATCCTGGTCGTAAATCTTCCATTAAACTCATCACTGACCGTTTTGTTTGGCCTAATATTAAAGCTGATTGTGATAAGTGGGCCAAGACGTGCATTCCATGCCAGTGAGTTAAAATTCGGACTCACACTAAAGCCCCGATCAGTAATATTCCTGTCGAAAATCAGCGTTTTTCTCATATCCATTTGGATTTAATCGGCCCTCTTCCAATATCTCAAAATTTCGTGTATTGTCTCACAATTATTGATAGATTTACTCGTTGGGTGGAGGCAGAACCTCTTAAAAATATCGAAGCGGAGACCGTTGCTAGTGCATTTTATAAAGTTTGGATTGCACGTTTTGGCGTACCCAAAATCATAACAACTGACCAGGGCCGTCAATTTGAATCGCGTCTTTTTCGTTCCCTGGCCAACTTACTTGGTTCCAAGCATATTCATACATGTTCCTTCCACCCTCAGGCTAACGGTATGATTGAATATTGGCATTGTACTTTAAAATCTGCCCTTAAAGCATACCTGACAGATCGGTGGACGGAGATACTCCCGACAGTTTTGTTGGGGTTAAGAGCCACATTTCGGCAAGACTTAAAATGCACACCTTCAGATCTGGTGTATGGACAAACGATTCGGCTACCAGGGGAATTTTTTTCATCCTCTACCGAAAATATTCATACTCCAGACTTTGTTAAATCACTCAAGCAGTTTATGATGCAGCTACGTCCAACACCAACTCGAGTGCAAAAGCAGACTCGCTTCTTCCTGCCAAGGGATTTGATGAAATGCACCCATGTTTTCGTCCGCCACGACGCTGTGCGGGCACCTCTGCGACCACCATATGACGGGCCGTTTTTGGTCATTGACAGAACAGATAAATTTTTCAGAGTCCAGAAAGATGAAAAAGAGGCAGTAGTCTCAGTTGATAGGCTAAAGCCTACCTTCACACTAATAGAGGACGTACCAGCCACATCTACAGATATCCAAGAAGAGGTTGACATTCCAATTGCCGAATCTGACATTCCAATAGCCGAACCTACACATCAGGCTCCTGTCTCCAGGTCTGGACGTTCCATTCGTCTCCCTGTGCGTTTTTCTTAGCACATTGCTAGGAGGGGGGTACTGCAGCATCTGCAAGAGTTAGTGGAATTCGCAGTTTTCTGTTATTTAACGAACATTAAGTTCAAACTGAAACGATAGATGGCAGCACACATCAGTGCACTGATTCTCTCTCCAGACTCTCTCAGAACTCTCGTGTGAACTCAGTTGATTGCCGGCTGTCGTCTAGTACGGACGTTAAAAGACTGTCTCGCGAAGCGTTGTAGACGCACTTCAATCAATGTTTTAATAATGTAATCTGTAATTTAATTTGTAAATATAGTTGTTAAAATATAGTTTAGTTACTACTAACGCATCTTTACTGAATTGAAGTACATCGAGCATTTAGTACGCTGATGGAGTTAGATTCCCTAAAACGTGGAAGTGACGCGTAGCAGACGCTTCAACATGTTAAAAAAGGGTTTTGGATTTTTCTTTTACTTTTGATAAACATGCGATGCTGCATTTTACTAAAATAATTATATACAAACACAAAACATAGCTGAAGTATCCCCATTTATTTCCAATCAAATAAACATATTATGAACCAGAAGTTTTACTTAAATGAAATTTAAATAAAAACAAGACACATTTGAAAATGTTTCTGTGCTTAAGTTTATGTTTATAAACTATGTGCAAAATAAAATCTAGTTTGTGTATTTATAAACAATTCCTTAGAATGTACTAGAACTCTTTCATCTTAAACATAGATTCAAAATTTGTCTGTTGAGATTAAACATTTGTTTTCTTTTCAGCATCTTAACTATATGATCTTTAGCGAGAATGGTTTTCACCTCAATCTTACGTGAACCTTTTCTGGCCCAAAAAGTGCTACAGAGTGCATATTGAGTATTTTTAACATCACATTCCTCAGTGACACTTCTTTGGACAAATTTTCTGCATAAAGTTTCTTTTAAGTGCTTGAGCTCTGTGTCTTGGTTCTGAGTTAACCTGTTCCTCATTATTACGTGACTAGCACTGCAGGTATGTATAAAATATTAATATATTTGTCATTTCTCATCAGATAGTTTAAATTAGATTTGTTTACATTCTAATAAGTTTTTTTATTTGAATTCCATTATATATAACAATATATTTTTATTATAAAAAGTCACAACTGCCAAAATAGTTATTTAAAAAAAAATTATTAAGATCTTAGAGTATAAAGTAAACAACTATGAGTAGTTTAATCCATTTTGTTGGTCGCGCTCCGACCGAGTACTCTCATGGTCGCGACGCTATTACCTCGATGTCGCATCATGAGTTGGCCTTGTATTACGTTGGTCACGGTCAGCCTCGGTTACGACTGTGTTTTTGAATGAGACTACAAAAAGACAGTGTTTAACGAAAGACGAATATGGGTTAGTGCGGAGAAAATATATTTATGCCGATGGTATGCGACATTTTATTGCTCATGCATATATTTGTGCTATATATTGTTGCCAGTTTCATTTAACTTATAAGCATAGATCAAACTTTGAGCGAATTTTAATTAAAAAACTAAAACATTTATCAACGATGTTATGCACAAATAACGTACAGACACGACAATCCCATACGATCGTTTCGAGTATTTCTGGATCCCCTTCCTCAGTGAGAGAGGAAGAAAAATAATTAAAATGTATTCAAAGAACCCCTCGGTTATAGTACCGAGTGCTAACTTAGGGACTGATTGAAAAGGTGAAAACAAGAGTTTATATATCTTAAAGGAATGACGTAATGGTCCAGAAACGACTGAAATAAAATAGTCACTGCACAGACTGGCGAAAGAAAAGGGATGCTACGCATATCATTCACTAAGGAGGCAGTATGTTTATGAATATAGTGAGTTTCGTAAAAGTCTAGATCAAAAACTGAGTTATATTTTTGAATAATTTTAGCCTCTGGGTAATTAAACTGGTGGTTGGAATTACAACAATGTTTCGCTATTGTAGATTTCTCAAATTCCTGCTTTCTAACATAATTCTGATGTTCTTTCAGTCTAATTCTAAGTGCACACTTCGTTTGCACAATGTAAGAGAGTTCTCACTCACAAAAAAAAATCTGTAAATGCCCCGGGTATTATGGTCGTCAATAGGATCTTTAAGATTGGAGAAAGAAATTTTATTGGTTGGAGAGAAAACAACTTTAAAACTAACTATTGAGAATACGAGAAATTTGTGTACTGATTTTAGGAAAATAATGTAAGACAATAGCATTTTTAAATTCTTTATTTGCTGGAACAGAATCAGTGATTATCGGAGGTTTAGATAAAATACGGTTAATGATATTCAAACTAAGAGAGTTCTCACTCACAAAAAAAATCTGTAAATTCCCAGGTACTATGGTCGTCAATAGGATCTTTAAGATTGGAGAAAGAAATTTTATTGGTTGGAGAGAAAACAACTTTAAAACTAACTATTGAGAATACGAGAAATTTGTGTACTGATTTTAGGAAAATAATGTAAGACAATAGCATTTTTAAATTCTTTATTTGCTGGAACAGAATCAGTGATTATCGGAGGTTTAGATAAAATACGGTTAATGATATTCAAACTAAGAGAGTTCTCACTCACAAAAAATTTCTGTAAATGCCCAGGTACTATGGTCGTCAATAGGATCTTTAAGATTGGAGAAAGAAATTTTATTGGTTGGAGAGAAAACAACTTTAAAACTAACTAATGAGAATACGAGAAATTTGTGTACTGATTTTAGGAAAATAATGTAAGACAATAGCATTTTTAAATTCTTTATTTGCTGGAACAGAATCAGTGATTATCGGAGGTTTAGATAAAATACGGTTAATGATATTCAAACTAAGAGAGTTCTCACTCACAAAAAAAATCTGTAAATGCCCAGGTACTATGGTCGTCAATAGGATCTTTAAGATTGGAGAAAGAAATTTTATTGGTTGGAGAGAAAACAACTTTAAAACTAACTATTGAGAATACGAGAAATTTGTGTACTGATTTTAGGAAAATAATGTAAGACAATAGCATTTTTAAATTCTTTATTTGCTGGAACAGAATCAGTGATTATCGGAGGTTTAGATAAAATACGGTTAATGATATTCAAACTAAGAGAGTTCTCACTCACAAAAAAAATCTGTAAATGCCCAAGTACTATGGTCGTCAATAGGATCTTTAAGATTGGAGAAAGAAATTTTATTGGTTGGAGAGAAAACAACTTTAAAACTAACTATTGAGAATACGAGAAATTTGTGTACTGATTTTAGGAAAATAATGTAAGACAATAGCATTTTTAAATTCTTTATTTGCTGGAACAGAATCAGTGATTATCGGAGGTTTAGATAAAATACGGTTAATGATATTCAAACTAAGAGAGTTCTCACTCACAAAAAAAATCTGTAAATGCCCAGGTACTATGGTCGTCAATAGGATCTTTAAGATTGGAGAAAGAAATTTTATTGGTTGGAGAGAAAACAACTTTAAAACTAACTATTGAGAATACGAGAAATTTGTGTACTGATTTTAGGAAAATAATGTAAGACAATAGCATTTTTAAATTCTTTATTTGCTGGAACAGAATCAGTGATTATCGGAGGTTTAGATAAAATACGGTTAATGATATTCAAACTAAGAGAGTTCTCACTCACAAAAAAAATCTGTAAATGCCCAGGTACTATGGTCGTCAATAGGATCTTTAAGATTGGAGAAAGAAATTTTATTGGTTGGAGAGAAAACAACTTTAAAACTAACTATTGAGAAAACGAGAAATTTGTGTACTGATTTTAGGAAAATAATGTAAGACAATAGCATTTTTAAATTCTTTATTTGCTGGAACAGAATCAGTGATTATCGGAGGTTTAGATAAAATACGGTTAATGATATTCAAACTAAGAGAGTTCTCACTCACAAAAAAAATCTGTAAATTCCCAGGTACTATGGTCGTCAATAGGATCTTTAAGATTGGAGAAAGAAATTTTATTGGTTGGAGAGAAAACAACTTTAAAACTAACTATTGAGAATACGAGAAATTTGTGTACTGATTTTAGGAAAATAATGTAAGACAATAGCATTTTTAAATTCTTTATTTGCTGGAACAGAATCAGTGATTATCGGAGGTTTAGATAAAATACGGTTAATGATATTCAAACTAAGAGAGTTCTCACTCACAAAAAAAATCTGTAAATGCCCAGGTACTATGGTCGTCAATAGGATCTTTAAGATTGGAGAAAGAAATTTTATTGGTTGGAGAGAAAACAACTTTAAAACTAACTATTAAGAATACGAGAAATTTGTGTACTGATTTTAGGAAAATAATGTAAGACAATAGCATTTTTAAATTCTTTATTTGCTGGAACAGAATCAGTGATTATCGGAGGTTTAGATAAAATACGGTTAATGATATTCAAACTAAGAGAGTTCTCACTCACAAAAAAAATCTGTAAATGCCCAGGTACTATGGTCGTCAATAGGATCTTTAAGATTGGAGAAAGAAATTTTATTGGTTGGAGAGAAAACAACTTTAAAACTAACTATTGAGAATACGATAAATTTGTGTACTGATTTTAGGAAAATAATGTAAGACAATAGCATTTTTAAATTCTTTATTTGCTGGAACAGAATCAGTGATTATCGGAGGTTTAGATAAAATACGGTTAATGATATTCAAACTAAGAGAGTTCTCACTCACAAAAAAAATCTGTAAATGCCCACGTACTATGGTCGTCAATAGGATCTTTAAGATTGGAGAAAGAAATTTTATTGGTTGGAGAGAAAACAACTTTAAAACTAACTATTGAGAATACGAGAAATTTGTGTACTGATTTTAGGAAAATAATGTAAGACAATAGCATTTTTAAATTCTTTATTTGCTGGAACAGAATCAGTGATTATCGGAGGTTTAGATAAAATACGGTTAATGATATTCAAACTAAGAGAGTTCTCACTCACAAAAAAAATCTGTAAATGCCCAGGTACTATGGTCGTCAATAGGATCTTTAAGATTGGAGAAAGAAATTTTATTGGTTGGAGAGAAAACAACTTTAAAACTAACTATTGAGAATACGAGAAATTTGTGTACTGATTTTAGGAAAATAATGTAAGACAATAGCATTTTTAAATTCTTTATTTGCTGGAACAGAATCAGTGATTATCGGAGGTTTAGATAAAATACGGTTAATGATATTCAAACTAAGAGAGTTCTCACTCACAAAAAAAATCTGTAAATGCCCAGGTACTATGGTCGTCAATAGGATCTTTAAGATTGGAGAAAGAAATTTTATTGGTTGGAGAGAAAACAACTTTAAAACTAACTATTGAGAATACGAGAAATTTGTGTACTGATTTTAGGAAAATAATGTAAGACAATAGCATTTTTAAATTCTTTATTTGCTGGAACAGAATCAGTGATTATCGGAGGTTTAGATAAAATACGGTTAATGATATTCAAACTAAGAGAGTTCTCACTCACAAAAAAAAATCTGTAAATGCCCAGGTACTATGGTCGTCAATAGGATCTTTAAGATTGGAGAAAGAAATTTTATTGGTTGGAGAGAAAACAACTTTAAAACTAACTTTGAGAATACGAGAAATTTGTGTACTGATTTTAGGAAAATAATGTAAGACAATAGCATTTTTAAATTCTTTATTTGCTGGAACAGAATCAGTGATTATCGGAGGTTTAGATAAAATACGGTTAATGATATTCAAACTAAGAGAGTTCTCACTCACAAAAAAAATCTGTAAATGCCCAGGTACTATGGTCGTCAATAGGATCTTTAAGATTGGAGAAAGAAATTTTATTGGTTGGAGAGAAAACAACTTTAAAACTAACTATTGAGAATACGAGAAATTTGTGTACTGATTTTAGGAAAATAATGTAAGACAATAGCATTTTTAAATTCTTTATTTGCTGGAACAGAATCAGTGATTATCGGAGGTTTAGATAAAATACGGTTAATGATATTCAAACTAAGAGAGTTCTCACTCACAAAAAAAATCTGTAAATGCCCAGGTACTATGGTCGTCAATAGGATCTTTAAGATTGGAGAAAGAAATTTTATTGGTTGGAGAGAAAACAACTTTAAAACTAACTATTGAGAATACGAGAAATTTGTGTACTGATTTTAGGAAAATAATGTAAGACAATAGCATTTTTAAATTCTTTATTTGCTGGAACAGAATCAGTGATTATCGGAGGTTTAGATAAAATACGGTTAATGATATTCAAACTAAGAGAGTTCTCACTCACAAAAAAAATCTGTAAATGCCCAGGTACTATGGTCGTCAATAGGATCTTTAAGATTGGAGAAAGAAATTTTATTGGTTGGAGAGAAAACAACTTTAAAACTAACTATTGAGAATACGAGAAATTTGTGTACTGATTTTAGGAAAATAATGTAAGACAATAGCATTTTTAAATTCTTTATTTGCTGGAACAGAATCAGTGATTATCGGAGGTTTAGATAAAATACGGTTAATGATATTCAAACTAAGAGAGTTCTCACTCACAAAAAAAATCTGTAAATGCCCAGGTACTATGGTCGTCAATAGGATCTTTAAGATTGGAGAAAGAAATTTTATTGGTTGGAGAGAAAACAACTTTAAAACTAACTATTGAGAATACGAGAAATTTGTGTACTGATTTTAGGAAAATAATGTAAGACAATAGCATTTTTAAATTCTTTATTTGCTGGAACAGAATCAGTGATTATTGGAGGTTTAGATAAAATACGGTTAATTATATTCAAACTAAATCCACGATGGATGGCAAATACAGATTATTTCAGATTTTATTACAGATTCTTAAAACAAAAACAACAACAAACAAATTTTTACTGGCGTCTTGTGTTACAGTTTTTATGTTAAATCTTTTTCATTTATTTATTTACATTGTATGAGATAATGCATTTTGGGTACTTTTTACAGATAACTTTCTTCGAATACTTATATAATAAATCGAATACTTATATTATATTAATATATATCTCTATGTATAGATTGATATACCCATACCTGATTCATGTACTTAATTCAAATTTTCAAATTTAGTCACTTAAACAACTCTGCCTTTAAGCGCCTTATTTAGCTGCATTGTTTATAAATATATTAGAATACATTCAAAAGGTCATTAATTAAAATAGCTTTATTGCGTTAACTCTGTTAAGCCATATCACGAAATTCATTCATTTTTAAAAAGGGTGAAATTGTTGAAAAATTAACGAGTGCAAAACTCGTTTTAGAAAATTAATAAAATTGTCGAATCTAGACATATATTTATCGAAATGCTGTCGCTGAAAGAGGAATTAAATATCGGCCAACAGAATCGAATTAAAGTAATGCCTATATTTATTCAATTTAATAATAATTTATTAAAAATGTAAGGTAATCCGCTCGAATAGATCAGAAATTGAATAAGTTTAAATTCCACAATTCAGCCAAGGACATCAGGAGGTAACTTTGCAGTATTAATATAATTGTACAACAATAATAATCATTAAATATTAAATTTTTAAAATATATTAATTTAAATAGGTAAAGTCAATAAATTTGATGACGGAATAATTATTTCGATAAATAAGAAGATCATCTTACACTGTATACAGTGTACGGGAATCTTATTTATCGAAATAATTATTAATTAATAATAATTATTAATTCATAATTTTTAATAGTAATTTACAAAAATATATCCTTATAGGGCAATATATCCTTTAAGAAAATTCAATCCCCTCGTTAAAGTCCTAATTTATGATTATCCAATAGTGGATATCTTTTCCTTATTGTGAAGAATTGTGGTAGAGAAATTAGTGAAAAATTTAGAAAAAAACAGGTTTCAACTTTTACAGAAACGTTTATAAAGTAATAGGATTTGTTTATATTCTTTATATTTCTTCTGCCTTTTTAAAAGACGTTTATGAGGAACAAATTCTTGTATATCAGAATCTACACTAAATTCATTAGTTTGCAAGGATAAATTAAATGTGGTGAACATGTTTACTGTAAAAAATTGCTTTCCTGCCTTTTTTATATCATATATTTTTGGCTATTTTTAAGTTCTGTACTGAGTGAAGGGGCTACTGTAAAACTTTAAAGGAACAGAAAATAACCGTTTACGTTCCTGGAATGTTCATATTCCTAGTTTTTTCCGAGTATTCAAAAAATTATTTTTATAAAAACAATCTTTTATAAGCCCGCAATGTTCATCTTGAAAATCACGCCTAACTCCATAACTGCAATTCATGATTTTTTCAAAAAATGTCCGTTGCAATGCATTAGTTTGGTGTGGGCACCGAATTTGATTATGAAAAATCCACTGGTTTTTTTTTTTTTTTTTTTTTTTTTTTTTTTTTTTTTTTTTTACTCTTTGTAGAAAGCCCAAACAAGTGAATTTAGTATTTTTTTTTTTTTTTTTTTTTTTTTTTTTTTCAGGAGAAAATATTTAAAATAGGAAAACAGGAAAGAAGAAAATCATTCCAGCTATCTTTTATGAGAAATCGTTATTATTCCTCAACATATAATCATAAATTTAATCATAATCATTTAATCATATAATCATAAATTTAATAAAAATCTTTAAATTTTAACCCCTTTCCCGATATCCTAGAATTTAAAAATTGCGTTCATAGGTGTGCTTCTGATGAAAATACAACATTTAAATACTTTTACAAATTACTTATAAATTGTTACATTAATTATAAATAATTTTTCTGTTCACCGGCACATGTGATAAATCACCAGATATCCTCCGTATAATTTTATAGGAGTTGAAACAACAATGGATTTAACGATGCGCCAAGAAAGGCTCGCCAAAATATTCCAAATGGCTGTTAAACTGCAACAATAAAACATTTTAAATGATAAAAAAGTAGAAATAAACTTTAAATAAAGAAATGAAGAGTTTAATATTAAAAAGAACATAATCTGTTTAACAAAAATCGTTATTATTATTTTTTCATCTTTCAAATGATAGTTAATGTTATAACTTTTTTTTTAAACTTCTTTAAAATTCTTAAATAATAAGTAAATAATTTTTTAAATATTGATGAATAATATAATAAATTTAAATAATCTTAAATAATAGTTAAATATTCTTTAAAATACTAAATTATAATATAATAAATATAAATTATCTCAAATAATAGTTAAATATTCTTTAAAATACCAAATAATAATATAATAAATTTAAATTATCTTAAATAATAGTTAAATATTCTTTAAAATACCAAATAATAATACAATATATTTAAATAAACTTAAATAATAATTCCAAATTAAAAAATACAAGAATTTTTCCTTTTTTTATTCTAATTTAATAAATCTTAAATAATACATTTTATTCATCCGAATTAATAATTTAAATAACATATACAAGAGTTCAAATTTCTTTAATGATAATGAAACCTTTATATCGTTTTGACGCATTTTACCTATTATATTGCCAATTATCTAATGTATTACCTATATTACCAGTTATTAAATATCAATGTATTTATTCTTATTATATAACATTTCAGAAAGAAAAGTGCAAGACGATTCTTAATTTCGATCATAAACCTTTTAACAAATATTTAAGAAAATTAAAGTATGCAGCACATATTTCTAATAATGAATTTTTTTTATCTTTTTGTCGCGTTTCCCCTACATTCCACCAAATATTAAATATCAATGTCTTTTATTCTTATTATATAACATTTCTGAAAGAAAAATGCAATATCATTCTTAATTTCGATCATAACCCCTTTAATAAATATTCAAGAAAATTAAAGTATACAGTGCATATTTCTAAATTATGCATAGAGCGATAAGAATAAATACATTCCATTGCTTTATTTCACTGCAGCGAACTTTGGCAGTGTGTTATTCGAGAGTTATGTTCTTAAGTAGTCCAATTCATTCCGGTGAAAACTGTCTCTTGTTAACTATCTAGACAATGACCAAATGGTAGAATGAATAATAAAGTTCACGGCGAAGTTCATTGCTATTAATTGTTAAGAAAGTTTTCTCAGAAAGGATTCGTTTGAAGAGGAAAATATTTTATCTTCTTCGAAATTTTGCATTTTGTACATTATTTACTGTTTCAGAAATATTTTGAGACCAGCGGATCCGTGTCAGGATTTTGCACTGCCATCTTTTTTATATTTCTCCTGCTTTTTAAAAGAAGTTATGAGGAACAAATTCTTGTATATGAGAATATACACTAAATTCACCGCTTTACGAGGATAATTTAAATTTTATGAACATTTTTACTGTACTAGATCGCTTTCCTTCTTCTTTTTTTTTTTTTTTTTTTTGTATTACACATTTTTGGCTAGATTTACGTGCTGTGCTGAGCGAATAAGGCTACTGTAAAACCTTAAAGAAATAGAAAATAACCGTTTACGTTCTGGAATCTTCATATACATATATTTCTTTCAGAATAAAATATATATATATATGTTTTTTTTTTCTTTTTAACGATCTTTTATAAACCTGCAAAGTTCGTCTTGAAAATCACACCTACACTGTAAAAAAAAAAAAACCACTGTAGATTTGCCAGCACAAACTGCTGGCGTCCGAATTGCCAGCACATTGTGCTGTTAATTTTACGCAACTACTGTATTTTTTATGTTTATATAGTCAAATAACCAAAGAAAGCTACAGCACATTCGACTGTGATCGAGTTTGAGCGCGAGATGAACAGTACTTTGTATTGTAAAAATGTCGGGTTTTTTTTTCAGTGTAACTCCATAACTGAAATTCATGACTAAAAAGAAAAAAAAAAACATTGCAATGCATTTGTAGGCACCGAACGTTATTATGAAAAATCCTGTACTTTTTTTTTTACTCTTGGTGGAAAGAGGTAGCAAATGAATTTATTAAAAATATTTTTTTTCAGATAAAAATAATTAAGATGGGTCAACAAGAAAGAATAAAATGAAAAATTATTTAAGGTGTATTTTAGGATTTCTAAATTAATTCCTCAACATATAATCATAAATTAATTACTATTAAACTATTAGTTGATAAAAGAGTATTTGTTTCTAATTATTACATTCTTCATTTTTAGCTCACAGACTTTCAAAGCCTGAGAGATAAAGATAGGTACATATTTATAAATTATGCATAAAGCGATAAGAATGATTACATTTCATTGCTTTAATACGCTGCAGTAAACTTTGGCAATGTGTTATTCGATAGTTATGTTCGCAAATAGTCCAATTCATTCCGGTGAAAACTGTCTCTTGTTAACTATCCAGACAATGACCAAACGGTAGAATGTATAATAAAGTTCACGGTGAAGATTTATGCATTGCTATTAATTTATTAAGAAAGTTTTCTAAGAAAGGATTCGTTTGATGAGGAAAATATATTATTTTCTTCGAAATTTTGCATTTTGTGCATGATTTAGCCTTTCAGAAATACAGGGAGTCCGAAAATTCCTGGACACGTTTTAAAATTCAATATAAAATCAAGTAATTGTCGTATAGGAGTGCGGTTTCGACAAAAAATGTTTCTCGAGATGAAAAGTTTTCTTCAAGCGGGGGAAAATAATTCTAAATTTCCATCATAGATGCCACTTGTTCGTATGTTTGCATTCAAAAGTGCGTTTTTTTTTCAGATTTTCAGATTATTTTGAAGCTGTGACACAGAAATCACGACCAGGGTCATCTCTAAGGGGGGAAGGACGGGTGGAGCCTCCCCCAAAAAACAATGGCGAATGTTATTACACTTGGCAAATTTATAAACTTAGTTGGCAAATTTCTTTAAAACTTTAATAAAAACTATAATGTATTTTCTATTTCTGATAGACTTGGCAAAAATTACAGAACTAATCGGGAATATTATTATACTTTTAACAAATAAGAACTATATTACATTTTTTAACTGTGGTAAGTTGGCAAAATTATAAGACGAGCAATTTAAGGTTCTCTCCCCCACCAATAAAAAGTCTTAGCGATGGCGCTGATCAAGTGATCATGACTTACAGTGCTGGGAGTCATCATTTCTGTGCCATAGCGTCAAAATTAATTTGAAAATCAGAAAAAAAAACGCATGTTTGAACACAAACATACGGACCAGTAGCGCCATTTAATATTGAAATTTGCAACTAATTATTTTCATTCGCTTGAAGAAAACTTTTCATCCTGAGAAGCATTTAAGTCCTAACCACACTCCTGTACGACAATTACTTGATTTTATATTGAATCTTAAAATGTGCCCACGAATTTTCGGACACCATGTATATTGAAACCAGCGGTCCCGTGTCAGGCTTTTGCACTGCAATCTTTGAGTTTGTTTGCTGATTCTCTTTTTATTAATTTTTAATTAAGAGCTGTTTTTTAAATAAATTAATTTTGAATTCTACTGCTAAATTCACCTTGAGAAAATAATTAAATTTCATGCAAAAAAGCACAAATAAATGTACTAAAATTACTTGCAGATACATATATATAATATGAAATTACTTAAAATACATTAGAAATAGCTTTAAAATATATTAAAAACCATAAAAAGAAATCCAAAACATTTTCAGCCATCACACGGCCGTCATAAGTGGTCATTTAAATGTTGTCATTATTTTACTTTGGGCTTATTCGAGAATCATCTAGAAGAGATCATTGTAATTTAAAGGTTGAACGGCAGATAAGATGCCAGATAACTGCATTCAAATTTCCAACGCAACAAGCTTTCATCTATTATGCAGCAGTTCTTTCCAAACTCCATGGATATCGTAGGATAGTTCATAGTTACAACCTATATCTTTATTAGCAATTATTTCAATAGATTCTCTTATAATGGCTTCCTGGTAATTATTTGTGCGAAAGATAATTTTTGATTTATTAAAATCTTTTATAGGTTGAGTTTGAGCTAATCTTGATAACGCACTAAATGTTTTAGCAAAACAATATAGCAGTAACAGCATTTCTGTTTTTCTTGTTTTTAATCAAGCAGCGTGTTGTAACAAAATTTGCCAATATAATGTCAAAAATCTTTTTAAGAACTTATCGTATACCTCATTCATCATTATTCGTTTTGTAGGAGGATAGAAAAAGAGAAGTTGATATCAGAAGTAAAATATATATCAGTGTATACGCTAGAGAGTTTCTCTCTTTAATCTAATATTTGTAAGAAATATCTAATGATTTTTTAGATGCAGGTGTTAAACTTTTAAAGAAAATGTAAGACAAGCAATAATGAAATAACAATAGTCATATCAGAATACCATCTAACTGATTTCATCAAAGTTATACTAAAAAGGGTTGAATATATCAAAATGCGCGCGCGAGAAAAAGAAAATAATAATCATATGTGAATGATGTCATCTCATCGGAAAAAACACAGAAAAAAGAAAAATAAGTTGAATGCATATAAAATAAAATTTAATCCAATATAAGAAAGCATAGCTTTTAAGCTACACGTGAAATACCACTGCTTCAGTCGATCGATGCTATCTATTCTTCTAAACATTTAAATTACAATTTTGCTTTATTATAAATATAAAATAAAACCATGTGAAGACGTCACATTTTATTATTTTTTATTTTATTTTTTCTACTTATTTCTTATTAATCATTGCAGAACATGATATAATGCGGTATTTTATTTTCGAGGCAATATTTATTTAAGATAAACATTTCATTTCATGTATGAAAGTAATGCTGATTTCAGTTTTAATTAAGTCCAATTTTTGTTCAAAAACATGTTTTAACGAAATGGGATAATAGCATGTCAGAAGCCGGTTCAAAAACCGTTCGAATGATGCCTCATCCATTGATATGCGTCCTGTAAATTTATAAAAAGAAAACGGAAATAATATAAATGATGAATGATGAATGTGTAACATGCTGTAAGTGAAACCGCAAAAAAAATAAATAAATAAGTAAAATAAGTAAAAAATAAAATGAACTTAAAGTGAATGTATAACTTTTTTGTAAGATTATTTTGTAATGTTTATAATATATTGGATTATTTTAGAATACGTATGGAGATTTTTGATAAAATTTAATCATTGGACAAAAAAACCAGTTCTGCTCTCAATATTTATACCTGTTATTCAATAGTTTTCTTCATTTTTTTAGGTAAATATTTTCCAAATTCAATTTTACTAAAATGACGCATATCACAAAATTTATTTCTTAAGAAATTTGAAGTAAAACAAATTCATCATTATGTTACTATATTAATTTTAACACAATATTATTACTTTCTTCTATCTTAACAAGAAGAACGTATGGGATTCTTGAAAAACTTAAACTTACTGTTTTCTATGGATTTATAGTTTATAGAAGGTCCTGAGCAACATTTGACTGTTTTTATATAATGTCTGTCTGTTACTTGAGTCTGTACGTCTGTATTTGACACAATATTTGTGGGCGCAATATCTCAAGAACTAATGCTTGGAATTTAATAAAACTTTAGATTCAGTTTGTCCCTCGTATAGATTGACGCTGATTAGTTTTTGATGCAAATCGCTCCGCAGGTGCGCTACTATGCTGCATTTTTTGCCGATTTCTGCACTAGCTCTATCTCAAGAACTAATGCATGAGTTTCCATCAAACTTCGGATTCAGTTAATCCCTGACGTAAGTTGGTGCTGATTAGTTTTTGGTGTAAATCGCCCAACAGGTGACTCTGGTACTGCGCAAAATTTTTCACGATTTCCTCACTAACTATATAGCAAAAACTAATGCACGGATTGTCATCAAACTTCAGTTTCAGTTAGACGTTGACATGAGTTGTTGTTGATTAGGTTTTGGTGTAAATCACGAAACAGGTGGCGCTGCTATTCTGCCTTTTGTAGGATTTACACGATTTTAGCGATATACATGCTACAATATTAAATCTTCCTTCAAGATTTCCCTATACTATTCTAAATTACTACTCTATATTCACTAAATCCTTATTGTTAAATAATCTCTATCATTAACTCTGTTAAATTCACTTTAATTTAATGTTTCACTTGTCTAATTCACTTAATTATTACATTTTTAGTATTCTTAAATTAAATGTTCTAATTCCGATCTTTTTCGTTTTATAATGTTCTTTTTGGTAGCCATTTTATTCCAGCCAAGAATTTCCGCTCCCGCGCTTAATTCCGGGGTTTCCTTTTTACCTTCTTATTTATCCGTTTCTCTGTCAGTTCTATTTCCATGGCGTGATATCTTTTCGTCTTAATTGGTTTAGAGCGCGTGCTACGTCATTTCTGTATTCCTACGCTTAGGGAATAAAAAGTGGCTACATACGATTCTCCAACAGAATTTACTGATTTTTCGAAGTGTAAAGATTTCGAAGTGATAGTTCGAAGTGTCCCCTTGGCTGTGTGTCTGTCACTATGTAGTTATTTCTAAAGATTTACCTTAAGATGTAATCAAAATGATTGCTATCGATTATAGATGTTAAACACATCGAACTTATCGATATTGCTGGCACTGTACTGTATTTATGCGAGAACTGCCGCTCGATGTTATTATAAAGAAATCTGTGACTAGAAATGCTTCTTTCCTTGTATCCTGGAGAAATTCCTAACCTTCATATCCATTTCTGACCATTAGCCATGCAACCCATGTTCAGTGAGAAACGATGATAATGATTGCAAAGATTAATCTGCTAACTGAATTGGTGAAGTTGTTGCTCTACTTTCACTTACTACATTTACTTACATCGATTCTACAACTCCACCCATTTCATCATATAACGTATAATCTTATATCGAGCACCACTAATGAGATGATTATCGTTATATACATATCTCAAGAACTAATGCACGGAATTTCATATGTTTAGAATCCTCGTGATGGGCATAGATCGTCATTTAATTTGGCACGTTGATAGCGAAGTTTGAAGTATTAACATCTATGAGGTATATTTGGTATATAAATCATACGTTTTGTAATTTTTCCTTACAGCTCGTGTGATTTATTTGCCAGGTAGAATAATTGTGTTAAATGTAATATAGTGTAATTACGTAGGGAGACCCGGGGTAAAATGGGTATATTTTTTATACTTTTTTATTATTTTGCCGGACAAAATTTTTTGAAAAATTAAAAGCATGAATGAAATGATCACATATCTGCCAATATTTAAACTTGGTAAAAACAAACTAGCAAGATATATATACTGGGCTTGGCAGCCATTTTGTTTTTCAGAAGATAGAACAAGCTTTTTTTAGTGAATGAAAAACTTCTTTCTACAAAAATATACAGGAAGATTTAAAAAATAAACTGTTTGGATTTTGAACAAGGAATTTTCTAACAAGAAACTCAAAAAATGAGTAAATTTATTTACTCACAAAAATTTTATAGTATTTTTTGTCACATAGTGTAAAATGGGTATAGGCCATCTTTTTTATGCGAGTTGAGATCAAGATATGAATGTATGAAGATTGATCAAAATTGAAAGAAATTTTAGTGCAAATTGTTATTGATCCTATATTTAAAACAGAAATTATGCTTTGGTATATGAAATTAGTCTATAATTAGTCACGAACATTGTTATCCGCGCTACATGTAGGAATGTAAACATTAAAAGTCACTGTTAACAGACAATTTCTCAAAAATCACATTAAATCAAAGTATTGTATTTTCTGCCATAAATTAAATTAAAACACAGGTGCTAACTATACTAAATTATTAAATTGGGTAGATTAAAAGAGGAAAAACAGTAAAAAGAGTCGAAGCTACCCATGGAAGTTACACCAGAGGTTCTCGTTGCAGTGAATCCAATGACTGGTGGCTGGATCCTTGTGAAATTTAGTGTAAAGAAGTCTGTTCAAGAATTCACAGGTTTTATTATTGATATCCCTGATGAAGATGAATACACTGTGAAGTTTGCAACAAAGTCATCTGTCGGATTATTTTAGGCCTTCCCTGAGAAAGACAACATTGCTGATGTGTGGGCATCCCGAACTATCAGGAAGTCTATCTCAATCAAACTGCACCAGTCGTTGCCAGTATACATTTTGTACATAAATTTTCATTCAGATATAGCTAGTTAACTTGATAAATTGCTTTTGATTAAAAACATTTTTCAGTTATCTGAATTTCTCATTTTTTCCTACAGATACTCATGCTGATATCTATCTGCTTTTGAACTGCATTAAATAAATAAAAGAAAAACATTTAAAATGAAATACTGTTAGAAACATTTTTCAGAGCATGGACGTAAATTTATCTGGTGAAAATCAGGAGCAGTTTTTTTCGCTTATTTATTTATTTATTTTATTTATTTATTTATTTTTTTTTTTTTTGGGGGGGGGGGGGGTGTAGGATAGGATTTTCCATTACTTGCATCTAATTTCTACTAGTTTCATAATAGTGTTTTTATTTGTCAAGAAAAAAATGTAAACAAAATGAAAGTGGCAGGTTTTTGCATATATGATTCAGAAAATAAAGGTACAAAACTTTTAAATGGTTTAAACATTAATTAAAATGTAATTCAACTTTAACCAGCATATACCCATTTTACCCCTAAATGGGTATACACCGTTGTAAAATAGGTAGAGTCTTTTACACAAAAATTAAAACAAAAAGGAAACCAAAACTATGTTTAATTTAGACCTAAAATACCTAATGTAAAAAATATCGAACAAAAACATGATCATATTTCATAATGTTTCTGCTATGAAACATAAAATTAAAAAAGCTGTTTTTTATACCCATTTTACCCCAGATGACCCTATCCAACGTTTACTGGAGTTGCATTGCCCGTGATTTAATCTGTCGAGTTATTTCAGATATAAGACCAGATGCTAAAATCAACAAGGTTCTCTGTGTGAGAAAGGTCCACCAGATTTGTCCAGGATAGTTTAGTTGATAGATCATTGGCAACTTACGGTTCCTGGTTCGAATCCTGACCGGTATTCTAGACTTACAACGTGAATTCATCATTGTTGGATATTTTATTCTTGCTGATAGGAACATTTTAGAATCTTATTTAAATTTAAATGGAATTGAAATGCATGTTACACAGTTCAGCATTACATAATCGGAAGATAAAAGTAAAGTAATTCTCAGTTATTTAATTCACTACAGAAAACCGATACTGAGAATTATGTTATGTTCGAAAATAATGTAATTCATTTCAGAGAAAACTGTTGTGCTTTAGCTGTCTAGAAAACGACCAAATGGTGCCATGAATAAAGTTCACTATGAAGTTTTATTTACAGTTAGTAATTGTTAAGAAAGCTTCCTCTACAGCAATTCATTTACAGAGAAAATAATTCTGTTTGGATCCAAAATTTTCACGTTATTTATTTCATACTATACGTCTTGTAGAAATAACTTGATATGACCGTGTAATTTATTGGTGGGGGAAAATAAGCCTAAAATGAATTTGAAGAATAATGGGTACTACTTCGTTATCCCGTCGACCAATTTCGCCAAATTATAAAACCTGACATAATTTTTTTTATAATAA
Source organism: Maratus speciosus (assembly GCA_963932465.1). NCBI lineage: Eukaryota > Metazoa > Arthropoda > Arachnida > Araneae > Salticidae > Maratus > Maratus speciosus. Next base: position 50,897,105 of record OZ010791.1, read on the forward strand.
TGAAAGAACAAATAAATTAGTATAACATTAATAAAAATACAAATAAAACGTCGAAATAAAAATCACTTGATGACGTAAGCACGTGTAACTTGCTTAAAGTCAAGTGAATGTGACATTTACGATCAACCATTATTGGCATTTAATCTTATAGTTTCGCGATAGATTTTTGGTCGACGGGATAACTAAGTAGTACCGAAAAATGTAATAATTTATAAGAGATGAGAAAAATGTTGAATGTGTATAGAAATCGACAAACGTATTTACGAAAATGTACAATATTTATTAGTAATTTATGTCATTTTTTAATGTTATTTATCTCTTTTCTTAAATAAAGTTTGCTGAAAATACACAAAAGTACTAATTTTATTACTTTAAGCTTTTAAAGTAAAATAAATGCATCATTTTTTGATAGTTTGTACTTATTAAGGGGGCCAGGTACCTTTGAAGCTGAGAAAATGCATGCAAATGAGATACTGATATGGATTGCTATAACTCCGCACCTGATTAACTTTTGGATATGAAATCTTGATTACACATTAAGGGGACCGGTAAAACAAAATTCAACCATAAAATCGATTTTTACTTTTTTATATCATTAAATAGTTCAAACTTTTATCTTTCCAACGATGTGTCAGACATGTTTATATACATAAAAAATAAGTGTTCAAATTATTCATTCTTTCTAAGAGTACTTCATAGCTTAGTAGCCATTTAAATCTTTAATTGACTTTTTCTCAAAACTTGGATTTTTCATGTTTATGTTCCTTTTTTTTTCAATATCTATTAAACTTAAGAATTCAGATTTTTTTTAATACTTATGTTATGTTATATTATATACTTCAACACAAGGATTTAATGATTTGTTGAAAATTATTTATTTTAGGCAGTGAAATCTTACCAAAAATGCTAATTTAAAAATGACTTTCAGTAAATAATTAATAATTAATTTTGAGTTTCACTTAGAAAGAAAATGGTCTGTTAAAATACGTAAAGCATGTTATTCTAACTACTCTCAAAAATCTAGACATCTATCTTTCACCATTTCTGAGAAAAAGGAACATAAAGGTGGTGAATTTAGCATAGCGGATGTAGGGCTTTTCCGGTTCCCTTAAAAGAGTCATAGGCTAATGATCTGAAAAAATGTTAATGTAATGTAAGTCTGTTAATGATCTGAAAAAAAAGTCTAGATGCATGTAAAGTTTTTTTTTTAACTTCATTTGAAATTTAATGTTTTTTTAATAAACGAATTCACCTTACATGTCTCACACGCATGATTTCTCATAAATGAATTGTCAGAGTGAGCCCAAAATTTTTTATTGAGTGCAGATATAATATGTGTTTAAAATGACCTACATTGAGAAAAATATAATAATTAGTTTTTGAGAAAATAAAAGTAAAATCAAAAATCTCAAAATTTTTCAATTATTTTTGTATGAAAATTGTCATAATTTCTAAATTTGTTACTTGATGAATATAATAGTAAGCCATTTTGTGCATCTGTGAGCTTGTTACTTATGAATATGACAATACATAATGAAATAAAATAAGTTTTGCAATTAAATAGCATGCATAATTTATTTTATGTAAATTATAAAATAAAAAAGTGTCGCACATAATTTTGAAAAAAAAAAAAACAATAAAATGGAATGGTTGGAAATTATGATCGTAGGATAACACATGGACTCAAAGAGAAAAGCTTGGAGTAGTCACACATTTGGCTCCCATGATGGCTAGGACACGGTACCGGATTTTCTTCAGCGAATGAAACGTTCCGCATAATGGATCATTTTACCCGGAAACACGGCCGTCTATATTAGGTCATATAACTGGATGACGCCGAGAAACATGACAAACTTAGCATGTGTAATTCACGTCTAAAAACATACTCTATTAAGTAATCCAAGTCATATTTATGTACATGACAGACAGTATATATAAATAAATATGAAAGTTAGTGCTTACCTTATAACAGATGTTATAAAACCACTTTTCCCATGGATTCTTTTTTAGACGCGTAATACTGCGATCGCTTGAATACCGCCATTGCTTCTTTTTCACTTGGCACAACTAGCTTATGTGTTACCCTGTAGATAGCGCGACTTGTCTGGAAGAAAACCTATGTGGATCGTTTTGCCCGCTAGGATCATTTTAGGCCACCTTCCCCTATTTGAAACAAGCAAGATGGAAGTGGATTATTTTTACTTACGTAATTGTCTCCAACTAATCAAAAACTAAATTTTTACATTTTCAAATTAAAAAAAATCATAAAATGGCTTCTATTACAGCAAGCAGCTGACCACAATATGACAACAGGTGCTCCAACATTCAAACAAAAATATTGTCTAGTGCCACGTGTAAAACTCATTTCCGCCTGAAATGGCTCAGTATTTCAAAAAATTGATCAACTACTGGAAGGGTATCAACTACTGGCAGGGTTTACCCTATATATATTATAAATACAATAAATTCTAATCTGTATTTTAATAGCACTTCAAGTGCAGCTCACATATTTCTAAATTATGCGTAAAATGATTGAATCTAAAAGCTTTCCTATTGTTATTTTAGTAAAGTGAATACATATGCAATATGTTGTTAAGGTGCAGAACAACCTCATTTCGAAGAAAACTGTCATAAATTAAATATCAAAACAACAACTACATGGTGGGATGAATAAAGCTAAGAGTGAAGGTGTATTCATTATTATTAATTGTTAGGCCTTTTCTTGGAAGAGAGACATTCGAATTGGAAAATAGTTTTCTTTTCATTTAAAACTTTTCTCCTTTTTATCGTTGTAGAAACATATCGAAATGTATATGTACCATATTGTTATCTATCTGAAAATAGGACTTTGGAGGAATCCGTGAGCATATTTACAATATGTAAAGAAGAAATAACACAATGCATTAATTTCTTTTTCTTATTCCACAGTTCTGAACAACATTTTAAAATGTATTTTTATTAAATGCAGGGATTTTTTTTTTACATGCTCTAGACTCCAAAAAGAAAAACTCAATTTAATGGGATAACAAAAATATTTTTTATAAGTGCTAATTTAAATGCAAAAATTATTTTTTAATGATTAGTGTTATCATCACGGTAAAAAACAATTGTGAAAAAAGCGCAATTTTTTCGCATAAAACAATTCTGCAGGAGTGGTATTTTTAGCATGAAAAAAAAATGGGAAGAAAGTCAGAATATCGCATTCAGTAATAAAAGCAAAATCTTCTTAATCACACTATGGAATTAGGAGATACGCAAGGCCTTTTGAAAGAACATTTTTTTTTTCTTCGTCAGGCGTAAAGAACACGTACTACAACTTAGAAGACAGGAGCAAGACTGAGAGAAAATGACAAGGAAAGGGGCAGGATAAAGAAAACACCAAATAGAATCCAATCTAACAAATTAGTTATCTCAGTGCAACCTGTCTCAGTTTACGCACCGTATGGTACACCTCACTTTGTCCAGAGTAGAGCTTCTTCTGGAAGCACCATAGTTAAGGGAGTTGGCTCTAGCGCGAATACCACCTCAACACTATCTTATTTCTTATTTCTACACTGGCTGTTGTCGCGTTTGGCCCCCGACCCCGGCAAAGAAGGTCTACCGCGTGTCTGGCGATTTTAGTCCAATGCCATAATTTGTTTTACTACATGCTTATTATTTCCCACCTCGCTCCGTGTATCGTTTAGCCGCGAGTTCAGCTCCGGCTGAACATTGTATTTTTTAAGACCTCAGTAAAAGTACCGGGAGAGACATCTATCTCTACAGACTAGGTCTCCTTGTCTGAGCAGTAGCTCTCAGACTGTCAAAGCAAAAACAGAAGGCATCAGCCAGAGACTATTAGCCAATCAGAATGGCTGATGATCAGTGATTGGCTAATGGTGTCTGTGTCAGTGGCTCATACTTTCTGCTTTGATATTGGTTGTTTCCTTTATCCCCTAATACTCTCCCCCATTTTCTCGCAGTCTTAATCCTACTTTCAAAGTAGGTCCTCTTTGAGCCTGGCGAAGAAAGCGGAAATTCTTTATAAAGGGCTTGCGCATCTCTTAATTTTATGCTGTTATCAAGAAGCTTTTCCCCTTTATATGTGTATCACACCAGTTTGGTGAACATGTCATGTGATTCTATACGCTGTTGCTAATTCATGTTTCTGAATAATATTACGTAATACAATATAGTAGACTATATTACATAAAAAAACAACGTGTAGATGGCAGAACTATATACTTATACATTTAGATATATACGAACACAAAATTCTCTTTTTTCATTTAATGAGATTTTTCTTACAAAAATAACAAATGATAACACTTTAAGTGAAAGAGAAGTTTACATGATCAATAATTGTGGGTGAAATTTATTACAATAATGTTTTGATTGCTGCAAAGTAAAGAAGGAAAATTCGGACGTAAAATGAATGTGATCAGAATGTGTAAATTCGAAAAATAATATTTTGTGACATTAAAATAATATTTGATTACAAATTACATTACTTTGGAATAATTTACGAAATGTAAAAGTTTAAAAGGAGTTTGCACTTTTAAAATTATAAAATTAATAATGATTCACCCTGATGTTGAAAATAATAACAATTTCCACCAAAATTTCCTTAATACAGAATAATACAGTATTATGCACAATATCGATTTCTTTTACTTTGTACATTGTGTTACCTTTGTAAAGGATTTTTATTAGCCAAATGAAACTCTCCCTTAAAAACCTTTACTTTAAAAATACCTTTGACGTAAAATAAATTATTCTTTATTGATTAGTTTATTCTTCTTTTATAGATATTTCTAGAATTAAGATACAATAAACTCTTATCCTAAATTTTAATTAGAATTTATATGCATGTTATAATTTTCTGAGTTATACAGGAAAAATTCATAGCTAAAACTTACCATTCATTTAATCTACAGTCGTTAACGTATACGATATGTTTATAAAAAATTTGTATTCAGAAAAGTTCAATTCATTCAATGAAAACTGTCGCGAGTGAAACATCGATACAATGGCCACGTGCCATATCGAATAAAGTTAAAGCTGTAACATTATTTAGTATTGTGAACTGTTAAACATTTTCTTCAAAGGATTTAGGTACAAACCTCCTGGTTGCAGTAAAACAAACTTACTAAACAAAATACAGTTTGCTATAAAACGTTTTGTTTAATCGTAAATTTAAAGATAAAAATAAAACTCAACGTTTCGGTTTAATCTTTAAAACCATCTTCATGAGTAAAATTTTCTAAAAACACAAATCGTCAAGAAACAATCTATATCCTACATTGTCAAAAATTATATTCAAACTTATTAAAAATTATTATAAATTATATCATTCATGCCGATTTGTGTTTTTAGAAAATTTTACTCCTGAATATGGTTTTGAAGATTAAAACGAAACGTTGAGTTTTTTTTTATTCATGTGTTTTTATTTTGACATCATTTTTAAATTTATGAATAAAGTATACGTTGGGAAGCAACCTCAATTTTGTTTAGTATTCGATTTTACAGCGAAAAGTCCTTAATTATTCAAACAAACTTGTTTTTAATCAGAAATTTATCTTTATAAAATCTGTCTTCAACAGTTGAATAGTTTAGGTATTTCTTAAAGTTCTTAGTTGACGTCAATTTTACGCCCTCTCTTGGAGAAACTTTATTTCTTAAGCTTAGGAGCTTTAAAAGAGATAAAGTCTAAATGTAATCTAAACCACATATGAGTGGATATAATTAAAACTAAAGTTAGAAAGACGTTCAGGATAGGATAAAAAATTAAAAATTTTATTACATTTAAAAAACAGTTATAATAATTGTAGTTAAAAAGTCCTTCCGGCCAGTGCCGGGAGGAAGAGGTAGCTTTCATATTCCTTATTTTTAAAAAGCCAACTTATATTATTCAAATACACGAAACTCAATTAAGTGGAAACCGAATGTAGGAGATTCAATACAAATTTTTATCAATACTAAATCATTATGAATGAGAATTTCGCGAAATTAGTCAGCTTTATCCAAGCTGCTTTTATTTAAAGTCACTTATATTTGGCTGCCAAATTCGGCGATTTCTTAAAGTACCTGCCATTTTAAGACAACATAGTAGATGAGGCTAACCAGTGAACTTGGTCGAGACCTTAGTAATTGCTGTGCACATGCTCACTCATATCGGAATCGGTTGATATATACGAGTGCTGTCACGGGCAAAAAATCAGATTTTTCAAAATGTCACCCACTTTAGAAATTGAAACTGCTATATCTGAGCCATTTTTTAAGATAAAGACAAACAAACAATGCTCCTGAATCCTTATATCAAGGCCAAATACTTAATAAAGAAACCATTTTCAATTTCTAATTTTTTTGCACCTCACTTTAAATATAATTTTTTTTAATTTAATGGCCGCCATTTTGAAACAAGATGGCTGATGAAGCTGGCCAGCGAACTTGGTCGAGATATTGATGTATACTATCCACATGCCTTCTTCCATCGAAATAGGCGAATACGTGTGGTATCGCTTGACAAATACAAGATCGTTTCAAAGTGTTAGTCATGATAGAAATTCAAAGTGCTATAATTCAACCACTTTTTAAGATATAAACAAAAGAACAAATTTTCAGAAACAAAAACTGCTCCAGAATCTTTGTATCAAGGCCAAACACATAAAAAAATCTTTTTAATTTTCCAATTTTTTAATACCTCATTTTAAATTTTAAATTACTTTTTTTTTTTAAATGGCAACCCTTTTGAAACAAGATGGCGAATGAAGCTGGCCAAAGAACTCGGTCGAGACATTGGTATGTACTATGTACAGACCAAGTTACATCCAAATCGGTTCATAAATACGCCTTTTATCGCGTGACAAAATTCAGGACGTTTCAAAATGTCAGCTTCGCTAGAAATTCAAAATGCTATAACTCAGCCATTTTTTAAGATATAGACAAAACAAAAACTGCTACGGAGTCTTTGTATAAAGGTCGAACACATAAGAAAAAAATATTTTTCCATTTTCAATTTTTTGGTACCACATTTCAAATTTAAAATTTTTTTTAAATTATTAAATGGCCGCCATTTTGAAACAAAATTGCGGATGAAGGTGGCCAACGAACTCGGTCGAGACATTGGTATGTACTATGTACACACCGAATTACATCCAAATCGGTTCATAAATACGTGAGTTACAGTGTGACATAGGTCAGATATATATATATATATATATATATATATCAATTTTGAACGGAGGGTGGTTTCGGGGTCTGGGGGTCATGATCGATGAAAATATACCAAAATTTTTTGAAATCGTTTTCCTCCGAACGGCTGCAATAGGTAGCTTTTTGTAAAGAAAGCTACCTAAAATGTGTGAAATAAGTAAAACGATAAAATTTTCAGTTGTTCAAAACAGTCCAGAACAATGAGGAAAAGGCCAGTAATGCACTTTATAATAATAGCCATACATTTTTTTTCATCATTAATAGTGGTAACAGTATGTATATAAAAGTAAGAATGTATAATAATTTTAAATAAAATGTGTCTAGTTTCTGTGTTGTAAATTTTAGGGTTTCGTACTTAAAAAGGGAAAACGGAACCATTATAAGATCACTCCTAATGTCTGTCTGTCACAGATATTTTACTCGTAAACTATGGAACGGGGAAAGTTCAAATTGACTGAAGCCATAATTACTATTAATCCACATATTTATAGAATATTAACCATTCACAAATATATTTAGGGAAAATGTAGAGGTGCTCATTAAGTTACTTGAAAAAAAAAATATATTCTTTGTATATCGAGCGAGTTATCGTGTGAAAGCTTTCGTAACACCAAATTAAAAAATACATTTCTTTTAATTTTAGGTATTATATTTTCAGAGATGTTGTCGAAAACGTAGTACAAAAATATGTCCCCTTTTCTCTATTTCTGAATTTATTGACACTATAGTTATGAAAAATTTAGAGGAAGTAGGAGTTACTTTAAACTTTGCAGGAAAAATACAGCGATTACCCTAGATCTCATAGTTTAAGAGAAAATCGCATACACACAAATTTCAATTTGCGGGCGTTCAGCAAATGAGTTGTGGAGCGCTGGATGTACCTATCGTCTCAGAAGTATATAAGAATTGTTGAAAATGATTTTTGAAAAAAAAAATGTCGATCATTAGCCAAGATATTAACACTTAAAGACACGAACGGTTTCGACATACATAAAGATACCGGCTTCGTATTCTATGCGCCATCGGCTTTTAAAGGCTAGATAACAACTTTTAATGATTTGTTTGTGTAATGTAATGCCTAGTTGTACTATAAAACAAATAAACGTCAAACTATTAAAAACAGACTAATTTAATTACAATTAATCACATAATTACTATGGGATTAGCTACAAGCTTTCATTGAGTGACTCTCTCACTACGCCACCCGTGTCTTTAAAGGTTAATCAAAAACCTATCTGGAGAAACGCGGAACGGACCAAGGCGGCGTTGAAACTTCGCGACCTCCGTCCGAAGCGCGGTTAGCACAATGCCAAGTTTAAACTTTGAACAAGAGTTTTGTTTTAGGTATACTGTAAAAAGAAAAGATTATTACTACGCTGAATTTGGGTTTATGAAATGCCAAATGAAGTTTAAATATGTACTACCTTTAGTGTCAGCACAAAATTAAGTTCATCATAACCATATTAGGACAAGATTAAAAAAAAAGAGTTATACAAAATACCAATATTTGATACTATTAAGGGTTGATATTTCTCTAAAATGTCATGATATATCCATTTATACTTTTCTAGCAAATACAACTATACGGTATAGTTGCCAACCTACCATTCATCTTCCGTAATATCTGGATTAATTTAAACCAGGCTAACTTCTTTCGAACCAGAAAATTTATTTCATGAATTTTTATTTATTTAATTTAATGTTTCTTCATGAAACGTATTTAATTTCATTTCTTAAATAAATTTCTGGTTCGAGTCCTATTAAACCAGGGTCAAAATAACGCACGTATTACGGAAGATTAGTTTGAGGTTGGCACCTATGTATACCTAACTTTTATCACTAGGATGTGTATAATATACCTCTCTTGGGACTAAAAAATCCCGCGCGTGTACAACCGTTTCATTTCGATACATTCATTTCTTATGGGATAACACACACTAAAATAATTTTAATGAAAAATTAACATAAAATAAACTTATATATATCGATGAAAATGTATTAAATGTAATTAACAGGGGCGCCATTTCAGAAATTTCTTGAGGGGGGCAAACCTTTATTTGCATTTTGTTGAGTATATCTAAGGAGAACTATATACATTGCATTATAGAAGAGAAGCATTATTGATACAGTTTGATTATCACACATCTTTTAAAAAATAGCCAAAGTACTCATTAATAATAAGTGAATGTCACTTTGAGAGTCTTCCAGTAACAAGGTTTTAGAAAATATTATTGATGATTGTCAATTTGTGTGCTTAAACTACTTTTTTAATGATAACTTTTTATTTTCTTAAATTCTGACGTTATTTTGGCTTTTGTACAATTTCAGAAATAAAATTGAGTAACACGTGATGATCGATGCATTTTGAAATATCGAATTCCTTGAGGGGGGCAATTGCCCGCCCCCCCCCTAGCCTCCCCCAAACGGCGCACCTGGTAATTAATATAAATTTTGTGAAATAATTCATACTTTAAAGTGTAAAACAAATCGTTTGCATATTTTCTAAAAACAAAACGTGAGTTTTACAGAAACTGCCACAAAATCTGAAAATAAATATGAAAAGCATGATTTTTTCCCTAAAAGAAGTAGTACTGATGCATTTTACAATATAGAGCAGTAGATTTGTTTTTAAAACGCAATTAGCCAAAAATACGCGAGTGGTTCAATAATTATTGTCCCTAGTGTATATAAAATATTTGTACTGCGATTGTTGGTGATGAATATTGAAGCCTAGTGTCTTAAATGCTTATATACTCAATTTCAGAACCGTAGCTTCCATATTGACATAGTTTTGAAGGGAGGGGTGAAGTTTTAAAGACTTATTTTTGAGGGAGTTTTTAAGGAGGGGGGGGGGTGAGGGTGAAATGCTGGTTTGGACCTTATGAGGTTATATGTGCAACAGTGGATGAGATGTGGCTACATCACTATGATCCCGAGTCCAAACGACAGTAGTTACGTCTCATCCACTACCACAAATCTACCCCCATAAGCTAAAAATCAGCCTTTAATCCTCACTCCCCTCTTTTCACCCTTCCCTCCAAAACTATGTGAATATAGCAGCTACGGTTCTGAAATTGAGCATATAGGCATTTAAAAGATCAGGCTTCGATATTCCACAACAAACATCGCAGTACAAAAATTTTATATACACTAGGGACAATAATTATTGAAACACCCACATATAATGTAAAACAAATTGGGGTGAAGTTTATCCCACGCGTGTAGTAACATAATAGAAACGGGCGAGTGTGCAGACGGGTTGTGGGATTGTGTAACATTTGAATAAGAATATTTTCGTCACATCCAAACAATAAAAGATAACAAATTCTTGCATTTTGAAACATGCTTTAAATAGCAAAAATTTTTAAATGATTCTTTAATAACAGGCAAAGGATTTGTCTTATTTAATGAATGATTTACAATATTTTGACTAGATTTCACAAACTTGTGAAGAAACCGTTGCTATTCACAAATAATGTCTTTTTTGAACTAGTATTTATTATCTGTTACATTTTAAAGTAAATAACTTCTTTTTGTCCAAATAAAACTTAACATAAAAACATCATCTTTTATCAATTGTGTAACGTTTGAATTTACTTAGCAAAATTAATTCATTATTATTGACTATGTTATTTTTTTAAAGATAGTTCTACAATCTATGCAAAAATATTTTAAAATTTATTTAGAATTTAATTGTATGCTACATATTTTTAAATTATAGATAAGGCTTATACTAAAGGTATACTTATACTATTTATACTACAACTAAAAGCTTATCGTTCATTTAATATATCAAGAGAATGTCGAAATGGCAAAAATTTCACTGTAAAGATTTACGTAGTAATCTATCAGTATTTGTAACTGTTTAGAATGAAAATGTTTTGTCAATATTATTTTTTTACTATCCAAAATGTAAACATGGTATATTGTTGATAGAAATGAAGATATGACTCTAACAGTGTTACTCCACATTAAATAAAATATTTTGGGATATAGAAGAAAGTATTATTATATAATCTATCATGTATTAAAACTAAATAAAATGCTAATATTACAATTATTCTTGAAGATATGATACAATATTTTCGATAATTAAATAAATTAATAATAAATATTATTAATATTTAATATTTAAGTGTAATAAGTTTTCCCAGTTAGTTTAGTACCAACTGTCAACATTTTAAGCATAGCTACCAAGCAGAACATAAATAAAAAGAAATATATAGCAAAAAGCTCCCAGATCAATTTTATCGGAACAAAATTTGTGTTGCATAACAAACTTCTTCCTCTAGTTTCTTCAGAAATAAAATAGGAAAGTTATACAAAAACTTATCCTTAAGGGATGAAGTAATTTTTGAAGAAGAATATTTTCGTTACATCCAAAATTATAAATGATAACGCATTCTTGTATTTTGAAACATACTTTGAATAGTTCAAAATTTCAAATGATTCTTTTAATAGCAGCTGAAGGATTTCTCTTATTTTAATAATGATTTACAATATTTTGACATAAAAATATAATTTGACTCAAATTCACTAACTGACGAAGAAATAATGTCTTTTTTTATTTAGTATTTAATATTTGTTACTTTTTAAAATATATAACTTCTCCTATCCAAATTAAACTTAACATAAAAAAATTATCAATTTTGTAAAGTTGGAATTTACTGAGCAAAATCAATTCATTATTATTGACTGTGTCATTTGTAAAAAACAAATACAAAAATCAGGACAATTTAATTAAATAGTTAAAAAGCACTTAAAAATAATTTAAAAATAACATTAACCTTTCGATCTTGCACAAAGTTTAATGTTATTTTTAAATATATTTTATATGCTTTTTAACTATTAATTAAATTGCCTGTATTTTCGTAATAGTTTTAAATTAATTGTGAACAGACGTTATAACTTTTTTCACTTTGAAAGGTCTCAGGACTCTTAAAGCTTTAAAATTTTCGAATTTTTAATTTTTTTGGATCTTAAACTCCTATCTTTTCTAAGCATTTTGGTATAATTGTTTACTTGAAATCTCCATTAGAACAAATGTTATGGCTTTTATACCCGCTCAACAGATGAAGCGGCATTTCCAAAACTTTGAAGTCATTTTACTCAAAATGACGTTTTTGGACATAACGCGTAAGATATCTCAAAAACGTCTGTACATTTTTACATAAAATTGTCAAAACATATGTTTCATGTTAGTCTGTATAACGTGAAACTAAAATTTCCTTTATAATGTTCAAAAAAATATTTTTTTAGGTGGTTATACAGTTGAAATTTTCTAAATTTTGCATTATCGAAATACAGCTTTGCATTAAAAATATAAAAATGCGTTCACTACAAATTTATTTTGGTTCAGAGTAATGATTATAATCTGAAGTATAAGTAGGCACCAAAATTTTAATTCTAGTTGCAAAATTTATTTTGTAATCATGCGCTTAATCGGTTATGCCAATTTTCTGCTAGTCAAATATCTGACAGTTTGGAGCCTCCTGTAAATACTAATTCTGCATCTTGTAATTTTTTAAGTACATAAAAGGAAAAAAAACATACTTGTATCTTTCATCTATAAAAATTGTGTCTTAAAATCAAATATATTATAAGATATTAAATGTTGAATATGGTCTTTTATTTTCAATTTTAAAAGTCCTGAGACCCCTAAAATGTGTTATTCTTGTTCAAAGGTAGTTCTAGAATCTAAGAAAATAAATTCTCGTTTTAAATGTTATTTAAAATTTACATGCATGTTACATATTTCTAAATTATAGATAAGGCGATTATAACTAAAGTTTTACAATCCCTTTAATTTACTACAGGGAAAATTTGCAGTATGCTGTTAAAGAGTTACATTCAAAAAGAGAAACAATTCATTTCAGCGAAAATTCTTGCGAAATAAATATCAAGACAATAGCAAAATGGCGAAAATTTCACTGTGAAGGTTTATTTTTTAATATTAATTATTAGGATACTTTCACTGAAAAGTTTATTGGAATCGCAATTATTTTGGCGTTTAAAATATTCATGTTTTTTTTAATTAATTAAATGTATTTAAATGAACATTAAGCAGCTATAGAATGGCATGGAATGGTGCAGTTTTCGACAAAAACATGTCTATATCATTCGAGTAATATGTGATGGTAAATTACAGTATTTAAAACGTATTGGGGATTTTCATTCATATGGAATGCGCATGGTGCATTTTGAAAAGTTCTCCGTAACACCTAAAATATTACGAAAAATTCCTTTTTTTCTTAAAAAAATATATTTTTAATTTTTTTTTTTTTTTTTGTGATAAATGTATGCCATAATGCATATAATGTACCATGAATAATACAGTGAAATACGTTTAACACGAAAACGTTTAACATGAAAAATCGCTAACACGAAATGATATAGCGGAGACAGTATACTATGCAATATAATACATTTTGTTTCTTTTAACACGAAATAAAAAACGTTTAACACGAAAAAAATTCGATTTCGATCTAGTTAGTTTGAGTTGAAATTGGTGAATTTTGTGTTAAAATAACTGAATTTTGGGTGAAAATCAGTGAAATTCGTGTTATTTTTTTTGTAAATTAGCTTATATTTTATGAGCACAAAGGCTGAGAAATCGGTGTGAAAGCAAACTGATATTTCGCTTCAAATTTAGATGGAGCTGCAGTTGATGAAAAAGAAGGACGAAAACAGAAATCTGCAAAGACTTTGGTATTGCTAATTCTACTTTATCAACGATAATAAAAACAATGATCCCATTACGTTAATGTTTGAGCGCAGTATGTTTTAGCCAGAGAGAAAACGTATGAGAGCCGCTAAGCACGGAGATTTAGAGACAGCTTTGCTTATTTGATTTAAACAAGCTAGATCTCAGAATGCTGAAAAAGACACTATAAAAAAAGATATCTGATTTTTTCGCCCCAAATATTTTTTTTCCTTGCTTTTTATCCTAATGGATGGAACCTACTAATAGTTTAACTGAAAATCGAAATAAAATTTGACGACATCGAGAATATTTCTCTATTTATTTATTTATTGAATCTTTTAACGCGAAATTCTTTTAACACGAAAATAGTTTTCGGCCCCCTCAATTTCGTGTTAAACGTATTCCACTGTATTTAAAGTGAAATTTACAAAAAAAAAAAAAAAAAAAAAAATGATTTTAAAGGTCCCTTGTCTTCTTCCGTGCACTGCGCAGTAAGTCATATATGCATGAATAAAAATTTAACCTTAAATAAATAAATCCAATTCCAAGATACCACTATATTTAAATGCAAATATTCAACTTATATAATCACTGAAGTCTTCTATTAAAAATGGCGGAGTATTGCTCTGTAAAATTTCTGGCACCTATCCTAAGTATGAGTATAAATACATAACTTCCAGAAGAAAAAATCATGCAGCGGAGGGTTAAAATTTGTTAAATAAAGCGATCAAGTGTGAGTTTTACTCGCCCAGAAAGTACGTTGCCTATTTATCACTATGATTCCTTCTCACCTAAAGCAAAGACCTTGTACAAAGTTTAAAATTGGCATCGTTCCAAGCACGCTTCGAAAGGAAGTTGCAACGCCAAGTTTTCCTAGATAGGTGTTTAATTAGTATCTCGGATAATAATCGGCATTTTGTTTTTCGAAAATTATTCCTGTCGATAGGCACCTCAAACGCCCCGCAATGTCCCCTCTCAGAGCCAGTAAAATAAAGTTTGTGTGTAACAAACATGAGATTTTCTCAAAAAACTATGTGACCTAGGATAATAGCTATAGTTTTTTTGCAAGAATTTAAATATATTTCTACTTTCCCTATTTTTTTTATAATGTTAGTTTCAATGGATTCGGAAATACGTTAGAGGGGGAACATATTTTTGTAGTATATTTTCGACAATATCTCAGGCAAAAATAAAACTTAAATTTAAAGAGAATATAATCTTGAGTTCGGTGTTGCGAGATGGCCCCACGCAATGGACAAAAAAAAAAAAAAAAATTAAGTAAATTATTTTCTTTTAAAATATTTGTGAATGGCTAATAATCTATAAATATGTGGGTTAATAGTCGGTACTTCTGTTTTATCCCGGCCCGGAGATTGTCAAAAACGGTTGCCAATTGCCAATCTTGTTTACCATTACCAATCACTTTCAAAACAGTAATTTAACATTATTAAATACATAATATTCTTAAAATTTGGAATTAATATAAAGTAGATAAATAAAATATAATGCACGAACGATAAAAATATAACAAAAACTATGAAATGATAAATAAATAAGCAATAATAAATAAACAATACAGTTCTTTAAAAATAAGGGTTACTGTAATTAGTATAATTCACTCTGTGCTTGGCCCAATTGTGTCTCATCTGACCGGATAATAAGTAACTATCCAATAGTCTTTATAACTCCACCAAAGGTTTTGCTTTTTAGGAGCAAAACCCTAAAAATGAATTAGGATATGTTAAAAATAGATTTTTTTTTTTTTTTTTTTAACTACAAGAAAGAAACTGTTGTTAATATTAATATTTCTTAAATTTTTGGGTCAATTAATTTGTTTCTTTTTTTCATCAAAGACAAGCTTAGTATTTTCTTTAAATTTGAAAATATGTAAATGATTATTGAAAAATAAATAAAGAAACAAAAAGACGAGGCTGAATCGAATTGAGTATGTTATGTTACATATTTGCAAGAACTATAACAACTAAAATAAAACAGAGAAATAACATATATCTATAGATTTTGAAAAGTCCATGACAGACAGGTTAACCGACGTGAAATATAGCTATATAGTTAGCTTTAATAACCAATAACAGTTAAACATAAACAATTGTATTAAAATGAATACAGAAATTAATAACAGATTAATGTAATGCTATGATTACAATATTCTAACAAATAAAATAAAAATTTTATTTGGTTTAATTTGTGATAAATGAAATTATAGATATGTTCACCAGTTCTGAAATATTCTATTCCTAAGACAGCTTTTTTTTTAAACAATTCAGAAATTTAAATAGTGTGCAATTTTGTTATCAGTGTTACCATGAAAAATTGAGATATTAGCAATCATTTCGTAATTTTGCACTGTTAACCCTTTCAGGGGGAAACCAGTTTCATTCCTAAAATATTGAAATGAATGAATGATACCGGAATTTACAAAAAGACTTATTTGGAAATATAAGAAAGATAAGAATATAATATTCACCAAACAAAATAAACTGAAATTTTTTTAATCAAAATTCTGGTGCCATTGTGGGATTTGGGGAATTAAAATTAAGTGGTTTTATAAACATGCCACCACCACTGAAAGGGTTAAAGTATAGATTAAAGATCTAGCTATTTGTAGAATAAATGAGAATGTGAGTTTCAAAACTCATTTTATCAAAAAAATCAAATTTTGGAAATCGCGAAAAAATCTCTTATATGGGGGTTTTTATTGGTTTTCATTATGAACCAAGATTTTACAATGCCAGAAATGCAGGATAAAACTAGTTTTTAGGTGCGTTCGTAATTATATAAATACGTAGCACTTATAGTCGTCCTTCGGTCCGTCCGTCTGTCTGTCCGTCCGTCCGCATATAACAGAGCAAAAACTACGCAATCGAATGGTCGGAAATTTTAAATATATAATTGCTCCAAAATTTTGTCGAGTTATTTTAAATTTTATAAAAATCGGATGTATAGTTTAATTACAAAGACAGTCAAAAGTATTTCGTTACATTACGGCCAATGGGAAAAAATTATTTCAAGTGCATTTTAATGATGTTAGAGCCTTTCGAACAGAATGAAATGGATACGCACTTATGAAGTGCACTAAAATATACATTCAGTACGATATGCGGTGCAAAAAATAATTATAAAATTAGTTATAGTACGAACGCACCTCATTTGCCACGTTTGACGTGCAATTTTTCAACTTGTTTTGCAGGTTGCAGTGTATTTGCGTCGCAGATGTACAAGTGGAATAGATTGACTGAGAAATAACTTTTTTTTTTTTTTAGATGCGTTCGTAATTATATAACTACGTAACACGTAGTCGTCGTCTGGACCGTCCATCTGTTCGCATATAACGGCAAGAAAACTACGGAACCGCATGGTTTGATATTTAATGTATATAACCGTTGCAAAATTTTATCGAGTCATTTCAAATTTTATGAAAATTGAATTAAAATTTAAAAATATATTAATAAAAGTTTTCTTCACTGTATTAAATCCTATTATACGAAATTAATTCAATTATATCCCATGATTGGTCATGATTCTAGCTTACCATGGTGATGACGCCCTATTTAAGATGCAGTCCTATTATTTCCGTATTACTGAATTCAACATATAGAATAGTAATAAATTTTGTATTCATGCATTTTTGCAGTAGAGTACAACAGCTATTTTGCCCAAGATCTGAATATTTGTAAAACTAGTTATAGTACGAACGCGCCTCAATTGCCACATTTGACGTACAATTTGCGACTTGTTTTTATTTTGGATAAGGCGAATTTTGAAACTCATGTTCTCAAATAAAAAATTCAATTGATAGATTAAATCGTGTTTACTAAATTTTTCATAAAAACATGAAGGACAAATGCAGGTGCAAGGAATAGTTGATTAAACCATTTATGATTTACAATATAGTACAAAAGTAGGTATATTTTTGACAAAATATTAGCAATTCGTGAAGGCACTAGCATTATACGTAATATGGTTTTTAGCAGCAATATTTTGCGTTATTTTTTGATGGAAATATGGGAGATCTAAACATAACAGAAAAAGTAAAAATTAAGTACTTTGAAAAGTATAGACAACAACATGGTGTGATTTTTACAGCAATGCACAGATATACATAAGATTTTTTTAAATAACGATACATTTTTACAGAAAAATATTAGTCTTTGTTACCAACAGTTGGCGCTGCTATTCATGTCGTTATTGGAACCATCATGTCACAGGAACTTCAACGAAAGTCTTCTTAGGTGCTGTATATAGACAGTAGAACGGTTTGTTTTTGACAGCAATGGACAAATAAACATGCGAGTTATGAATACGATACATTTTTACAGAAAAATAGAAGGCTTTGTTATCAACAGTTGACGCTGCAGCATTCCCAGAGCTGCTGCATGTCGTTATTTGATCCATCACGTGACATAATTTACACAAAAAGTCTTTTTTGATACTGTATACAGTGTCGTGTGATCTCTGACGGCCATTCTCATTATTAACGCATTGAACATTGTAATCTTATCTGGCGTTGTGAACTCTGTTACGCTGCTGTAAAAATTGCTAACACAGATGACACACTACTTGTCGGTGCTAAATGTAACTATTTAACCAGAAAAAGTCACTTTATGTAAATTTAAACCTATGTTTTATTATTATTATTATTTCTGTGAAAATCACCATGTTTACCTGTCTACATATATATATTTTTTAAATATTGAAACTTCACTTTTTGTCTTTCTTTTTGTATCAGACGGTACATCTGTTATCCAGTTATGATTTTACCTAAAGAAAACCGCTTTTCACCAATTTTAATGTTAAACATAATCATAAAATATTCATTATTAATACTTACGAAATAATACGTATAATGAATTTATTATCATTGATTTGTTGTAAATATTTTGCTGTAAGGACTCTACTGAAATCTAAATACAATAATTTCTTATATTATATTCTAATTAAAAGTTTGATTAAGTGCAACTTACACATTTCTGAATTGAACAGAAAATTATAATAGCTAAATGCATGTTAACTATTCCTTTAATTTTCCATAATGTTTGGAATGTTAAAGAGTTATGTTCTTTAACAGAATTCATTTCGGGGAAAACTATCGAGAATTAAAAGTCGAGACAATGTCCACATGGTGAATTGTGTAAAGTTAAGGAAAGGGTGGAAATTTATTTATTCTTATTAATTGTTAGAAAACTTCCTAGGAAGAGATTCATATGAACCGGAATGTTATTTTCAAAATATGCATGTTGTTTATTGGATGATTCCAAATATCTCTGATAGATGATGCTGCACTTTTTCAGACAATTAGAATATACATTTAATACATAAAAATGGATTAAAAATGGCAAAAAAATTACTCTTATTCTAAAGATGAAGGATATTTTAAGCAAGTTTAGAGTTTGTGACGCGAGCGCTATATTTGGAACAAATATATAGTATATATATTATTAATTCTTCCTTCGTGATATTTCCTTTTTATATGCTAAATTACCGACATATTCACTAATTTCTTATTCTTTAATTATATCTATCATTAATCCTATTAAATTCGTCTTAAATTAATTATTATCTTGCTCAGTTTACTTAAATATAAAGCTTTTAGTTTATTCCTAAATTGTATAATGATTTCTGACCATTTGTATTATTTAAAGTGAATTCGAATATTTTTAAAAGAACCATTTCTTTCTTTCTTTTTTCTTTTCTTTTTTCTTTTCTATTTCTTTTTTTTTTTTTTTTTTTTTTTTTTTTGTACTTATTTTATTTCGAGATTATTTTCGAGCTCTGGGGTATTTTTACTTCTAAATACATCCGCTCCAAATTGTCAGAACTCTTTACTATATCACTCCCAGTGGACATGACGTACCCGTTACGCGTATCCTTTATTCTCGCATTGGCCAGCGCGCATTTGACGTCATGATTTTGTGTTTCTACGCGTTGTGACAAAAAGCAGATTCATAGAACTTTTCCTCAGAATTTGTTCGATCTTTCAATTGTCAACAGCTTCCTGGCAGATAGTTCTTGGAAGTTTCATTCTAATAGTTTTATTCTACTTTTATTTCAAGATCACACGGTGAAGTTATTTACCTTCTAAACCGGAACGCATTATAAAAATGTGGTGAATTGTTTTTGATGTTATTTTCCTAATGAAAGAATGGAGATCTAATTTGACTCGTAATTTCTTAATCGGGAAATTCCCAGCTATTTCATTTCTTTGCCTTTCTCAATCCACTTCACGACTAAGGTTAATATTTACTATGCTACAGTAAAAGCCGCCAGGCTAATGGTATAGCTACATTAAAAGCTCGATAGGATAATAATGTTACATATATAAAGAGGGAGAGAGAGCAAAGTAATGAAATACTGACTTTACACATTACTGTCCTGCAAGAAAAAATTCAGCAATGTCACCATTTAATTTTTCTTAAAGTTAAAAAATCGTCAATCTATTTTATGACACTATGTATATCTGGCCTACATATATAAAATACTAATAAAACGAATATATGAAATGACTAATTCGGATATATGAAAGGAATAAAGAAATAAATAAAGGAATATATGAAATAATAATTCTCCAACTTTTGGATGCAAAGAGGTTTAAATTTCCTCCTTCGTTTTCTTCTTAATTTCAATGAGAAAATGACATCAATAATGAGAAAATTAGATCATTTTCCTATTTCCCTCTCTCATCCACAGCAATGAAAAACAATTATTGCAGACGATCAGCTGAAACGGGTTTATTACACAGAAAAATATTTTTGAAGTGATGCATGAAGATTTCATATTGGTAAATAAAAAAGGTTACCACTTGCGAAAATGGAGTAATGTTTGCAGCAATGTGCAAAAATTAAAAACTAAGATTGCGTCAAAGCAAAATAATATTTTTTAACTTGCATTTTGTTTCTTCTTAAAACGAGAGTCCCATGTTTACCAAAAAGGAGCTGAATTTTTAAAGGTATAAAAATTCAATGCCCTGGGGCTATTACAAATGTTGTTTGGAAAGATGTTTTGTAAGTGTATATTTAAAAAAATAAATGAACATTGATTTCAATGTTTGTTGAGGTCTCAATAGACGTATCATTCAACTATCGGCGTCTTTTTTTGCTGTCACGCGGTACTTTTCATCTTTAATCTCTTTCGAAAGAAACAGACGGATATTCTGAAGGAGGAAAATCTTTCCTTCATTTATGGTATTAAAATTACTAAAAACCTCTGAAAACCCTGAGGCATACGAACCCTGATGGAGCCATCTTTAGTCCCTTTATTATTTTTTTCCCTTAAGGGAACTGGTACCTCAACTTCCGATTTCCCCTCACTAATGTAAAGTGTATGGGCATTGGATGCATTTGTCTATTTAAAATATCTCCTCGGGAAATTAATATTTTCAACTTCTATTTTTTGTGTACACTTCCTAAAAGAGGTCTCTTTTTTTTCTTAGTCCTCAAAATATATCTAAAGTATAGACTTAATCTTATATGAAGTGTTAAAATCTTACTTACAGTTCGCCGGCTTTTAACACATAAAATACTAAATTCAGCATAGATTTTAGAAATATTTTGAAAACTAAGAAAAAAAAGAGACATTCTTTAAGAAGAGTATACACAGAAAAACGACGTTAAAAATATAAATTTCCCGAGAATATATTTTAAATATACGAAGGCATCAAAAGTCCATAGACTTAACATTACGGAGGAAAATTCCGAAGCTGAGTGACCAGCCAATTAAAGAAAACTTTTGCATATGATAAACACTTAATGACTAAACCACACCTTTTTACGCTAATTGCATTTTTTAATTAAATTTTAAAGTATACCAAGGATATTTGGCTAAACCTGTACAGATCGTATCTAAAAATGATTGCCTGAAAATTATTATTAAATATTTTATAATTCCAAAAATTGGATAATTTACTGAATTCATATTTGATAGTTTATGCCGGTATCGAAAAGTTTCTAAAATTTATCTTGAATTCTTATGCAAAATTTTAATCAGAATTTTAAATGCTCTTGGAAATTTCTAATTTATGCATAAAGGAATATTAAGAAAGATTTTTGCCATTCGTTTTCTTTTTTTTTTTTTTTGTAATGAATGTATGTAATATGTTCTTTTCGAAAGAGTAACGATTCATTTTAATGAAAGTTATTCTGAATTAAATATCAAGTCAATGAACAAATGGCGGAAAAATGAAAGTTCATGGTGAAGATTTATTAATGTTTATTATTTGTTAGAAAACTTAATCTGAAGAGATTCATTCTAACCAGGAAATTACTTCTGTGCGCATTCAATACATGTACTATATTTAGTATTAGAGAAATACGTATATTAAAATAAAAATATAAAATGAATTCTTCAAAAAATAAGTTAGTGAATCGCATGAGGATGCAAATTTTTTGTCTTATTTTTTTTATGTGAGGCATCAAAAATTTGTAACACCTTGTAGATATATTTAAAAAAGAAAGGTCTTAATAGAAGCACTTTATTTTTTCGAACACCATGTGAAAAAAAACACCAGAGAATTAAATTTTCATGTGTTTTTCTCAACTGAAAGTGCCAATTATTCTTAAAATTTTGAGGCCAATTTTGTTTTCCATTAAAATTTTGTCAATTTACTAAAATAATTACTCGAAATCTTAATTTACTCATATTGCACCTCTTTTTTCTTTTTTTTTTTTTTTTTTCGTACAACATTACTTTTTTTTAAATGAAATTATATATTCTTGTAATAAAATAAAAATCTATTTTCGGTTGATTTGTTTGTGAAATGTAAATTTAAAAGCTTGTAAATTCTAACATGAAGAGCAATATTTTCTCCACCGTGACATATATGAATCATACCATATGACAGTGTATATTTATATGACATGAGAGTGTATACTTCCCAATGCTTCCATATATTTCATGTGACGTAAAAGTAAGATAATAATAGAACCGCAGTCAGGAAAACAAAATAACTGTATGATGTTATGATACTAAATTTGCTTAGTAAAAGGTATCTAATTAAATTATGGTTATAGTTATTACTTTCTATAAAGTCAAAATGCCAAAAGCTACCACAATTCATGCTACAAAGCCAAAAAATAACAAAGTCTTTGGTATTCTCTAAGATACTCAAAATTATATATTTATGCTATATCTTTTCTTTTCACATATAAATGCTCTCGTTGAATAACAAAAAATAGATTTCGCCTTGTTGCAAAACAATGGAAGTTTTTTTCAAACAGCAATCGCATGTTATTTAAAGATTACATTCATTTTAATACTCTCATTTTTCTCTCAAGAAAGAGTATTCTTCAAAAACTCGAGTATTTATCTTTCTCCCAAACCCCCTCACTCCCCCCCCTCCCAAAAAAAAGGAAGTGTGTCAAAAGTACACGAGTAAATGCGACAAATTATAATGTTTGAACTTGTTTGGTTTTAGGGGTCATAGGGCTTTTAAACATTTAAAACATTCAACCTTTGAAAATACAAGGGTACTAAGGCCCTAAGAAACTAAGGTCCCAATCGCCGTAGCTAAAGCTAAACGAATGTCGCGCAAACATTGAAACGCGCATGCGCACCGACTCCCGGCAGCGAGATTACAATCCAACAAAACTTGAAGGGTTTGGCGAGATAAAATGCAATGAACCAAGAACGCTAAAATCTTCACTTTCTACCCTTTCTTCAGTAACCCATTTGTTTACACCGTTCAGATCAGTTTCAATCGTCACAGATCAGTTTCAATCAATCTTATTGTTCGTGGAAGAGGGTGATGTGAAGAAAGAAACACGGTTAACTTTCGGGGGGAAAAAATATGCTAAAACAATACAATTCCTTAATTAAAAATTAAAACACTAGTGAAATATGTTATTTTAATGTATAAAAATCATTTTCAAGGTTTATGAAAATCGTCCACACTATCTAGCAGCTAGAAACCTGTTATATATATAAGTATATGTTCTGTGTACATAACATGTATATGTCCTATATTATAGCTATATATTTCACGTAAAAAAAAAAAAAAAAGCAAGATGATTACCGAGTAAAATTTCATGCTGTGCTGTCATTTGTTTTTATGATTGCATGTTCATTAATAATTTGGTAAAAAAATTACAAGAAAATGTTTTGCTAATTTAGTCTATATAGAAAAACACATTTATTCTTTTATTAAGTATAGTGGAAATAATAAAATAGCCACAATATGTATGTTAACACAGGCGAATTTTCAAAGTTGTTTTTAAAAAGAAATAATAACATTTAGAGAACTTCTAAAAGTAATATGAAACATTTTTTTAATGTTGTTATTATTATACTTAACTCCATTTATCGGCTAAGCTCTATGATACATACGACAGCAATATTTAACTTATTGCTAAATGCTCCATTGCTGAATATTCAAAGCTCATTTTTTTTTTATTTTTAATTAATTAAAAGCCATTTTTTAAAAATTGCTTTTATTTATAGATTCATACGTGAAACGAGTTTAAAAGTGTAAGGTAAGCTGGGGTAAGTGGACCCTCGAGGTAACAGAGCACTAGACATTTTTTTTTTAAGCAATTGATGTTTTTTAAGTTTTGGTTTTTGTCAACATTGAACCCCCATCTCTACTTCTTAAAACAACGTGTGTTAACTCCGTCATGACTCTGCCTTTGTTGTGATAGGTTGCCGAAAATTTAGGTTTTTTGTTTTTTTAAACAACGTCCATTTGGTTGAACTTCCTCGGCTTTTTATTAAAATACGGTAAGTACTTTTATTAAACAAACTTTTTATTTAAAGATTAGACACATAAATATAATAATTTTTTAGGTATCATACATATTTACTTCATGCTTCAAATGCAAAGCCGGCGTTTCAGTTACCCCATAAATTTTTCAAAAATGGGGTAACTGGAACATATATCAGAGGTAACTGGACCATATGGAATCCAGTTACCCGAGCAGTTATAAATATCTTTTTGAGTTTCTCTTATTACGGGAAATTAATTCCTCTATTTTTTTTTCTTGCAATAAATAAAATTACACAATACCTTATTAAAATTATATAATAAGATTTTAAAAAAGCATGTTGGAGGTATCAAACCAAATTTCTTAAGTGTGATAGCTATAGCTCGAAATTTTACGATACAGATTAAGAGGCGTACATAAGGCAAAGTGAGATTATTAGAAAATTATCGAAACGAATAAAAAAATAGTTCTATTCGATATAAAAATACGGTTACATTCTCCACAGGTTTATTGGGCATATCGAACTTCCATTGTGGTAAATAAAAAAGAGAATGAGATACTTATGTACTTACGTAGCCATTTGTTCATAGATATCCTGTTATTTTTTTTCCTTAAAATACCCATTTAACTTTTTTATACTTATTACCTATACTAAAGTACATAAGTACTTACTTAACATTTATGTTTTTTGTATAAATAAATCTAATATTTTCACTTTTAGTACTTTTTTTTTCGAGACATTGACAGTAAAGGTTTCCCTTACAACGCCCTTTAGTTTATATATAATGTACATGATCTACCTGATTTAAATTTTTTTTAGTTGTTTGCACTTTTTGAAACAGGACCTGATACCCAATATTAAAAAAAAAAAAAATACAAACACGTGTGTAACATAGAACATCCTGGTCCAATTGCCCTATTTTTATGGGGCAACTGGACCCATGAGGGAAGAAAGATGAAATATATCTTTTATTTTTAGATATTAAAATGTAATTTTGAACATTTATGCCTGATTGAGGGAACCTAACTGAACACATTTACAAAAGTTCAGACTTTAATTCAAATGAATATTATCCTTTTGAAGCTGAATTTCCATAATATCCAGAGTCACATTGTAAAATCATGGCCCAGTTCCCTCACGTAACCTTATGTGATCAATCATTAGAGCTATTTCATTTTAAGAAATCTTAATATTTTGAATAAAATGAATTCGGTTTTTATAAAAAGTAAATAAAAAAGCACAAATATTTCAGAAAACGTAATGACGGCAGTGCTTCAATAACATTTTCTTTAAATGTTAAACGTTCCATGTTTATGTCATGAAGGAATAAACTCTAAAAACAGTGATATTAAATATATTCATCATAGAATTAAAATATTTTATTTTTCTGTCTCTCAAACTGTCGAATTTACAAATCTCATTTATAAAGCAAAAAAATAAATAAATAAAAAGGCTACACTTTTATATCGTGAATGCAAGAATTATGTTTTCTAGTTACAAAACATTATGTAGTCCCTACTCTATCAGATTATCTCAAATGTTGATTTTAATTTTGTAGTGATATTTCAATATTAAGTTGTAATATATTAATCATTATTGTTTAAATTATTCCACTATAAAATTTATTTTCTCCAAGAAAACCGTCATTCATGGGTCCAAATATAATTAAAAAATTGCTAATCTACAATAATTAGAAATTTAATAATGACACAAAATACGGAATTTAGTTATGCATTTTAATTTAGAATAAACCTTAAACAAAAATGTATTATACATACATAATTATTTATGTGTTGTTGTTCAAATTCAAAGCAACTTTTTTTTTTTTTTTTTTTTTTTTTTTTTTTTTTTTTTTTTTTTTGATTTTCCACCACCTCTGACTGTGCATTTTTTTTATTATTATTATTTTTATTATTAATGTCAGCAATTCTTGCAACACAATTAAAAAATTTCATTTTTTGATATAAATACTAAATTTATGAGGTTCACAATATCTTTCCTGATAAATTTGACTTTTAACATCAGTTCTAAATAATTAACCGTTTTGCTGACTTGTCATTTAATTTAATTTTTTATTTATTTATTTATTGTTTCTGCTTTATCACCCAAACCCATTTTAGAACTTCTTTATAAAATTCGGACTTTACATTTCAGTTTGAAGATTTTTATTATTTTAGAAAATCAAAGAAATGGTGTAAACAAAACAAAATAGTAAAACATTTTAGGAAATTTTTAGCAAAATATGTTACAGGTGTAGTAAAAAATAATAACAATGCGTAATAAAAACAATAAAATATGAAAATATTTGACAAATCTATATAAATGAAATAATTTATTTGCATTAAAAAAAATCAGAATTATAAATTATCTTATAAATGGTAAAATTTATCATTTGTTTTAGGAATAGAAGAGTAATTTTCTATTTCCGAAGCATTTCACAATACATTTACACAGTACCCTATGATACGATACAAAGAACTTCAATGCCTTTCTCCTCCCTGAGGACTGGTTTTTCTCAACCAGCGAAATTGCCAAAAAGCTACCAACTCCAAGCCGCCAAACCCTTGAAGTGTTTTTGATTGTAATATAGCCTCAAGACATGCCTTGCGCTTGTCAAACGACGCTATTCGCATTGATATTGTTTCAGTGTACTGTTTACAGTGCCATTTCAAAATGTTTAAAACAATCGATCAGCCCGCGTACTGTGAAATGCGGTCAGTGACTCGTTTTTGACAGCAAGGACTCAGCGCTACCCTGACTAAAGTTAGACGAGCAATGCACAATAAGCGAGGTGGCCTTCTGCAGTCTGGAGTTTTGTTACTGCATGACAATGCCAGATTCCATTCTGCCATACACACCCAAAATCTAATCAAATCTTTTGGATGGGAACAGATTGACCATACACCGTACAGTCAAGTCTTGTGCCGCTGACTAAAGGAGTTTCTCAGCAGCAAGCGCTTTGCCACAGATGACGATGTGAAAGAAGCTGTTAAAGACTGGTTATCCTCACAGGCGGCAGACGTTTATGACTAGGCATACAAAAACTTCAAGAACGTTATGAAAAATCATATTCAAGGCTGGAGTAGCACAGTTGAAGTCAACAGTGAAGTGGGCTGGAACTTAAACTGCTCTAGTCCAACCTTGAATATGATTTAATCCAGTTGGAAAAAATATTCGTTCTCTTCTTTATGAAAAATGTTTAAACAAATATGGAAACTATGTAGGAAAATAGAGACATATGTAAGGGGATTAAATAAAAAAAAGTTGAAAAAAATTGTGATGGGTTATGTTGTATAAGAAATCGGGCCTTATATTCCGAAAAACCCTCGTATAACAGTCGAATCCAGTTAAGACGCGTTTCAAAGGGCTGGATAAAAGTGTCGTATTAAGCGGTATCGTGTTTTAAGAGTGATTTCATATGTTGCAGGAACGGAATTTATTTACACAAATAATCGACTAAATGAATTTTAGAGCTTTCGTTTATATATTTACGGTTGAAAACTGCGTCTTTTATGAATGTTTAGATTTAAATTGAACTATATTCAGTTTAACTCATTGTATGTTTTTTATAGGGCCAACTAAAATAATAACTGAGAAACAAACATGAATACAAATATAACTTTATTTTCGATAAATACGTTACAATAAATAATAAAACATCAAAAATAGTTTTTTGACTAAACTCATATTTTTTTTAACACAAACTAAAAACATTAAATCGTTGTAGAACAACCCAATTTTTAAAATCATGTTTAGTTCTTGTGATATGCTTAATTTTTTTTATGTAATAAAAAAACTATGCTTGTTAACCTTCCCTCTAAAAAATATTGTTAGCACAGCAAAAGTAAACAAAAGAAAAGAAAAATGCAATAGGAGTAAGCAGAATAACACTATTCGGATATACAGCTCACATTCAAAATATTAGAATAATTCAGAAAAAGTAATAAGAAAAAAATTATTTTTTATTTATTCATCTTTGATACTAAGTAAAGGCAATTAAATTTCTTATTAATTAAATCTGGAATGTTTGATAAGATTTTAACATTTACAAAATATAAATACAGTACAATAAATTAATTATATAAGCAAAAATATTACGTCTGAATTCCATCTTTAAAATATTTACATTAAAATCACAGACAATAAATAAAACAATTAAAATTATTACATAAAAACACTAAAAACATATTAAAATTGGGACGTTTCGGATCATCACGATCCCTCCTCAGCCAATTATAAACGTTAAGTCAATACTATCAACAGTTACAAGAAAAACACAACAGAAAGTCATCAATTTCAGGTTACCTTACAGCTAAATGGTTACCCATTAAGATTGTGCCTTCGAATTCTCAGAGAAATTCTCCTTGCAGACATGAATACCCCTCCACCTTTCCAGCGTACAAAATCAAATGTTTACGCAAGCATACCTTATTATAGCTGCATTTCTGAAAAGATTTCGCATTATTTGAAATCAGCTGGTATTCATACATCTTTCATTCCCCAAAATCCTCTTAAAAATCTGTTATGTAATTTTAAACATAGACATTCCATCCTGCATTTTAAAGACATCGTCTACGGAATTCCGTGTGAGCAGTGTGAAGCGGTTTATATTGGTGAATCTAGCAGGACACTTGAAATACGGCTTAAAGAGCATAAACAGGCATTTAGATGTAGAAATTTGAATTCAAAGATCGTTCAGCATACTATTGCAACCGACCATTTTCCAGATTTTAATAAAGCTTTTGTGATCCGATCCGGCTGCAACAATTACGCAGGGAGAGTGTTTTTAGAGGCCTGGCACACTAAAACCAAGGATTTAGCGATTAACGAACCGGCCGAGTATTCTATTTTATTTTAACTGTAACCTGAAATTGATGACTTTCTGTTGTGTTTTTCTTGTAACTGTTGATAGTATTGACTTAACGTTTATAATTGGCTGAGGAGGGATCGTGATGATCCGAAACGTCCCAATTTTAATATGTTTTTATGTAATAATTTTAATTGTTTTATGTATTGTCTGTGATTTTAATGTAAATACAATAAATTAAGTATACAGCTTTCTGAAACACATGAAAATATTAGAATAAAATTTAGATTCGTTCAAAATATTAGAATATTTTATTCTACGCAACAATATTACCTTATGAGTATGAAGTAAATGGTAGTTCATATTTTGTAGCATCCCCTTTAGCTTTCATAACAGCGTACAGTCGATCTTCCATACTATATACAAGGTGTTTACAAACATTTCTATCAATATTAGCTCAAATAGACTTTATACGTGCCACTAACTCAGTTTTACTTGAAAGAGGATTTTCTTGGAGTTTTTTCTTCATTTTACACCATATGTTTTTGATGGGATTAAAGTCTGGTGAGTTTGGTGGCCAAGGCCTTACCTTAATGATGCGTTGGTGGAACCAATTCTTAGTTGACACCGAGGTATGCGGTGACGCTAAATCATGTTGAAAGATTAAATCATCTTCAAATAAATCTTCTGATGATCGAATCATGTACTATTCCAAAATTTCTTGATATATCTGAGAGTTAACCTTTTCGTAGGCAATGTATAGCTTTCCAGGACCTTCTGCATACATCCAACCCCAAACCATGACACTAGCAGCAAATTTTACGGAACATTTAAGGCATTCTTTATCAAATGCTTCTTGCTTCATTCTCCAAATTCGAAAACCTTGATTACCATATGAAACACAAAACATACTTTCATCACTAAATAATATATCTTTCTAATCTTCTTCGCTCCATAAACGTCTTGATTTACACCAATTCAATCTTATACGGTTTTGTTTTGCAGTCATGACAGGTTTTGCTTTCGGTACGCGAGATTCAAACTTAAATTTATGGAGACGTCTTAATATTGTCGATGTAGAAACTTCGACGCCTTCTTCTTTTCATTTTCGGTAAAAGAATTGCACACTTTTAAAACGGTTTTTTTTATTATACGCTTCAGTTTTCTGTCATCTCTAGCAGATGTTTTTGGTTTTCGGCCGCCATTTTGGCGATTATTTTGAAATTTTCCATTTTTTTAATATTGTGTTAGTATTTTACTAACGCTTGATTGCGAACAATGTAAATAATTCGCTATATTTTTAGCGTGCCGATACAAATCAACCATACAAAGTTTAATAGATTCAGGAATATCACTCACACGCCCCATTTTAAGACGAAAAAGCAAATAAACTGCAAAAACAATATTGATTTTAAATAAAATTGTCTGAATTTAATCGACGATGCCACCACTTATTAATTGGTGATATTAAAGGAGAATTAATGTGAAATATTCGAATATTTTGAACAACTTGAATAAATATTCTAATATTTTGACTTTTCAAAATAATTTTTTGTCTATTATCTTTTCAAAAATGATATTAATTTTAAGCTAATAAATAAGTTCAATCAACAATAAGTTCTTAATAAAAATATCGTTTGCATATTTGCATTAAAATACATTAAATTACCAAACGATATTTTCAATTTGTAAAAAAAAAGTAGTTATTCTAATATGAGCTGTACTGGTAGATACCTGAATAAGAAATAACTCTTAAAATTGCCAACAATAGAGAAGAGAGAAGAAATTCTCATGTTGGCCTATAAAATGGCATATTACACGATATTTTCTTAATGAAGGGGGCGAAACTTTATCGCGTTAGCGGGATCGTGTAATAACCGTTCGCGTATTAAACGTGATATTTTTTCATTAATCTTATGGTATCCCAATGGGAAAATATTCGCTTAATAAGGGGATCGCGTATTAACTGTGAGCGTCTTAAGCGCGTCCGACTGTATACATTGTAGAGGAATCGGACGTTAAAGTCATTATCTCAAACTGTGATATTTGGGCACAAGATAGTTAAGAAACATTTCGATATTTTTTCATTAAAATTTCATGATGTATAGTGTATGATAGTCTCTTATAAAGTTAACATAAATTGTTATTTATTTATCGTTTTTTGTTGAAAACATATTTTTTCTTGGTGTTATACTTCTAAACTTTTGAAAATTTTATAGAAGAGAGAATGCGCACGTGAAATGTGTCTTCAAAGTTTAGTTATATTCGCATAACTTGCTTTATAATTTGCCCTCCTGTCCTGAGTCAGTCATGACTGATAATTATAAACAATGAATTCATGCTAATAAATGAAGACTGTCTCATTTGAGCCGATACTGCTCAATAATAAATGAGTAATAATGAAAATTTTCAAAAGAAGAAACGAGATTTTTGTAATACAGATATTTTCGATTGAGTTTCAGCCCGGCCGAATTTCCGGCAGCATTTTCGCCTAGAGCAAATTTTCGGCGAAATTCGGATTTCGGGACGAAAACGAATCCGAATTTTCGGTCGATTTACTTATAAATATATGCAAGATTCTTCTTATTAAATGATGCAACGTGCACTAAATATATCTAGATTTCACCATGATCCCTTTTTCATCTACTCCGCTTTTTAAGAGAAATCAGCTTTCTACGAAACGTCAGAGGAAAGAAGCGTCTCTATGTGATGTAAGAAGTGCAGTTACGTTGCCAAGATCTCGTGCCACAGCGGAGAACGCACTCTTAAAGTTTGACAGTTGATATCAATGACTTTAGTCGAAACGTGTTGCGGTAGATAAAGAAAAGCTTTAGTAAAACGAATTTTAATTAGAACATTTTACAGACAATGATACGTACTTTTTTCCGCTCGTAAATTAAATTTATTTTAGAGTTGCTTTTTTATGGTTTAAATAAGCTTTCACTTGAGACGTTATAATACATATTTAATATCCCCTTTATGATTTGTTTTTCCTTTTAGATTTTCATTTCTAATATTAGATACTATTTTTTTTATATATAAAGTAGTATTTCTATTTCTTTCTTTCTTTTTTTTTTTTTTTTTTTTGCACATTAACCCTTTATCTACTGAATTATGAATTCATGAAAATTTTATCTTCTAAAGCATTTTTTGTGAATTGTTTAAATTACATTAGAAGATTTACACAATTATTTAATAAATTTTAGAAGGATTTTAGAAGAACAGAAGGATTTAAAAGGATTCATTAAATTTGAATTTATAGGGATTTTGTGCAGTATTTATAACCCCACTCAAATCTTTTATTTTAAATATTTTTCTTAGTATTTTGCAGAAATAGAAGATGTACAAATATAATGTTCTTACAATAGAAATATAGAAATATTTCCGAATTACCGCCCCCCCCCCCTCTCCCACAACGCAAAGAAAGCTGAAAAGGTGTCAAAGGCAAAAGAATCCTCCGTTTAAAACTATTTTTGTTTTGTGCAACCCATAATGCTTTTGGAACAAGATAAAGTAATGTATCTATAACCCATTCTAAACTGTATTACAACTAATCGATGTATTAAATGAATTTTATAGCAAATTATTTTAATGGTACTTATAAGTACCGTCAGTAGATAAAGGGTTAAAGGGACTTGATACCCTTTGAAGAAGTTTGAAGAATTTTTTTTTACTGATGTACTTTTATTTATTATATACACATATTATTATAGATTATACAGGGTGAGCCAAAAGTTCGTTAAAACTTTAAAAACTCTTAAAAAAAGGAAGAAATTATGATAATGAATTTTTTTATGAGGGAAAAAAATTGAAATTTAGAAACATAGGCAAAAACGCAGCAAAGAACATGATTTCTCCTACCTTCTATTTTTGTTTAATTTTTTTTTTTTTTTTTTTTTTTTTGCATTTTATTATAATATAGAATCCATCCCTAATTTTATTAAGTACACCATATTGAGGATACAAAAAAATAATGAGTGATTTGACAAATATTTGTAGAAGTTTTTGTGTTTTAAACGTAGTAATGTATCAAAAACAGCAAACTTTAAAATTCTCTAAATTCTTTTAAAAAAATAAAAATTATCAATTTTTACCCACAAAATGATTTTTTTAATTGCCAAAATCAGTTTCTCTAAGTATTAGGGGACAGTAGCCGAATTCGGACCACTTCACTTATTTTCTGGTGTAACTCACTTAATTTTTTGTATATCTGCTAAATATCACTACACGTGGTCAACCTTTTCGTCTACTAACTAAATAAACCTTTACAACAATTTCATGTTGAAAATCTTAAGTATTAGTTTAATTTGAAAATTTTGTCAAAAATGGTCGAAATTCACCGACTGATCGCCGACTAAGTTGAAAACCCCAGTCTCCTAAAATGGACCCAACACTATTACACTGTTTTAATGAGTAGTGAATATAACTAATTTTATTAAACGCAAAGTTTGCAATTAATGAAACAATGAAACAAAACAACAGCAATGGAATATAATGAAATCAAAAGTCTGAAAGTAAAAGTAATTGTTTTAAATTAAAATGTATTCAAAATATAATCAAAATATAAATCAAAGTTATAAGTAGTCAAGAATAGAAATTATGGAATTAATTATCAGTTACTTGAATATCATGTAAGAAGTGATGCAAGGCTTACACATGAATTTCTTTTGTTCTTTTTTTATTCCAGCGCACACAACGCGAAACCATATTTGGCAATCTGAACACTGAATCATTTCAGCTATTTCTTTTTCTTTTTCTTTTTTTTTTTTTTTTTTTTTTTTTTTTTTTACAAATAAAACATAATACAAATAAATTACAAATAAATCATCACTATCTTGATTTTTTTTAGATTCTGAAACATTTGACATTTTTTTTTTTTTTTTTGCAACAGATGTTTTCTTTACCTTATGTCTGTAGTTCTTCCGTTCCATCATTTCCTTTCCAATCGAATTACGCCTATTTTTTTAAAACTAGATGTTCCAAGTGCTTTTGTGGTTTGAGACCTTCCTTTTGGTCGTTTTTTTTTTTTTCAAGATTTATTTTATATGGCGAAGATGTTAACACAGCTGCTTTTTGGCTCCCTCTGTACTTTTACTTAACTCCTTTTGGCAAGAAAGATAACATTTCTAATGATTCTTTGGCTTTTGGGGGGGGTTTGTAGCTGCACGGGTCAATCTCTTCACAACTTACTCTTTCCTTTTCCTTTCCTATATATTTGACATCTTTTGCGGTCACTGATGTTTTTTTCTTGGCTGTTTGTCTGTATCGTTCTTATATTTTTTTCTACTCTTTTTGTTTCAGTAGGTTTCATGATTACTGACTCCGACTCCGAATTCTCACTAGCAGGAGATTCAACGGATCTATCCGCAGTGCCTATTGCCTCGTCAGGAGTTAGAGCAGTAGCCTCTGCAAAATGATGACTTTTAAAAACATCCTTGTTAGGAGAGAAAATGCTGCTTCCTTTAAAAGCTTGGATGATGGTTTTAACGCATAAATAAAACAGACATACAAACATAGATATATAACAGTTATACGATATATATATATATATATATATATATATATATATATATATATATATATATTAAAGAACGTACAAGGCGGTAATCCATTATAAAATATTAAAAAATAAGAAAATAATTTACACGTTGTACACTGCACTGCCCTCGAAATTCATTACTTATTTTTCAAATATAAGATCATAGATTTAGTCCACATAAAACAACTCCAATCGGTCCAATTAAGGCAACTGTGCCATTTTTTAAAACAGATAATTTGAAGACTAAGAACAAAAACGAAAGCAAACAAATCCTGGTGAAAAA
Organism: Maratus speciosus; assembly: GCA_963932465.1. Classification (NCBI taxonomy): domain Eukaryota; kingdom Metazoa; phylum Arthropoda; class Arachnida; order Araneae; family Salticidae; genus Maratus; species Maratus speciosus. The sequence goes on from OZ010791.1 coordinate 50,932,341, forward strand.
AAAAGCGCAATAAACACAAGAATTTAGATATGTATTTGTAAACATAACAACTTACCTTAGTTTTAAAGTATTCTCTTACATTTAGTAGAAAAATATTAGATCAAAACAGCTAATTTTAGGGGGGGGGGGGGTGTTAAATTGTCTGTAAACAGCACGTGGTAGGCGAGTGCTTTTTCTAATCATATATGACGTCATTCTGATGAGTAGGATTTCAGCGGTTCGTGCATTCGATGCAAATTCGTGCATTAGTTTTTGAGATAGAGCTATAGCGGAAATTCCGAAAAATGTAGCGTAGCAGCGCCACCTGTTGAGCGATTTGCGCGAAAACATAAACAGTACTAACTCATACCAAGGTACACAGAAATCGCAAAAGAATGCAGCATTGCATAGCCACCTGTTGAGCGATTTACACCAAAATTTATAAAACGGCATTTCATGTCAAGGAATAACTGAAGTTTTATGAAAATCCGTGCATTAGTTCAGGTGATTGAGCTACTGTGGAAATCGTGAAAAATGCTGCATAGCAGCGCCACCTGTTGAGAGATTTACACCAAAAACTAATCAGAACCAGTTTATATTAAGGTCTAACTGAATCTAAAGTTTTGTGAAATTCCGTGCATTAGTTTTGAGATAGAGTGCCCACAAAATTTTTGTCACATACAGACTAACAGAGTGAAAGAGTGACAGACAGACTCACAGAGACATTTTCTAAAAACCATGAAATCGTGTTCAGGACATTCTAAAACATATAAATCCGCCGAAAACCGGAAGTCGAAAATTTTCACGAATCCAATACTTTCTTCTTGTAAAGATAGAAGAAAGCAAAAAATCGTTGACAGTGCTAGTTGAATAATGTCTGCTTTTAGTTAATATTTTTAATATTTTTCTTAGGAGGTAATTTCCATATTAACCCTTTATATACTCAATTATAAATTCATGAAAATGTCACCTTCTAAAGCATTTTTCGTGAATTATTTAAACTACATTAGAATATTTACATAATCATTTAATAAACTTTAGAAGGATTTTAGAAGGTTTGAAGGATTTAGAAGGATTGATTAAATTGAATTTATAGCGATTTTGTGCAATATTTATAACCGCACTTAAATATCTTATTTTAAATATTTTTCTTAGCCTTTTGTAGAATTAGGAAATGTACAAATATAATGTTCTTACATTTGAAATATAGAAATATTTCCGAATTGAAAAATTCTCCCCCCCCCCCCCCCCAACGCCAAGAAAGCTGACAAGATGCAAAAGCAAAAGAAATCATCCTTTTAAAAATATTTTTATTTTGTGTCACCAATAAAGCTTTTGGAACAAGATAAAGCAATGTATCTATCAATAACTCATTCTAATGTGTATTCCAACTAATCGATGTATTAAATGAATTTTATAACAAATTATTTTAATGCTACTTATAAGTACCGTCATTAGATAAAGGGTTAATGGGAACACAATCTTAAAGGGAACAGAATTCTTTCAATAGTGACTCCAAAATTGGGAATTATATAAAAAAAAGTTAAAATTTATACCGGTCGAATAATCTCTGCTTTTATTTACTCTTTTATTTTTTCTTTCTTAGGGGCTAATTTTCATATTAAAGTGATCGCAGTCTTAAAGGGAATAGAATTCTTTCAGTGGTAATGCAGTGTTAATTCATTAGCTGATCCTATTGCAAGGGGGTTTCAATATTCCAACATATGAAAAGTTTTCATTTCATATGAAAATAAGTGAATGGACCAAAGAAGCCCCCAGTAGGGGCTACTTTGTTACAAAACTTTAAAAATAGTTAAAAAATTAAAAATTGCCTCTTTAAAACTATACAGTTTGCTTCATTGTTTCATGTTAACTGCTTACAACTCAATTTCGACGTTGAAAAACCATATATAATATTTTTTAATAATGAAAATGTTTGTAGAACCAGGAAAATGTGGCCCAAAGTAGCCCCTGGTTTACGGTAAATAATACGTTTGATTTTTAGAATACTAATGTGTAAGAAAATTTTTCAGTCGCAAACAAAATCGCAAACTGATATTTTCTCTTTAAAATTTTTTTTCCGAAATATCGAATAATATTTTGACTTTAATGATTATCGAAAGCGTAATTTCAAAAAGAGAAAAATGTCCTTTAGCTTTCTTAATTGACTGTGTCATTAAAGTTTTTCTTTGTCTTTAATTCATTAATGCACTTGTGATTTTCATTAGTTTCTGAACATAGAAATTTCATTTGAGAAATGTTTCTTTTTTAATTACAATAATTTTATAAATTACATAATCAAACTGTTTCTTTTCCAAGTGAAATCATCAAAGTGAAAAAATGCCCCGCCCTGGAGCATTTTTTTAATCAGTTGAAAAAAAAAAAAAAAAAAAAAAAAACAGTTCGTACAATACCAGTATGAATGAGTTAAAAAATAGATAATCAAAGCATTTTTTTAAAAGAAAAGAAATAATATAAATCCGAAATAAATTTTTTCATTAATTTTATGTAAGAATTATTCAGATAAATCATTTATAATATATCCTAAATAATGAAGATATGGAACAATCAAAGCCATTAGAAGAGATTGAGGACACGTTTGAGATAAAATATACTCCCTCCGTCCCAAATTAGTTGCAACATTTAGGTTGAAATTTTTGTCCCAAATTAGTTGCTACATTTCAAGTGGGTGGAGTCATAAATAACTTCCGACTCAGTTTAGTAGATCGACACCATTTTGTAAGGACTCTACCACCGTTATACCATAAAGATAATTTTCTTCCTAAAGAATTAACAATTCATTAGCTATAAGGTAGTTTTATGCCATTACTGGTGGAAAAATCCTTACAAAATGGGGTGTGGCTTAAGAGCGTGCGAACCCTGGATTTTTTAAACTTGTTTGGTACTTGTTTAACCCCTTAACGGTCGCTTAATATTTGGAAAAACCATAAAAAAGTACCTATATTTTTATTGCAGAAATGGAATAATTATAAGGTTTCTATGTAAAATATGCAATTAGTTTCTTTTAAAGGAAAAAAAAAAAAAAAGATGTTATAGAACAAATTCACATTTGTGGAAAAGCCATCATGCGAGAATTCTGTGTTTTAATGTTCGTTTTACACCATACAAATTAATGCGAATAAGACCTTTATTTTACACATCTTAGATATTTATTTATCATCATCAAACAAGTTTTTACAAATAATATTTGAAATAACATAATATGCATTAAATTTTGATTATTAATAATTTTTCGAGTATGATATATTTCGAAACATGCAACACAAAGTCCAACATCACAATCTGTGCCAAAAACCAAACCCAAACGATAATATTTAAAGACTTCATATGGAAATGCCAGTTACATTTTTCTGGTTCCAGAAGTTTTTCCAGCAATAAATCTCCAGCCCGGATATATGACGGGCACGTGAAATAAAGAACGACACCTCAGCCCGTGATATTGACGTGTGCGAGAATTAAGGGGTTAAGGAGAGGTGGAAGGAATGCTTGATAAGTTAATATTGTTGATTGACAGAATAGCACCCTAAAATCTTTGAAAAATGCAGCATATCATAATGCAGCAAATCATAAAATCATCAATATCAATCATCAGTACAAAAGCAATCAAATGTAGTAACTAATTTGTGACAGAGGGAGTATTTGCCAAAGAATATAAATTTCCTTTCTGTGTAACAAATCAATAGAATAGAAATTTACGTCCTTTTAGGTGCGTTCGTAATTATATATATACGTAGCACCTATAGTTGTCGTCTGGCCCATCCGTCTGTCCACATATAACAGAGCAAAAACTACCCAAACGAATGGTCTGAAATTTAATATATATAATCGTTTCAGAATTTTGTCGAGTCATTTCAAATTTCATGAAAATCGAATCAAAACTTAAAAAGATATTAATGTAAGTTTTGTTCATTTTATTAAATCCAAAAGGATTTTATTATTTTATCTTTGTTCTTTTTCGCATAAGATATCAGAAGACTGTGTCTATCCGAGTATTTGGCAATTTTTTTAATCTGACGCCACGCTCTCTTTCGAAACCGTTTTCGAAAGTAAAAGTTGTCACAGAAGAAAGTAAAAACAACATAAAACGAAACAGCGCAAAATCACACGGATAGATATCGTCTTCAGATATCCTATTAAAAAAAAAAAAAAAAAATGTTGAAATGCGAACGAGAAAATTTAAAGCAACGCTCACATTAGTTTAACATTGGTTTGCGAGTGTCTTCACGTTACTATCGTAGGCTCTTAAGGGTCCTGTCCCTGCCGGCGAAGACTCTCACGAGCTAATGCTAATCCTATGGGGAGGGATTTTTCTAATATCTCATTTGCATTTCGACATTTTTAAATATTTTTTTTTCATTGGATAGCCGAGGTCCGTCTCTACAGTGCACCTTGGTTACTTTTTCGATTTTGGTCGCAGATATTTTTAATAAAGTTACTTTCATTTTCAAAACCGGTTCTGAAAAGGAAAGTGTCATTCTAAAAAATATCTGCAACCAAAATCGAAAAAGTAACAAGGTGCGCCGTAGAGACGAACCTCAGCTATCCAATGCAAAAAAAATTATTTAAAAATGTCGAAATGCAAACGAGATATTAGAAAAATTCCTCCCCATAGGATTAGCATTAGCTCGTGAGTGTCTTCGCCGGCAGGGACAGGACCCTTAAGATAAATTTTTAGGGGCGTTCGTAAGTATATAAATACGTAACACCTATAATCAGCGTCTGGTCCGTCAGTCTGTCTGTCTGTTAGTCTGTCCACATACAACAGTGTAAAAAGTATTCAACGGAATGGTTTGAAATTTAATAAATATAGTCGTTGTAGAATTTTGTCGAATCATTTCAAATTTTATGAAAATCAAACCAAAACTTAAAACGATATTTGTAAAAGATTTCTTCATTCTAATAAATCCTATCATACGCCATTCATTCAATTATATCCCAAGATAGGCAATGATTCGAGGTTGCCATGGCGATTCCGTCGTATTTAAGATGGAGTGATGTTATTTCTGTATAACTGAATTTAATATATGTAAGCGTAATAAATTTTGTATTCATGCATTTTTGCATAACAGTGCAAAAGCTATTGCACCAAAACCTGAATATTTATAAAACTACTTATAGTATGAATGCGCTTCATTTGCCACGTTTAATGTACAACTTTAGACTTGTTATTAAAAGTACAGCAAACTCTCGAAAATATATATTTGGCAAAAATTCCAAGTGTGATGCCGACATAAAATTTCCATAAAAGGATCCTCAAGATAATGCCATTAAAGAGAAAGAATATTCTATGTAGTCATTCATAGATTCTGATTGGTAAGTTCTACTTTATTTATATTTCCGACTAATACTTTTTTAAAACTTGTAAATGCGTTTTTTTTTTTTTTTTAATCTGATTGTTAGTGTAGAAAAATGTAATTAATCTAAGCTACATGTGGCATGTTACTTATCTGGTGAATTATTAAATTTGTTTTTATTTATTTATTTATTGACAAACGTGGCTTCTAAGAAAATGTTTCAAATTTGAATTTAAAATGTAATGAAAGTATAATAACTTTTTAAGTCTTTATTACGGAGCAATATTACTATATTACTATATTAAGAGCAATATTACTATAAAAAAGAAAAGTGCCCAGTTAAACTGATGGCACTGAACTCACAGGGTATTCACAGTAATTGTATATTATACATATAATCCATAACTTTAAGTTATTTACCTTATTATCAGGTTTTACTTTATTTTTCATGTGCAGCAATACTTTATTTTGTATACATCTTTCATATATTTAAAAGCATTTTCATTTTGTTGATGTTTTCTTTATTTATATTAAAAAAGGCCACATCATTTTAAATTGTTTTTAAAAAATATATATTATTTTACAGTTCTATATAAAAAAAAAAACATTACATTTAACTTCACTTACTATTCCCTTTTACCATCCATTTATATACTTTGTATTTCGTCCGTTCCCAAATATTTCATAAATTTACAGTTCAATTCATTCCAAATTTTTTAATATAAATAAAGAAAACATTAACAAAATGAAAATTCTTTTAAATATATGAAGGATGCATACAAAATAAAGTATTGCTGCACATGAAAAATAAAGTAAAACCTGATAATAAGGTAAATAACTTAAAGTTAGGGATTATATGTAAAATACAGGTTTTAAATAAACAGATTTATCTGTGAATAACTTATTAATGTATATTATACTCTTATTTCAAAGAATAATTCCCTTCTAAAAATAAATTAAGGGGTATTAGCCCCCCTCCCGTTTCCCCTCTTTATACTTAACCAATGAGCTTCCAAATGTCATCAGGGAAGCGCCTTATCGAAATAAACCGGTATACCAAATTTGAAGGAAATCGAATAGAAAACTCATTTATCTAAATTAAGTATTTGCCAACGTTACCCTCTTTAGACTTAAACAATGAATCTTCAAAAATAATCAGGGAAGCGCCTTATCTGAATCACATGGTATACCAAATTTGAAGAAAATCTGATAATTCTGCATGAAAACCCATTTAACTAAGTTAAGGGGTGATTAGCCGCCCGTCCCCCCCTCCCTTATACTTAACCAATCAACTTCCAAAACTAATCAGGGAAGCGCCTCATGAGAATGGACCTAGAATGAACCTGTGTTTTGCTCAAATGTTTAAAAAAACTTTTTCAATTTAAAAATAAAAGAAATCAGGTCAGCAAACTTCTACACAAGAATCTATAAAAGTCCAATGTATTTCTTTATTTCAACAATGACTTTACAGGACAAAATTTTCGTTTTACAAAATTGATATTTCCTGTAGTTTAGCAATTTTAAGGAAATTCAATAAAATTCTAAAACTATATACTACATTTAAAGTTTTTATATACTGAAATAAATAATACATTTTAAATTTTAAAAGATTATGTGTCACTGGTATCTATATTGTTTTAAAATGTTAAACAAGTCGGAAATTGTACTTCAAAGGTGGCAAATGAGGTGCGTTCGTACTATAACTAGTTTTATAAATATTCAGATTTTGGTGCAATAGCTGTTGCACTCTTATGCACAAAAGCATGAATATAAAATTTATTACGGAGCTATGTATTAAAGCCATCTTAAATAGTACGTAATCACCATGCCAATCTAGAATCATTACCTAACACTGGATATCATTGAATTAATTACGTATGATAGGATTTAAAAGAAAGAAGAGAACTTTGATTAATAACTTTTTCAGTTTTTTTTTTTCAATTTTCATAAAATTTTAAATGACTCGACAAAATTTTGTAGCAATTCTGATGTGTATTTATGTAATTACGAACACACTTGAAAAACATACTCATGTCTTCAATATCTATGTTTATATAAACATAAAGAAGTAGATAAAAAGAAATCTGTCTGTCTATATATTTAATTATAATATATATGTATTTATAATACATTATATGTATATAATATTATAATATAATATATTGTATTATTATTATTATTATAATTATTTTATATTATAAATACACTCTAGCCCAGGGACGGCGAACCTTTTTTTGCAAAATTTTCCGACGTGCAAAATTAAAAAACCGACGTGTAAAATTTTTCCATAAATGTATTTTACGTGATCATGACGTGCCAACAATAAAATATTTTAATGGATCAAATAATAATGAATCAAAATTATTTAATTTTGTTTTTAGCATTAAAAAATCCCTGTCGGCTCGGGCCTACAGGCGGAGGTAGATTTCGATGTTAAGTACTAAATTCTCCAACAAAACTTAAATCAAGATTAGAGATAAAACCCAGTTTCTTCACAAAGAGCGAGCTGTAGGGAGCTAAACTTTTTGTGAAAATTGTAATATACACGAATACACACACACATATATATGGAATAGGTTTTAAAAATGGCTACAAAAAATTTAGAGAACCTTAAAGTGTTAAAATATGTTAATATTTCCATAGTCGGGTTTTTATCACGTTTTAATACGTTTCTTCAAACTTACATGGCGTTACATATTCACCTGCTGAGGTCCATTATATTTCCAATATGACGCAATATACATATTTTTTTAATTCGTCAAACTATTTATTTTGAGTTTTCATGCTGAAATCTTGCTCTAGGAAACTTATGACGTAATATTCAATTTGTTTTCAATTTGTCAAACTATTTAATTTTACACGGGAAAATTTTGCAAAAGAAAAGTAATTGTTGTGGTGAGAATTTTATTATTTGATTTTTTTTTAATTGTTGGCAACTGCTATAACGAAAAACTTTTATTTTTTTCCTGCCATTGTTGTGTAAGAGCTGGTTTTATCAGAATCATGTTAAGACAGTATTCAAAATTTTGAACCCTCCCCATTTCCACCCTCTTGGGCCGATTTCGCCCATTTTCAATCCCCGCCGAGATATTAGCCATCTCAAAGTTGTTGGCGAGTTTGAAGATGATTCGTGCATAATTGCGACTTTTATCGTGCGGACAAAATTTAGTACATACATACATACATATATATATATATATATATAAACTTTTTAGGTGGGGGTGGTTTTGGGTTCCTGGGGTCCTATAATGAAAAGTTATGAAGGAATTTTTCAAAAGTCGCACCATGGTAACGACTGCAATAGGTAGTATTTCTTACGAAATATACCTAAAAAAATATGGGTAATATGTGATATTATACTTTAGAAATTTATTTTTAAAATATTATTTATGTTGTCTCATCTTAGATGCCAAATAATTTATACCAGCTTCGTGCATAGTTATTGATAAGAGAATGCACGTTGAATTGGACTCATGACAAGACGTTTTAACTTAAATTCTTCATATTATTTATTTCCGAAAAGAATGTCTCTGAGAAAATGTTGCCAAAATCTACAGGTGTTACTGTCTGGAATTGAATTCAAAGTTGGTATAATTTTACCATCGGCATTTTTGTTTATAATGCCTTTTAAGTTTTCTTTTGCGGTAATCTCCTAATTCTCTCTCTTATTCCTAAAATTTTGTGAGCCAATATTGGGCTACATTGGGATACATTAATTTATATTTCAGTTTCTTCAATCTGTATGATAATGATAATCAATCGAACTAATCGAATTCAGATAAGCAGATATAGCATCTAGATTAATTAATGCATTTTGTGAAATTCTGCTTATATTTTGATGTAGAAGCTGAATCTATGCCGTGCCAAAAATAATCTGGAGCGTGCCACTTATTGCACGCTTGCCATAGGTTCGCCGTCCCTGCTCTAGCCTATCAGAAAAGCTTCAAAAAGAGAAGAAACGGGGATATTTATTCGTACAGTTGTGATTCACATTATTGCATTGAAGTTCATGTCGTACATAAACAAAAGGCCACACCCGTGTCATAAACATTGTATCTATTATCCAGATTGTTGTTAAATATATTCGTGGTCTTACTCACAGAATGGCTCATAATTAACTCAGTAAGGCATTTTTTATACTTTTTGTACCTTTATATTTACAATATTTGAGTTAAAATAAAATTAAAAAATAGCTGATTAACGTTTTAGGTGCATATTTTTTTTTAAACAGTTTTTGCATGTGGAGCACATTTAATTTTTCGACCACATAAAACCGTTAGATTTTATGGAATAATTGATTTGTGGAATAATTAATCATGTTATTCATTATATACAGGGTGATTCTAAATACATGATACAAACTTAAAAGGTTAGTGCAGGACACTGTAACAATCATTTAGTGTATAAGAATGTATGGGCGCGAGTGATGCGTTGAGGTACAAACAACAGGGGCCAATTTGGCCCTTTTTTAATTTCAAAGTTTCTCATTCATACCAGAAAATTCATATACTATTCTTTCAAGACAGGCATTTCAGGAATACATAAAGAAAACTTCTTCTTTGAAAATTTCCGATATGAAATTGAAGTTTTTGAATTAAAAGAAAAACTTCCCTGTGTTTGACAGATTTGCTAGTTTTGCCTTTTTTTTTATTCAAAAATTTTGATTGCTTACCGGAAACATTTTCTTGATGTAATCATGAAATGTCTGTCTTAAATAAAGAAAAATTTAGTATAGGAATTTTCGGGTACAAATGAGAAATTTTGAGATAAAAAAAGGGCCAAAATGGCCCCCTGTTGTTTGTACCTCGACGCGTCACTTGCGTCCATACATTCCTGTACAATAAGTCATTATTACAGTGCTCTGTAACAACCCTTAAAGTTTGTATCATGAATTTAGAATCACCCTGTATACTCCTACATAATATTGAAAAAAGTTTAGGCAATTAGTACTAAAAAATAATTAAAATAATAAATTCAAGTTATAATAAAAAGCAAATTCTTAATAATTTTAAAGCCTGTGCTGATTTTCAAAACAGGTAGTTAAATGAAACGGCACTTTCCTTTATTTGTACTGGCAGGTAGCGTTCTACTTAATTTGGTGTCTAAGGACCACTAACAAATTCTTCAATAATTGTTCAAGATCACTACTTACATTAAAACTGTTGCTATCCCTTCGATAAAATATATGCTCCATTTTTTTTATTGTGGAGCTGTGTATCCGAATAAGGATCAGCAAAATACTGAATCAATTTCATAAATTACAACTGATACAAATTACTCTCAAATAAACAAAAATGAGTATTTTAAATATTGTCTTAATTTTGGCTTTGGTCGAATAAATGCATGACATTCTGATACGTCAAATGTGATGAAAGGGTTAATTAAAAGTACAACAACACTAAGTAGTAGTAAATCTTTCTTTAAAAATTTCGAGTTCTTTAAAAATTCTGTGTAGCTGGTTTATTCATAGGGGGTTGGGGGGGGGGGAGAATTTTCCTTTAATTTTCATTTAGATAATATTTAAGAAAAAGAGAATGAAAACGTATATATGTTATGATTTATTTGCGTCATTGTATCCTAACTAAGCGAAATGTATGCAAATGGATATTATAACGCAAAGAAATCGTTTACATAAATTTTACTTTTGATTTTGGATAGCGTGGCACAAAAGATAAATCAATTTATTCATATACATACATTTTAGTGCATTTTATAGGTTTAGTGAAATTGATATTTTAAACTGCATATTGGAAAATTAAAAGTTTTGGTTAGATGTGTAAATATATTTAGCCAAACCGAAAACAAATAAAATTGAATTTTAAAACAAATTGTTTAATGCTACATCAAGGCGTTACTTAAATTTTGATATCATACCTTTTAAAACTCATATTTTGAATTTATGAAAGATGTGAATGATAACGCATCAAGGAATAAATTTTTATGCATCCTTTTAAATTTAACATAATTCTTACACATGCAATTGTAAATAAAACAAAAGTAAAAAGATGAAATAAATAATATAGCGTCACTTAAAATTTGATATTGTTATATTTAAGTTCCATATTTAAAATTCTTATAGCAATAAGATAAAGTGATGCGTCACAAACTTTTAACCCGTTAAGGGTTTTTTGAATTGATAAATATTCAGATCGTGATGCAATAGCTGTTGCACTCTTATGCAAAAATGCATGAATGCAAAATTTATTACGATTCTATGTATAAAATTCAGTAATATGGAAATAATATGATTCCATTTTAAATAGGATGTCATCATCATGGCAACTTAGAATCCTTACCTATCATGGGATATCATTGCATTAATTACGAATGATAGGATTTAATACGCTGAAGAAAACTTTTATTTATACCTTTTTATGTTCTGATTCGATTTTCATAAAATTTGAAATGGCTCGCCACAATTCTGCGACGATTATATACATTAAATTTCAAACCATTCGGTTGGTTAGTTTTTACGCTGTGTTATATGGACGGACTGCAGATGGAGCTGCAGATGGACGGACGGGCCAAACGACTACTACGGGTGCTACGTATTTATATGATTACGAATGCACCTAAGAATGCCTTAAAATAAGGTTTTTAATTTATACTTAAATTGTAAGTATAAGTAAGAGTAATAAGTTTTAATTACGTCCACTAATAACCATATCACAATATATATTCCAAAGGAAAAGTCAAAACATATATTAAAATATTTATTTGCTTAAAAGACGTTACTAAAAACACATTAAAAGTATATAAAAAAACCTATATTGACGTGTTTCAGCTCCTTCACTGAGTCGTCATCAGAATGTATAAGAGAAATTACAAATACATGTATATGAAAGCTGGAAAAAATAATAATAATCGAATTATCTGCAGGTCTATTTTTATTTGAAATTATTTATAAGAGAATCCATTGAAATTTATTTAAGAGGTTCAGAAGTTTGCAACAATACGTTATCTTTTCGCATCCCGAATATCTGGATTGAGTGGTTGGACATCTTGCGGAATCGCGACATAGAAGCTACAAGTGCAATATCGAAATAGGGGGCGTTGGTTTTTATTCGATTTTTTACCCACAGCTTTCATACACATTGTATTTGCAATTTCTGTTATACATTCTGGTGACGACTCAGTGAAGGAATTGAAACATATCAATATGGATTTGTAATATACTTTTAATGTGTTCTTAGTAACGTCTTTTAAGCAAGTAAGTATTTCAATATATGGTTTTGACTTTTCCGTTTGGAATATATATTGAGATATACTTAAATTTTAAAATAATTATATGCTATATTATTATCGGAAACACAGCTACGTACGTAATTTTCATAATTTTAGCCTATCAGAAATTGAGATGAAAATTGATTATAAAATTTCATTTTTACTTACAAAAAACAAGGCGAGTTGAATGTAAGAGAGTAAAACCAAGTAGAATTCCACAAGAAACATTCTTTTTCTGCTCTCTATAAAAGGAAATAAAATAAACTACCTTCCTTCAAAATGTTCTTATTTCGCAGTATCTTCTTTTGTTACTCTATCACTTTAGATGTTATAAAGAAAAATGTGATCATTATTTTTTTACGCGTGGATCGTTTTACTTGAAAATACCAGTGAAATGACTTGAAACAGCTTGAAAATGTGTTTCTATTACAGATTTTAAAATTCTTGAAAAAATACATTTATAATTTTGATTTTTTGTTATGTTATCTTAAGTTATGTTTAAGATTATGGCTTTAAACATAATTAAAAAAATATTTGCACACTCCACCCCACAAACTTGTCAAATATGTCCCTGTAAAAGATGGTTAAATTCGTATGCGTAGTTGTTGTTCGTATAAAACTTTTTAACGGAGTTATTTTGACCGACTTCAGCATTAAATAGCCAGGGTATAATTTCTAATAAAAAAAGTACCGGAGCCCGAATATCCTACAGTATTAACAACCGTAGCGTGCCCCCTACCCCACCCCATCACTCTAATCTGCATATTTAAATTTCATACATTAATATACCGGGCGAGCCAAAAGTTTTTTAAAACTTTAAAAACTCAAAAAAAAAAGGAAGAAATTATGATATAGGAGTGCGGTTTGCAAGAAAGGGCTCACAAAGTAGTCGGATTTTCTTTAGTAGCAAAAATAAATTAGTTAAAAAATTGTATGTAGAAGGCGCTGACGACCTGAAACACAATGAACAGGACAACAATCATTCCATTCATTTGTTCTTCCAATAAAAAATTTTCGATATGAACTACAGAACATTCTACGACACAACCAGGTTGTGTCGCACACTGTAAAAAAAATTGGACCAAGTTTCCTGTAGGAGACGGAAAAATTATTGCCCTTCTCGGTACGGAAAAATTTCCGACCCAACTCGGAATAAAATCCGTAAGAAAAAAAAAAAGGAAATAGTAACTAAAATGCTATTTTTCGGATTTTTTTCCGAGCTAGGTCGGAAAATTTTCCGTACCGAGAAGGACAACTATTTTACCGTCTCCTACAGGAATCTTGGTCGGATTTTTTTACCGTATAATACCTTTTCATTGTGTTTCAGATCGTCAGCGCGCTTTACCTGTGACTTTTTTAACTAATTTTTTTTTTTTTTTTTTTTTTTTTTTTTGCTGTTAAAAAAAACTCCGACTACCTTGTGAGCTCTTTCTTGCAAACCGAAATCCTTTATGATAATTGCTTCCTTTTTTAAGAGTTTTTAAAGTTTTAACGAACTTTTGGCTCACCCGGTATAACAAATTAACACCTTACAATAATGTACTAATCTTAATTGCTAAAAGGCGTAAATTAAAATTTTAAGAAAAGTAAAAGTAGGTCACGCTCGGTCTATGGCTCGAGCTACGCAATGGCTACAAAAACAAGTAATATAAAAATTTTGTTTTTAAAGTCAATTCCTACTTAGGTCAACAAAGAAAAAATTAATATAATCCCTTAAGCTAATATTAGTTTTTGTTGCATTAAAATATCTCAATTTGTTGATTTTCTATAAGCAAGTAGGTTTACAATGGAAGTCTATGGGAATTTGGCGAAATGTTAGAGATATCGCCAAGTTGGCGTCACTTTTGGCGACTCATTTTGGTCGCCAAATTTGGCAATATATCCCAAATTAGCGACATACTTGGTATAATAATAAATAAAGGGAGAGTGTGAACTAATAGTAGGAATTGAATAAAAATGAACATCTAAGTAAATAAAAAAAACAACAAAATGCATAATATGAAACAGAACGTGGAAATTTTTGGTCAATCTTTTCTATCTGTTAGAGTCGAAAACTCTTAGCAACTTTTATTGTATATTTTCACAACGGTAAGTCAAAGATCGCTGCTTTGAATTTTTATTTAGACTGCTAAAATAATATCTGAAACATTCACACATTTGGAGACATTTAGAACTTATTTTTAATATTTTCTGTAGAAGATACTCGGATTTCTATTTTATAAACAATTACTAAAAAATATTTTATTTTATAACATATTGTAAAAAAAGCTATGCAATAAGGTGTTAAGGATAGATTTTTCAGTGTTTCACGCCGAATCTATTTTGCTAAAAAAAATTTATTTGACTACTGTTTTTTATTTCTTATTTGCCAAATCGCTAATGTTCGTCAAAAGCAAGTGAGAAACCTGTATGTTATACAAATAAGGTTTAAGCATTTTGATTTTATAACAAATATTAATGGATATTTAATGCATAAATTCCTTGAAATATAAAAACATTTTTTTTTTATAAATCTTTGCTAAAAAGTGTCAGACACTGTGTCAGTTATTGTTTTTTCAAAATAGGTATGGTGTTAGCTATTGGAGTTATTAACCCTATTTATGTAAACAAATAATTTTTAGAATAGAATACATAATTTAAAAAACTTTTGTCAACAATAATTTTTTAGTGAATCTCTACTTCCTTTCAAAATGAGACATAAGTATAAAATAGATTCAAAATTTTGTAATAGTAATTTGAACAAGAAAGATTCTTAAAGTGTCAGTTGCTGCGGGTTTCACCTTATTATATTAAAAATACTGTATACTATATTTTAACAAGAAAAAAATTCTTAAGGTGTCAGTTGCTGGGGGTTTCCCTTATTATATTAAAAATACTGTATAATATATTTTAACAAGAAAAAATCCTTAAGGTGACAGTTGCTTGGGGTTTCACTTTATTATATTAAAAATACTGTATAATATCTTTTAACAAGAAAAAAATCCTTAAGGTGTCAATTTGCTGGGGATTTCACCTTATTATATTAAAAATACTGTATAATATATTTTAGCAAGGAAAATATCCTCAAGGTGTCAGTTGCTGGAAATTTCACTTTATTATATTAAAAATACTGTATAATATCTTTTAAAACAACATATTTTTATAGTGTATGTATCATAATTTTAATCCGTAAAAAAAAAATGATATACAGGCGATATTTCATGAGATTTGTTTCTTCCGTAAATAAAATACGCTTGATGTTAAAACAAAATTTCTTATGAAACCTTCTGATTTGTGACATTAATCTTTTTTTCCAAAAAAGTATTAACAAAATCATAAGCATTAAAATATGTAATAAACTTCTTCCATTTTTATCAAATTTTTTTAATTCTAATTCTTACATATGAAAATATGAAAATGTGTAGTAAACAAAAGACAGAAATGTAAAAATCTTTTGATGCCAGAAAATAAAGCTGTACCAACGGAAATATAATTATGTTCAGAAAAATAAACATTATATGGAGCTTATTTGGTAGAAGTTTATCCTATATTTGTTCTTTGGTGCAAGAAAACTGTATTAACGACGTGGGCAGATATCAGGATTATTCCTTTTTTTTTTTTGTTAGGGTGAAATAAAAAGAAATCAAGGAAAGAAGGAATTACGGAAAGTTTTCTACTGATATAATTGGATATATATATTAAAGGGCGATAAAGTTTCCGTTTCTCAAATGTTTTATGGAAATGTGGATAGTATCTGAGTGTTAGAATTTTCTAAAACTTTGAAAGTTTTTCCCGAGTATTTCCTGTTTAAAATAATATTAAACAGACATAAAGCTTAGAAAATAGCAAAGCTCTTCTTATATTCGATGACTTTATAGGTAGAATATATAGAATGTACAGAAATTTCTTTCTAACCACTACGGGTAGGACGCCCTAATAATAGAACAAATATTTACGTTTACTATTGCATTTTAAAATATTTTTACTAATCCTTAAATAAATTCTTTACAATTCATGGATTTTTATCTCATTGAAAGTAATTATTAAACATAATGAATATTTCTTGATTACTTAAACATTAAATAAGTAAATTAAGTAAAATAGAACTATTATTATCGGCTTTGTGTTATTGCTAAAAGCGTTTTGCAGTTTTGTGAAAAATGGTTAAGTATACCATGAAAGTATTTGCGCTGCACGGTTGCTTATAAATAATAATAATAATAATAATAATAATAATAATAATAATAATAATAATAATAACCTACGCCTTGAAGAAATACTAATAAAACAGAAAATGCAACGTATTATTTTTCAATTAGTGGAAACACAAACACAAATAGCATATTATTTAGGTTAGTCAAAGCGGTTTTTATTCCGAAATTTTCCAAAGTTATGTTTGCATGTTAGCTATCAATTCATATTCAGTCGAGGATTTTCTGCACTTTTCTAATTGAATTTATTTTGCTATCGAATTCGTTATTGGATTTATTTCGTTAAAATTATTTGAGTGCTGCTTGATTTGTTGGCACTTTGTATAAGATTGTTGCACGGTATTTTCTATTTCAGTGCATGAAACCTCGAAGCAATATAGTACGATATTAATTATAATTATTTGATTATACTGTAATAATATCTATTTTAAATAGTTTTTCTCACTACTTTTGTCATATTTTACCCTTTAAATGAGTTATAATTTCCAGGATGCACAGAGCCTTTCAACCGCAGGGGCTAAACAGTAATTTTTTCTTTATTTATGACAGAAACTCTGCCTTTAAATAAGTCGTTTATTAAATTTCTAATATAGTGGTAAAAGTTTAACACTACGGTGACCAGACTTTACGAGTGCGTGTATTACAAGAGATTGTGGCATGCATTAAAAAATATACGGCATTAAAAATTAACTTAACATTACGAGGTAGAAGTTTCGCTTTTAGGTAGCTTTCATTACAAAAAGCTACCTATTGCAGCCGTTCGGAGGAAAGCGATTTCAAAAAATTTTGGTATATTTTCATCGATCATGACCCCCAGACCCCGAAACCACCTTCCGTTCAAAAGTTGATATATATATATATATATATATATATATATATATATATCCATATATATATATATATATATATATATATATATCTGACCTTTGTCATACTGTAACTCTCGAATTTATGAACCGATTTGGATGTAATTCTGTATGTGTATAGTACATACCAATGTCTCGACCGAGTTCGTTGGCCAGCTTCATCCGCCATTTTGTTTCAAAATGGCGGCCATTTAAAATGTTCTTAAAAATTTTAAATTTGAAATGTGGTACCAAAGAATTGAAAATGGAAAAATATTTTTTTCTTATGTAGTTGACTTTTATACAAAGATTCCGGAGCAGTTTTTGTTTCGTCTATATCTTAAAAAATGGCTGAGTTATAGCATTTTGAATTTCTAGCGTGGCTGACATTTTGAAACGTCCTGAATTTTGTCACGCGATAAAAGGCGTATTTATGAACCGATTTGGATGTAACTTCGTTTGTACATAGTACATACCAGTGTCTCGACCGAGTTCGTTGGCCAGCTTCATCCGCCATCTTGTTTAAAAATGGCAGCCATTTAAATTTTTAAGAAAAATTTAAATTTGAAATCTGGTACCAAAAAATTGAAAATTGAAAAAATATTTTTTTCTTATGTATTTGACCTTGATACAAAGATTCGGGAGCAGTTTTTGTTTCGTCTATATCTCAAAAAATGGCTGAGTTATAGCATTTTGAATTTTTAGCGTGGCTGACATTTTGAAACATCCTGATATTTGTCACGTGATAACAGGCGTATTTATGAACCGATTTGGATGTACTTTAGTGTGTACATAGTACATACAAATATCTCAACCGAGATCGTTGGCCAGCTTCATTTGCCATCTTGTTTCAAAATGGCGGCCATTTAAAAAAATTAAAAAAATTTAAAATTTAAAATGAGATACCAAAATATTGGAAAATGAAAAAGATTTTTTTTGTATGTGTTTGACCTTAATACAAAGATCCCGGAACAGTTTTTGTTTCGCCTATATCTAAAAAAATGGCTGAGTTATAGTGTTTTGAATTTCTATTGTGGCTGACATTTTAAAACGACCTGATTTTTGTCACGCGATAACAAGCGTATTTATGAACCGATTTGGATGTTACTTGGTCTGTACATAGTACATACCAATGTCTCGACCGAGTTCGTTGGCCAGCTTCATTCGCCATCTTGTTTCAAAAGGGTTGCCATTTAAAAAAATTAAATTTAAAATTTAAAATGAGGTATTAAAAAATTGGAAAATGAGAAAGATTTTTTTATGTGTTTGACCTTGATACAAAGATTCCGGAGCAGATTTTGTTTCTGAAAATTTGTTCTTTTGTTTATATCTTAAAAAATGGTTGAATTATAGCACTTTGAATTTCTAGTATGACTAACATTTTGAAACGATCTTGTATTTGTCACGCGATAACACACGTATTCGCCTATTTCCATGTGAGAAAGCATGTGGATAGTATACATCAACATGTCAGCCAAATATAAGTTACTTTAAATAAAAGCAGCTTGGATAAAGCTGACTAATTTCGTGAAATTCTCATTCATAATGATTTAGTATTGATAAAAATTAGTATTGAATCTCCTATATTCGGTTTCCACTAAATTGAGCTTCGTGTGTTTGAATAATATAAGTTGGCTTTTTTAAAATAAGGTATTTGAAAGCTACCTCTTCCTCCCGGCGCTGGCCGGAAGGACTTTTTTCTAATCAAAACACATTTATGATAATTATTTAAAATTTAGTATCTGAATATAAAACTTGCCGCATTTGTTTGTGCCAAATATTTGATTTTTTTTTTCGTTTCTATATAAAGATCTCCCCTTAAATATTTAAATTTATAGCCCCCTAAAAAATTTATGTTCAAGTACGTGTCATATTTCTGAATCAAAAAGCACATTTGGCGTCTCATTATCATAATTTACTTGTAAAATAATCTGGTATGTTCCTCTTTCTCTCTTTGTATTTGAATGTACATGTAAGAAGTATAAATTTTTTAACTCAAAACTCAAATACTAGAAATTTTAGATAAACCGAAAATTTGGTTTCGTTTTCTTTTTCAGCCCACAATGTGAATTTCGCTGAACATTTGTTTTCTGCGAAAAGTACTGGCGAAACTCGACCGAAATTATCTGTATCATAAAAATCTCGTTTCTTTCTTCGGAAATTTTCAAAGTTACTCCTTGATTTAAGCTGTATCGGCTCAAATGAGACACTTCGCTGTTTACAATTTGCAGTCATCACTGACTCAAAACGTGAATTACAATTTATAAAGAGAAAAACTCATATATGACTCAAATTTGAAGACGCTTTTCACCTACTCATTAAAAACTGCGGACTTAACAGTAATATAAAAAAATTACTGCCGAAACTCGACCGAAATTATCTGTATAAAACTCGTTTTTTTCTTCGGAAATTTTCAATGTTACTCATTGATTTAATCTGTATCGGCTCAAATGAGACACTTCGCTCTGTTTACAATTTGCAGTCATCACTGACTCAAGACGTGAATTACGATTTATAAAGCAAGAAACTCATATATGACTCAAATTTGAAGACGCTTTTCACTTAATCAATAAAAACTGCAGACTTAACAGTAATAAAAACGTTTTACTGCCGAAATTATCTGTATCACAAAAATCTCGTTTCTTTCTTCAGAAATTTTCAAAGTTACTCAAATGATTTAAGCTGAATCGGCTCAAATGAGGTATTTCGCTGTTTATAATTTGCAGTCATCACTGACTCAAGACGTGAATTACAATAGTCCAAGAGATGTTAAACATTTTAGGGAAGGTATTTGAGGCACCCTGAAAATTTGTGCAACACTTCTTTTGTAATGGCTGAATAGAAAATCGAATGTCTGGCTGAAGGATCGTGGCCCAAAAACTGTGCCAGACACGTGTCAAGTGCCATTTTTTGACTACCCCAAAAAAAGGTATTTGAGGCACGCTGAGATTGAGACAGAATAATATTTATACTTAGAAAAAAATATTTTGAAAATGACAGACACTTTAGTCGGCACAAAAAACTGTGCCAGACGCGTGTCAAGTGCCATTTGGCACTTGACACGTGTCTGGCACAGTTTTTGGACCACGATCCTTCAGCCAGACATTCGATTTTGTATTCAGGAATTACAAAAGAAGTGTTGCACAAATTTTCAGGGTGCCTCAAATACCTACTCAAAAATGTTCAACAGCTCTCCTACTACAATTTATAAAGCAAGAAATGGATGTATGACTCAAATTTGAAGACGCTTTTACCTACTCATTAAAAACTGAAGACTTAATAGTAATAGAAAAATTTTAGTTTTGAAACCGCAGAAGTTTTTAGATTACTCTTTGAGAAAGATCTAGTATAACAGATTATCATTTAAAAAACCATTATGAAAGATAAATAGAGGTATGTATACCTAAAACAGTTCTTAATTAAATGAAATTCGCATAATAATAAGATTATTTTGTATCGTTGATGAATTAATTATATTTTATTTTATATGAAAATGAAAAGTTTTGGTCAGAGGCACAGAGAGCCAACTTGGGCCACACATATAATTAATTAACAATTATGTATATTTATGTATGTATTTATTGCTTAAAAAAATGGACATTTTCGTTTGCATTTTCAACTGAAAATTTACCGAAAAAGATTACCGAAATTCGGTTTCGGTTTCGCTCTTAAAAACCTGTTTCTGTCGATGTTCACAACACATTTTCTATTATTTTGAATGACATAACTCTCGTATAAGACGAATTTGTTGAAAACAGATTGCGAGATTTACTGCAACACTGTAAAAAAACGGGCTAAAATACGGGAATTGTACTGGCAATCGAGGCGCCAGTACAATTTCCGTATTTTAACGGTAATTTCCTCCCTCCCCCGTAAATTACAGAAAATGTTCCCTTTTTCTGGAATTTACGGGGGAAATTTTCCGTTAAAATACAAAAATAGTACTGGCGTCTCGATTATCAGTACAATTTCCGTATTTTAATCCTTTTTTTTTTTTTTTTTTTTTTTTTTTAAACAGTAAAGCATTGATTGATGAATATACAAATTTCCAATAGCTATTTCCTAATATGCTCTATTTTAATAAAATTATCATATTACAGAACTTTAAAAGATATTACCACAACTAGTGACGATCTTTTAAAATCAGGATACCATTAATTTCCGTTTCATTGGGCGATTTTTCGATCCCCGATGTCACATCCAAGTTGTCGCAACAGCCGAAGACTGATTTCGTTATTGATTAATAAAGATTAGTTAGATATTTGAAAATCAGCTTGCATAAAAGAGTTAGGTAAAAAATGCCGCTGCCTCCCAGGCTTTTATAGTGCTTAGAATAAAAGGCTTTTTTAGATGCTATAAGAAAATCGTTTTAAATATGGCGATTTAAATGTAACATTTTAAATATGACAATATGTATGTATCATTTTAAATGTATCATTTTAAATGTATCATTTTAAATGGGATAATTTAAATATATCATTTTAAATATGACGTAATAATTTTATTATTTTAAGATTTACTTTTTTTTAATATTTACGTGTAAATATAGATATTTCAAATAAGAATAAAGTGTTTGTAAACGCTATAAGGAAATGTTTTTAAATATGAAGTTTTAAATGTGCTGTAATTTTTTATATGCAGTAAACTTTATGCCATTAAATGGTTCCGTACTTAATTTTCAAATTATTTTATAGTTTTCCCTTTTTTAATTCACTCATAAATATATCTTTCAGAAGAAAAGTATTTGTAAGTATTATTATTTTTGTTTGTTTGTTTGTTTGTTTTTTAAGTCTGGCAACAGCCGGTAAAATAGACTATTTCAAACTATGAATTAAAACTGTTTTCAGCGAATGGAGATTAGAAAATTTGTCATATTTAAAAAAATGATTGAACTCTGCACAGCGAAACCTAATCCAGTAGATCCCTGCAAAAGATAATTAAATTGTTATGAGTAAAACTTTTTAAACTGAATTATTTTGACCGATTTCAACATTAAAAAGCGCTGAAAATGAAACTTCTATTTTAAACATTTCTATTTCAGCTTCCTTATCATACATTTCTCCATAAACTGCCAATTATCATGTTGTATACACAATAATGTTTTTATTATGAGGTGAGAAGGGATTACAATAATATCGAGTACTTCAGCCGCGGCGGCTGTATTAGTTACTTTTTTTTCTTTTCTTTTTTTTCTGTTTTGAATACAGAGATGCATATAACTTATATGTATACGTTATACTACTTCCAGATAAAAGTAATTTTATCGGATTCCAATTAATAATTAATTTATTTTCAAGGATGAATAATACCCTCCATTAACATATGTTGCGTTCTCTTTAACACAGTAACAATATTATTAACGTTAATTGCATTAAAATTCTAAATATCGGGAAATAAATTCTTCAATAAATTCCTTCATAAAAAATTATGTTGTGCTAGTGTGTATATGATAGGTAAAATTTATACACAACAAGTAATATATAAAATAAAAGGAAAAGTGCCCAGTAAAACTGATGGCATTGGGCTCGCAGGCTATTCACACTAATTGTATATTATACTCTTATTTCAAAGAATAATGTCCCCTAAAAAATAAATTAAGAGGGATTAGCCACCGTTTCCCCCTTTTTATACTTAACCAAGGAACTTCCAAATCTAATCAGGGACGCGCCTTTTCACTTCAAATCTGTTTACCAAATTTGAAGCAAATCAGATAATTCTGTATCAAAACCCATTTATCTAAATTAAAGGGGTTGGGCTGGCCCCCTTTCCCTCTTTTATGCTTAACCAACGAACCTCCAAATCTAATCAGGGAAGCGCCATATCGGAATAAACCGCTGTATCAAATTTGAAGCAAATCAAATAATTCTTCATGAAAAACCCATTTATCTAAATTAAATGGGTGGTAGCCCCCCCCCCCATTTCACACCCTTTTTTTTAATCAATGAACACCCAAATCTAATCAGGGAAACGAAGTGCCTCCTGAGAATAAACTGGTATACAAAATTTGAAGCAAATCGAATAATTCTGCATGAAAAACCATTTATTTAAATTAAGGGGGGATTAGCCCCTTTATACTTAACCACTGAACGCACAAAACTAATCAGAGAAGCGCCTTATCAGAATTAACCTAATTTTTTAAAGCAAATCGGATATTTCTATCAAGAGTTATCGCGTTACGTACATACGTACATACATGCGTGCATGCAGAGCCGGCAGGCACATTAGCTCTCAGGCTTTGATAGCCTCTGAGCTAAAAAGTAGTTAAATTAAAAAACCCATACCACAATGGAATTTCAGCAATTATCGCTCATAGACATTGCTGTAGCCGAATTTTTTGTGTGTGCACCTATAAACGAACGATATATACTATGCACACCATATTCTACAATAATCTTCTTGTAGTTAACCTTAGTAATGCATATCAATTTCAATATGTTTGAAATAGTGTAACATTATTAATGTACATTCCAAGTGATTTTTCCCCATAGACCATAATACAGAGTGTTTCTAAATGGATATCGGGGTTTTAACGCTTGGTAGTATTTATTACATAAAACTTAAAACTATATTTAATACATAAAATGAAAGAGTAACTCAAACAGTTTTACCAAGCTTACAAGTGTTCAATGGGAGCGCCTTTCGTCACACGGCATACATCAAGTCGATAGCTCAGTTCTTCCCAAACGTTGATTAGTGTTTGTGGGGTAAATGTTGCGAAGGCAGCCGGCATTTTCAAACTGATGATACCATCTGCAGATGTTATTATCACTTGGGAGATCACATCTGAACCTAATCCGGAACCCACGTTGCACAGTAACAACAGATTCGGTCTTAGTAAACTGCAGAACACAAAATGTTTTCTGTTCACTAGTCGCCATTTTTGAAACTAGCGCTTTCTAACGGATGACGGAAGAAACATTGCGTGCGCATGCGCATGCACAGGTACCGACAAACGGTTTAAGTTGCTCTGCAATTTTATGTATTAAGTATAATTTTAAGTTTTATATAATGGATACTACAAAGCGTTAAAACCCCGATATTCATTCAGAAACACCCTCTATAACGGAATTCTTTTGAGTATTCCGTTAGCGAACTATAAAGTTACACACTTCATTTTAAATACCGAATATGCGTTACTAATCCTAAATAACATATATCTTTTACTCTTGAGTCAGAGTGTAATTATTTGAATTAGAGCATGGACAGACAGACGTCCAGATAAGCCAACGTTGAAAAGTGTTAAAAATAACTTCGTCAGAGGCTTGCCATTGGTCAATATGCAGCTGATCGTTATCATTTTTTTATATGATCTAAACAAGAAAGATAAAATCATGCATCAAGTATAGATTATGAAACACTTTCCAACACATTCAGAATAATGTAAAGAAAATTCACCGTTTAGTAAGTTGAAATAGGATGTGTAATGGAAACATATTTAAACACATAACACACTTGAAAATCCAATTTCAGAAATTGCTACCTGCAGTTCAATAATTATCCGAATTCTTTGAGCAGCCTTGTATATGATTTATAGATTTGTACCTATAAAATACATGCATGCATGCAGAATTTAGTTCAGTTCGGAAATAGAAACCACAGTTGAAAATTCCCCATCAGCAATTTCTGCTCATAAGGAGAACGATACATGAATACTTTTGTGCAGTCCTGTACACGAGGTATATAATTTATAGACAACGAGTAAAATGCAAAAGATTAGTTAAATTAAAAAGCGCATACCGAAATTTAAAATGCACTAATACATTATTGCTCATGCATCATTGCTCAAAGACAGTATACTGTAACCGATTTATTTTATGTGTCCCTTTAAAAGAACGATAAATGCTATGAATGCACTACTCTATATTAATCCTCTTGTAGTAAAATTCAGCAATTTATATCAATTTCAATTCATATGAAATAACTTAATGTCATTAAAATACACTGCCAACGATTTTTCCCTATTGACCATAATGTAACGGCATTTTTTTTTTAGTGCACCTGTAAATGAACTATTAACGTTACACACTTCCTATTCAATAGAGAACATACCATGGTAAACATGATTAACAAATATCAAATTTATGAAAATCCGAGCGTGGACAGACGGACAGACTGCCAGACAATCCTAATTCATAAACACTTTTTAACTTTGTAGGAAAGTGTTAAAAATGCTAATACATGGTATTGAAAACGTTGGGGGAGACCGAGGCTAGTAGGCGCAGTTTTTAGTTTTTGATTTTTATAAATTTTTTATTTAAGTTTTTTTAACAAACTTTAACTGCACTTTTAAAGAACAGGCATTTGGTTATAAATACCCGGAGTTTTGAGTTTGTAGCTTTTCTAGTTTATGTTTAGCGGAAACCTAAAGTAAAAGGAAAATTGTGCGCCAACCTACCCCGTCACGGGGCAAGTTGCCTATACCTATGGGGTAAGTTGGCACACGTTTTATAAAAATTTAAATGAAGCTCAAATAAGACACGCAGTTAAGCGAAATCAATTTCACTATTACCAGTAAGTTTAGACTAACGCGTTATAGCCGTACAATGTAAATTCTAAATTATACAGACATAAAAATAATGAATAAAACATTAACATTGAGTAATTTCTATCCTACTCTATATCATCATCAGAGTTACAGTTGCCACAAATAAAAAATCGAGTGTCTCCGTTTGGGCAAGCCACGTGTGCCCAAAATCTTGCACTGCAACCACTTTTCTCGTTGTTTGCTGATTTTCAAGCTACCAGTGCACACCGAGCCAACTTGCCCCGTGTTCAATGTACCTACTTGCCCATAATAAATTTCTTCACAAAAGGAACACGTAATCCTCTAAGCATAAATAATCCAAGTAAATCACATATGGTGTACGTACAGTTAATCATACACTAAAAAAACTGCACAAGTTAAATCGCAATTATTAAGATAAGTATTAGAAATTAGAAAAAGAATGAAGCAACAAAAAATTACTCATGAGCGCAAAAAACAGAAAAATCGTAATAAATGTCCACTGCACGTAGGTAGCGATACAAAACTGCATTGAGGATTGTAAAAAGCAATAAGAAACATAATCTGTGACTGGTTGCGCAATCTATCCACAAACAGGCTATTTATGAGGACTGCGACTACTTACCCCTGTAGCCAACTAGCCCCGGTCTCCCCTACTTATTTTTAAACATCGCGCCTGACTGAAAATCTATACTTATATCATTTACACTTAGTCTTTTATATTTTAATCGATAATACATACTTCTAAACTTACACAATGAACAACTATAAGCCTTTAACTTGTAATTACTAACGAATTATTGAACTCTCTAAAGTTCTTGTGATGATTCATTGAGACTTAAAAATAAAAGTTTATAAAACCTCTACCTGCTCTTCAAACGTACAATTAAAGCTCAGTGTTATCCAACACTAAACTATTCATATCAACAAAGTGCTTGCAAACTTGACACTTAGGATAGCACTTCTAATTGGACGAAGATCGATGACGGAAACACACACGCCTATTTTGACGATATAGATTGCTGAAAAATATTTTATTTTAAAATAAATAAATAAATACAGGTTTAGAAAATTTCTTTACTTTATGTAAAAATTTCAATAGGTTAAAATTCAGTTACTATAGTACATTAAATTACTCTGATTATTTTCAGAATGAGCAGGTGTGTATTTTTTAAAAGAAATTCGAAATCATTTTAGTAAAGAGATTTAATTTGCAAAAATATTATATATTACAACTTAAGAGTACGGGAGTCATGGTTTAGAACATTAAGCAAGTCGGAAATTGTACGTCAGACGTGGCAAATCAGGTGCGTTCGTACTATAACTTGGTATACAAATATACAGATCTTGGTGTAATAGCTGTTGTACACTTATGCGAAAACGCTTGAATACAAAATTTATTACAATTACATCTATTAAATTCAGTAATACAGAAAAAATAAGTCTCCATCTTAAATAGGGCGGCATAACCATGGACACCTAGAATCATTACCTATCATTAGATATCATTGAATTAATTACGTATGATTGGATTTAATAGAATAATCACCATGGCAACTTAAAATTCTTACCTACCATGCTATCACTGAATTAATGACGTATTATAAAATTTAATGAAATGAAGAAAACTTTTATTAATATCTTTTTAAGTTTTGATTCTATTTTCATAAAAGTTTAAATGATTTTACAAAATTCCGCAACGATTATATATATTAAATTTCGAACCATTCGGTTCGATAGTATTTGCGATGTTATATGCGGACAGACGGACAGACAAAAGGACGAACAAGACGAAAACTATATGTGCTACATATTTATACAATTAAGAATGCACCTATAAATCAAAACAAAGTTTTTTAATATACAATTCCTTCCATTTCTAATTCAGTCTTTCTTTCACACTCAGGTAAATAAAAACTTGTTACACTGTTAAAAATTTCCAGGAAACTGTCCAGACTTTCGACTGTTTTTATAGAAAACACTTTCATAACCTTAATTTAACTGTAATCTGACCAAATTACGGCTCATTTTATCAGGATCGATTTAAATTACGGGTATGTAACTTTTTACTATAAGAACGGTCAAGATACTGGTTTGCTGCAAATTGTTAGCAGTGCTTATTTCAAGAAAACAATATTTGTAAAACATTTAAATGGTGTTTTTTGAACTCGTGGGCTTCGAACAACAGTAAAAACTAGCCGGATGTAGCACTCCCTAAACTATCTGCTATCTCATAGATGTTAATACTTCAAAATTTCTAGTGCCAAAATTAAATGAAAATCTGTGTTCATCATGAGGATTCTAAAGATATAGGTTCGTTGATTTGTGTGGTTTGAAAAAAGAAGATACAGTGAGGTGCAAAAGTTTATGCACAGGCTAAATATTTTTATAAAATGAAAAATATACACCGGAATGCTTTGAAATTTTTACTACATCTAAACCAGCGGTTCCCAGTGTGGGGCGTATGGCCCACTGGGGGGCAATTCCAAATCTGTTGCATACTTATTCTCTATCAGTTTCTTCTATCATGTTTTTTTTTTTTTTTTTTTTTTTGAAAAGTATTGTTGCAGGTTAAAAATAAATGGAATGCAAGAAAAATTATAAAAAAAAAAAAAAAAAAAAAAAAAAGTTTTTATATTGATTTTTAAAAATGTACCCAATGAAAACTTTAAAATACACTTAACACCAGAATATTTATATGAAAAACTTTTAAAATATGTTTTTGACATTACTTAATATTAAATTCCACTATAATTTTTCTGAAACGTATTTTACAATTTTTTTTATAACGCTTTAGAGTATTTATTTAAAGATCTTTCTACTTCTATTTGCTCTGCTATACGTCACTCGAAGATTATTTTACATGTGAGATTACTTAAAAGAAGATATAAATTTGACTGTCTTGAGCCTATTAAACCTTAAAAATATATGAAATATCTGAACGAGATACTACCAACTTTATAAAACTTATAAATATTAAATAGCATTAGAAAATAAAATGGGTAGATAGTAAATATATGTAGCTCTGGTGCAGGCACCCTGCATAGCAATTTAATTTACATAGTGACATAATCATTTAAAATTTTAAACTCAGACAATGCATGGAAGACAATTAACGATATTTCGAAAGGGAAAACAAAGAAAATGTGTTGTGATTGAAAATAATAGCTACTTCATTTTTATAAAGATGAGAATTTTCAAATACTTCATGTGTATTGTATATTCCATAGAAAGAAATTTTAGTGTACAACGCTTCCCCACCAACTATTAATAAGTCACAAAAATGAATTATAAAACGTTTGAATGAATGTCATCAGTTTTAATGTTAAATGTAAGTCTTCCTTCAAGATATTTTATGAAAATACAAATGTCCGGTCTGCATTATCACATATCACTTTTCTTTTAACATTGAGGTAAGTTAGAAAAGAACAAAAAATAAACCCTCTTTATCGCAGAAAGGCGAAGATGTATAACCCCATTGCGTTTATAAGCTTCATCTCTTTGATAGGTTAAAAATGTGATCGCTAAAAATGAATAGTTATTTTTAAGGCTTTATTAAGCTTCCACTGTGTGAATAGAGGTCGCTTTTTAAATAATAGCAGACATAATTTACAGATTAATGGGGGGGGGGGGGCATAGCGACATCACTGACGCTTTGGTGGGGCGGGGCCCAAAAAAGGTTGGGAACCACTGATCTAAACAAAAGGATTACAAATTCATGTTTCGATTTCGGAAACAATTCATTGAAAGTAAAATAATAAATTATAAAAAAGTCAAAATTGTAATGTCGCAAAAGTTTATGCACAAAAACGAAATATTTACATTTCATAAAGCGCAAAAGTTCTTTAGTAGTCTATGGTGTTTCCATTGCATCTGATGAGATAGAATACGCGATTTTCCATTGATAACATGATGATAACATTGATGAGAGTATAGAAGGTTTCGCGAACGAGTCTGAAGCAGGCTTCCTCGATCGCTGATTTGAGTTCTTGCAATGAGTAATACTGCTTTCCATTCTTATAGACGTGACGTGAGAGGACTCCCCAGATGTTCTCTATCAGATTGAGGTCTGGACTGAGTGCTGGCGAGTTCATCACACTGATATTCTGAGATCTAAGTCATTATTTTGTGCAACGGGAAGTGTGTATCTATGCCTTGTCTTGCTGAAAGGTCCATTTAGGACCACCTAGGAGTTCACCAAACGGTCACGATTGCTCACCCAAAGTTGTCTGATACTTTTGTGAATTTTGTCTGTCATTTACGAAACAAACAGACGTTTGCCCATTGTAGCCAAAAGCTTCCTAAACCATGAGCGAACCACCACGTTTTTGCTTGCTGAATATGCTCTTCGGATTATTCCTCAAGTCATACCAATAGAATGAGTACCCATCTGGACCATCCAAATTCCATTTTTGTTTTCACCAGAAAAATAACACTAAATCCATTCGTCACACTAATGCATGCGCTGTTTTGCCCATTTAAGTCTTACTTGGTTTTGACACTGTTTCAGAAAAGGCTTACGAAGTAAGTTTTGTTTTTGATTAATTCTGATTTGGTTATTCGTCTGTCTGTGGTGCCACGTGATATTTGTGATCCAAGTCGATTTTATATCTGATTAAGAGCCAGACTCGCAGTTACAGTAATTCTTTTAATCCTTCTAACATCACGAAATGTGGTTTTTCTCGGCCTTCCTGAGCGATACGTATTTTTGAATTATTTTTCACGCTGCAAAACATTATAAATACCACGCTTAGATTGATTTAAAGTAAGCGAAATTTGCAAAATGGATTTACCTTCAGCTTCTAAGCTTCCACAACTTCTTCAGGCGAGAATTGCAGAGATTTCGGTATTTTGATAACTCGTACAGGGATCGCTACACTTTATAATCTAGACAAAAGTCTCGCCGATCCTCCACCTATGATGTTTAAAAAGAATGTTTTTTTGTAATTTCTGATTTTCGTAACGATGAGTTTTTTTCCAAACTTGAGATATATAATTATGATTTTAGTATTCACCTACAGTGGATATTTGAAAGCATTCTGATTTAGATCCGATTAGAATTTTATTTTTATTAAAATATTTGTGTTGTGTTTAAACTTTTGCGCCGCACTGTATAAGCATCGCATTTTTCTAAGAAATCATTGAATTCCGGCATACACACTCTTAGATGCCTGCAACCAAAATTCCCAACTCAAAGTACATAAAGGCGACACTTGTTGGACAGTATACACACAAGCCATCTATTTATATGAAAATGTAACAAAATATGAAGTTTGTTTTAATTCCATGTATTATTTCTTGAAATATATCTATCGCAAAAATCGTGAAAAAATGCAGCATAGCAGCACCACCTCTTGTATGATTTACACGAAAACCTAATTAGCACACACTTATCTCAAGTTCTAACAGCAAATGAAGATTGATGAAATTCCGTGCATTAGTTCTTGAGACAGAGCTATTGCGGAAATCGTGAAAAATACAGTATATAGCAGCGTCACCTGTTGTATGATTTTCAAAAAAACCTAATCAGCAATAACTTATGTCAAGTTCCAATTCCCTGCATTAGTTCTTGAGGTATGATTATCGCTATAATCCTAAAAACCAGAAAAATGCAGAATATCAGTGCCACCTGTTGGGCGATTTACTCCAAAACGTAATCAGCGCCAATTTATATCTAGGTCTAACTGAATCTAAGAATTTATTAAATTCCGTGCGTTAGTTCTTGAGATAGCAGTCACGACATTTTTGTCACATACAGACAGACGCACAGACAGAAATTTTCTAGAAAAAGTCAAGTCGTGTTTAGGACCTAGTAAAATGTATAAATTCGTCGAAAACCGGAAGTCGAAATTTTTCACGAATCCAATACTTTCTTCTTGTAAAGATAGAAGAAAGTAAAAAGGGGGGGTTGAAGAAGAAAAATTTCCATAACTCCGTCAATTCACAAGATGTAAAATCCCCATGAATTTATCATATATCTTCTTAATATTGTCTTCAACATTTATATTGACAAGTTTTTGATAGGACCGAGTCTTACAGCAAAAACAAATTAAAAATACATAGCGGTTGAAGAAAAAAAATCATCTTATTAAGGGTGTATTGAAATCCAAAATGCTTATTTTCTTACTCATTTTTAAATTCATTTTTGCTCTCAAACGCATCCAACTGGTAGATTCTGTTATTCAAAAACTTTATAATGTTTCAAAATGTGCGAAAATACAATATAACCACGAACGAAAATATAAAATAACCTTTTCGAGTCACCCACGATTCCAAAAAAATGTTCCTTATTTTTTGAAAGCTTACAAACCAATATACATAGTGTGCATAATTAAACAACCCTACTTTAAAGATGTCTTACAGATAAAACTATTGTTCATAAAGTTGTGAAATTTTGTGAAAAACATAATAAAGGAATGGGAATTTGTATAAGCTAAAAAAAATATAAATAAACATAGTTCAAAATTTCGCCACCAGAGGGCGATTTATAATGAATTACACATTTACCATTACGGTAGTTTAGAAATTTTATGTACAGAATGCTCATAATTAATCGACCCTATTTTAAAATTGTCCAGAGACGAAACTATTGTTCAGAATGTTGTGAAATTCTTTTGGAGGACGTAATAAAAGCATGGGAATTTGTTTGAACGAAAGAAAAAAATTAGGAGGTCGTTTTTTAATGAATTACACATTTAGCATACATTTACGATAGTTTAACAAATTTTGTTATAACCAAACACGTTCTGCACGACTTTCACATTTTCAGATACCATCTGGAATCGTAAGATAGCATGTTCGAAAATTGACCGCAGTGTGTTCTGGGAAATGCTAGGAACATGTCGTGAAATGCTGTCTTTAGAATAAGGTTAAGCTAATAAATAAAATTTCTAAACTACCGTGATGGTAAATGTGTAATTCATTATAAATCGCCCTCTGGTGGCGAAATTTTGAACTACGTTTATTTATATATATATATTTTAGCTTAAACAAATTCCCACCCCTTTATTATGTCTTTCACAAAATTTCACAAATTTATGAAAAATAATTTTGTCTGTAGACAACTTTAAAGTAGGGTCGTTTAATTAGGGATACCCGGTAGATTTGAGATTTCAGAAACGTTTCCGAGGGGTCTTTATAGAATATTAATGAATTTCTTCAAAACGGAAGTACCGATGTTTAGGATGCTATAATTCTTCATTGAACACTTTCAGCTGTGTAATTCAATTTATACATGCATGAGTAACAAAATAATATTAATTTTAATATTAATTTTAATGCTGTTAATTTATGATATTTATTTATAAAATATGTTTGTGGAACATGGATTTACCTGAAAATTAATATTATTTCATTTTTCTTGCATGTATGAATTCAGTTACGCAGCTGAAAATATTTACTTGAAATTAAAAACATACGGAAAAAAACATGTATTCCGTAAAATATATTATATGAACTTTTAAAAAGTTCACTGTTTTACTTAAAATCTGCTATAATAAACGAAATTTTACAAGTTAAAAATATGCATTTTATTTAAAACTTCTTAGTATTTTCAAGCTTTCCCAAGCTCTTCATCAGAGAACATTTTAATAATTAATTGTTGTTTATTTACACAAATACGTCACTTCGTATTGGAAATGAGAGAGCCAATAATTGAGCCGTTCAATGTACAAATGGATTAACTCCATCAACAGAAAATGTACAAAAACAGTTAAAGTTATTGTAACTATAAAAAATATTGCATCTATGCAATATTTGTTCTCGGGATATTTTGATTGAAATCATTAATTTTTTTTTAAATCAAGGGTAACTTTTTACCAATATATAAATACATAGAAAATGTTCAATATTCCTTCGTTTGAAAAAAAAAAAAAAAAAAAAAAAAAGCCACTTAAAATGGAGTTAGTCGGATTGTTTTCTGAACGCCCCAATTACTAGAGTTGAAAGTAGAAGTAGAAGTTTTTTGGATTGAACTTAATTAGAGAAAATATATAAGTTTGATATAAAATGCATTGCAAAAACTTGTAACACCTCCTTTATTATTTTACTCACCTGTTAAGTAATACAGTGAACTTTTTAAAAGTTTATATAATATATTTTATGTTTGAATCAAGGTGAAATATTGCGTTTCGTCTTATAATATTAATTACCTATATTCCGATTTCAGAAAATTGATTAATAAACAATAAAACATACTCAGAAAAGCTTCCGAAAATCTGTGGTACCAGAAGGAACTTTGTTTTTTTCATGCTTCTTTAAATCTCGAAAATATATTGATTTCTAAGATTTTTAAAGATTAAAAACTCTTCTCGGAATGTTTGGAAACTCGGAAGATGTTATTGTATGTATTCTTTCGTAGATATATTTTAGTTTTTAAAATTAACCCTTTAACAGGCTGGCAGGGATTTTTCCGTTTCTAGAAATCATGTTAAAATGACTGTAGATAAAAATATTTTAAACATAATTTTATTTTGAACCATATATAGAAAGAAGTGAGATTAAAGATATTACAGCATTAAACTGCGATTAATAAATATATTTATCCTGGAATTTACAAGCATTCTTATAAAAATACTAGAAAACCCTCGGACGGTAAAAGGTTTTAAGAAACATTTGTCTTTTTTTACATTGAAAATTCAGTAATTAATCCATCAACTTCCACCCTTGAATGACGTTAGATGATAGTTATTCTTTGATGGTGAATCCTTAAATTTATATTTGTTTGACAAAAGTGGTTTTAAAAAAAATATATATATTTTAGAATTTTTTTCCTGAAATGTAACATTTTGTTTGAAAAATAATAATGAAATTATTTTTTATGAAAATAAATTCTTTTCCCGATTTTTACATTCAGTTGAAAATGTTCAAATTTTTGTTTCTTTGTTTTAGAACACTGTCGTAAAACAGCACTGCCCACCTGTCTGAATAAAACTTACAAACTATTTCTTTTTCTAGAATTTATTAGTTTAAAATATCTCTAGATTGTTATTTTCTTTTCAATATTAATTGTCACTAAACAAAATAAAACTCTACATAAACCCCTTCTTTTAACGAGTGTTACCACTAAAATACCCTAAAACACAAAACTTGAATTGCCAAAGTTTATACATACAGACTCCAAATTTAAATTTTCATGTATAATAACTAGTCATATTGTCACATTTTTAGAAGAGATGAAAAACAAGTAAAAGAAATGCATTACTATTTCAAAATTTCATTAAACGCCACAGTGCTTTAAAATACTACATCTTTTTATATAAAAAAAGAAAAAGACGAAAACAAATGTGACTGAAGTTGATTTTAAAATGCAATACTCCTAACATAATTAAATGGATATAAGTACGTTATTAAGATACACTTTAACATCCTTTTTACAGAAAATAGAGCGAGAAATATTTAATATTATTTTAGAGTGCTCCACAAAAGTATTCAGACACATTATCGACAATGAAGGATAATTGCAGAATGTTCAACAGTTTCATGAGTTTTTATGCTTAATCATATGCTAAAATATGTTGTGCGATGTAAGAAATTCATCGATCATATGCCCACTGATAAAAAAAAATGTGTCCTATGTTGAACTAAACTTTTGGTTCAGCAATAGTTGTAACCATAAGGTGGTGAAAGCTTGTTCAAATATTTGAAGCTCCGGTTAAACCATAGTTCTATATGTTGGAACGTGGTTGTACCATATTATGGTTGCAGCTACTGGATCATCAAAAGTTGATTCAAACCACAACCAAATTTTTAACAGCGGATGTTTGCTTAAAATAACTTCATTTTACCTCCTCGGTTCGGAAGTATCACATGTGATACTTGAGAAACGAGAAGGGTATAAACTAAACTATTTGATTTTTTTTATATTTTTACTT
Source organism: Maratus speciosus (assembly GCA_963932465.1). Taxonomy (NCBI): domain Eukaryota; kingdom Metazoa; phylum Arthropoda; class Arachnida; order Araneae; family Salticidae; genus Maratus; species Maratus speciosus. The sequence goes on from OZ010791.1 coordinate 50,968,269, forward strand.
TACTTCTATATAGCTAAATGTTTTTCGCTTTGGATCAAAACCAATAAGTGGCAGCACTGATGCTTATTTCCTCTTAAAATAAGTGTTATTATCATCTGACTCTGCAAAATGCATTCCAGACAGTATGTCCAAGAAAGTAAATAACTTTCCTGATTAATTAACTTAACGCTTTACAATAAAAAAAATTAGGATTTGTAGATCATTCAATTAATTAAAAGCCAATCAAAATCAAATTTCTACTGCGTAATTTAGGTTATCAGTAATAAAATCCATATTTTAAGGGCGTTAGTCATTTTAGATCTATATTTGTAAACCTAAATTACCAGCCCGCTAAAATATCAATTTTTGCACTCCTTTTTTCATCTATGGTGTGTTTCTGCTTGTGCAAAATCAATGAAAGTGTATTCGCAGTATTATTCCCCCTTCGGGTCTGAAGTGGTTACTAACTTCAGACAAGAATTGCTGAAAGTACGTCTTCAACTGTGTTATTCCTTTTTCAAATGAACTAAATATACTCTATGGCGTAGGCATAGTATAAAAACATTCATATGTAGTGCTATATAAAAATATATGGGTATCTTGTTGTCGATGGGCTGAAAATATATTTTCAACTACGTTATGTATTTTCTAATTTTTTTTTTTAATTTATATATCGCCTTTCAGCTTATGTAAAATTGTAATTCCTTATCAATGTGTTTTGATAGTTTTAGAAAGTGTCTGATAATATATGCGTGATTCGAGAATTTTCATTCTTCTTTTAATTTGAGAGGGCGATTTCTTTTCATCCTCTCTGTCATTGCTTGAGGTGCTTTTATTTCATTCTTTAACTAAATATATAGATAAAAAATTGATAAACTAGATAAAATATTTAAACTTAAAACCATTCATTCTGAACAGGGCTGAAAATGTTTTAAGATCATTTAAAATTATTTTTAGTGAGCAATATAATTATTAACATTCCAATAAAACAGTTGCTGTTTTCTCATTAAGTTCTTAGACTGTCATCCAAATTAGCATAAATTCTATCTTATAAACAATTCTGCTTAATTACTCTGTTATCGCCTTGTAATTTTCAAAGAATATTCATCCGCAGGCGATACGTTGATATATGAGGTTAATTAAACATTATTACACAATTATGTACAAGAATTAAGCTGAAGTCAATGTTTGAGAAGCATGTTTATTATTTAGATAATTATAAATTGATGTAATATTTATCGATATTAAATTATTTAAAAGTAACAATTACTAACATTGAGATTAATTCATGAAATTAAATAGCAACTGTTACTCTGCGCCTTTCTAGAATGTGAATTTTGGTTTTACAGATGGTCAATATTTTATTAGTAAAATACAGTGCTCATCTTCTAACTATTGTTTAATTTAAATATTTGTACTTTTATGATATATTTTGAAAAATATATTTTTCAGGAAGATTAGAATAATTGCTAAACAGCTTAGATTCACAAATGCAATATTAGTAAATACAAACTATTGCACTTCATTGAATTTTTAATAGAAGACCTATTTATTTTGTTAATAATAGTTGAAATGAAAATATGTTTGAGAGATGTGATATTTAATATCACAATATCGTCGATACAATATAAACATTTTGAATGCGAAAAAATTATGACTATTTTCTCTAGTTTGTTGTTTTACGAGGGGCATATATTTATATGCGTCGTTCAAAATGTAAGTGGATCTATTCCATAAATCAGACTCTAGAAAATGACACATATTTCTTAATCTAGGAAAATAGAATACTTAGGAAACAGGAATTATGCTTTTTCAGAATTTAGTGCCCCCTCCCCCCCCCCGCCTCCCCGATGAAAAAAAATGTATATAAATATAGATAGTAGAAAACATATTTCAGTTTTAAGACTTAAATCACACGCTTTTATTTTATATAAAATGAAGTCATTCGCATCCGCTGAAGCATTCTTCATTTACGATTCAGTCTTAAACAACATCTACAGTTAAGTACGCATAATACACAAATCCAAAAAAAAAAATGTCATTCAAGAAACTCGACAAACACTATCGACTATCACTCAAGAAACTCGACAAAAAGAAAAGAAAATCGGCTATATAATGATTTATACGCCTTCATTTGTTTCTAATGTAGATAATTAAATTAAATATGGTTTATAATAGCTCCTTGTTTTATCAGAAATCATTCATTTATATTTTTCAAAATAGCACGTATCTAATTACAGTTTTTTTAGTACTTATGGCAAAATGGCAACAAAAAGATATAATTACTATTTTCCAGCTATTTCTTCTTTACTTTCTGCAGAAATTGAGTACTTGAGTTGCCAAATTAAACTAATGGTGCTAAAAACTTCAAAAACATTAATATCTCGCCAATAAATGGAGATACCGTTTTTATACAAATTGAATTAAAAAGTACTTTTTTCTCAATACGACGGTATAAAAATTGAAAATGTGCGATGCTTAGAAGTTTAAAAAATTGCAGTAGAGTATTTAACAGTACAATGATACGTGTGCTTTGTTTTACGGCTGGCTTATGCAACAGAAAGTTATTTTTTGGAGACGACACTTTCTTAGCTGGGAGAAAAAAATAGCATACCGGGGGCTAAAAAGACGGCACAGGACAAATTTAAAAGCATATTGTGTTATGTATGCCAGTAAATTATACTCGCTAAACATGGAAATGTTTATTTGACAATTGATTAGTATCCGAAAAAACTGTGTTCCGGGAGGGAAAAAAAATATTAATACCCTATAAAACTACTCGGAAACTTTCTGAATATTAGTGGCAGCAAAATAAACTACGTTTTTATAAATGCTTATTTAAATATCGAAAATATTTTCATTTTTGAGCCTTCTAAAAATGAAGAATAATTCGAATCTCAGATAACTCGGAAGAGGTTTTTGTATATTTCTCTTCTTGCTCATTAGCCCCCGATACGATATTTCTTTCTCACAGCAAATAAAGTGTCGTCTCCAAAAAATAACGTTCCGTTGTATAAGCCAACCGTAAAACAAAGCAGATGTATCATTGTACTGTTAAATATTATACTGAAATTTTTTCAGCTTCCAAGCATCGCTTTTTTCGATTTTTATACCGTCGTATTGGAAAAAAAAAGTGCATTTTAATGCAATTTGTTTGATAACTGTATCTCCATTTATTTTGGAAATATAAAATTTTTTGTAGTTTTTAGCGCCATTTATTTAATTTTGGCAACTCAAGTATTACATTTCTGTAGAAAGTAAAGGAAAATAGTTGGGAAATAGAAATTATATCTTTTTGTTGCCTGAAAAAAAGTAATTAAAACACGTGCTATTTTTAAAAATATATATAAATGAATGATTTCTAATAAAACATAAAACATATAGCTATTGTAAACTATATTTAATTTAATTATCTATATTATAAACAAATGGACGCATATGAATCATTAGATGGATGATTTTCTTTTCTTTTTGTCGAGTTTCTTGATTGACGACATATTTTTTTTTTTTTTTTTTTTTTTGATTTGTGTAATATTCAGCGATAGTGACGTCATATGAATAGTTTACTGTAGATGTTGTTTAAGACTGAATCGTAAATGAGGAATTCTTCAGAGGATGCGAACGACATCATTTTGTATAGAATAAAAGCATGAGTTTTCAATCTTAAAACTGAAATATGTTTTGTATTATCTATATTTATATACATATATGTATTTTCATCGAGGGCGACACTAAATTCTGAAAAAGCAAAATTCTTTCCTAGTCTTTTTTTTTTCTTTCTGTCCGGAAAATGTCGTATTACAGAAGGATTAAACAGCCATAAAAACTTAGTAGTGTTATTGTTGTTGTTGTTGTTCTTGTTTTATCACAAGTGATTAGTTCGGAAAAGTGGTCCCTAGTTTTAATTCATAGAATGAAACATGTTTGAAGCAAGAAAAAAGTCAACGATTTGATGAGTAGTAAATGCTGAAAAAAGAGAAGTCATAAAAATAAATGTATAGATGTATTACAATAAATGTATAACGATGTATTAGTTCGAAAAAGTAGTCCCCAGTTTAAATTTCAAGAGTGAAACAAATGTTCAAAATAAAAGAAATGTCAACTTTTAACGATAAGTAAAGACACTTTTATTATTATTATTATTACTAAATGCTGAAACATAAATGAAGTCATAATAATAAATGTATAGACACATACTATCACTATTAAATGTTAATATTAACAAAAATAATTGTTAAAATAAAATTATACTCAATAAAAAATACATCCTCTTAAAATGAAATCATGGCTGAAGGGGTTAAATAATGATAGCTCTAATTCGTTATTTAGCTTTTTTATTCTGAACATTTTACTTTTGTTTTAAACACTCTTCCCGCAAAAGAAAACGATGTAGATTAGATAAAGGCATTAAACCTCTGCTGAATCCCAAATACCACGATTAAGTAATCCCAGCCACCTCTACTTGATTAGCGAATAACCATTTTGAGTGAGAGGCTCTTAGAAACTGGATTAGTCGGAAATGGTCTTTTTTACGACTGTGTAGGTTTCTTTTCAAGCAAATAAGATTGCTGTAGGTTAAGTTTAAGGTTAAATGTTGTATTGATTCTAAAACTAGATTAAGTTTTACTTACAAAGACTGGAAATAGATTTTAAAATATTAAGGAAATATATTTATAAAGCTATGCTTAATGTATGTGGCTACCTTCGGGGCACTTTTTTTGAAAAATATGACATTTTTATCAAACACATGTGTTTTTAGTTAAAACAGGGAATAAAACTATAAATTCATTTAAATTTGTATTGGAATTTTAATTAACTTTTCAAAATTAGGTAATATTTAGTCAAATTTTAGTAAAGAATTGCGTTTATGTCAAAACCTTCTATAACGAAATCTATTCAATATACTTCACTATTTTTTTTTCAACAATATATTAGTAAACCACTTATATGTGTTACTAAGCAAAATATTTGGAATACCTCTTAAATTTACTAACATATACCAAATTTTGTAATTAAAACATGATTTTTTAAAAATAAAAACTTTATATAAAAAATAGCTCTTAAGCTAATATATACAAACTTACAAGCTATATTTTGCTTCATAACATAACAAAAGATAAGCAGAACCTTGTTACAAAATTTTATTTCAATATCTTAAAAAGTTTTTAAGAAATGAAGTTTCTCGTAAACGCACACAATGAAAAACGCAGTTTTCCAGAAAACTCAAATTAAGATTTTGATATAGCACAAAGAATTATGTATAAAGTTTACAACTTTAAAATCCACCCTATTTGTAGGTTTTCATATATTGTGCATAGTATATATATTATATATTTCTGTATTAAAATGTATTGTTTACCTTTTTGTGGATCATTAAACGGCCACTTCTGGTTTCAGAAAGTTCATTTCCGGTTTATATTTTGAGCTATAACATTGCTTCTAATTGTCTCGGAACCAAAAGAAAGGCATTTTTTTAATCCTAAATGTTTGAACTTTAATTTAAAATAATAAAAAAAAAATTGAAAATTTTCGCAAAAATAGCGATTTAAGGGTAGGCATACCTTATAAGAAAGTAATATTTTCGCAATGATTAGCATTTAACACTTTGTATCACCGCGTTGCATATCTGCAACATTCTCAAAAGTAAATCTTATTTATACAGTGGGCTTTAAAAGACGATTTTCTATATTGCTGCTATCTCCCAATACAGCAGTTAATATAAATTGTTCATAGAATTCTCACCAGACGGCGATACTCAGTTCATTTTTCATGCCAAACTTTTGAGCATCATTTGAGAAGATATTACTAAAATGAACTTCGTAAATTTTGCATCGTTATTACTATAATGTTATAGGGTAACTGCGGGAGAGTCACCGCATACGAGATAGATGCCGCCCCCCTTGTATTTCTTGTAATTATCGATAGATGGTCGTCAAACGCACAGTATAGGTGCGCAATTAGATTATTTTAACCAGTGTATACCGTGAATCACATTTCGATGTTTGCTTGTAGAAGTACAATCCTTATTTTAACGTAAGTGCATGATTTCACTGTCCAAACTTTTAAACACGTTATGTTTAAATACTTTTCATACATTGATTACTAAATGCATGCATGATTTCGAAGTCAAAACTAAGTGTAGCTTTTGTATAGAGTACTGTGTGTATGGTTACGCCATTCCCCTTATCGATGGCAGGTAACTGTGATGGCCGACGTCTGCACCATGCAAAATGGGATACATGCCGCACTGCAATTCCGGTATACATGCCGCAGTTTCTTTTGTACGAGATGATTACGTGTTATTCACTTTTCCTTTTATTTTTGCACAGGCTAACCATGTTAGGCATGTTATCAAGTTTACTAAAACCAAAGGAGAAAAAGGGGGAAATAAAAAGTAAGAGGAGCAAGAAAGATGCAAGCCAAGATCATAATAATGAAAAATTGGATTGAGCGTCGCGCAGATGTTCTTTCCAAGGAAGGTTTAGGAAACTACTCCAAAAAAGAGGAAGTGTAATTGGCTTCGTTGCATCAAGTGTCAAATGTAGTTAAATAAAGACTGTACTTTTTCTGTAGATTGTAGTCGAAAATAAAGAGGATACAAAATTTGTTTCTGGCACCAGTAAAAAAGAAAAGTAATATTTGCTCTCTTTATTTAGAGCATTTTCATGATTATTTAAGTAAAGGTAACTTCTTTTAAAAAAGTGGTGCCAAACGAATAAAATTTTTGTAAAAGCCACCGGTCCCATAAGGGTTAACAAATAAACTATGTAAACACTATTTTACTTTTTTTCTTTTCCATCTCTAATACATTGATGTTACGTTGTTGTTGAAATAACAATTAAAATTTAATGTAAAAAAATAAGTCGATAATTTTAATAGTGAAAGTAGGCAAACAATTATTAATATGATTCGACTAATACGTTTCATTGTACACAGTTTCATTTTGTTCATACATTATTAATTATAGTCCAGATATGAATATTTTTATTTATAATTTCATTCTGTTCTTATTACAAGCGCGGCATAACTACCGCACAAGTGCGGCGTCTCAGCCTGAATGTACGGGTGACACGCCGCAGTGTAATGTTTCAGAAAAAAATTGTTAAAAAATATTAATTATTTGTTTTGAATTTTTTGTCGCAGTACACGCGTTGTATATTTAACGTTAAACAGCACAGCATGATTTTTTTTAATTTCATGTCCACCATGGGACTTTATACACAAATTCAAAAAAATGTGCGGCATAAATCTCGGAATTACTCTATAATTGAAAGGGCATGAGATGTTCAAAAATAGACTTTTTACAAAGAGGTAAGTTCGTATACTTTGCTATTTTGTATTAGAAAATTGTCTCTATTTATGAGAATACAAATTTATATTTATCGCAGATTGGAAAAAAAAAAAAAAAAACCTTTCTTATGTTCTAAATTTTATTTTATTTTATGTTTATATTTTTTACATGCTTAAAATAATGAATTCCAACATCCAAGTAAATATTTTTTTTTCAAATAGGATTTGTTCAGCCACAAAGGATTATTAGTTATATCTTTCTTCAGCATAAATATATTTAGTATACATATTTTTGATATTGGCATTAGTAGTTTGTTTAAACAATAATTCTTGTTTTCAATAGATGCAATACAATGGTATATATTTTGAAGTCAACTTGATCTCAGTTATACAAACTTTGCTAGTTGTACAACATTTTAACGACAAATATAGCAACAACTGGCTATTTGACTGGTACCAAATGAAAATATTTCGACTCGAAATAGAATCATAAAATAAGCAAATCTTAATTACGCAAAAGCAAGTTAAATATATATATTAATAAATTTTAAATGAAATTTCTGGTGTAAAATGTTTTTACAGAACATGTATGCTTAGTGTTAAGTTAGTCTGCTTAGAATCATATAAGAAATATAGATTAAAAAAAAAAAAAAAAAAAAAAAAAAAAAAACAGGCTAACGCACCACGTTTCGAGTTTCCGCATCTGTGTTCGTGCTCTTCCTGAACCTGCTTCACGAGAAGTGACTCAAGCCGTCAGAAAAGATGCGAACCTGTAATTCAGTGTGGTACGGGGGTATACTTATATAAAGTCATCAACATTTTGCTAATTTTGGACCCCTCCCCTTACGATATCATACGTTATCATTCCTCGACCCCCCCCCCCCTTTAGATTCTTTTTCTGTCTTTTTATACATTTGCAGTGATATACACACATGATTATACATTTATTAGCCACATACATTACGGATTCAAGAAGTCACTAAAATATCAATACATGAAATAAATTTATATCAAAGTTACTATTTAAAAGTATCTAATAACAGCTTATTGTTACATAATGCATTCAAAAGTAATATTGTGTTCTTGCATTCACTCCCTGCTCGGGAACGTCAAAAGCAAAACTTAATCAACAGAACAGTGGACAACATTCATTGTCTTTCTTTACTGGTAAACCAAAGTATCATTTCCTACATATTATGCTCCTGATTTCTCTAACAGCGAATTGTATGCGCAAATGGCAGAAGAAGAGGAATGCCAAACGTTGCTGTATTCCACATTTTGGAATGAAATGATTTTATTAACCTTTAATAGCTTTAATAATAAGCTTTATATTTTCATAAAAAAGTTATAAAAATAATAATAAAAAAAGGTAACAGACTATTTGAATGTAAAGAAAAGTTTAAAAAAAAGAAAAGTTTGGTTACATCAAATGATAACGATATCAAGAAGCAAACCCCACTCCCCCGCAAGAGATATCTTACGATATCTTGTACCAGACCCCACCCCTCCCCCTAAAATGATAACGTTATATATGTATAGCCCCTAACCTGTTTTTTTCATTATTCTCGAGTAATATGCCTGTATTATGCTTTTATTATATAAAAGGAGACACCAGAAAAATAATGTCATAAATTAGAAAATATAAAAACTTTAAAAAATGAATCCATTATCTTTTAGGAATCTTTCTAAAATCGATCTGTATAAGCGTGTCTTTGTCAGATGTTTAGAGAAACTAGAAAAGCAAAGCGGGATTTACATATTTAGTTACTCCTACGTGCTCATTCAAAAAAAGGAAACAAACTATTACTTCAAACTTTTACAAAACGATTGGCTTGTCGTTATCGAAACTAAAGATTGTAACATTGAAATTGATAGAAACATTGTAATAGAGAAAAATCTTGGATTGTTCTGGTTCAAAGGGGAAAGCAATATTTCGCGTTCCCCTCACTTTTTGTGTAATGCTGTAAAATGGATTGTATAGTTTCACAGGTAAAATAAGTTTTAGATGACTGGTATATTTTTATTTGCCTGATATTTCAATTCGAAATAATATTGCAATTCTAAAAGATTACATGATTTTGCAAATATCGTGAGAAACCGTGTAATTATATTGATGTATTCATTTGATGTCCTTATGTATCTAATTTAAAAAATTCAATTGACAATCTGACAGCAATTGCCGTCATTTTTAAATTTATCGCCGCATAACGTGCTTTGTGATACGCAGTTCTTACGATATCTCAATTGTTAAAATTGATTAATCCAGTGAGTTTCTATGGTGCATCATTTAAAAAAGGCATTATAGATATATAAACTAAAAGACACAAGTTATTGTCGGCTTTTCACTGTCGTCTACTTTTTTTTACATTTTAGAGTGGTTATTCTTTTATTTCCTTTGATTCTTTATTATCTTCTTTCTTTGAGTTTTTTAATTTTAAAAAAGTAAATGAATAATGATTATCCGCCAAAAAACTTTTAATCACTTTTAGGTTTAAAATTTCTAACCGTTTAATGTTTATTTTAGAAAATAATCTACTGATGTTAAAAGCGTAATGCATATTTAATGGGAAAAGAAATTAGCATCAAAATGCAAATGCATTACAATACGCCAAATAACATTTTCTGAAGAGCACTTACCTTGCTTGTAAGTAACATTTTGTTGAAATTCAATATTTTATGTCTCTACAATGTCAGAATGTATTACATTACTGACAACTAGTTTGACAGATTTCAAGATGATAAATAAGTTTATGTATATTTTTATTTTGTAAATGTAATTTAGAACAACATTAAGCAAATACAGCATGATTTTTTAAATGGATAAAAAATCAATGTGAAATAAGAGAAAATATTCTGCAGATAGTAATTATTAATTACTTAGCACAAAAATGCGAAAAATAGTGGTGTAAAATTTTTAAAATATCCGTTTCCTTACCTTATAGGTTATTTCCTACAAATTATACTTGCATTATGTATCTATTGCATAATAACTGTGTAAACTCTAATCTAAACATTGTTGGCGTGATTTTTCTTTAAACTATTTTTAAAATGTTAAAATGTTTTAAAATATCAAAATCTAAAGATTTCTGTTACGGCATGTAGCTGTGCATTAGATTTAAAATAATATAGATAAGATTGGTCATGTTGCGGTGGAATATTGCATTCATGCAAAATATTTCTTACGCAATACTAGTGCTGGTCAATTATTGTCTTTATATGGAAAATATTTGCAATACAACGAATATTGCCGAAATATTGACTTAATTTTAGATCTATTGAGAAAGAATTAGCATTACTTTTATTACTAATTATGACAAAAATAAAGAAATTAATAGTGGGGGGGAAATTACGTGGCAATATTACAAATATTGACCAAGATAAAGCTATTATTTAGATAATTAGCTAATATATAGCCAGTATCTGTTAATATTCATAGATATTACAAACAATATTGGCTCAGTATTGCTCTCTTACCATGGTGTTAATACGTTCTGTATTTCACAAGTTCCAAAACAAAACATTTAGATTCGAACCGAAATTTTATCTAACATAAACGTAATTTAAATCGCACAGAAATAAGTTAAATAAAAATGTTAAAAACATTTAAAAAATGTTCTGGTGTGAAATATTTTTAAAAACGTAAATAAAATTCCCGGCGTTTTTAGTGTTAAAATTTATGAAATAACTGTTAATATATAAATTATTGAAATATTTTTAGGGAATGAATAACGATTACAAAATTAATAAAATGTTAATAATGAGCAATGATAAAACACAAAATAATAAATATGACTGCTATACCGAAAAGAGTAAAATGGTAATTTAATAATTGACAAAATGTAGTTTTATTATTGTAATATGTTTATTCTCTTCAACTGATTCATATATGAGACCAGATGTTATGCTCAATAAAGTTAGCGGGTGACCTAGGTCCTCCAGATTCGTCCGGGATTGCTCAGGTGGCAGAGCAATCGCACCTTCAGCCAAGAGATACCTGTTTGAATCCAGGCCTGGATATTATTGGCCCAGTGGATTATTACAACATATAGGATTTATTACCAATTATAATAATTATTTTAAATTTAATCTAGTATAATTGCATATCTAGCGTTTACTGTAGTTCCATTACTTTTGATTTGCCCTGTTCGGCTGATTCATGTATCAGGTCAGATGCTATAATCAATAAGGTCAGATGGGTGAATTAGGACCTCCAGATTAGTCCAAAATAGCGCAGTGGGCAGAGCATTGACAGCTACATTCAAGAGTACCCTGGTTCGAATCTTGGCCTGGAAATTATTCGTCCAATTGGATTATTACAACTTACACGATTTATTTATCAACTACAACAATTGTGTTAAAATGAATCTTGAATAAGGTGTTGTGTTAATACATATATTAATATAATATTGCATTGAAATTAACATTTTAATTTTGTCTTTTATATTTTACTTTGAAAAGTATTTCATAACATCGTAAATTTTCTTATAAAATTCCTTTACAAAACGCCTTTACAGTCATTTCTTGAAGCTTTACAAATTCCTTTTCTGAAATGAATTCCGTTTTTCTTCACTAAAATGTCTGGAATCTTTTGAATTCCGTGATAAATGGTATCTCTGCAGAATATGAAAATAAAGCTAATTTAGTTCCGTGGTTTTTACTTTTGGATCGAAAAGTTGTGCTCAATATTTTCTTGTTATAAAATTGTATTTTAGAAGTTCATAAAATATTTTCTCGAATACACTGGAACTGTCTTAAATGCAATATTACTCAAAAGTTTAAAGTGCATTCACGAAAATTATATCATTTCAAACATCAATAAATGTAGGGCATTGACAATAGGTGTCAGCAGTAAAGAAACGCACCGTGAATTTGCGATCAATATGCAAAGTAGTAAATTTTATTGAAATCCCCAAAGACAAATTATAAAATCAACACGACAATGGCCTTTTCGGATCATATACAGTATGCTGACTAAAGTAACTTGCCACTCTCTTAACTTCGGAACGGCGACTGCTATATTCATAATAGTGATGTCTATGTATAGTACAGTAGTCATGCACTAATGAATGAACCGCCTACAGTGCCACCTGGTGACCATCTGCGGAGTTAGCATTCCTATCTCAAAAACGGAAAAGCTAGGGAAAAAAGGGATTTACAAAGTTCTAGAGCATTATCGATTTAGTACTAAAAGGCACCTTGTGGACATTAATGCGAAGAATAGAACGGTTAAAACTCGCATTTGTTTATTCGTGATTTCCTACACAGTGGCGTCACAAAACTGGAACGGAAGGAGAAATGATTATCTTTCGGACAAAACAGGATACCCCAATGTGGCACAGTGGTATCGCTAGTGATTCCCAATCAAACAAACTGCGATTCAAACTCCGAGGTTTGCATCCTTGTACTGATTGTCTTTATAAACAGAATGGACAGTATACAGATTCTGTAAAATAGTGCCCTATCAACTCAACGCAACTTGAGCTTGGTGTTCGAAATTTTTGCATTATGCAAATATGTAAGAAACGTTACGTCTATTTACCTGAGACAGCTATAAGAGACATCTTCTTGGGATTGTATGTTGATGCTCATGGTCATGGAGCGATTTTCCAAAGCTGAGTATTGTGTGATGGTTTTACTTTACGGTGAATGTGGACGCAAGGCACGATCAGATGCAGGGTTATACCGGCAGCGTTTCCCAGCAGGCTCGCATACATCTAATCAAACCATCCTAACTGTTGTAAACGGTTTAGGGGAGACAGGCTGCGTGATTAGTCGAGCTCGATGTGGCAGACCAGCTAAGGTAGAAAGGAAAGTTCAACCGGATGAAGTTTTAGCATACACCCTTTCATATCCAAAATACAGCACAAGAGAGATCAGTGAACACTGTGGCTTCTCAAAAAGTCAGCTTTTGAAAATCATAAGTGAATTACGCACTAATCCATTCCGACCAACATCTCAGCAGATTTTATTGGGCGGAGATGCCGAGCGACGCTATGCATAGTGCAATTTCGTCATGAACCAGATACAGGTCAATCAACATTGTTGGTAGGATCTTGGTATCATGTTGACGGATGAGAAATGCTTTTCACGGAAAGACATTTACATTATTGCAGCCATTTACGTTGCACCCATTACAGGACCCTGGAAAATCCTACATGTTTTAGTGACGTTCGACATCAAATGTGGCTTGCTATTAACGTTTCGTGTACAATTTACAATAACAAGCTGATCGGCTGAGTATTTTACGATAGCACGTTACCAGGCGCACAATATTTACAACTGCTACAGAATGTAACACGAGATTTTGTGAAGAACCTGCCGTTGTTTAATCTTTGGAGTCTATGGTTTCAACATGACGACGCACCTGCTCACATGACATCTCCAATGATGCAGTACCTAGTCAAGAAATTCGAGAACCAAATAATTGTGTATGGCGGTTTCGAAGATTGGCCTCCAAGATAGCCTGATCTGACTGCACTGGAATTCTTCCCGTGGGGATACCTGAAACAGAAGATGTATACGACCCCTCCACAAAGATTGATGACGTTAAACGATGCATTACAGTCACTTGTGCCTACGTGTCACCCTCTATGCTTTAACGTGTGCATTGTGAAATTCAATCAAGGATCTAAATGTGCATCGCAGCTGACGGTGAGAAGTTTGAACATCTTATATAAAGGTATATTGTTATAAATAGTTGTTTTTTTTTCTTTCTAAGATCGTTTTGTCACGTCACAGTGGATGAAATCACGAGAAAATAAATGCGCGTTTAAACCGTTCTATTTTTCGCATTAACCCCTTAATCATCGCGCCCGAAACTTTCACGGACAAAGCTGTAGGGAAAAATTTCGTCGCGCCCGTGCCACTCACGGGCTGGACGTTTCATGACTTTAGCTAATTTTTTCTGGTATCTACTTTGTCTTTTTCTTTTCCGAAAATATTTCTAAGTCTTAAATACGTGATTTTATTTTTATATTCTGTTCGCACCAATATATTTTTAATGTATAGTTTGTAGTAAATTTCTCTTGCACTTCTTGTCGGAATTCAAATACAATTGTTCCTCAAATAAATAGTGGTGCCCAGGAAATAAATTGTCTTATGCCGATATTGCAACATCGGTCTGTTAACCCTCTCGCTGCGCAACCCGATATTTTCTCGGGGATTTCATCGGTCCGATAAGGAAATCTTAAACTCTTAAGAGGACCGGGCAAGCGAAATTCAACAAAAAATCGATTTTCGCTTTTGTATATCATTAAATAGTTTAAACTTTTATCTTTCAACGATATAGTGCAAATGTTTATATATACATAAAAAAAAGTGTTGGATTTTTCATTCTTGCTAAAAGCACTTCACAGCAGTGGGTTACTTTTTTAAAATTCGGATTTCTTGATTGGCACCACTTTTCTGAAGTGGCAAAATTCCCATTGTTTTCGCCTTAATTAATATGTTATTAAATAAGGCGAATTTTACTATTTAAAAAAAGTGGTGCCGATCAAGAAATCTGAAATTAAAAAAAAAGTAGTCGAGTGGCAACACTGCTTCATAGCTTTAATTGACTTTTCTCAAAACTTCGATTTTTCAGGTTTGTGTTCCTTTTTTCAATATCTATTAAACTTTAGAGCTCAGATTTTTCTAAATACTTATATTATATTATAGTGCATACTTTAACACAAGGATTTAATGATTTGTTGAGAATTATTTAGTTCAGGCAGTGAAATCTTACCAAAAATGCTAATTTAAAAATATCTTTCAATAAATAATTCATAATTAATTTTCAGTTTGACTTAGGAAGAAAATGGTCTGTTAAAATCCGTAAAGCATGTTATTCAAACTACTCTAAAAAATCTAGACCTCTATCTTTCCCCATTTCTGAGGAAAAGGTACATAAAATTGGTGTATTTTAACATGGCCGAGATAGAGCTTACCCGGTTCCCTTAAAAGATGGAAAACTCTGAAAAGACAAGTTTGTTTTTAAGATCGTAATGCTTAATTTAAGGAATTGTACGAGTTGAAACACATGTCTTACTTGTTTCAGATCCGAATACATCTGGATTACCGTTTTATAAATTTCTATGTTGAGTAGCTCAAGTGAAGAGAAAGATTTTAGTTTTGAGATATCTGGAAAGGAATCAGAAGATTCCATTTTTTCAGATGATTTTGACTCTGAAAAATCGGAAACTGAAGATAGTGATGATGACCCAATATTACGCACCTCCATGCTCGCAATTCAAATTGGAGCCTAGGATTTACGTTTCGTTTGAAGCTATTTCTGGTATTCTGCAGTACTATGAACATTTTATAAATGAGGAATTGGCGGATAATATTGTAATCGAAACTAATCGCTATAATGAGAAATGGGGAAATGTTGTTTGAGAAAAAGGGGAGAAAGGCAGATTGGAATGGCAACCTATTTCTTAAAATAAAATGCTGTTGTTTCTTGCTCTTACTACTGACAAAAAAATTGTAAAAAAAAAGTTAAAACTTAAAGTTAAAGAAAATATATTTTGGACTACACTTTATTTGTTAAAAGCCCATTTTTTCGCGATATTATAACGTACAATGGGTACAGCGAATTTAAAAAAATACATTTTTGGAATAATGAAGCTGATGATCTTCAAAATCCACCTAATCCAAAACTGTACAAAACTTCGACTATTTGTACCTATCTGAATGATTTGTAAGAACAATTATCGACATCAAGTCGTTTATGTAAACACCATTTTCTGGATGTTATGACCCCCTACGGAGAAAATCTTACACAGAATGAAAAATTTGTTCTTCCCATGAGAATAAATATGGAAACAAAATTATAAAATAAACCAAATCTGAATGCAAGGACTGTAATGTAGGACTGTGCACGTCATGTTTCGAAGTTTTCCTTACATTGAATATTTACTAAATTTTGAAAAATATACTGAATGCCAATCTAGTAACACCATGATTATTCATAAATTGGTTGTAAAAATTGAATTTTTGTGAATTTTGAGAAAATTAGAAACGTTATAAAAATCAAAGGAATTAAAAAGCATTTGTGAAATTAATGCCTGATGTAGTACGACATATGGAGATCGAATTCCCCAAGTTTGAAAGTCGCCATTTATTTCTTTCATCTTAAAAAAAATTAGAAACTTAAAAAAAAAATTACAAAATCATGATTTTTCCTCTTTTGTATGAGCAAAAAATAAATAAAGGAAAGGATCGACATTAATAATATTGCACAAAAAATAAAGATTAATAAGTCCATGATATGATCCAAAAAATTCAAGATTGTCTTTTGATTCCTAACATTACAAAAAATAGGTTCAAAATAGTAATGTTTTCTACATTCCATTCGCTATATCTCTTTGAATTCGCTCGCGTTTGTTAAAATATTGGGCGATTTCATGAAAAAAAAATTCAGTGCTGCCATCTAGTTTTTTTATTTGAATTTCGAATTAATATATAGTTTTTTTGTTCACAGTCATTTCTTTCTACTCTAATTTAAAATATTCTCTTGAGACAAAAATAAACTGAAAGCCAGGATAAAAGTTTCTGTATTTGAAATATACACTGTTATCTATAATATCAAATAATTTAAAAGTTTACTAAAGCCTTCCTTCACTTAAAAAAAAGTGATAGAAATATTGCATTTTACCCTCAACATTTTTTACTATTTAATTTTTTTTTTCTCATTAAGGAATAAAAAGGCATGAATGAAACTTCCGATATTTAAAATATATACATTTAGCTATAATGCCAAAAAAAGTAACATTGTCAAAGCTGTCCTTCATGCTTAAATAAGCAGTAGAAATATTGCATTTCTACTTCAAAATTTTTGAAATATAATTTTTTTTCTCATTACGGAATAAAAATACAATTACTAACTTACGCCAATCTTTTACTTATTATTCATTCCTAATTATAAATAATTTTTAATATAGTCTTTCCATTCCTAAGGCTAATAATCAGAATTGAAATTTTAAGCATGTAGACAGTACCTAGATTTTGCATTCACTTTTAATGTATATTTTAATACTTAAATAAACAATCCTGAAATCGATTATTTTACATTTACTCATAAATAGATGTGATCTACATATAGACTGATTTTCATTAAAATCTGTGACATGTCTGCCACAGCTCATTTGCTCATTTTGCATGGAATGACCCTTATACAGGTCGCAACAGTCTTGACAAATATTTCGGGGGTTTATTCAGAAATTTCGAGTTCAAACCAGAAAAAATGTAATACTATTTTTTTTTTTATTCTATTCACGAAATATGTATCATTATAATAAACAAAATAATAAGTCTTTTTTTTTCTGTGGATAATTAAGAATTTCTGAACGATAGTTTTATAAAGGACGTATAAATGCGTCAGTGGCCCGTATAGTGTTAATGCATAAATTATGCATGATTTTCAAATTATTTGGGGATAAAAGTAGCCAAATAATTCACGAAATAAATTATGTCATATATGCGATCTTCCCTTTCCCTTTAAAGATAATATGGGATAAACTCGAGTTCCCGGGTTATATACTGTAAAAAAAAAATCCGTTAAAATCCGGAAATTTTACTGGCAATCGAGACCCTAGTTCTATTTCAGTATTTTAAGGGATTTTTTTCCGTTAATTTTGTGAAAAAACGGATTTTTTTCTGGAATTAACGGGAAAAAATTGTGTTAAAATACGGAAATAGTACTGACGTCTTGATTGCCAGTACAATTTCCGTATTTTAACGGATTTTTTTTTTTTTTTTTTTTTTTACAGTGTAGAATATAGGCAGTGTTTGCAGATTGGGGACTTTTTTATTTCAGATAATTTGACCTGTACCACTTTTTAAAAGTAGTATAATTCGCTTATTTTTCAGAATTTTTAATCTATTTTTAGTTATCGCAAATATTTCTATATCAAATTAGTGGTGACAATCAACAATCTGGAGACAAAAAAGTCCCCAATCTGGCAACACCGAATATAGGTGAAAATAATCATATATATCATTTCTGATTCAACATACTTTTCTCTCTGCCCATATTGATGGAACAGCGATGAATGAGGTATTTTTTGAAAGGTTCTGGAAGCGGCTTTTGGCATAGCATACTTCTATATCGTTAAAACGCGTTGTTTGATTTAAAAATGCATTTAATGAAAAAAATATATCAACAAGTAATCTCAAAGATTATGGTGAAAAAGCCTAACACGAATCTACTATTTTTTTAATTGACAACTCTAACAGCTTTTTTACATTTAATATTTTCTTTAAATTCCCGCCAACAATACTAAAAATCATATTTATATTAAAAACAACAATAATACATTTAAATAAAATTTTGAAACGTATTAAAAGCGATATTTTCATGTTGGTCTCTCGTAGGGTATCCCAGGAGAGGCCAATAAAAAATAGTTTGAAAATGCTAAGTCTCACATTTTAAAAATGTTCTTTCTATCATAATATGATATTACAAAAAAATTCAAGTCATTTCACAAAGGTTTAGGGGTCCCCCAAGCTAATAGGAAATAGGGAATTTATGGAAATTTTTAATTTTTAATTAATATGCAGGATTTCAGAATTCTACCACACTTCCCCTACAAATTTTTTTTATCCTAAAATTTGTTTAAGAACACTTTATCATGTTTAACAATAATTTAATTTGATGATATATTTTTATTAATTTGTTTTATAAAAACTTATAAAATTACTATCTGAGGACCATATTTCATTTTTCTGATCATCACTCTTCTAATGCTCTTCAATCTTTATTAATCTACTGTATTTCATTAAATTAATATCATGAACTACAATGTTTCTAATATTAATCATAGATGGCAGCTCCAGCAGGTGTTAAAGGAAAGTTTCATTGATTATTTAAAAGTCTTCGGTTTTGGATATCGATGAAGCCAATAAATCTTCTGAAGAAACCTCCGAGCAAGAAGTTGTAGTAAGAATACATTTAGATGATAATACAAAGCACAAAGGAAATAAATCTAAGTTCTGCAGTTTCAGATCCATTATTATTCCAAGATTGCTGGTGTTTTAGGTTGAACTAAGACCAGCATTAAAGATCCACAATGATAATAGCATCTATAATAAACAAAGAAGGTTGCTCTTCTCTATCATGACGTCTGACCCGCTTGTAAAAATCCACAGTGCTTTAAAATAATACTGTTCATTGGGGACGCCAATATCTTTGCCAAGAAACCATTAAACAATTAAAAACACAGTTTGAAAAATCAAAGTCAGTTGTTCATTTAGGAGGAAATCTGTTAGCCAATTTGTCATCAAAAAGCATAGGAAATATTGATCATTTAGCGGTACTAGATTTTTCTTTGCAAGATAAACGTACTAGGCTTCTTGGAGCTTCTAAGTTATTGTCTGGAACTGGCAAAGAAGCAGCTGATGCTGTTTTCGAGCTCTTAAAATCGTAGAAATGTGATTCTCAAGTAATTGACATGTGTTTCGATACAACCCATACAAATTGTAAAAGATTCAAAGGAGTATGTACAATTCTTGAGAAAAAATAGGCAGAAACCATTTGTGGATAGCATGTCGGCATCACATGTTTGAGGTTCTACTTTCTGATGCATTTAGTGTGTGTTTTGGACAATCTACTGGGCCTGAAATCTTTTTATTTCAGAGATTCCGAGAAAACTGGTTTAAGCTCAACTACTATGAACCAAAAAAGTAATCAGTACCCATTATAACAGCATCAAACATTTTAAAACTTTTACTTCTGATCAGGTAAAAACTGATACATAACTACTTTGGGATGATTACAAAGAAATTTTAAATCTTGCATCATTAATGATTGGATTAGACATTAAATTTAGAATTCGAAAACCAGGTGCTCTTCACCGAGCTACCTGTATGGCAATTTATTCATTGGAAAGCAATTTATTCCTTGAAAATGAAGTTATTGCTTAATCGGATTGAAAGCACAATGGTAAAAACTGCTCAAGAGTTTCAAGGTATACAACAATTTAAACGGTTTGTTGTGTGTGTATATTTGCAGTCTTGGTTTACTTGCCAATCTTGGTTTATTTGCCAATGATGTTGGTTTAAAAACGATGTTACGTCATTCATGGTATGAGAGTGGAGAACTGCAACATCTAGCTGGTTTTCAGATCTTCTTTCTGGTATGCAAAAATCAAAGACAGTTTTGAACACGAAAAAAGAAAGGAGTTCTAATTCACATCTATTAGTAATACTTTCTCTCAAATTGGATGATTTATGTATTTCTAATAGTTTCTATGAAACGGATAAAATTGAAGATTGTTTCCTGAGTGTACTAGTCAAAGATTCGCGCAAAAGCCATCCTGTTAAAAAGCTATAATATTTGCTAAAAACGTGCCTTGTGTAAATTATGTTGTGTAAGTAGAGATAGGAATGAACAGAAAGAAATTTTGTAAAGAGCAGTCCCCAAAATCGTTTTGAAATGTAGTTGATAAAAAATGTGTGAATGTGTAAAAGAAAATGTGTAAATAAGTATGTGATAATTTTAAAGCATTCGTTTTCGATGGTTTTATTTCCCAATTGTAAGATAATTGCTTACCTAAGCTCACTTTTTGCGCATAATTATACAGAAGGCAGAAGTGTCTGCAAAATCACATTTTTCTTGATTTCAGTAATATATTATATCTCTTCCTACCAGAGCAAAAACATGATTTATACAAAATTTGTTTGAAACAATATATAAGAAGTTTTCATAAATAAAAAAAAATGTCATTTGAACATTAATGGTTTTTAATATAGCTAATAAAAAAAATGCCACATTTCACATTATTTTGTCCATTTTTATGCAAGTTCAATGACCTTGGGCGACCTCTAAATATATATATTTTTTTTAATTCTGAAAAAAATCAAGGTATTTTATATTCACAGAAAGAACATTTTTAGAGGGTGAGAGCTCACAATTTTAAAAGTTGAGTTTTTTGGGACACCCTCTCTCTGGTCAAGATTTAACAGCCGAAGATATCGCTAAAGATCGCTACTTACAATCAAGATTTTTTATTATATTTATTTCAGTGGTTTAAGCGTGAAATTTGAGTTTTATTTATATTTTTAGAGTTTTATTTAACAGCCGAAGATATCGCTATTGATCGCTATTTACAATCAAGCTTTAGGTAGATTTCGTATGAAATACTACCTATTAGGATCGTTCCTATGTTAGAATTTCTGGAACATTTTTGCAGATCTACACTGATCATGAACCCTAGAACCCAAAACCACCCTCAGTAAAAAACTTTATCTATCTATCTATCCATCTATCTGTCTGTCTATCTATCTATCTCTATATATATATCACTTTCTTCTGGACACGATAACTTCCACAATTCTGAACAAATCTCTTCCAAACTGATACATAAAATCAAGGGGCATAAAATCTCGGTCAAGTTCGTTAATGGGCAAAATCGAACAAAGGGGATAGAAATAGGGAGGGGTTTTGTGAAAACCGAAAAAACCCCACAACTTCTTAATTTTTGTACATATCAAATCAGTTTAAAGTTTTTATTACTTCTCAAAATAGAGCCAAAAATTTATGTATCACAGATTTTTGATAAAATTAAAACTGGGCTCAAGGGGAGCAAAAAATAAGGTTTTTGGGAGAAAAAAATTCCTAACTTCGTCAATTCTTAAGATATCAAACCCAATTAATTTTATTATACATCTCCTTAATATTATCTACATCTTTTATATTCACAAGTTTTTGATAGGACCAATTCGTACTGAAAAAAAAAAAAATTAAAACAAAACAAAAAAGGGGGGTTGAAGAAGAAAATTTTCCATAACTCCGTCAATTCACAAGATATAAAATCCCCATGAATTTATCATGTATCTTCTTAAAATTGTCTTCAACATTTATATTGAGAAGTTCTTGATAGAACCAATTCTTACAGCAAAAACAAATTTAAAATACATAGCGGTTGAAGAAAAAAAATCATCTTATTAAGAGTGTATTCAAATCCAAACTGCTTATTTTCTTACTCATTTTTAAGTTCATTTTTGTTCTCAAACGCATCCAATTGGTAGATTCTCTTATTCAGAAACTATATAATGTACCGTAATGATCGATTTTTTGATAGAGGCAGAATATATTTCAAAAAAGGATGTCAAAGTGGGCACTTTGAACAGAATTTCCCGAGGCGATTGTGTTAGAAACTAAAAATATTGCCCTGCGGAGAAAATAATTGTTTATTAATCAAGTTTTAATTAATTGAAAGAAAAATAAAAACACAGGTCGCTTATAAATCTCTTCAAAAATCACGTCAGCAAGTTTCATATTTTTTCTATTAAAAATGAATTTGAAAATGTGGGAGAAAATTTCGAGTTGTTGAGCATGGAAAAGTATTTTTTCTTAATTCCGCCTTAACATAATTCTGAAAAAACCAGCTATTAAAAGAAATGAAATAAAAACTCGTCAAAAGCGGCCAGATAAAATCATAGTCCAATGTATTAAAAATACATTAAATCAATTGAATTATATTACTTTAAATATTGCTTGTGGGCAACTCCATCGTAACTGATGTAACATTTGATCATCGAATTTTCTTTTCAAAACTATGTAGAAAATTTACTAATAAAGTTAGAACAAATTTTTACAATTTAAAATATTTTTTACTAAGGACTTAATACCCAAATACCTGCAGATTATTTCAATCTTTTTTTGAGTCCCAAAAATTGCAATTCAAATTTCTGTAACTGACGTAACATAAAATAGACAAACATTTTTTCTGCCTTTATTGAAGTGTAAAAATAATTATCAAAGCTATCTCGTTAAAAAAGGTGATTTAATGTTCTCAACAACACTAAGTAATGCCAAACTATAACAGTAACTTGTTTAATTGATTTGTGGACAATAAAAAAGAAAACAAATGGCATTTACACGTGTAACTGACGTAACTTTTATTGTGTAACTGACGTAACATTATGACTTTACAAAGGCAATAATGGTACTTAACTTAGTTTGAAAACAGTAATTTACAATGCCTTTTTATTAGAATTTTATTATAAAATATAAGAATATCAAGTTTTCCAATCATATCCTTAAATTAAACATATTATAAATTTTATCCGCCACCCCCCCCCCCCCCCCAAAAAAAAAAAAAGATAATTTCCTGTGGAATTGACCTTTTGTATTGCAGTGAAATCTGGAATTTAATGAACGTATTAACACGAGCTTGTCAGTGAGGGGGTTAAATTTCTGTTTTATTTATATTTTATTGTTTTACTTATTGATTAATGCATATTTTAATTTCGTTACAGAGTATAAGATGGAAACAAATGATGTGTTATTAATATTAATTTAAATGCAAACGGATTTATCTTTCGTAATCGTCAGCACGTAATAGAGATAGATTTGAAAAAAAAATGCTTGAAAATTATATTAAAAAGAATAAAAATTGAGAGGATTTTGATACTGTTTTCAAACAAATGGCGATATAGTTTCAAAACAAATTGCATTTGAAAGTTAATTTTTTTCCCTATTCGACGGTGTAAAAAATAAAAATGTGTGATATTTAGAAGTTCAAATAATTGTCAAAATAGCAGTAAAAGCAATATTTTATCGTCTGCTGTTGTCATTCGCAAAATGACGTCATCGTTACGCACAGACACTTTCGTCCTTTATAATATAGATGCAAAAGAATTGCAAAGACAATACAGACTTTACAATGCTTAGAGGCGAATATTTTGAAAATCAAATTAAATTTAAATCTTCTCTGAGTAAAATCAAATAACTTTTAACAATCCTATTTAAACAAAATATCCATGTGTTTATTTAAGAACAACTCACGGAGGGGTTTATTTTTACGAAATGATAGTTTCTCTCAAAATATTTACTCTGGGAAAATATGTTTTTGGAAGGCAAAGATATGTTTGCTATGATAAACGTCTTTTTATAAAATAAACCCTGTAACAAAACGATAGTGACGCAGTATTAAAAAGAATTATATGACGTTAGTCCGATCCAGCATGTGTTTTATTCATGAAACACGAACAAAATATTAATACTGAATTAACCCTTTATGCACTGAATTATGGATTCATGATAATTTTATCTTCTAAAGCTGTTTTCGTAAATTATTTAAACTATATTAGAAGATTTACATAATCATTTAATAAATTGTAGAAGGATTTTAGAAGGATTGAATGATTTAGAAGGATTCATTAAACTTGAATTTATAGGGATTTTTGTTCAATATTTATAACCCCACTCAAATCTTTTATTTTAAATATTTTTATTTAGTAATTTGTAGAATTAGTAAATGTACAAATATTAGGAATTATTATATATAATATAAGGGGCATTCTCAGAATCTTTTGACTTTCGGGAATAAAAATCTGGGGAAATTAAACTTGCTAAAATAACATTTTAATCTTATAGACGAATGCCTTAATGATTCAAAATAAAGAAAAAATGGTCAGCAGCGAAAATGTTTTTATTTAACTGAGGTTTAAGTTAAACTTGCAAGTTTAATTTTCCTTACCATTTTCCCACTATAACTTTTTATTTTCTTTTAAATTTTTACTTATAATGAATTTGCATAGTACCCACAGGACATTCAAATAATAAATAATAAATATGTAGTACTTTTAATACAGAATTTTTTGTATAACATTGTTTTAAAGGGGATTAAAGAAGGGACGGTAAGGTAAGAAAAAGGGACGGTATAGGAAAAAAGGGACGAAACGGGGGGAAAAAAGGACGGTAAGGATGGAACGGTAAGAAAAATTACCACCTATTTTTAGGCAAATCATGTTAAGACTAAGTGATAGCCACAATGTTCATTGATTTTTAGAAAGAGTTGTTAACATTGGATTAAACTTATTATTATTATTTTTTAATTTACCTCGAAAGGTACAGGAATAAACCTTGTGGACGGTAAGACTACCAATAAAGTCACGATGCTTGAAATTGATATTTAAATGCGGATTTAAATTCTGCAGTATATTTCCTGCCAAAGAATTTTAGACATTCTTTCTCTAGCATACGTCTGCATGAGAAAAAACTTGAAAAAATTCTGTGGCTGCATTTGAAGTGATTTTCTGTATAAGTTTAGCAAGAGGGACGGTAAGGATAAAAAACCCAGGGACAGAGTTGAAAAAATAATATCAACCGTAAAAATATGTGCAGGTTAATTTTTTGCTACATATTTATATGAAACAAATATCTCAGTTTCGGAAAAAAATTACATCGAATTACTTTTATTGAAACAATTTTGTACGGACACGGGACGGTATAGGAGTTTTCCTGGTATTTGGACGTCCAACATCGTTCAAAACTTATTTATCTCGTTAATATTGTTATGAAATCATGCAATGGGATGTTCCCTAGTATATGAAATAAAAAAAACACAAAAAAATGTATTAAAATAAAAATTATTATTCAGGGACATAAAAGTCAAAAGATTGTGAGAATGCCCCATACACAGAATGGAAAAGTTATAGCGATTTTTAACGATATATTTGGCTGGTAAATGTTGACGCTAGACCAATACGAAAATATAGCTTTTAATAAGTTTCAAAATTTTATTTCAAAGTATTATTGCTGTTTTTCATATAAATATGATTTTTAGTATTGCTGGTAGAATTCTAAAGTAATACATTAAACGTAAAAAAATCTGTTAGAGTTATCAATTAAAACAAATAGTAGATTCGTGTGAGGCTTTTGCACCATATTCTTTGAGATTATTTGTTGATATTTTTTTTTTTCACTAAATGCATATTTACAAAATCAAACAACGCATTTCAACGATATATAAGTATACTATGCCAAAAGGCGCTTCCAGAACCTTTCGAAAAATACCTCATTCATCGCTGTTCCAGTAGTATGCTCAGAGAGAAAAGTCTGTTGAATCTGAAATAATATATATTTTCACCTATATTCCATAACTTGGGGAATTCGGGTTTATCCCATAGTGCCTTTAATAGGAAAGGGAAAATCGCATTTATGATAGAAAGTATAATATTTAAAATGATACATTTTTTTCTTTATTTCAGGAAGTATTTCACTCGAAGCATTGCTCGACTTTCGAAAAA
Source organism: Maratus speciosus (assembly GCA_963932465.1). Classification (NCBI taxonomy): domain Eukaryota; kingdom Metazoa; phylum Arthropoda; class Arachnida; order Araneae; family Salticidae; genus Maratus; species Maratus speciosus. The sequence goes on from OZ010791.1 coordinate 50,994,552, forward strand.
AATAGTTTATGATGAATGTGCGTTCCTTCTTGTTCAATAGCATGGTCACTGGGGATGAATGACTTCTTTGAACCATACTATCGCGTTTATAGCGAAATTACATTAGCTACTCATTTGCATATGGTTTTAGCAGTACAGCGCAATCTGGTATCGTAATTTCAAACTTTATTTATTTATTTTTTTAATTACGAAAACACTCGCCGCATGATCTACATAACATATACAGTAGACTCCCTCAAATCCACAACTCTAAAATCCGCAAATGCCTAAAATCCGCACATCATCGCAGATGTAAACAATAAAACTTTCAGTTCAGATGTACGGGCAAAATTACAGATTTTATTTTTATTTTTATATCATTATGCATGTATTTTAATATGTAATTCTTGATAATATGACAGAACTTGTAGTTTTTCGTGAAGGAAATTTAAATTTATTTCTGAAAAAAATCAGATATTGCTGATATCACTGGTAATCACAATCTTTTAACCCAATATATTTATGTATTAAACAAGCTTTTTCGGTTATTAAGACTGTCTAAACTTAAAATAAAACTTCCATACTTTGATTTGTAAATTAATAGGATACCTTTTTGAGGAAGGTTTCATTGAATAATTCAAGGAAAATGTACCTCATCTTTATTATGCATAATTAATTACACATTATTAATTATTTAATTGACCTTTACTTTTAATAATTTAATCATTTTTAAAATTATACTACTTCTTATCATTTTAGTTTATTACTTCACTTATTTTAATATTTTACTATATTGCAAGCATTCATTATAATTTTGATTGCATTACTCGTATTACATTCAAGCTAATGCTTAAAAAAATTAAACAAAGCAATGACCAGAAATCTGCAAAGTTCTAAAATTCGAAAATCTTCTGGTCATAAGGTGTGCGGATTTGAGGAAGTTTACTGTAAGTTTCATTCGAATCCGTTTCGTAGTACAGGGTTATGAGCCTCTGGGTACCGTCGGTTTAACTTTAACGACCCTGCATATACAAATGAGGTCGTGAGTTTCAGGACTTGCTTTATCCAGGAAAGTAAATTTTGGTTGATCAAATTTTGTTCTCAAATTCCTAATGTATAATCGAGTTTTGAAAATAATCAGAGATTTTACAATACAAGAAATACTTGATAAAACTAGTTTTCTTGGAGATTTACTAACAGAATATATGAATAGAGAAAACAGGATTTTTATTTTTCTGGATAATTCGAGTTTTGAAACTCACGTCCTCATATACATACAGTAGAACCTCTTTTAGCCGAAACTCCTTTAACCGAAACTCTCGGTTAACGAAAACCATTTTTGAAAAAAAATTTTCCCTATCACATTCCTTATGTGTAAAATCCATTTTAAAAGCTCTTTAAGTAATCATATTCTATGTGTGCAAACGATCTTATCCGAACCACGAGTACATATAAATATTTTCGAACCCCTTTCTTAGAATTCCTTTCCTTTGAATTTAACTTGAGCTCCCGTAAGCTGAGTAGTGGAACAGACAAAACGAATGAATAAAACGAACAAATTACCAATTCTGAAGTTTTTTAATGTTTTGCAAAAGGTTTGGTACGGCTGGAGCAGCAAAAAGACCGTGTTACTGGTGAATTAATATAAAAAAAACTTCGTAATAGGACTTCAAGGCAAAAAAAAAAAAAAAAAAAAAAAAAAAAAAAAAAAAAAAAAAAAACCCAAAACTGTGTCAAACAAAACATCGTTTCAAACCCTTGTGAACTATGTAAAAGGTACTTAATTTCAAAACTAAAATTCAGGTAATTTACAGTTGTTTCTATTTTCCTATTGCTTTATTTTTGTTAATCACTTGTTACCATAATAATAAATAGCACATATATTTCTCCTTAATCTTAAAATAGAAACATTATCGATTATCCGAAAATTTAAATTTTCCGAAAGAGGGTCGGTCCCAATTACTTCGGATAATCGAGGTTCAACTGTATTAGGAAATGTAACATACAAATTTTAGCAGCAAAAAATGTTGGTATCCAAACTGCGGGTATTTTTTCCTGCGATATCCTCATTTTTTTTAGCAATGAGAACAATTTCAATGAAAAAAATCACCTTGAAATTCAAAATCATAAACAAAAGGTTAAAAAGGAGGCTTCCTTTAAAATCTGTAGCTTTCGAGAATTTTATCTCATCAAGAAAACACAGAAAGCCACTCAGGTACAATAAAAAAAAGAAAAAAAGGACTGTAATTTTTTTAAAAATTGGATCACTGGAATAGGTAAATTTGAATAATAAAAGCGGGTAAAAATATTTTTTAAGCACGCTTTTATTACTATACTGAAAACTATATGATAAATGTACAACAAATTTAAAAGTAAGGCTTTATAACTGTAAATTCATGTTTTTTACAGGACGTCATATTTTCGTAAACCATACATTAAAGGTTCAAAATTAACGATCTGCTAAAAAATAAATAAATTTTTGCTTCGTTTTGTTTTAGATATGCAGATAGGAAAGAAAATAAAACGTTTTATGTTATTGTAAAGGTTACTTTACGATATTTAACAAACAAATATTTATAGTTGAGTTCGAAGTAATAGATTAAAAATAAATTTCATCCCTGTAAATTACTTTAATTATCTAGAATTTCTAAACTGTATTATTAACGTAATCAAAATTTAATTAAAATAATCTATAGATTGGTTAAAGATTTGAAAATGTGAAAATAGGGCATTCACGCCAGAAACACAAGGCAGTACGTAATTTGTAAAATGGTATCACATACGGAAATGATTGAAAATTTGATTATAAAATTGCGTCTTTACATATACGAAACAAGTTAAGAGAAGTAAATGAGTGTTTAAATTGAAAATATCGAAAAGGTTCTTAAACGCAAACTTTCTTATAAAAAACGTTTTTACATATTTAGCACTTAAAATTTATTTTTGATATAATGCTACTTTCAAAAACATTTAAGATGTTTCATAAGAAGATGTACGCTCGAAATATACCTACAAAAATTATACTTTTAATTAAAATTTAAAAAAATCAAAAAACTCGACTGCGTAAAAAGCGAACTAATTAGTTATTTCTCATCAATGCGAAACTATTTTCTATATTACTTACCTATGTTTTTTTTATTTACTTGTATTGATGACATTTAATTGTGTTTAATTGTTAGTTCCTATCTATATAAACACTGTTTTGGTGAGGCCAATAAATGTCTATGAAGGTTAGAGTTGCACTAAAGCTAGAGAACTTATACAACTTCCAGGTTGTGTAATATTTAAACGAAGCTTTTGACTGTAAAATAGTAAATGAAACATCGTCTTCATTTTGAAAGACCTATCCAATGGTATGCCACTCAATAGGGTGCGTAAAAAAAATTTTCGTCCCTACCGCCATTTTGTATTTTATGGTCGCCATTTTGAATTTATAAAAACAAAACCTAGCCTATAAACATTGGACGGTTAAGACGAGTCGATAGAGACCTCATTCATTAAAATCCATTCAGCCGTTGGGATGTTTCGAGGGTATAAAGAACCCCAGATACGCGTGAAACACATAACCCTTCTTGGCAGTCGGGTAAAAATAGTCATTACATCGTAGAAATTTATTTCACCTATTCTCAAAATTTTAAGGAAAATTAACATTCAATTAAATAGTAAAATGTTAACAAAAAATTTAAGACACTCGTTCCCAATGTCATAATGCAGGGTGGACCAAAATTATTTGGGTTTTGCGTACAGTCGCACAGGAGCGTACTCATGAATATATAATAGAAAAACACAAAACGTTTACCTCTTTAGCAATAGTTTGCTGTGTCTGCCTTTTGTTAATCTGCAAATTTACTATACACATCCGATCGGTAAATCAATTCTTGCCTAAAGTTTGAGCAGGGTATGTAAATATCATGATATTTACATACAGAATATTTTCGAATTACCGGAGATTCGACTTACCGGATATTTTCAATCTGACATTTTCAAACTGTTCAACTTACTGCTGATTATAAATATTTTCAGACTTAGAATAAATTAGAAACTAAAACGTATTGCATGTGACATAAAAACTTAATAAAACAGTTTTCTTGATATATATTTTTCTTTTTTTTTCATTTATATAACAAAATTGAAGATCAAATCATTAAAAACAGAAACATTTTTGCATTTTACATTCATTGAAAAACAAAGTGTAGACGTTCGTATGAAGAAAAATTGATGTTTGTTTTATAAACAAAACCTTAACTACAAAGTTTTTTTAAAATGAAAATTTTGAACATAAATATAAGCTTGACTGCTTTTACATTTCTTAACTTGTTGTGCGGTTCAAGCTGAAAAATAACCAAATTAGAAAAACCTATTTTTAATGAAGGTGTAAACAACGAATCATCTAAATTAGACAGTTTATCTTTTATTGGAAATAATAAGTTAATATTGCCCAGGTGATTGTTGGTTCTGCAGTTAAAAATTGAACCTCAAACGAATAAACTGAAAAATATTTTTCATTGTCTATAAAACTCTTTGCCAGAGGTAAGAGTGCTTTATTTTTAGAAAGACACACTTAACAACATATGAAAAATTCATCTACATCTGTTTTACTGAAAATATGGAAAATATCATAAACAATGGCATACTGAAAATAAATATCAAATATATGAAAATATCGAAAATATTTAAAAAACATAATATTTTGAAGATAAATATCGGATATATCTCATAATATATTTCATGATATATATACACATTGATTTATATAATTCGAACCCTGTTTGAGAGCAAGTTCAGATGAATCAAGTCACATTGGTTCATGTTGCGACCGGTAGTACTGGTTCAAGATTTTTATTCAGGAATCGATATCGGAAACGGCAGAGTGTAATCCTGATCTAATAAATATTAAATTATATTGGTATGAAAATTAGAAAATTCCAGATAAGGATTGAAAAGCATGTATAGGATGCTAGTAAAAATAGACCTGCTACCGTCCTTTCCAGACTGTTCCAAACTAATAGCATTATGTGCTTTTTAATAGTGCTAAAATCATAATGCGGGCATCTGATTTTATTAGTTATACAATTCTGGTATCTTTAGACATATGAGCACAAGCAAACAGCCATTGTAACGATGTGTTTTCATACCAAATAACGCGTATTTGATTCGAACTACTTCAAGTTACAGGTGAATTTGGTCTCCCGAGTGAATCATGGGGTTCTTTCTCTACCTCTCTTCCCCTCATTATTAGTGGTTTCGACCGCCTGTCGTTTCCTGTCGTCTAGTGTCAGTCAGCTTCGAGCTTTTTTCCGCTGGTTTTCTCCTTGGTAATGGCTTAGCTATAGCCGAAACCACTCGAAGAGCTTTGTATCGTTTTAATAGATAGTGTTTTTAATTTTTTTCAACGTTGTTGAGTATGTATCACCAACACCTATTTTAGCAATAAATTTTAATGATTCATTTTTATGAACGTTATCATACATTCTGATAATTTTGCATAAATAAATGCTAGTATATAATGCAAAAGAAGTAATTAATGTAAATGAAATAAGATGTCAAATTTTACTGTTAATTATTTTTATATGTGATACAAAGCAGAATTCGACTACCGGGCCAATGCTACAACGTATGTTTTCACTTTGTTATCTAATAAATGTTTCTGTAGACTTGAATCAAATAACCAAGTAATGACGAATCAAATAATGACGACAAATGCTGGTATTAATGAAACATAAAAAGTATGCATTTGCTATATTTTCATATCTTAAGCATTGTTTAATCAAATATAATTCAAGAACAATATTTGAAATATTTGTAACTTCGAAAACATTAAACAGGGAAATGTTAAAACTAAAATTTACGATGTGAACGCCCCAGTACTCTAACACTCTTCGATAAAAGTATATTTTAATTTAAATATTTCAAATTTTATTAAAATACTAGGGGCTTCATACCCCTCTGAGCTACGCCCACCAACCCCCTTTCAGATTTCGCAGTCTCCGAATACTAATTTGCCCTGTTTAAAAAATATTACCAGGTTAAGGAAGATTAAAGGATATTATCAATATACGACGCGGTTATCTTCTGTAATCTCGTTGTCATGCATTTCAGTTTGAACGGGCATTTTTCGGTTACCTTGGCCTCATCCATTACTGTCGTAATAAATGACATCAGTTTTCGAGATTGATAATTAAGATCAATTACACATTTGAAAATCAGCTACTATAAAATAGTTAGGTTAAAAATGACGCTATATTCATGAGTTTTATAACGACGTTATTAACAATATTTCATAACTAGGGGGCTCTGCCACCTGCAAGCTACGCTCGCCAACCCCTTTCAGACGCTGCAAATTCTAAAAGCACGCTAATCTGATCGCCTTTTAAAAGATTAGAGAAGATTTAATTATACTGAAAAAACCTGTAGCGATCTCCCTGTAAACGGGTTACCATTCAATTTCCTTTGATTGCAAAAATTTAAGGCAGAATCAATTGCTGCTAAGACATCCGATGGTTGTTTTCGTGTTTAATTCTCAATCTGTCGCCTGTTATATCTAAAATCTGTCGCCAGACTATAAGATTAAATGCCAATAATGGTTGATCGTAAATGTCAAATTCACTTGACTTTAAGGGCATTATACGTGTTTACGCCATCAAGTGATTTTTATTTCGACGTCTTATTTGTATTTTTATTAATGTTACACTAATTTATTTGTTCTTTCGTTATTTAAAATAAAAAAAAAATATATGTCAATTTGTATAATTTGGCGAGTGGTTTGGCGACTTATATAATTTGGCGAAATTGGTCGACGGGAGAAGTAGCACCATTAAAACATTGCTTTGAAGTTGAAATTAAATGTCATGATTTGTTGTATTGTCATATACGCACCGGGTTTGGCGTCCATTTTTTAACGAAAATTTGGCGAAAGCCTCGTTTTCGAATACCAGTTACATATGTATTTTTAAATTATTTTCTGTTATTTTTAAAATGAAATAATAATAAATAAAAAAAAAGTTTAATTAATAACTATAGAACAAAACAATTTACAACATTTTTTTGGAAATAAAAAGAAAATAAATTCAAATAAACATTTATTAATAAATAAGCAACAATAGCCGGGTTACCATGTCACGGAAAATAATGCCATTTCGGCACCAATTAGGTACAGCTTTGCGTATATGACATCTGTGCCTAATATTTTTCTTTTCGTTTCGTTTAAAAAAAAAGAAAGAAGTGAAAGCCATTTATTTTAAATGTTTCAGTTTTAAATGAAAGTTTTGTATTAAATAAAATGATAATGAAATACAAATTGAATTATGAATAAAAGTAACATGATACATTACTTAGCATACATTTAAGAGAGGCTAAACTGGTCGCCAAATTAGTTTAAAATAATAACCTTTTCTAAAATATGTAAAAAAAAATTATCTGTTATGATTAAAATTTGAGTTACCATCATTAGAGAAAAGTATATAAAATTAGAAAAAAATAATAATATTTCGAAAACGAATTCAAAAATTCTAATGCCAGTTTTGGATCTGCGGATCAATACGGAGTTTTGGTGTTAATTTCATTGCAAAGTATTCCGTATTTTAGGAGAAATCGCCGTGAAACAGAATCAGTTGTTTAATCAGTCGTTTCATAGAATCGTTTTATAAATTCGTTTCATTTCAGACGTTTCACGAAATCCGTTTCATAAATTCGTTTCGTTAGGATTATATGTATGTAGGATAGATTATGTTAATTTTATTATGTAATAATAATTCACCGCCAAACGTTCCATACTTTAGGAGAAATAGCTGTAACATAAGCAGTCATTTTATCTGTCGTTTCATGAAATCGTTTCATTAGGATTTTATATATATATAGGGTAGATATAATCATCTCCTAATACACAGTGACCAATGGACGTGCTAAAAATTCGCACTATGCTGCTCCGCCTTTTCTTTTATTCCCTCCCACATTCCTCCACATCTCCAATTTTTAATTTAAGGGAAATTTCAAACAAGTAAGGTCTTTTAATAAAATTTAAGTATGCAATGTCAGGTGTGGGCACAAAAATTATATCCAATGGTACTTCATTCATCATTGTACGATACGTATTCGTTGAGTAATAGCACTTTTGAGAACAGAAATAATACATATGATATTTTTCATACCAATGTATGTCACGTGTATTGTTATTTTTTATCCAAAATATTTTAATTTCAATTAAAAAATTTTAAAAACACCAGATTTGACTTTTTTTACGAGTTTTTGTGCATTTTTCTTCTTTTTACACACACTTATTACTTGAGAGTAATAAAATTTCTTTCTTGGATTTCTTTTCATGTACATTATTTAATAAAGCAGGTAATAAATCCACAATTCATTTTTACATCATCGAGCAATATTCTTGCAAAACTCTTTCTCTTGAACCTAAAAAACCAGAAATAAACTAGTCTCTTCTGAACGTCTAGACTCTCTAATACTTTTCCTGTGAAAAAACCTTAAAATGTTGGTTAGGTGTCGTAAAGAAAAATAAGACTCTTAGCTTTTATACAGGTGGATCACATGAGTGGATAGTGGAAGTAAACTAGAAAAATAATCTTGAAAGCGTTAAAAATTAATCTCAGAAAAAAAAAGAAAAAAAAAAGAAAAGAAAAAGAGAGAGAGAGAAAGGGAGAGAATGAGTAAGTATTTATTTTTTACAGTGTCTAAAAAATTTCATCGATATAGCGGGATATGAAAACTAAATGTGAGGGATATTTAAGAAAAAACGACATTCATATTTTCAAGTGAAGAAATCCTAACTTTTATACAGGTAGATAGAGTAAGGTTAGTTGGGCAACTGGGCCATGATTTTACAATGTGACTCTGGAGATTCTGGCAATTTAGCTTCAAAAAGATAATGTTCATTTGAATTAAAGTCTGAACTTTTGGAAATGTGTTCAGTTAGGTTCCCTCTATCAGACAGAAATGCTCAAAATTCCATTTTAATATTTAAAAATATAAAAATATGCATATTTTATCTTTCTGTCTTCCTGGGTCCAGTTGCCCCATAAAAATCTGGTAACTGGACCAGGGGGTCTATGTTCCACACACGTTTATTTTTTTTTTCATATGTGATATCAGGTCCTGTTTGAAAAAGTGTAAACAACTTTTAAAAAGTTAAACCAGACAGATCATGTAAATTATATGTGAATAAAGAGCGTTGTAAGAGAAACCTTCGCTGTCAATGTGTCTAAAAAAAGCACTAAAAGTGAAAATATTGGATTTATTTATACCAAAAACCTAAAAATTAAGTAAGTACTTATGTACTTAAGTGTAAGTAAGTACTTAGTTGATTAATACAGTTTCTAAAAAAGTTCTTGGATATAATGTGGTATTAAAAAAATGTAAGGGATATTTAAGAAAAAAACGACATATATATTTTGAAGAGGTGGGCTGTATAACTGTATCAAAAAATATACCAATATGCATTCTATAAAATAATCTATTATAACAGGAATTGTATACTTTTTTTCTGCACCCAATCAAAATACATATTCTAAAGAAAAACTCATCTGCGTTTAATTTTATTTACTTTATTTAATAAAGGGTATATTAAAACCTCTTTTCATTTTTGAAACATCCTTCAATCTCTTTTGCTCTTCAAAATCGGAAATAAACTAGGCTTATTGAAAAAAAATCTTGACTTCGCAGTATTTTATTTTGACAGGAAATATTAGAATGGTGATTATGTGTCATAAAGAAAAATACAGTTATTGATCTTTACATAGGTGTATCCGTAGAACGAAACTAGAGAATTCTCCAAAGTATTCTTTAAAAATGAATCAGAGAAAAAAGAAGAGAGGAAGAAAGAGAAATAAAATGGGGTGGGTAGTTGATGAATACAGTGCCTGAAAAAGGTCTTCGACACAATGCGGTATTAAAAAAAATGTGAGGGATATTTAAGACAAAAACTACATTTATATTTTGAAGATGTGGGCTTTATAACTGTACAAACAAAATAAACCTATACACAAATACATTTTATGAAAGTCTTATATAATAGTAATTGTGCACTTTTCTGTTCTGCATCCAATCACAATACATAAAACTAAAAAAAATACTTATCTGCATTTAATTTTATTTACTTTATTTAATAAAGGGTGTATTAAAACCACTTTTCATTTCTGAAGCATCCTGCAATATCTTTTGCCCTTCAAAATCTGAAATAAACTGGGCTTATTGAAAAAAATCTAGACATTTCAGTATTTTATTTTGTCAAGAAATATTAGAATGGTGCTTATGGGATAAAAAGAAAATTACAGTTATTAACTTTTACACAGTTGTATCTGTAGAACGAAACTAGAGAATTCTCCAAAATATTCTTTAACCCTCCGAGTGTCTTCCAAAAGGGTAAAATTGTAATGTTGTTTTCCTTTCATTGTGTTTTAAATGCTAAGAAAATATGATTATTTCAACATTATATTAAAAAAAAACTCAATTACAAGTATGAATGTAATCCTTGAGAGTATTAATCATTCTTCAGTGCATTTAAAATGCATTAAATCTATAGAATTATATTATCTTAAATATTGATTGTATTGCTGTGAAACCTGGAGCTTAGTGAACGGAATATTACGCCCCAAACACTTAGAGGGCTAAAAATGTATCCTGCAGAAAGAAAGAGAGAGAAATAAAATGAGGTGTGGGTACTTGATTAATACAGCCTCTAAATAAGTTCTTCGATATATCGTGGTATTAAAAAAAAATGTGAGGGATATTTAAGAAAAAACTGCATTTATATTTTGAAGAGGAGGGCTGTATAACTGTATCGAGAAATCATACGTATATCCATGTTATAACACAGTCTTATATAATAGTAATTGTATATTTTTGTTTTGTGCATCAATTCAATAATACATAAGAAAAAAAAACTTATCTGCATTTCATTTTATTTACTTTACTTAATAAAGCGTATATTAAAACAGCTTTTCATTTTTGAAATATCCTGCAATTTCTCTTGCGCTTCAAAATCGGAAATAATCTAGGTTTATCGAAAAAAAAATCCAGTCTTCACAATATATTATTTTGACAGGAAAATTTAGAATGGTGCTTATGTGTTCTAAAGAAAAATACTGTTATTAACCTTTACTCATGTGTAGCTGTAGAATGAATCTAGTGAATTCTCCAAAATATTCTTTAAAAATGAATCTTAAAAAAAGAAAGGAAATAGAAATAAAATGGGGTGAATAATTGATTAATAGAGTGTCTAATAAAATTTCTTCGATATAGTCATATTGAACAATAAATGCGAGGGATATTTAACCCCCTCACTGACAAGCCCGTGTTAATACGTTCACTAAGCTCCAGGATTCAATGCAATACAAGCAATATTTAAAGTAATATAATTCTATTGATTTAATGCGTTTTTAATACATTGAACAATGATTAATACTTCAAAGGATTGCATCCATATTCGTTATTAATTTTTTTTTATAAAATGTTAGGGTTAAGGAAAATGAACTACATTCACATTTTAAAGAGTTAGTTGTATAACTATATCGACGAAATATACGAACATAAATATTGAATTTATGAAACACACAGTTGTCTTTGTATACTTTTCATTTTCTACACCAAATCCTAATTATGTTACTTAAAACTACAAACTTTCCTTTTCTCCATTTCTTTTTATGCACTTTATTTCATACATGGCGTATTAAACACTCTTTCCATTTCTAAAGCATCCTGCAAGATGCTTGCAAAATTCTCTCTCGCGCGCTTAAAAATGGGAAATAAACTAGTCTCATTGAAAAAATCTAGACATTGTAGTATTTTATTTTACCAAGAAAACTTAGAACATTGCTTATGTGTCATAATGAAAAAAAAAATATACGGTTATTATCCTTTACATAGGTGGATCTGTAGAATGATCCAAAGACTCACAATTTGGAAATTGTACGTCAAACGTGGCAAATGAGGTACGTTCGTAAAATATTCAGATCTTGGTGCAGTAGCTGTTGTACTCATAAGCGAAAATGCATGAATACAAAATTTATTACGGTTCTATATATTAAAGTCAGTAATACGGAAATAGTATGACTCCATCTTACATAGGGCGTTATCACCATGGCAATCTAGAATCAGTACCTATCATGGTATATCATTAAATTAGTTGCGCATGATTGGATTTAATAGAATGAAGAAAACTTTTATTAATATCTTTTTGAGTTTTGATTCGATTTTCAGAAAGTTTGAAATGACTCGCCAAACTTCTACTACTATACTGTATATTAAATTTCAAACTGTTCGGTTAGATTGTTTTTGCGCTGTTATATGCGGACAGATGGACATACAACAGATAGACGGGCCAGACTATAGGAGCTATGTATTTATATAATTACGAAAGGAATCTGAAAATAAATCTTAGGGAGAGAAAAGAGAATAAGATAGATAAATAGAATAGTATGGGTATTTGATTAACGCGTTCACGCCGGCGCCTATATTTATGGTTTTCGCTGTGAGGCGGCGCTCGAATTCATGTTTTGCTTCATCTGGCGGCGCAGTACTTTCGCTTCTTCAGACACTGTATGTAAAGACACGCCCCTCTCGCATTTATTAAATTGAACTCGAATATAACAAGCAGAGTTGATTGTGAATGTCTAAAAGTTCATAAGAAGTAAGCAAATTACTCAGCGACATGATTTTATTGACTGCATATGTACGAATTTAATATAAAATGTCTTAAAATCTAAAGAAACATGGACAACATGATATAAATGCATTTCCTGTAAGGTAGAAGCCACGCCCTCAGTCAATGATATCTTTTGAATGAAAACGAGAATTCTCGTTTCCCGTCGTGAATGTATAAGTTTTATAATATTGAATTGTTTTTACTACTGAATTTCCGAATATTCAAGTGTGACCCACCTGTAGTGCACGCCTTCTATTGAACAATGGAGTGTGACCCACCGGTGATGCACGCCGCCCGATGCGACAGTCAAGCGTGACCCACCGGTGATGCACGCCGCCCGATGGGGCAGTCAAGCGTGACCCACCGGTGATGCACGCCGGCGTGAACGTGTTAATACAGTGTCTAAAAATGTTATTCGATATATTGTCGTATTACAGAATAAAATGTGAGGGATATTTTCGAAACATATCTATATATATATATAAATTTAACGCGTTGAGTGCCATGGCGACTGACACTGAAGCTGAAAATTTTATAACGTTTTAAGTAATTTTTAAGAATGTAGTATCTTGTAATAAATAAAAGGTAAGTAAATTTTAAATAAATTTTCAGTAATTACTTAAAACAATCTGTATATTTTTAGTTTTATATCATATCTTAGACCGTCAGTCATCGGTGAATGACGCGTTCCAAACGGAAGGTTCATTGTCAGTCACCGGTGACCGACGTGGCGCTTAACGTCTTAAATTTATAAAATAGTTTTAAGTAGTTAACTTTGTGTACTTTCATTTTATGCACCAAGTCATATTACATAAAACTAAAAAAAAAAAATTCCTGTTCTGCACTTGTTTTTATGCACTTTATTTAATATGGGGCATATCAAATCCTTTTTGGATTTTAAAAGCATCCTGCTAATATCCTTGCAAAACTCTATCTTGCAAATGAAAACCGAAAATAAATTAAGCTCGTCGAAACTATCTAGACATTGCAGTATTTTATTTTGTTAGGAATACTTAGAATAACGCTTATGTGTCATCAATAAAAAAATACGGTTATTATTCTTTACACAGTTGGATTTGTAGAATGAAACTAGAAAATTCTTCAAAGTATTCTTGAAAAATTAATCTAGGAAAATACAGAAATAGATGGAGGTTAATTTGGGTGGGTAGTTGATTAATATTGTGTTTAAAAAAGTTCTTCTATATAATGCGGCATAAAGAATGCAAAGATATTCAAGAAAAGAAAACAATAATCATATTTTAAAGATGTGGGCAGCATAACTGCACTGTAAAAAAACCACTGTAGATTTGCCAGAACAAACTCGATCACAGTGAATGTGCTGTATCTTTCTTTGGTTTCCTGACTATATTAACATGGAAAATACAGTAGTTGCGTAAAATTGTGCTGTTAATTTTACGCAACTACTATATTTTCCATGTTAATATAGTCAGGAAACCAAAGAAAGATACAGCACATTCACTGTGATCGAGTTTGTGCGCAAGATGAACAGTACTTTGTACTGTAAAATGTCGTTTTTTTACAGTGTGTATTGACAAAATATAAAAATATATATTTTATAAAACAGGCTTATGCAATATTAATTGTATACTTTTGTTTTCTGCACCCGATCATAATACATAAAGCTAAAGGAAAATAATTTTCTGCATTTATTTTTTTTGTATTTTCTTTAGCTTAAGCCATATTAAACCTTTCTTTCATTTCTAAAATAATCTGCAATATCCTTGCAAAACTCTCTCTCCTGCGAATCAAAATAGGGAATAAACTAGGTTGCCTTATAAAATCGGGACTTTGCAGTATTTTATTTTGACAAGAAAACTTAGAAAGTTGCTTATGTTCAACAATGAATTAATATAAAATTATGAAAAAATATGGTTGCTACTCTTCACACTGTTGGATCTACAGAATGTGTCCAAGAAATGAATGGGAAAATCATCGAACGTATTCTTCAAAATAAATCTAAGAAAAGACAAGTCGGGAATTCTACGTCGAACGTGGCAAATAAGGCGCGTCCGTACTGTAACTAGTTTTGTAAATATTCAGATCTTGGTGCAATAGCTATTGCACTCTTATTCAAAAATGCATGAATACAAAATTTATTATGATTCTATAGATTAAGTTGAGTAACATGGAAATAATAGGACTCCATCTTAAATAGGACGTCATCACTATAGCAACCTAGAGTCATTACCTTTCATGGGATATCATTGAATTAATGACGTATGATAGGATTTAATAGAATGAAGAAAACTTTTATCAATAGCTTTTCATGTTTTGATTCGAATTTCTTAAAATTTGAAATGACTCGACAAAATTCTGCAACGATTATATATTTGAAATTTTAAACCATTCGACTGCGTACCTTTTGTGCTGATATATGCGGACAGACGGATAGACAGACGGACGGACCAGACCAGGACTATATGTGCTACTTAATTATATAATTACGAACGCACCTAAAAAGAAAGATATATAAAATGAAATGGTATTATTTAACTAATTCACTGTTTAAAGAATTTTTCGGCATACTGGAGGATAGTATTAAAAAGGAATGTAAGGGAATATTTAAAAAAAAAAATACATTTTTTTTATTTCATAGAGGTGGATTGCATACATGGCTACACATGTATGCATTCCACCTCTATATAAACAATTAAAGTTTTTGTATACTTTTACTCGTACTTTCTTTTATTCATAAAATTAAACAAATTCATTTCCTGGATTTCTAGCTCTTTTTTAATAAAGCGCTTAATAAATCTTTTCATTTCTAAAGACTGCAGCAATATTTTTGCCAGACTTTCTCTCTTCAGATTAAAAATCGGAAATAAATGAGCCTCCTTAAAAATGTCTAGACTTTGTAGTATTTTATTTTGCCAGCAAAATTTAAAATGTTACTTAGGTGTCATAAACAAATCTATAGCTGTTATTATTTGCATACGTGGGTGACAAGAATGTGCATATCTCTGGATTACAAATAATAAATAAGAGTTAAAAAAAAAACCTCTCTTTTAAAAGTATTTAATGGTCATTTTGAAAATATCGCCTGATTTTTTTTTTACTGCATTTTATGTTTTTTCCCAAAGATATCCATGTATTGTCGTGGAAAATTCACTAAAACTCACTAAAGCTCACTGTTTTTTTACACTTGGTAGAAAGCAATGAATTTATGGAATAATATGAAATTTTTGCTGTGTTTATTTTTTTAAGAAAGGGATCAGGAAAGAAGAAAATGATACATTAGTTAAGCTATATTTTTAGGATTTCTAAATCGATTTATCAGCGTAAAATCATAACTTAACACGTTCACGCCGGCGCCGATATTCGTGTTTTTCGCTGTGAGACGGCTCTAGAATTCATATTTCACTTCATCTGGCGGCGCGGTACCGTCGCTTATTCAGACACTGTATGTAATAACCCGCCCCTCTCATATTTATTGAATTGAACTCGAATATAACGAGCAGAGTTCATTATGAATGTCTGAAATTTCGTAAGGAGTAAGTAAATTACTTAAAGCGATGATTTTATTGACTTAATATGTACGAATCGAATATAAAATGTCTTACAATCTAAAGATATATGGATAACATGATATAAATGCTTTTCTGTATGGTAAAAGTCACACCCTTAGTCAATGATATTTTTGAATGATATTGAGAATTCCCGTTTCCCGTCGTGAATGTATTAAGTTTATAATAATAAATTGATTTTACAACTGAATTTTCGAATATTCAAGTATCATAGTCGAGTGTGACCCACACGCCTTTTATGGAACAATCAAGTGTGACCCACCGGTGGTGCTCACCGCCTGATGCAACAGGCAAGCGTGACCCACCGGTGATGCACGTCGGCTTGAACGTGTTAATTATTATTTAACTACTAGTTGATAAAAGCGTATTTTTAATAGATGGCTCTTCATTTATATTTCATTGTCTACTTTTAAGTCTTTAAAATAGTTTTAGTTTCATAGCGCTTTGGCCTATTTTGTCGAGCATCTATGGGCGCATTATTAAATAGATTTTCTAACAGCGACTAAAGAAAAACTTTTCTCCGGGATGTTATTGTGAAAGACTAAGCAGTAGTGACATTTTTTGCTTAACCATTTTGTACAAACTGATTTTCACATGTATGATAGATTTTACTTGAACAATCACGAAAACAGTCGCCAGCTGCCTTGACAGCAGTGAATGCGATCTTGGGAACATTGAATCCCTCAACAGGAAAAAGTGATTGGCAACTCGATTACAGAAGATTGTCATTTGTCTTTATAGTTTAATTCTATCTTCCGTGATTGTGTGATATATTTTTAAAACAGGGCAAATTAGAGTGTTTTTAGAGCCTGCAGTTGGCGCGCGTTACTAGGAGATAAAGCTCTCTAGAAAGAGAATAAACGTGAAAACTCCCAAAAGTAGTATACTTTAATGCTAAATCTAAATTTTAAAAATGGAGAAATTCTAGGTACTTTATTAAAATTGGGTCTAAAACTTTTGATTTACTCTTGTAATTAAAATAAATAAGAGGAAAATTTAAGAAAAAATGAGGATAAGGGACTGTATTACTGTTTTCATTATCTACACACACTCTCTCTCTCTTTATATATATATATTCAATTTATTTTATATCTATTCTAAATTCTTCATCTCATTTAATTAAATTTATTTCCTTTTAATTTATTATTTTCCACTTACCCTGAAATCATTCGATTTCAGAATATTCTTTTTCTCGAAGGACGCTTTGATGTATTCACGCGTTTTTTGAGTGCTTTTTTCTTCTTTTCTCCGTCCACTAAATTGGGCTCTGCCATTGGCTACAAGCATAGCGCATTGTGAGTTCTACTATTCCTACCGTTTAACTAATAAATTTCTTTGCACTGTGTCAGAATGCAACTTTTTCTCCTTTCTCTCGTCTCAAAATCCGTGACTCCAGTTTGAGTAAAATGTCAATGCTGTAGAGTAGCTACTAAATTATAAATTCTGATTTTCCGCGAGTTGTGTTCTATCATAATTTTATATAACCTACTGTGTAATCATATAAAACATGTTCAGCTTTTTAAAACTGACTGTTTCTCTAGAAAAACTCTCCCATTTAATTATTATTGTCTTTTATTTTCTTAAATAAAGATTTTTGCTGAAACTGGTTATTCTAACTCTGCGCAACTGGTGTTTTGATTCAATGCCTTGCAAAACCTTTTTGTATACGTCGTCTGCCTATATTTAGTTACTTCTTTCCCAGAGTGACGTTATTAGCTGATAAGTTCACTCATCTAACATACGAGGGAAAGTTAGTAAGTATGTCACAAAATGATATGAGAGGTCGGAAATTAGTAGTAAATTGTTTCCAAATATGCCAACAGATGGCAGCACTGTCCAACTGTAAGATGTCAATTTCGAATTTATGAGACAACAGATGCACAAGATGAGCAGGGGCGTTGAAAAGTTGTTAACGAATAACGAAGTGGTCGTCCTGTTGAGATTGCGACTGAAGAAACAGTGCGGAAGATAGAGGAAATGGTTAGAGCTGACAGGCGAACAACAATCGACAGCATTAGCAACTACAACAGGGTGGTCACATGGTTCAGCCTACAGCTGACTAACGCAGACGTTGAATTTTAGGTACACAGACGGCTGGGGGTGTAGTCCAAAGGCCTTTATGCAGCAAGTATTAGTGTATCAGCCTTTCGAAAGCTTTCACACGATACCCCGCACGATAGACAAAGAAAAGTTTTTTTTTTTTTTTTTCAAGTAGCTTGATTAGCCTCTCTACATTTTTCCTAAATATATTTGTGAATGTTTATTAATTTGTAAATGTGTGGATCAATAGTCATTATTACTTCTCCCAATTTGAACTTTCCACTTTCCACAGTTTTCGAGTAAAATAGCTATGACAGACGGACAGACAGACACAGGAGTGATCTTATAATGGTTCCGTTTTTACTTTTTAAGTACGGAACGCTAAAATAATAATTTGTTAAAATGAAATGTAGAATGCAAATGTATGAATGAAGGAGATTTATTTTTATTCATATATAGCAAAAAAAAAAAAAAAAAAAAAAAAAAAACTTTCTGTGGAATATAATGTAGTTATTACATTTTAAAACAAACAAAAAAAATCTACCAGTTGCAACTCCTCAAATATAAATCAATCTTTTAATGCTCAAAAATGAATTTTTTAAGCAATTTCAAGACAATACAAGAACGCAAAATCATGTGCTAAGCATAGATTATGAAACACTTTCGAACAAATTCTTAATTCTATAATAAAACTTCACAATTTAATAAGGTGAAAAAAGATGTCTAAATAGACAATTTTTCAAACTTATAATACATTTGAAAACGCAATTCCACCAATTAATAATAATAATAAATCCTGATTTTTTTTTTTTTTTTTTTTTTTTTTTTTTTTGAGCAGCTTTATATGAGTCATTCTCTGAAAAGTGGCAATTTTATGTCCCAGGGGTCTTGAAGACATATTTTTAAAATTACAAACAGGAAAAGTGATTTAAACTATCAATATTAATCACTTATACATAGAAACTGTAATCATTTGCTTATTGAAATTGAAATATGATAAATTAAATGCATTTTTTAATGCAAATATCATTCCGTCACTATGCCCCCATTCACATATGTATGAAAGAAAATGCTTTCTCTGCCACTGCAGCACGTATGTTTATAATTATTTTTTTCTCAAGCCATTAAACATACTTAAATAAATATTTAGCCATTTAATTATATTTATATTTTATATAATGAAAGAATTCGGGCATTTTTTAATGATGTCCCTAGTATTTGTCACCATTCCCTCACATAACTATAAATTTGCCCTTATTTACTTAGTAGAAAACAGCGCATGCTTTATATATCTCTAGGACAGTCTGTACATGAGTAAAGTGAAGCAACTATCTTGTTGTTTGCTCAAAAACATTCCTGAATACACTATATTGCCATTAATGACCGGCAACTTTCAATTTTAGACATTTTGTCGAATATTTAGAAATATATTTGACAGATTCTTCAGGAATTTCAGGATTGAAAAGAACAGGTATGGCCTCATATTTAGCAATGTCGTTTTGATAAGGGGGGCAATTAGGGGATCAACAAAAAATCAAAGAAAAAAAATAATACTTGGGATCACCCTGTAAAATAAAATGCACGAAATGATCTATCGCTACCGAATATAAATAAATACATATTGTGCAATATGTGTATTCTTTTGTGTAAAAATAGCATGTATATTAATCGAGATATAGCGATTTATTTAAAAAAATTAAAAAATTCTTGCATGTTTTTTTTCTTATAACATGTATGGTTTTCAACCAAATTTAACGCCGGTTTCAGACGAATTGACAAAATATAGTAGAAACATTATAGTGAAATTGGAATATAAATATATTAAATATTTTAGGAAATATTTGCAGTTGTATGAAATAATTTTTAGCTGCGCATGCGCGAACGATAACAAGGATCATTTTACATAATTTAATAGTCAACTCTATGGAGCAACGTATTAAAAATATCTAGTCAAATATCGTAAAAATTCAGAAAGATATCGGCGTTAGAATGAGCAAATTTTTAGTAGTTCTCTAAAAGCAGCTGAATGATAAGGGATTTTCCACAAATTGTCATTTTTAATTTTTATTTTTTTTAAATTTTCATTTTTTATTGATGCTTTAGTTCTTCTTGGATAAGCACCAGAACGAGCCTATACCATGATCAAAAGAAATATGAAAATCGAAGCATTTTTCCAAATCTACTCGTTAATACTCACTAAATACTAACTTTTTTCTGAAAGTCAGTTAATAAAAAATGACAATTTGTGTGAAATCCCTTATCATTCAGCTGCTTTTAGAGAACTACTAAAAATTTGTTCACTTTAACGCCGATATCTTTCTGAATTTTTACGATATTCGACTAGATTTTTTTTAATAAGTTGCTCCATAGAGTTGACTATTAAATTATGTAAAATGATCCTTGTTATCGCTAGCGCATGCGCAGATAAAAATTATTTCATACAACTGATCATATTTCCTAAAATATTTAATATATTTATATTCCAATTATACTATATTGTTCCTACTATATTTTGTCAATTTTTCTGAAACCGGCGTTAAATTTGGTTGAAAACCCTGCATGTTATAAGCAAAAAACATGCAAGAATTTTTTAATTTTTTTAAATAAATCGCCATATCTCTATTAAAATACGTGCTATTCTTACACAAAATAATACACATATTGCACAATGTCTGTTTATTTATATTCGGTAGCGGTAGATCATTTCGTGCATTTTATTTTACAGGGTGATCCCAAGTATTAATTTTTTTCATTGACTTTTTGTTGGACCCCAAATTGCCCGCCTTATCAAATCGACATTTCTAAATATGAGGTAATACCTGTTCTTTTTAATCCTGAAATTCCAGAAGAATCTGCCAAGTATATTTCTAAATATTCGACAAAACGTCTAAAATTGAAAGTTGCCTGTCATTAATGGCAATATAGTGTAGCTAGCACGGCTTTCAAGTACTTGATCAAAGTAAGTATTTTTATTATCCATCATTCCCTCATCTATTATAAATTTAATAAAAACTAATGAAATGTCTTCTTCATGTTGTTATATTATTAGAAATTTTTTTCAAAGGATATTTAGCAACAGAAAATGTACATTAGACTAATCATTTTTGTATAAAATGGTTTTCAGAAGTATTTCATCATTGCCTAATAATTTTAATATATGAAGGAATGATCTAAATCCATTTACTATATATGTACTAAACAGTAAATAAGTTTTTTTTAACCCTTTCAAGGGTGGTGGTATGTTTATGAAACCATTTAATTTTATTTCCCAAGCGCCGCAATGGCACCAGACTTTTTATAAACTTTTATTTATTTAACATGTATGTGAACTATAGCATTTTTCTTATTTACAAATGAATTTGCTCTTAAATTCCGGTGCCAATCATTTATTTGAACATTTTAGCAGTGGGAGTGCTTTGAAATTAAAATTTCAGAACTATGAGATACATTTTGGTTCATATTATTCTTTGATAAATATAGCAATATGGTACTTGTAGGCTAAATTTTGAGATTTTTGAGGCAATTTTATTGAGCCGCAATTTTTTTTTTAAAACAGCCACTTTTCAGAGAATCACCCATATATGAACTATAGATTTATCGTATAATACATAGTATACTAAAACTGAATTCAATTTGAAATCACATAGCACAGTTGAAAATTCCCCTTCAGTAATGAAAATGTACTTCAGAAGTTTTGTGCAGCCGTGTAAGTGATGTGTAGAACTTATACACACTAAGAAATTTTTTTCTAAAGTTTAATTTAAAAACGTGTACCACAAAAGAAAACGAACTTCTACCAATTATTGTTCATAGAGAGTACTGCACCCGATTTATTTTGTCCGCCCCTGTATATCATTGATGAATGCATCCACATAATATTTTATAGTAAATATCTTCCAGTACACTTCAGAGATATACAAAAATTCCAATATGTTTGAAATAGTGTAACATGAATAAAATACAACACTAACGAGTTTTCCCGTATACAGCGATGTAATTCTTTTGAGTGTCACTGTAAATGAACAATGAATGCTATCCATACCATATCGTATAGTAGGTATTTTGTACTGCACTTCAGCGATATATATAAATATCAATTTGTTCGAAATCGTAAACATTATTAAAATTCACCAGAAAGGATTTTTCCTCATAGGCCGTAGTATGACGGAATTCTTTTAAATGTCCCAGTAAAGGAACTCTAATTGCTACAAAGGGGCTGTGCATATATATCGTTATCATTTTAGGTGGGAGGTGGGGTAAGGCACATGATATCGTTAGATATCTCTAGGGGGAGGGGGTTGTTTTTTGATAGCGTTATCATTTTTTACTCAATCAAAATTGTTGCTTTTTATTTGCCACTTGGTCTTTATATGAACATAGGGTGTTATCTTTTTTTAGTCTGTTATCTATTTTTGTGAAAATACAAAGTTATTATTTAAGTCATCAAATTATTATAAAACTATTTAATTTTAAAATGTGGACTATCCCAACGTTTGGCATTACTATTTCTTTTGTCATATGTGTATGCATATATAATCCACTGTTCGAGAAAGAATATGCGAAGTATGTTTGAAATAATAATTGTATTTATTAATAAATAAAAAAGAAAGAATGTTGTCAATCTGTTTTGTTGATGAGAAGCTCAGTCTGCACCCCCCTCCCCCCACGCGGGGATAAGTGCAAGAAGACATTATTACTGTTGAATGCATTACGTAACAAAAGGCTACAATTAAATATTTTTTAAATGTTATTTCTTTTAAGTGTTTGTTTGATATAAAGTTATTTCATATATAAAGTGATATTTTATTGACTTCTCTTCATTTGAATCAATGAAGTATACGAAAAATAAATGTAATCATATTTGTATATCACGCCAAACAAGAGAGAAAAATTCCAAAAATAAAGAGAATTTTTATACATTGATAACGATATCATTACAGGTGGGGGGAGGGGTGGGGTTCGAGGGATGATAACGTATGATATCCTAAGGAGGGAGGGTGTTCAAAATTACCAAAAAGTTGATAACGTTATATGAGTATAGCCCCTAATTCAAATTTCAATACCGAACATGCCATAGTGGATATCAATATCATACATAAATTTCATGACGATCCGACTGTATTTATGCCAGTTAGAACACGGACAAATAAACGGCAGACAGGAAGACAAACAAACCGAAGTCATAAACGCTTTTATACTATGGTGGAAAGTGTTAATAAAGGAAAGAAATTCGTTGAGTATAACGATTCATAGTTATACACTTTTGATTTATTATAAATAGAAAAGGAAATTCTCAATGGAAAGATTAATCATTGAGGATTTTAAAAACAAAAGGTTTATAAAGCATTCAATGATTATTTATGAAAAGGGATTATCAAGAAAAGTTATAAGTAATCTTGACAAATAGATACTGTTATTTAACGTTTAAAATGAATTGTTGCTATCACATATCATTTTATTTTATGACAAGAATAAAGCTGCTCCTTTAAAAAAGCCATTTACTTTTTTTCAACATTGTAAAGTTTATAAATGAAAAATTGTTTCATGTGATTTATATGTTAGATAGAATAAAATAAATCAAAGTTAAAATATCGTAGAATAAAAATTAAAGAGTTTATCTTCTTGGATTTTTTTCCTAGTTGGCTATCACTTCCTATATTTGTGGAACAAAATTCTTAGTCAAGTAATACCAGAAATTTCGTGGTTTTTTTTTTTTTTTTTTCCAAAAATTATATTGTCAAGTTTTATGATTACAGTTTTTGTATTTCCAGCGCATCCAAATTAAATGCTGTCTGAAATTTAAATCAAATAATTTATTAACAAAAATATATTTAAAGATGAAATAAGGGACATGTTTAGCTAGCTTATAAAATTTTTAAACAGTAATTTAAAATATTAAGTAGATATTATTAAGAATTTGTATTAATAGTATTAAGAATTTGTTCCAATTTTTAAATTTTTTATAATAGTATTTCCTCAAAGTGTAAGAATACACAACTTTATTTCAAAATTTTAAAAATCAAACACATTTGATATTTTCATAGCTGCAATTAAATAGAATGAAGATTAAAATTTTTAGACATGTGTGCAGCGTTACACGTTAGCAGCATAAAAGTTAAGATAGCGTGGTGTCATCTTCTGACAAAATTTTAAACTAATATTTAAATTACTGTGTAAAACAATTATGAGCTACAAGATAAATTTTACTTAGTTCATCGTTATATTTACGATATCTAATGAGTTTTTTATTTTAATATCGCGGTGTCCTTTTTATGGGCATCCTGTATTATTAGTGATTACAATCCCGAGACTAATTTCCAATCCCGGGATTTCGGGATTGCTTTTATTCAATTCCGGGATCCAGGGATAACCCGATATTACGAAAATTTGAATTTCTCTAATATCATCCATTTTTACAATAGGTAAATATCATAATCTTATAGAAAAGGTAATTAAACCAAAAATTCAGTCTAACTTACATATGAAAATATACCAAGTTAAAAATTTATTACTTTAATTAATAATAAAAATGTATAGTTCACTTTCTAGGTAATTTCTTTTATTTCCTGTTAAACACGTTTTCGAATGGCTTAATATCTACAAAATTAAAAAATAATTAATATCACTAATTAAATATTAAATTATTCTTAAAACCACGTAATTAGAGATTGCAATTCTAGGATATTGCAAAAGCAAAATTCTCCCTAACATGAAGCTTTTTTTTTCTTGAAGCAAAAGAACTTAACACACACACATACAACAATAAGAAATTACATAGATGTATAGTTTGAATTTCTAAATAGAGATAGCTCTTGAAATTCGAAAATGTTGCATAATATAAAAAGTTATTACATACCACGAAAAAAAAAAAAAAAAAAAGAAAAAAAAAGAAAAAAAAAGAAAAAAGAAAGAAAAAAGATTAATTTGAATAGTTCACTGTTTTTTCTAATCGGTTTTCTTTGAAAATATGATTTCTATTTTCCACTTTTTAGAAAGCAACGTATCTTCTATGCAATCTTGACTTGAGGAAGAGAGAGAGAGAGAGTTTATTAAATTCTTTCTGAATTTTAGTAATATCCTTCGTTGATAAATGTGTATACAACCCCTTAATCGACCCACGTAATGTTTTAAGCCCTGCGCTACATCTTTTTAATTTAGCACTTTTTCCATCTTTTGCGTTAAATAGGAGATAATATGATTATCTTTCCTATGAGCTACAAAATCCTTTTCATTAGACATCTTTCAAGCAAAATAAGTATAAACGTACGAAAAAAAAAAAGAAGAAGTTGGCACAGAATAATGACTTTGATACAAAAATGCGACGCTTATCAGTAAATTCTAATTCGAAAATGACTTTCAAAGTGGAAAATATTTTCTACACACGCAGCGAATCGAAATAAACAAATGATGTCATTTTCCCTGCTAATAGCTGTGCGGGTTACACCTGCTTCAAGTCAAAAGATTTCCACGTTAAAAGATTTAATCGCTTAGAAATATATGTAAAAAACACTTGAGATATATATATTCTTTTTCAATGACACATAAATTTCATAAAAATCAATTGATTTTTTTTTCCAAAAGCGAAAATCTATAAATATATTTTTTTAATTTCAGCTGAATATTGTTGCATTAAAAAAAAGACAATCCCGAAAATCCCCGAATTTGCCAGTAAAAATCCCGAGATTTTCGGGATTAAAAATAAAGCGTGGTTAAATATTAAACCGTGAATAAATTAAAAATAAAGAGTGGATCCCGGGATTGTAATCCCTATGTATATTGATCAATAATTCTACGATTTGTCACATTAAGTCTACAGCTAAAAAAGTGTTCCTAAATATCTGTACTAATAAAGGCATTTTCAAAAAGACTAAAGTTCAGTAAAGCATAAATTCGATTATAAACTATTTTTTCACTTAGAAAACATTTTATCGTTTTAAATTTTTCTTTGTCGATTTTCGATTTGCTGACACATTTCGGTTGGTTTTTTTCCCTTAATGTCTATTCCTACAGTGCAAACTTAAACAATACATTGTTTCAATTCTACTATTTCAGTCTAAGTAACGATTTATATTCCTAATGAATAGAAATACGCATTTCTTCTTCATAAAAACAGTTCATTTCCTGCTCAAAGTTTTCAGATTTAAAAATTATCTTAGGATGATCCTAAAGTAATTTTTGAATGTTTTTTGTTAATTGCGTTCTGAGTGTTACTTAAAAAAAAAAATACTCACTTAGTACGAATTACCATTTCCTATATGAAATTTTCGATATAGCGGTCGTCTATATATTAAACATTGAACTAAGGTCGATTCTTTAAAGATAGTATTACCTAATTTTAGTACATTATTTATACATTTTAAGCATTCGCTTCTTAGCACATTAATTGTACTTCTTAATAGGGAAGTTCAAGATGTGCTAGGCGCAGATTTTGACGACAGTGGTGTCATTGGAGGATCTTGGGGGGGGGGGGGGGGGGGGGTAAAAAACTCAATGGAACTACCGGTCGCAAATCAACCGTTTTCGAGATATATGACAATTTATGTCATGCAATTTTTTATTTATATTAATGTATTTATTCTCCAACATTTGTTACGTCGTTAAATGCATATTTTTTTCTGTTAAATGGATTCCTGCACACTTATACATTGAAGACCACAACAACCAGTGGTACTAATGCGCAGTATCAACAAACACGAAACATTACATTTACAAGGCTACAATTGGGGGCTATTTTTTAATTCATCTCGCAGGACTTTCTCAAATGGAAATATTTCACATGTACTTTGACAACATGTGCAAGAGAAATATACTACAAAATTCATTTTTTTAAAAGTATTTGTGCTAGTAGAATATAAAAATAGTCGTCCGTGGCTGCCCTGCATTTACAAGCATTATCTTTTCCTCATTAAATATATATATATATATATATATATATTTTAATTTTTTACACCAGGTGGTAATTAACGCTTAATACTGGCAATGTTGTAAAATTGTTATTAAACAATTTAAAATTGTTTTTAGGTATTATAAATAATGTAATTATTATTTTATTTATATTATATTAATTATATTTATCGCGGTGTTTCAACATGGATTAACTGACTCCATGGGTTTTAATTTCTGTGTTAACTTAACTGTTTTATTCACCTTAATCTTATCATGCTTTTTGGATTCCATGTGCGGAATATATTTTGAAAATCTACTGGGAATAATTCGCTATGTTTTATAAGATTTCTATTGCTATAGATTGAATATTTAATATGTTGTAGTTTTTTTTCCATTTCATGTCATTTCATTATGTTCTGTTTTCATCTTGAAACTATTCTTTTGGTTATATTGGTTGTTTGAGTACAGGGAATTTTTTTTTCAGCTTATAGCTTTTTTCTCACAGAAAGCAACCGATTTGCTTATATCATTGAATTCTGTACTCTTGAAAACGTAATTCAATATATAAGTTTTTCAATTTTTTTCGGAATCCATCTTCTCCTTTTTTTTTCCATGTTAATTCTTGTAATTAGGTATGAGGTACTTTATTTTATACATACAGTTCTATATTGTTGGTTTGTGGCGTTGTTGTCAATCATTCACAATATTGCGGTTTTTGATGATGGTCGGTATTGTTTAATTAATGGTTATATATATATATATATATATATTTCATATTTAATTTCTAAACATAAGTAACATAATAAAGTTACTCATTTAACATTAAAAATCATAAATTTAACGACATGACAAATGTAACAGCATAAATACATTGTAATAAATAGAAAAATTGTGTGACATAAATTGTCGCATATCTCGAAAATGACTGATTTGCGACGGGTAGTTGCATCGTGTTTTTTTTACTCCCCATGACGAGATCTTTCCACTGATACCACTCTTGTCAAAATCGGCGCATAACAGTTCTTGCACTTCCCTAGTTAGATCGAACCAAATTGGAACTGGAACTAAGGTTGTATTTAAGGAGCTACCCAGTTGCGAGGCAACTCCACGCCCTGGGTATGAGTAATCATGTGATGCTGGAAAAGTGTAATTTTATATATCAATTTTCTATCAAATTTTGCTGCTGTGATTCTAAAAGTTTTTCCTTTTAGATTCTAATTTAATATATAAATATTTTTTTAATTTGTGGATGTAGTCTTAATACATTTTCTTTTATAACCTTATGAAAATTTATTAAGGGTTAAGTTTTGCAAAATAAAAAATTATATAAAATATGGTATTTAGATTCATACTTATTAAAATATTTACTGATATACAATATTTTAGTTATGACAGTACTTTTTACTTGTATTGCAAATGTGCAACATAAGAAAAGGTATATATAACCGCCGCGGCGAGCGGCCTCTCTTCGTCCGCAGCCCTTTATTCTTCCACTTATTCCGAGTCTTTTTCGGAAGCAACATTCGTAGGTCCCCAGACACGTCCCGAGTATAAGACATTCTAGCGGAAGCCAGAATGAAAAAAAAAATCAAAAATTGAAACCGGACAAATTTTAAAGGGAAATTACACAACTTACAGACACCGAAAAGCGGGAAGAGAGGATACGAAATTGTATTATACGAAAAATGTATCTCTGACATTTTTCATTATTTTTCCTGTGCAATAAACCTTTCTGAGAATCATATGTAATTTTTACGAAACAAAATAAAAAAACATACATTTAAAGGTAATTCCTTTATCGGGCAATTGTAATATATTTACCACTTAATTTTTATTGAAACTGATCGATTCGCACCGGAATTTTAGTAAAATATTTTGTTTTTATAGTATACGTGATAAAAATCCACTTTTTCTTTTCAAATAAACTTGTTTGTAGAATCTGGTGGTAGTAAATCTTTTCAACATTTCAGTCACAGAATTAACTTGCACAATAAAGGGTTAAAACACTTTTCCAATACCGAGGATTTCTTGTAATACATTATTAAAAATGCAGCTAAACTGGGGTACAACAAGATATTAGTAATTATACATCATTCCATTATATCATGCATTATTTTCTGTATTAGTTGCTGTGTATTTAGCATTCACCATGGAGCGTACGATGACAACTTAAAAGAGGAAACTACATTTTGTGTACTATCGAAAAGAGAAACATTAATTTCTATTTTAACTATCTGGCTTAGAAAATAAATCTGAAGCTATGTTATTATAGCTGACAACTTTTATACTTTTTTATACCACTAAAATTTAACAGTGGATTTTGCCTTTTTTTTATCGCCAAAAATCTGTGATTCAAAAAGGGAAAAATTAAATTTTAGTGATAACAGAAAAGCGAAAAAGGTTGGCAGCTATTTATTACATAATTTTCTGTGACGAACTTTTTTTCTGAAATTAAACCTTAACGAACGAAAGCCCCTATACTCGCCAAAACCAATTTTTATAATGCAAATGTCTTGTTGTTCCCAATTGGACACCGGTATATTTGCACAGAAAATTTCGCCTTATCTAATCTCAAAATGTCAGCAATTAAGGGAGACGTTCTCGGCGGTGAAAAACTGACATAATTTGATTTGTTTTTGGTTTTTAGAAAGGGAGTAAAATTAATTAAAAGTGTAATAATTACACGTTGTTTTTTATTGTTTGAAGTATTTAAAAATATTTTTTTTTGTTAAATTTGGTCATATATTACGTCGGAAACCTGCATTCGCGTTGACCTGCACCAAAATATCCGGGCTCGATGGGCAGCAACCTAACATGTAGAAACAAAGAAAAATATTAAAATCCCAGTTTCTTCTAATAAGGTTGCAGCTAAGGGCCATCGGCTCAAATTTTTAAATTTTTGAAAAATAAGAAAATTGCCCATTTTGAAAAATTTTTTTCACTTTGTTTAAAGTTTTGACCTTTAAATTCATTGGGAAAATGTAAAGAATTAAAAATTTTAAAAAGTGGCTCAGTGACACTTAGACAGTTTAATTATGCGTAGGTGAGCGCAGATTTTATCCAAAAATGTTAAAACTTGTTCAAGTTATCATGTTGCGAATGTTGAAAAATGTAGTTTCCAGAAAATCGCGTTTAAAATTTTAGGATTCAAGATATTTTGATCGTGGGCGAGCTCACATTTTTACTCATATCTTTCTTAATAATTGATATATCAGTTAAAATCTTTTTGCCCATA
This sequence comes from Maratus speciosus, assembly GCA_963932465.1. NCBI lineage: Eukaryota > Metazoa > Arthropoda > Arachnida > Araneae > Salticidae > Maratus > Maratus speciosus. Next base: position 51,024,889 of record OZ010791.1, read on the forward strand.
ATTGCACACATTATAAGTATTTAATTTCCGGCAAAACAAAAAATCGATTTTTTGAAAGTTGAGAACGTATAGAACCCCTTAAATAATACAAATAAAAAAATGTCAGAAAAGGTTGTGCTGAAACAATAATAATTGGAAACTACACATTTGGACAATAAAAAGTGGTTGTCGCATATCGTCATGCGTTCCTTAAGTGTTAAATTATTAATTCATATAACATTTAGTTCAGCATTGATTAAATTGTTTTAATGCCATAGGCACGGAAATATCAATTTTAAAGAAATATTTTTAGGAAATGCGAAGAGGCAATTTTCACGACAATTTTAATTTTCTCTCTAAACCCAAATATCAAATTTCCTGGTAAATAATTAAGAAATGGCATAAAAATACAAATATTTCTCGAAGACATGCAGCACTAGACATGAAAAAACACCCGGCAATAATCCATAAAATGTTTTAAAGATCATCCGCTTTTTAATCTAATATTGCTAATTTTGAGTTAAAAATCAGAATCTTTAAAACGTACAAAATGCAAATTAAGTAAGGAGATATTTTAGAGAAATTTTGTATTACAAAAATAATAGCATGTGTCTCACTGCTGTATTTTTATGCCAGTATTTTTAAATAATAATTTCTTGGTATATTTCTAAAACATTTACACAAGAAATTCTAGAACGGAGATTATTGTTTAAATATAGTGGTATTCGAAATGAAAATTAGAGACACCTGCAGTAATATACTTTTAGCTTGGTAAACATTTAATCCAGTTTTTTCTTTGAACTATTTTTACACTAGGGGTGCTCGACATGTGGACCGCAGGCCACCAAGCTATTAATATTTTAGAATAGAAAAATTTGACGTATTTAATGACATAAACTTTTCAATGAAATAAAACGAAGATTACCTTTCAGAGTTTGTGGGGGCAAACGAATTTCATGCAGTTTTGCAGTCCACTAAATTTTTTTTAATTCAGACCGTTTGATTGTAATTTATTTATTTTTTTTGGGGGGGGGGTATAGTAATTATAGAATTTGCTCTGATAACTACTGAAAGATTGGCTTGACTTACAACAACCAATGAATGTATCTCTTCTCTTTCTAATTTTACTTACTCGAAAAAATAATTTGTCGAGTTCATTACAAGAGTTACATACATCAATTAGAGATACATCAGAGATACATCAATTACGCTGCTCATCAAAATTAAAGGATAATAAAAGAAATAAAACGTAACTGATACTTAATGAAAAATTCTTTTATAGAAATTTGTACAAAAGCATCAGTTAACATAAATTACAGTGTTTGGCAGTTGATTATTCTCAAAATATTGAAATTAAAACCAAATTTATGGAAATTGGAAAATGATAGAAAAATTACTTACCTGTTGTGGAAACATTTTTTCTTTAATATGGTGTATGGTCACCTCGTGCAAATATGCATACCTCACATCTTGATTTCATAGACTTTACGAAAGGTCTTGATCAAATCTTGTGGAATTCCACTCCGTTCTTCTAAAAGTGCATTTTTCAGCTCCTCGAGGGTCCGGGGAGGAATTTGGCACGTTGAAAATCGGCCCACACATGCTCATCAGATTGAAGTCGGGTGAGTAAGGTGGCCAATCCATTCGAGTGATATCTTCTGTTTTCAAGTATTCTGATACCACGTATGCTCGATATGGCCAAATATTGTCATCATTAGCAAATCTCTGGACCAACAGCACCCTTAAACAGTCTAAATTGGGATTCCAATACCTCCTGCATATATCTCCGAGCGGATACAGAACCTCCTTGAAAGATATGCAACTCGGTGCAGCCATTTGTCATGATCCTCCCTTACCCCCAAACCATTAAACCTAGGGCGCGGAAACGGGATATTTCACGGATAAGGGAAGGAAAGTTGCGTATTCCTTCCTCTCTCCAGATCAAAACATGCCTAAAATCAGTGTTCAGATTATACAGTTTGTCCATGTATAACCTGACCGACCTTTATTTTCGCAACGGTTGATCCTAGATGCATACTTCCAATTACAAAAATGGTTTAAATAAGGTAAAGAATTATTTTTAAAGCGATTTGGGTCAAGAAAAACATTTATTAAAAAATTACGAAATTTAAATTTTTATATGGTGATAAGTGATATTTACTAAAAGTTTACTGTGACACTAACAACTAAGACAAAAAAAGTCCCATTCATCTAAGATTAAAATTGACCGAGTTATGAAACTTTGAAATGCATGACTTATACCCTTTTTTTTGCATATCAAAACAGATGATTTCGACCATGCTTTCAGGGGTCGTGTATAAAGTACTTAAACTTATTTCAAGGTATTTGCGCTTTGAAAGAAATCGTACAAATATTACGATTAACTTTTATTAGTTAAGCTTCAGATTAGTTAAAATAATTGTATCTTAACATATGTTTTATTTTGTAAGAATTTGAGGCTATGATTACTTTTAACTAAAATTATGTTATTTTCATTAGGTTTTATTTAACTTGTAATGATCGTCTTTCCAGTTTAAAATTTGTACTCGAACTTTAACTTACTTTCAAATGTCCGATCGAAGTTAACTTTTACATACTAGTTTAAATCCGATGACAATGCAATATTATAATAATTTTCGACTCTTACCATCTTATGCATACTTATATTAGAGGATGACACAAAAAATTTCGGATAGATTACAGTTAAGAAGTTTAAGAAAGAGTTTTAGATTAGATAACATAAACCTCCGATGGTTGTGTTTTTTAACTTTTATAATTACATTTTATGTATTTTTTAAAGCTGAATCAAAAAATTACCTTTACTTTTAACCATTATGTCAAGATTTTTCGCAAATCGTAAATTTCAAGGTTAAAAAATAGCGAAAAATCTGATACTATAAAATAGATGTAAGACTTTTTTATTCAGTTTATATTATTTAATTCAATAATTTATTAGATTTTTTGGCTTATACCGGGTTGTTATGGCTAAACAGCTCGTAGGTCCGATGAGGTTGGGGGGGTAGGGGGCGATCAATTATAACTTTTAGCTTTTTATCTTTGAAATTTGCGATTTGAGAAAATTCCTGACGTGATGGTTTAAAATGAAGGTCATTTTCGGATTCAGTGCTAAAAAATACATAAGAATCAATTTTCAAAAGCTAAAAAACATGCCATACCTGAAAATTTGAAAGAAAATGTAATCTAACAGCATTTTAAAATATTTATCATTTTGTAAAGTATTGAGGCTGTTGTTATCCTTTTATTTAACATAAAATCTGTTTTATTCTCTTATAATGTTCAGTACAAATTGTACATTTTGAAGTAATATGTCAGAATGATTAAAGATTTCGAATTTATATTGCAATGCTAATTTTATTCTCAACCATTTCTTTAATATATCTGACGAAATTATATTTCTACTAAATTTGTGAATGACCCCTAATATGCAGCAAAAAATATACTCCAACTTTAAACAGCTATTACTCGGTCAATTTTAATCACAGAATAACGGACCTTTTTTTGCTTTATTTGCCAGTGTAACAGGGAAATTTTACTAAATATAACTTATAGGACCGGGGGACCGTATAAAAACGTAGATTCTGTAATTCTTCACTAACTCTTTTTTTCGCTTCAAACTTTTTTCATCTTAACCCTGCACCTAATTTTGACCATTTTTGTAATTGGAAGTTTGCATCTAGGACCAATGATTGCGAAAATAAAGGTAGGTCAGTTTATACGTGGACACACTGTATATGGACTCACCAGTAAGCAATAGTCGGCCAATCTCCTAATCTTCTTGGGTCAGGGCTGCCATAGGCGACTATTTTTTAATTCTATCTCGCACCACTTTTTTAAAACAAAGATTTTTCACATACACCTTGATAACATCTCTAGGAGAAATATACTACAAAATTAATTTTCTTAAAATAGTGGTACAATAGAATATGAAATAGTCTCCTGTGGCAGCCCTGTTGGCTCCACTGAACATGACGACGGGTGATTAATGGAAAAAAAAATACTACGTTCATCATCATGTGCTATATTACAGAAAGTTTTAAACGGAAGATTAGAATTGTTGTGTACAACTGCATTCAGGCCTAAATTAAGTGTTTGGTTAAATTATGGTTATTATAGACGTTAGTTGTGTGTTATATTTTAATTAACATACTAAAAATTTACAAAACAGATGAAGTGAATTTTTTAAGGCGGAGCACTAACCAAATAAAACTTGGGTTCATAAAATTGGTCACAAAGGAAATTAATTGTTCAGGAATCATGATTATGAATTACATTTTCTTTCATTTGAAATCATTGCTGAATAAATGACCGAAACATTTATTACATGTTATACATCATTTTTAATCTTACAAAGATGCACTTTAAAATTAACTGCTAAATTTTAAATACTTTAATGTTACACCTTTTTATAACATATTATTATTTAGCGATTGGGTAAAGAGATGCATTAAATTTATTTATTCGAGTTCATTCAGGTTCTTTATTTTAGGTAGTGATTGTTTAGATTCGGTAATTTAAAAATGCTTTTTGTTAACCTGTACCATAAAGCATTAGTCGTTAAATAAAAGTACATACACCGCGGATATTAGATGAAATAATCAACGAGAATACAGTGATGTATATAAGCATGCGCTTTAAGTCAGTAATATATCCTGGGAAGGATATGAATTATTGATATCTACATTCAAGGGCCTTAATTATATGTGCTGTTAAATTACTGTAATCTACTGAGCTTTATTATGTCTTGTAAGTTAGATAGTACGACATGAAATCAGAGAAAGTTTATTTTTATATATTTTATTATTATAAGCTTATTTATGAATTTTAGACGCAGCACTAGTCGATGGCCCATAAACATAAAATCTAAGCATAAATTTTCTGAACACAGTGCTTTACAAAGTCTCGATTCTGAATGTTATTCAAAAGTAGACTAATTTTTTAGCTCACAGGCTATCAAAGCCTGAGAGATAATGTGCCCGCACTTTCTGTATGTACGTACGTATGTACGTACGTAACGCGATAATTCTTGGTAGAAATATCCGATTTGCTTCAAATTTTTTTCTAGGTTCATTGACATAAGGCGCTTCTCTGGTTAGTTTTGGTGATTCATTGGTTAAGTATAAAGAGGGGCTACGGGGTTGATCTCCCCCTTAAATTATATAAATAGATTTTTCATGCAGAATTGTGAGATTTGCTTCAATTTTGGTATAGTTCATTGGTTAAGTATAACGATGTGAAACAGGAGGCGGGTGGGTAATCCCTCTTAATTTATTTTTTGAGGGTCATTATTCTTTGAAATAAGAGTATAATATACAATTAGTTTGAATAGACTGTGAGCCCAATGCCATCAGTTTAACTGGGCACTTTTCTTTTTTATATATTCTCGAACCCAAAGGAAGAATGGTGTGCAAAGCGTCGTTATTAAAGTTCGAGAAGCAGCAACATTTTTTATTTAACAATTTTATACGAGCTAATGTTCAAATGTGTAATTCAGCTTACTTATCTAGCACAAAAACAACTATCAGCTGTCGCAACAGTGGTGGATGAGGACATGGGAACAGAAAAACTTCCCATTCAAATTGAAAAACATGGTAACCTGATCATAGAAAATCCTCGTCGTTTGTGATATTATCATTCAATCTTCCGTCACTCGGATATCTTTAAACAGGGAACATAAGCAAGTTTTTAGAGGCTGCGAAGAATGAACGGGGGTTGCCGAACGTAGTTGGCAGGATTCAGAGTCCCTAGTGCTGAAAAAGAAAATATTATGTTGATCCATATGTGCTTTATGTCGGAAAGATTTATTGGGAGGAACTATAATTTAAAATCATTGACATGTGTAGTGCATTCGGGCTTAAATTATGTGTCCTCTTATATTAAGATTATTCTTTAAATTCTATTACAGTAGAGTCCCGATTATGCGAGTCCCGCTTAACCGAGTTTCCGTTTTAACCGGATTGTTGGAAAAAAAATTATGGCCATTTTTGTTTCTCGTTCTATTCAGAGAATAGGAACTCAAAATGTTTGCGAGTGCTCTTTCATCTTCACTTAGCACTTGATTTACAATGGCTGTTTGATAATAACGGAATCTAGCAGTCCATTCATATACACTTGCTTTGACTGAAAATATTAAAAATATCCTAAACAATACTATTTTGAAAATAAATATCAAATATATGACATTACCGAAAATATAAAAAACACGATGTTTTGAAAATAAATATTGGATAGATCACGAAATATATTGACTGGTACATACCACCGAACCCTGGCAATATGTCACACAAAGAAATTTTTACACATGAAATTAGATGAACTTACACGAGTCTCTATTACCCGAGTGCCACATAACTGAGTTACTGAATCCCTTTTTTCTTCACCTAGCACTGCACTGAAACTGACTATTTTTTAAAGTTTAAAACGACGTCCATCAAAAGAAAATGGCCATTTCCAAAGGAATACGTTCGATTGAAAAAAGACTATTGAATACTTTGCGCAACAAAAAGACGCTACGCCTGCCATTGTGATGGCACTCATACAATGGCGTAGCGGCCAAATTGTATGGTTTTGTTACTACAGTAGAACCCCGCTAATGCGAACTAATTGGGACCGGTGCCTGTTCGGATTACAAAAAATTCGGATTATCCGAAATTCCGATAAAAATAGAAAAGTAAAAGATGCGTGATAAAGCAATTGCACGTTATAAGCACGCACTCAGTCAGTAACATAATAATCAACCTTCTGATTCGACATCCTAAGCTTCGGCATCCTGGATAATCTCGCACAACTTTAAGAAAAAAAAATAGTATTCATTGTTTCATCAATCCTGATATTTATTATAATCCAATGAAATTTCGGAATGAGGAATTACGTAACAACCCATTATAAACAGTTCAAAATCGCGAATCTATAAATAACTCACTTACCACGTCGACGAGGAGGAAAGAAAGAACATTTCTGTAGATAATTTGCAAAATCATATTGTTGAAAGTAAAAAAAAAGAAAAAAGTTATTTGAATTAAATACTTTTTGCATTTTAAAAGAGAATTTTATAGTGACTGGCAAACAAACTGATATTCGAAATTTTTTAACATGGCTTCTACGAGTAGGAACGACAACGAGAGCACGTTTTCATTTTATATTGATGTACAGTCGTGGAAAAAAAAAAAAGTAAACACCACCTACTAACTCCTCAACAAATCATAGTAGACGAAACGTACTGGTACCGAACGATTGGAAATAAAGCCTACTTTTAAATGATGTATATAAAATTTGCTTAGGGGGTCATCTAAATATTAAAATGAATCTAAACTTCATTTTTTCCAATGGCAATACCCAATTTTAACGAGATATTTCAAATCTTCGGTTCAAACTATGCCCAGACACCAAATTTCAAGTCATTTGAATGATAAGTTTTTGAATTATAAACATTCAAAATTGAGTGCTTCTAATGTTAAATTACATTTTCATATTTTTATTTATATCTCCTGAAATTATGCTCCTAATGTGCTAATTTTGTGGGTAGCAATAATACTAATATACCCAAACATAAATACGCTGAATTAGCAATTTTTATAATTTTATGATATGAATTATGAATTATGAAATTAATATTCGAAAAAATTATGAATTGCAACCTACAATGTTTTTCATGGATTTAGATTTATTAAGTCCTGCTTTATGGAAAACCAAAATTTCACATTTTTCTTCCAAGTAGTTTTCAAATTATGCTTAAAGAACGGCAAAATGATGGTTTAAAGGACCCGTCTATGATGGAAGTGAGTAGACATTTTGAAATTTATTCTGCTGTACTGTAATCTAACAGGCTTCAATGACTTCTTGAGTGGCGCTTAAGGTGCCTTGATCAAGAAAGGGGCTCTCTCGGTTAACAATCGAGTACGGAACTTCAATTTGGATACAACCCTTAAAATACGCTCGTTTTAAAATAATTAATTTCTAGGAAACTTATTGTACGAATTGCATAAAAATTCGTTTTTAGGCTAATTGAAGAGTGTAGAGTTCATTTATGCTGTCAGAATTGTGTACTGGCATTGAAAAAAACAAAGTTATGGTTCGTTTTAATATGTAGATGGCCCCCTAAGAAAATTTTACATACAACGTTTAAAAGTAGACTTTACTTCCAATCGTTCGGCACCAATAACTTTCTTCTACGATAATTTGTTAAAGAGTTAGTAGGGGGTGTTTACTTTTTTTTTTTTTTCCACGACTGCACATATGTTGTACTTTTACATTATTGAGTATTTTATTTTATTCTATTCAAGCTGGTTAAATATTTAAAAAAACATGCTCTACTGCCAATTTATATTTAATTCTAACTTATACACGTTTTTCCCGACATCATCAGCTATAATACCGAAAATTTCGTAAGTTAATCTTCTCAGTTAATTTGTTAGAGTATAATTTTCGAAAATAAAATCGGTTAGGATTAACCGGAATTTCGAATTAACGGGGTTCGGCATAGCGGGGCTCTACTGTACTAAAATGTGATAAAATTGTTTGCCTTATAGTTAACAATTGTTATATTTCGGCGATTGAATTAGGCAAAACTTTCTATTATAAATTTTAGTGGTAAGAAAATTTCTTACAAATTGGTAGCTATGCAATTACGCCATATTGCAGCAAAGAAATGTTTATCATCCAACAAACAAAAGTTATCACAGATTTTTCAAATACACAATTTCATTCCTCGTTATTTTTTTAAAGTAACGGAAATGTGGATCAAAGAAATGTTTGTAGTAAAATGAAAATTTATAAATTAAGTGTAAAATTGTATCATATCCTTTAGTTGGTAACGATTTATGGAAATCCAGTCTATCCGAGTTTTTTGCTTATCCTTGGTGAGCTTGATCTCTGTCAAATCGGATAATCGTAATTCTACTGAATATGTCAATTAAAAAAAAATGCTTGAGATTGATTTGTAAAATAAAATTAAATTTAAATATCTGTTTTTTTCTATATCTTGGTTCATAAAATCCATCAGAAAGTAATATTCTGTTCGTTAAATATTTTTGATTAGGAATCGTAATTAATATTTTTGTTAAGAACGATGCTCAGTTTAAAGCTAAAAGACATTTATTCTCTATTTGTATCCTCATAAAAGCACATTTTAATAAAGGGAATTAATTAAAAATTTAATTACAAATTTTTATCGGCATTATCGTTGTCTATTCTTTAGAGAATGAGTAATTTGAAATCATGTTTTGATAATCCCTACCACAAATTATCTGACATTAAATAATGATGCATTCAATTCCGATATTAGATGAAATGATTAACGAGAAAATATTGTGTTTATCAGCGTGTGCTTTATGTCAGAAAGATTTAATGGGAAGTATTAGAACTGTTGACATCTGCATTAGGGCTTAAATTGCCTGCCCGGTTTAATTATCGTTATCTATTGAGACTATATATTATTGTCTTTTAACTAATAGGAAATGAATATACTTCAGAGAAGTTCACTCTCGATAAGTTTTCAAAAGTCGTTTCAAATTGTTATAAATATAGAAGTAAAATGGAATTATAGTTTTTATTTACATTGTTTATTTAATTCAATGGAATAGAGGAAGAAAGGTTAAAGGGGCCACTCTAAGATTTGATGCATTTTTATGATAACGTTTTAATCAGTAAATTTCTACACTGTAAAAAGAAAAAAAAATCTTTAAAATTGAATGAAAAAAAACTGTCAATTTTGGCGCCAATGAAATACCATTTAATTTACAGAAAATATCTATCATTTTTCATTAAAATAGTTTTTTCTGTAAAAAATATAGATTGTTTCTGTAAAAATTACAAAATCCACATTTTTTTAAGGAAAAAACTGTTTTTCCTTAAAATAGTATTTTTTGTAAAAAATACAATTTTTTTCTGTAAAAATTACAGATTTTTTTACAGTGTAGAAACAAATGCCAATAGTAAGTATAATAACTTAATTAACACATGGTGGCCAGATGCACCTTAAAATGTATGTAAATAAGAATGTATTCGTTACAAACACACAACCTTGCTCAATGGTACAGAAAAACAAGAACTTTAAATCGAACTTGTATAATTAAAGATAAAAACATAAAATGTATGTTTCGAGCTGCTTCTGCAGCCGTCCTCAGGATTGTAACACTGAGCAAGATTGTGTTTTTTTAACAAATACATACTTATTTATATAATAACTTTAGTTACAGTTTCTATTTTACTTTTCTTTAAATTTATTTTAAAATGTACACGTTACTTTAAAAGAAAAATTATAAAATGACCAATTTGTCCGCCTAGGCTGGGCAAAATGGCCAGCATAGCTAAATGTACAAGTCACATTGAATCAGGATGTATAGTCAAATGTAGTCAGGATGTATAATCAAAACTAACTAAAGTAACACACATTAAGAATAAGTATTATGTTTTAATATTTTAAGTATTAAATCGTTTCATAGAAAGGTAAACTGTAATGATTATCAATATGAAGAATGGAGGAATACAGTCGAACCTCATTAACGTGAACACGTTTAATGTTAATTACTTTTAACATGAACAGATCCCACTGTCCGCGTCAAAATGAATACGGATTCTAGTGTTTTTCTCCTTTTAAGATGTACACGCTTAACGTGAAATTTCGCATGAACAACTCTCGCATCGAAGAAATTATGAACAACTCTCGATGTCCCCATGAGAGATTTTGACGCTTAACGTGAACGAAAATTCCTAGAAAAGTGTGAAAACTTCCTTTTCCCTATGGAGCAATGAGTTATTATTTAGAGCTTCATAAAAAGAATTATTCTTTAGAGCGATGAAAACGAGTACTATTGCCATTAGAATATTCTCACTTTTAGACAATACAATTCCTGTCATCAACTGCATACTACTAGGATTAGGAAAGATTGCTACCTAACGGGAGTATTTTTATGTACTGTTTTTTTCTTCAAATGCGTACTGTAATTTTCATATGAAAGGTAGCATGAATTCAGCCTTTTATTCTTTTTTTTACTTAATTTACCCCTATGAATTTATAAAGGCATTCACATGTACAGAACGTTTCATGCTTCAAAAAATGCAATTTTAAAATTCATCTTTTTTACACAATTACTTCTAACAGTTTTCTATAAGTGGATAAAAAGGAAATATAACTAATACTTAAATATTAAAATAAAAACAAGTCTCAATTCTAAAACAAAGTTTTCACTCATTAGGCCCTATGTGAAATGCACATTTATCCCTGAATCTTTTACCGCTGCATTTAAGCTCATTGTAAATTAACTGTTTATTTCTGGTACGAAATATTGATTAAAAAAGAACATTGTATAAAAGATTCATTATAAAAAGGCATTATTATTAAAAACTGATTCAATAAATGACCAAAACAAATATTTATTATATATTAAAAAACTCATCTTGATGCTTAAATATATCTTGCTTTTTGCTTTGCAAATAGTTAATGAAAAAAGTGGTTCACTGCATGTTCTAGTGTAATACTGGAAATGACATTTACTGATAAATTTTGACTGTTATATTTTACGAGAAAACCGTGTTATCCTGTAAGCTCCCATGTCCCATTAGTCCCCAGTCTCCCCTATATGTATTTTTATCAGTGTTTTTTATCTGAATTTTTTGGTACTGATATCATGAACTACGGATAAGATGAACAAAAATTGAATTCCCCTTGAGGTTCATGTTAACGAGGTATAAGTGTCTCTAGCAGACTTTCAGACTGAAAATGTCGGAAGTAAGGCTTTCTCTACAAATGTTATTGCCACGACCTGTGTTCTTTTTTTCAAAGAAAATAGTTTTGAATAGTATTTTCTTATGAAAAATGAATAAAAAATTGTTTCCGGTCAAAGTGGCTATTTGGACATTTTTCCCCGATCTCTTTGCGTCCACTTTACCCGGAATGATCCCATTACTAAAACTGTGGCCTAACATGCAATCTACATCTCATATTCAAAATATTAGAATAACTGAAAAAAAGTAATAAGAAAAAATTATTTTTAATTTATTTATTTTTGATACTAAGTAAATGCAATTAAATTAAATCTGGAGTGCTTAGATAAGATTTTAACATTTACAAAATATAAAATACAGTACAATAAATTAGGTATACAGCTTTCTGAAGCACATCAAAATATTAGAATAAAATTTAGATTGGTTCAAAATATTAGAATATTTTATTTTACGCAACAATATCATCTTATGAATATGAAGTAAATGGTAGTTAATATTTTGTAACATCCCCTTTAGCTTTCATAACAGCGTGCAATCGCTCTTGCATACTATATAGAAGGGGTTTACAAACATTTATATCAATATTAGCCCAAATAGTCTTTATATGTGCCACTAACTCCGTTTTACTTGAAGGAGAATTTTCTTGGAGTTTTTTCTTCATTATACACCATACGTTTTCTATGAGCTTTCTCTGAGTTTTCTACAAGTTTCTTATAACTGCAAAAAGAATACTGATTTAAAATAAAATCTTCTGGACCAGTTATGAATTGGTGCTAATTAAAGGAGAATTAATGTGAAATATTCTAATATTTTGAACCATTTGAATAAATATTCTAATATTTTGACTTTTCAAAATATTTTTTTTAATTAATCTTTAGAGAAATGATATTAGTTTTAAGATAATAAATAAGTTTAATCAACAATAAGTTCTTAATAAAAATATGGTTTCCATATTTGCATTAAAAGACATTAAATCACCAAACGATATTTTCAATTTGTAAAAAAAAAAAAAAAAAAAAAAAAAAAAAAGTAATTATTCTAATATTTTGAATATGAGCTGTAGTATATAACATAGCATTTCAAACCCACATCATTTAAAAGGTTATTTCACAGTGATCAAACAGTATAAGATAATTATACACTAGATATTATTTAACTATAATCAAAAAAATTGTACCACTTGCCTAAAATCAAAAATTTAAAAAGGAACAAAATGAGTTCAGTACTCGAAAATTTTTTTCCGTTTCAAAATCGCAGACAATAATACTAGCACTGTGTCGACTATTTATTCCAATTCCTGCGTAGCCGGGAACTACAGTCCAAGAGCTGTTAAACGTTTTAGGGAAGGTATTTGAGGCACCCTGAAAATTTGTGCAACACTTCTTTTGTAATGGCTGAATACAAAATCGAATGTCTGGCTGAAGGATCGTGGCCGCAAAACTGTGCCAGACACGTGTCAAGTGCCATTTTTTGACTACCCCCCAAAAAAAGGTATTTGAGGCACGCTGAGATTGAGACAGAATAATATTTATACTTAGAAAAAATTATTTTGAAAGCGACAGACACTTTAGTCGGCCCAAAAACTGTGCCAGACACGCGTCAAGTGCCATTTTTTGACTACTCAAAAAAGGTATTTGAGGCACGCTGAGATTGAGGCAGAATAATATTTATGCTTAGAAAAAAATATTTTGAAAATGACAGACACTTTAGTCGGCACAAAAACTGTGCCAGACACGTGTCAAGTTCCAAATGACACTTGACACGTGTCTGGCACAGTTTTTGGGCCACGATCCTTCAGCCAGACATTCGATTTTGTATTCAGGCATTACAAAAGAAGTGTTGCACAAAGTTTCAGGGTGCCTCAAATACCTACTCAAAAATGTTAAACAGCTCTCCTACTACTATACAGGGGAAAAGCTCCTATGGTCACTTTGCCGCTCTCACTGGCTATTTTACCCGTTCTTCGCTTATAAATGAGGACATGAGTTTAAAACTCGCCTTATCAAAAGGAAAAAAAAAATCTTTTTTTTATCAATCTATTTTTTTTTTTTGTAAACCTGCACTGAAAAAAATATTACAGTTTGCAGAAAAAAAAAACTATAGTGAAACCTCCCTGTGCGACCACCTCCTTGAACGATCATTTTTTCATGGAACGAAATATTATTCCATAGACTCAATACTAATTTTACCTCCTTTCAGTGAACATCCCAGTTGAACTCCCTCCATGAGCGACCATTTTTTTGGAAGAAAATGAAACACATTCCGTTGTTTCCTGGTGGCATTAAGAAGGTTTTATTAGAAAAATAATTCCGGAGGGCGCATTATTCATCAAACTAAGTTTAGAATTATTTTTTTATTCCGGTAACTTTTAAGTATTTAAACACCTTTGTGCCTTTTTAAGCAATGGTTTTAATTCTGATGCGACGAATTAAGAATAACGGTCAATAAACCCCCCTGCCTATTCTAATAATTCTAATAATATTCTACTAATAGTTTCCTATTCTGTTAGAAAACTCTCAAAGAAACAGATAAATTAATGAAATCGTCATTATTTGTTCCCGTCCAAAACAAAAAATTGCATTTATTTAGTGAACTTCAAAAGGAATTAGAAATAAAAGTTATGAAAGATAAAACCGTAAAATCAAAGCAAATGTCAATATATTCATTTTTTAAAAATCTGCGGTAATTAACTTAAGTAATTAAGTTTTGTTTTATACTTAAATTTTATATTTTTTTACAAATGTGAAAAATAAATTTTAGTATCATTAATTGTTACCTTTTTTCAACAATTAAAATCTAGATTTAAACATGACCTCCATTAAGAGGTCACCTCTCGAAGTGACACATTTTTATTGGTACGGAACGTGGCCGCTTTAAGGAGGTTTTACTGTATTTTTATCCTGTATTTTTGGCATTTTAAAATCTTGATTTACAATGGAAACCAATAAATCCAGTTAAAGGTTTTTCACGATTTTCCAACATTTGATTTTCTGGATAAGGCAAGATTTGAAACTGATGTCCTTACATGAATTTTACATCTACTTCTGAAGGAATATGACGAATTGGGGTCTGAAAATAACAATAATTATTCGTAAAGATACGAAGTTATACGAATTTGTCCATTAATAATAATATTTGTCCATTTGTCGGAAATTTAATTGATTTCTACGATACTAATGAAAACTTTTTTTTTTTTTTTCACTAATTCCGCTTTTCAGTTTTTGCATTTAATACAGCTAATAAGTATGCTTTTCAATTCAGTTATTTTCTGACATAAAATTTAAAATTTTCGAAATTCATGTTAAGTCCTGATATCCATTATATATTAGAATGTGACTGTATATCTGTAGTTCACATCTCTGTCATTTCAAAATTCAAAGTTGTTCAAAATATGATTTTTTTTTTGCACTTGTTGATGAAGTTTCTCTTATGATAGCTACTAAATTATCACATTATTGTGCATAAAAGAGAGAAATAGAGGGAATGTTTATGTTATTTAATTAAGTGGACAATGAATTTTCAAAATCACGAAATCCGACAAGGAAATCGATATTTTTTATTTGGAAATTTATGAAACTAGATTCTCAAAATTATCTGATGCAAAAAGAATTTTTCAATTCTGAAGCTTCTTCGCGGATATATAAGTTTTTATATTTGCAAAAACAGTATTTATTTATGCAGTTTTATTTTACTTAAAATGGTAATTTCTCAAAAATGATAAATTCGCGCATTTCTAACTTTTGAAAAGTTTCATACGCATTCCTAATTATCAGATTCTTTTAAAATTCATACTGTCTATCCTTTATACAACAATAAATAAATGTTAGCATAAAAGTTGGATTTCAGGAGTATTTTACTGTTGAAATTTATAAGCTAAATTTATATATATGAAAATATATAGCTGCTTTAAAAAAAAATACAAAACATAATTATAAAAAATATATTTTTTTTTTTTCTAATTATATATTCATCGAACTTTAACAATTCATGCCAATTTTCATTATCTAATATATAAAAATGAAAATTTGTCTGTCTGTTTATAATTCTAAACAAATTCACAGCTTGGAAGCCATAATTATGAAATGTTATATACATGTGTATTAAAACACGGCCAAGGTAACTAAAGTAATCCGGAATCGCAAAAATTTTTGTTTCTTTTTAAATAATAAAAAAACCACCAATTTAACAGCAATTTCCTATCAAATTTAAATATTTTTTGTTATAGCAGTTGCCAAAAATTAAAAATCCACAATAAAATACTTACCACAACAATTACTATTCTATTGCAAGATTTCCACGTGAAAAATGAAAATGAAATAAATAGTTTGACGAATTAAGAAAAAAAGTTAATATTACTTCATAACTTTTCTTTTGCAACATTTCCACGTGAAAAATGAAAATGAAATACATAGTTTGACTAATTAAAAATAATTGAATATTACATCATATTGGAAATATAATGGACTTCAGCAGGTGAATATGTGGTCATATGAGTTTGAAAAAAAGTATTGAAACCCGATAAAAACCAGATTATGGAAATATTGGCATCTTTTAACATTTTGAGACTGTCTTAATTTGTTTTCGCCACTTTTATATCTATTCCATATATATACGTGTGTGTATGCGTGTATATTAGAATTTCTACAAAAGGGGTCATTCCTAGTGAAGAACTGAATTAAATATGGCTTAATACCTTTTTTTTATTGTTTGTTTTATACTGTAGGTTTAATTTTGAAATTGATTTTCCGAAACAAACATCCTTAAAATTCTGGGCAACGCTGGGTACTTTAGCTAGTAATATATAAAAAGTATCTCATAAATAACCTCCTCAGACCCGAGATAAAAATAAAAGATTGGTACTTACCCGAAGTTGTTTAAATAGTTGCTTGGGTCTTCATAAAGCATAAAATTGCAATTAAAATTTTTTGTAAAAATTTGCAGGGGCTAGGGGGCATGTATCACATGTGATACATCAGGACTGAAAAGCTATACAAGAAATTTTTTTAAGTTTTAAGTATAATTAATTTAATCATCTTATTCTGGGTTTAAATCAGACTATATATCCAACACATAAATTCTGAATGAAAAATAAATTTTATTGGTGTTCTGTGGCAACATTACATTTATTTTTTGTTTTCATGGAATTCCTTGAAACAATTTCTTGCTGATGTAAAACACAAAAAAAAAACATTGCAATCTGTGCAATGTACAGTAGTTAAAGCTGAGCAATTAAGTTAAGTCAAATTAAGTTAAGCAACCAAATTAAGTTTATATCAAAAAATACTTCTAATAACCTTTAAATCTACATAAAAACAAACCTCAAAAACCAAAACAACACTGACTCAAAAAGCACGAACCCTTCGTGGTCGGGTCCCATTGTATCACATGTGATACAAACAAATTTCAAGGATAATAATTTTTTAACATTTCACTATAAAGCTATTTTATTTGTATTAATTGATAAAATGTACACTTTCAAAGGAAATGTATATCTTAAAAATAGTTTAATACTTATATTTAAATAATAAAATAAAACTTACTTCGACGGCGTGCCGACATCTCTTTTTTTCTCCAAAACGCTTCTAAAAATTGAAATCGTGGGGAGGTACTGCCATTTATCAGCTAAAGAAAAAATTAACATAGGTTTTTCACCTTGTATCACATGGGATACAATCGGTCTCAAAATTGTTTTTGCCGTCCAGCTTTTGTAAAAAATTCTGAAACTTTTGTATCACATGTGATACAAGGGGCCTGAGGAGGATAAACATTGTCATATTTTATTCAAAGGAATGAGCATGGAACATTTCAAAATATGACAATATTCAATCCACTTCTTGTGTTTTTCTATACGATTTTCACGCCAATATAGAAAAAATGCAAACCTTTCAACCGAATGATGTAGCATTTAGTGAAATTCTATTTCGTATTGCATTATTTTTAATTGAAAATCTACATGTTCATTCATAAACTCTAAAACTGCAACGATTACATAAAAATGACGTCATTTTTCATACGCTTTTCATCGTTACGTCAGTCATAAAGGTTTACTTGAAAAGAGAATAAACTAACTCTGAAAAAAGGTTGCTATGTTTCATTTTCTATTTAACATTTTAGTAGAAAATTTGTAAAAATTCATTTTGGCAATTTTCTTTTACGCGAACGATGACGGCCGTAATATGCATGTGCAAATTAGACTATCATCAGCCTAGCAGTTTATGGCGAATAAAGCTCAAAACGTGCCACTGGAGTGAGTGTATAAGAACTTCGTTCTCTCAGCTCAACAGCATAGCGTAATCTGCACTAAAAATAAAAGGAAATTAAAATGATTAGACATTAATTTGCGTTATTAGCCTTCGGTATGCTATTTCTTTCTCCCACCTATTAATCTGTCGTCTCCAAAAAATAACGTTACGTTGCATAAGCTAGCCGTAAAACGAAGCAGATGTATCATTGTACGCAATAATCTGCACTGCAATTTTTTTAAGTTCTAAGCATCGCACATTTTCAATTTTTATACCGTCATATTGAAAAAAAAAATACTTTTAAATGCAATTTGTTTGAAAACTGCATCTCCATGTATTTTTGAGATATTAATTTTTCTGTAGTTTTAACACCATTTGTTTAATTTTGGCAACTCAAGTACTCCATTTCTGTAGAAAGTAAAGGAAAAATAGTTGAAAAATAGCAATTATATCTTTTGTTGCCATTTTCTCATACAAACTGAAAAAAAATGTAATTAAAATACATGCTATTTTGAAAAAAAATATAAAATAATGATTTCTGATAAAACATGGAGCAATTATAAACTAAATTTAAAGTATCCGTATTAATATTACAAACAAATGAAGGCATATGAATCATAAGATAGCCGATTTTTTTTTGTAAAGTTTTTTGACTGACGAAATCCCTCTCTCTCTTTTTTTTTTTTTTTTTTTTGTATTTGTGTATTATTCAGCGATAGTCACGTCCTATGCATATTTTACTGCAAATGTTGTTTAAGACTGGATCGTAAATGAGGAATTCTTAAGCGGATTCGGATGACGTCATTTTATATAAAATAAAAGCGCGTATTTGAAGTCTTAAAAGTGAGCTATCTATATTTATGTACATATATTTATTTTTTTTCATCATCAAGTGGTGGCACTAAATTCTGAAATAGCAGAATTCCAGTTTTCTATTTTTTTCTTTTCTGTCAACATGAAAAAGTGAAGAAAAATTACTTGTCTTGGTAATGGAATGTTTAAAGAATATCCATAGGGAATATTTATAACCTGTCTTTGGTTTTGTTTATTTTTCTATAATTTTATTTATTTCGCAAATTTTTTTTTAAATCTACCGTCATTCTGTCATCCAAAGGTATTGTAACCTTTACGTAACCTTTGAAATCCCTAAATTTGCTTACGTAATAGTCGAACGTTTATAGGCACAAATTATAATTTATTTGAGAAATATGTATGGAATTCTGATATTAATATAGTTGATTGGATGAAAAATATCATGTTTACTGTTGTATACACTTACGTCAGAGAAATTTATTTCGATGAAAATGATCAGAATTATGATTAGAAACGTTCACATCTGCATTCTGTGCTGAATTATATGTTGGATTAAATTATGGCTATCTATTAAGTTTCACAATGCATATTAAGTAGTGCTAGCAATAATGCTATAATAAATAAGGGAGAGTTATATCGCGTAAGAAGTAATTAACTTACAAAACAGAGAATTTCTGTTTGAAAAAATTTATGGATTAAAAAAAAACTATAAATGTAGTTTTAGCTTATTTATATAATTAAATTAATTGATTTTGTATTGTACTATAGAATTAAGATGAAATTGTTAACCAATTAAAGGTAAAAAGGGGAAATGAGGATCAAGAATCTGGTTCTAGGAAAATTTGTTCTCAACAAAACATTCCTAAAAAACGTCTATGGAAGATACGTTTCCTACCTCTTTTTGCTCCTGAAAAAAAAGTGCAAGTAGACTGGGTCAATCAGGGGGACGCCAGGCTCTGAAAATTTGTCAATCGTACTTTAATTTTTAATTTTTAAGTAAATATAAAAAAAAATACATAATTTCAATGCATTCCAAATTTATTTTTTCAAATTTTTATGCTTAGAAATAAATTAAATCTTTAAATAATTAGAATATCTGAATTATTTAAAGAAATTTTTAAAATCTCCTTATTTGCTTGTATGCAAAATTAATATCTTCTTATCTATCTAATATCGCAACATATTTATAATGTAAAAATATATATCTAAGTTTTAATGAAAGAGGATATTAATTAAAGTGATAAAAATTCAGAAAGTAAGGGTTTTTTCCTGAAGTCATACGTTTCCGTTTATTCTAACTTAATCCACAGTTCGTGAAAGTTTTTAAGCCATTTTTACAATTTTCACCAGTTGGTAGGGTAAAGTGCCCATATTTCGTCCCATTTCCTAATTTCGTCTCTCTTAACATCTCCGTTTCTGCGAAAGTGGCGCAACTTATGACAACAGGCTCAGAAGACGACAAGTAAAAGGTCTCAGTTTTGAAAGTTTCGTTCGCCAAGATGCATACATAAATTAAAGACGCCGAATTTCCTATTATTAGGACTCCTGAGTTCTTACTACGTCGTTTCTAGAACGTTATTTACTGTACAGTAAGTATTTATTTCTTATTCATTGCATGTATTTTATGTAGATAAGATGCTGACAGTAGCATACAGTGAGTTTTAGGACGCTCAGTTCATCTTACGGGAACTGAAGCTCCGCCATATTGGGAAGTAACGTGGTCCCAATTTCGTTCCCCTAGCATTTCTTATTTTCGTCACGGGGACGAAATTAGGAATGTTTTTTCATGACAATTTTTGCAATTTTTTCCTCATTTTTGGATGGCTAATGTTTCGTTGTTATTCATCCACTGATAATTAGTACATTTCTTTGTGCCTTAATTTAATGTAAATTAAATTACTTACTTATTTAGAAATAAATTTTGATTTAGTTATAAATTAAGCCTCGGCGTATTGGATTTTTTGGGGGGACGAAATTGGGATCATTTTTTTCTTTTGCATTTTTTAGATACATTTGAAAAAAAAAATTTTCACATTGAGAAAATTTTTTTGTACGATATTTGCCTATGTTTCTGTGTGCGCGAGTAGTTAGTCTATGTAAAATCCAAATTTGGTAGTTTTTCATTGAGAATTACAACATTAAGGGCCTAAAAGTGACAGGGGTGATGAAATATGGGCACTTTACCCTACTGAGAAGCTGACCTATTCAGCTGTCAAATGAATCAAATTTGGAGCTCTACGATCTTACCACACAACGTTATTTAAAATTATCTTGACAAAATTATCTCCCAAAGTCACCAAAGTAAGGGATTTCACGTCTTTAAGTCGGATTTCACTTTATGTGGTGTGTAGCTGATAATTTTACTTCAAGCGTTTAGAGTTTATATTCCGTTCCAGCTGAATTAGAAACTTTTATGAAAGTGTATTTATTTGCAATTTTTTTTATATTTCCAGTTGTATTCGTAATTTCACAGATAAATAAGAAAAATACAAAGCTTTTGCGAGTTATTTTTCTTTTCTTCGGTTTGATCATTGAAGTAATGAAAAGAGTGACGAATTTTAAAAAGAGATGTTTGCTGGGGATGTTTTTCCGAGGATGAAAAATTATAGAAGGCGAATTATCCGGGGTTTTTTCCTGATATCAAGAATATTTCTCGAACTATCAAAGTCGTAGCACGTCTTCTATGCGACCGATGAAGAAACAAACAGTTCTTTTAAAACGCGTTCTGCAGTTCTTATTTTTGTATGGTATTACTAGGAAGTTTCGTCCTTTTATTGTGTATCACATCAATTTAATATATTTTAGTTAAATAGATATGAAATATTTAGTTAATTTGTAATTTAAAAGCATATTTTCATTAGAGTGCTCAAGAGCCAGATAAGTTCAGTTTTTCTAATTTCAAATCCTGTAGTAACATGGGGACATTCGCAAACTAATGTTAAACCAATAGCAGCATACCTTTGAAATTGCTTGTTTGTATTTCTATACTTAAAGATCAGTTTATTTTTTTCTCTTTGTTCTTTTTTGCATAGCATATCTGAAGACTCTGTGTCTAACCATGTACTTTGCAATTTTTTAACCTCTGGACACTTTCTCTTCCGAAACCGTTTCCGAAAATAAAAGTTTCCACAGGAAATAAACAAAACTCCCAAAAATCTAAAGAGTGCAAAATTACCCGGTTAGACATTGTCTTCAGGTATGTTATGCAAAAAGAGCAAAATCACTTTAAAATGTTGAAATGCGAAGGAAAAATTTTAAAAGAACGCTTCAATTGGTTTAGAACCAGTATTTTCATTTAACACTATTTAAGATATTTATTCAACTTCGTTTTCTGTGACTTTTATTTAACTTACTTTATGAAAACTTTTCTGGTTCGAATCGAATTAAATAAATTGCAGAAACGGGTGTAATTAGACTCATTAATGCAGGAAGAATAAACGTGTGTAATATAAGATTTTAGCAGATGAATATAAATATCATGAATGGGGTTCTTGTAGTAGAAAATGGGGTTCTTGTTGTAGAATTAACTATTTTTTTTTAGCTGCTCTATATTATATTACCCGTACGTGGGAGTTTGACCTATTATTCAGAAGTCCCAAAAAGCGATATTGTTATTTAAATTCACGTCATAGGTCTTAGAGGAAGCCGACAATCTCAATATCTGCGTTCTTAGTGCGTGTTCTCGACTTTTGATAGAGAACGTGTACTTTTTTGCTTCAGAGGGAAACTGCTCGAAACGGATTTTAACTGTAACTTAAATGGTCTAGAACAGCCATACTCAACCTGCGGCCCGCGGGCCGCATGTGGCCCAATGACCTTCTATACGCGGCCCGAGGCACATAATCATTAAGACATAAGAATACAATGAATTGAGATGCGCATAAAAAAGTACTTAAGATCTTCAGCGTTGTTTCATATATTTTCATGGGAAGATAAAATATGTCCTGCTATTTATAATTAACTTTAAATTACGTTAAAAGCAGTTTCCTTAGGCAAAGGTTCTTTTTGCATGTGAAATGAAATATTGAAATATTTGCATGTGAAATGTATACTGAATAGGTATTTGTCCTATGTACAGTGACGTATACATTTCTTAATTTTCGACATTAATCAAACATCATTCCAAATTTAGTTTGGGCTATATATTACTAAAATTAAAAAATCATTGAACAAAGGATTGATTTATTAGATAAAATCTCCCTTTTCCCTTTAGAACTTGAAAATTCTGCATTGTTATATTATTGCATTGTTATACTTATTATATAGCTAATGACTGCTTTTTAGGGTTGTACTTTGTTGCGAAAAAAAGTAGCACCAACAATTTTACAGCATTACTGCCAAGCAGCAAATGTCGAGGCATATTTCTACAGCATTTGCAATAGAAATCTTCTACGAAGCGTATTATTTGGAAAGAGTGGTGTTAAGGTTTTTGGTAATATTTCTGCCGCGCCAAACGTTCAAGCCTAGTAATAATATTAAATTTGTTATATTATGCATTGTTACACTACTTATATATTATTTTAATAACAGTTTTTAACCCTTTTACAAGTGCATTGCGGCCCGCCTAAAGTCGGAAACTTATGTTTGCGACCCGCGAGGAAAAAATGTTGAGTATGGCTGGTCTAGAAGCTTAAGATTGACATCTGGGTCTCTGACCGCAAGCGAGATCTGGTGAAGCACGGGATTCTACATAACAGTAGCCATTTGCAAATAGCGATTATTTTTTTCTTTTTTTTAATCTTCAAATTGGATGGAAATTAATATCTAAGAGAATTTTGCGTTTCAAAATTTCAACTATTGGAGATACATAGGCAATATAAATCACAAAATAGTACGAAATAAGGTGAAAAGATATTGTTGATCAAATACTTCGTCGATTAATTTTCAAAATGTTACACTTTTTAAATTTTTATACCGTTCCTGGATTTTGTAAGTTATAATAAGAAGCTTACTCCAATTTTTTTTTCTCCAATTTTACTCCAATATTAAAAACTCCACTCTTCTACTGCTCAAATTCACCCAATTGTAATAGCATTGAATTTAATTAAATTTCGCAGCTTTTCGAAACACAAAAAACCCCCACACAGATGAATTTTTAGAGACAGAAGCGCCGAAAATTCATAAGCTTCAAAGTAACAAAATTCGGTGAGTTTTTGTCGTAAAAGAATGTTATTTTTATTGCTGTTCTTTTCAGAGCATCGAAAAAGATTTTCTAAGCATAACTTGTCTGATGCAGGATACATATAAAAATTTAAAATCTGGAACTTTCTTACATGCGTTCGTAATTATATAAATACGTAGCACCGATAGTCGTGATTGAGTCCGTCCATTGTCTGCCTGTCCATCTGTCTGCATAAAACATAGCAAAACTTACCCAGCCGAATGGTTTGAAATTTAATATATAAAAACGTTGCAGAATTTCGTGGGGTCTATTCAAATTTTATCAAGTTCGAATCAAAATTTAAAAAGATATTAATAAAAGTTTTCTTCATTCTATTAAATCCTATCATACGTAATTAGTAATTCAATTATATCCCATGATAGGTCATGATTCTAGGTTTCCTTGGTGATAACGCCCTATTTAAGATGGAGTCCTATTATTTCCATATTGCTGAGTTTAAAATAAAGAATCCTAATAAATTTTGTATTTATGCTTTTTTTTATAAGAGTGTAACAGCTATTGCACCAAGATATGAATATTTATAAAACTAGTTATATTACGAACGCTCCTCATTTGCCTCGTTTGACGTATAATTTCTGACTTTTTAAATTTATAGCAGAACTATTTCATCTACATAATCGAAATTTATACCTAATTTTAAAGATACTCCACCTATGCATCTCCAACGGTAAAAATTAAAACATATTTCAATATTTTTGGGACACTCTGTACATACCGGATGTCCAAAGAAGAACCCACTGATTTTAAAATTCAATAACTTGCAAACGGTGACAAATATTTAAAAAATTCTTGCAGGAGGGTTATGCACGAGGTCAATTTTTTTTTTTTTTTTTTTTTTTTTTTTTTTTTTTTTTTTTTTTTTTTTTTTTACAGTGATTTTCAATTTTAGTTTGAATTACAAACAATAAATGGCGCTGCGCTCAATAGACGCTAAATTCAGGCTCGATTTCTGGCACTTCGGGACCCACTCAATACATTTTAATCTCCTGTTTCCGCATAGAAGAAGAGAAAGTCCAAAAAATCGAGCCTGTATTTAGCGCTTATTGCTTACAGCGTCATCTATTGTTTGTAATTCAAACTAAAATTGAAAATCACTGTAAAAAAACTTTTGACCTCATGCATAAGCCTACTGCCAGAATTTTTTAAATATCTCTCACCGTTTCCCAGTTATTGAATTTTAAAGTCAGTCAGTCCTTTTTAGGACACCCGGTATATATATATACACTATATAACCATTATTGACCGGAAACGTTCAATTTTAGAAATTTTGTCAAATATTTTGAGATGTCAGATTCTTCAGGAATTTCAGTATTAAAAAGAACAGCTTTGACCTCATATTTATCAATGTCGATATGATAAAAAGAACAATTAGCAGTCCAACAAAAAATCAAAAGAAAAATATAGTACTTGGGAATAATACTTGGGACCACCACCCTGTAAATTACAAAGCATCAAATGATATGTCGCTGCAGGAAACAAATTTATGGATGCTGTACAACATGTTTACTGATTTTTGTAAGAATAGCAAGTATATTCTTGGAGATATAGCGACTTTTTTTTAAAGTAAGAAAAAAAAAATGATGCATGCTTTTAGTTTATATCACGCAGGGTTTTCAACGTAATTTAACGCCAGTTTCATAAAAATCGGCAAAATGTAGTTGAAACAGTATAGTTCAATTGGAATATAAATATATTAAATATTTTATGTAATATGAGCAGTTGTATGAAATAATTTTTATCTACGCATGCACGAACGATAACAAGGATTTCTTTACATAATTTGATAGTCAATTCTATGGAGCAACTAATAAAAAAATCCAAACAGATATAGTGAAAATTCAGAAAGATATCGTAGATATCTGATTTTCAGTTTCTATCTAAAAGCAACTGAATGATAAGGGATTTTCCGCAAATTGTCAATTTTAATTTTAATTTTTTTTCTTTTTTTATGCTTTAGTTCATCTTAGATAACTACCAGAACGACCCTATTCCATCATAAAAAGAAGTTGCAAAATCGAAGCATTTGATCCAAATCTACTCATTGATATTCATTAAATATTAACTTTTTTCTGAAAGGTAATTAATAAAAAATGACAATTTGTAGAAAACCCCTTACCATTCAGGCGCGTTTAGAGAGAAATTAAAAATAAGCTCACTCTATCAACGGTATCTTTCTGAATTTTCAGGATATTTGACTGGATATTTTATTAGTTGCTCTATAGAATTTACTATTAAATTGTGCAAAAAATTATTTTGTTATTGTTCGCGCATGCGCAAATAAAAAATATTTCATACAACTGCGTATCAACGGCTTATATTTCATAAAATATTTGATATATTCATATTCCAATTGCACTATATTGTTTCTACTACATTCTGCCAATTTGTCTGAAACTGGTGTTCAATTCGGTTGAAAACCCTGTATGATATAAGCTAAAAATATGCATGAATTTTTTTTAACTTAAAAACAAAATTGCTATATCTCCATTAATGTACGTGCAATTCTTACAAAAATCAGTAAACATGTTGTATAGTATTAACATATTCGTATTCTTCAGAGATAGATCATTTCGTGCATTTTACTTTACAGGGTGATTCTAAATATTATTATTTTTCTTTGATTTTTTATTGGCCCCCTAATTGTCCCCCTTATCAAATCGACGTTGATAAATTTGAGGAACAATATATTCTTTATCATCTTGAAATTCCAGAAGAATTGGACAAGTATATTTCTAAATATTCGATCAAATATATCATCAAAATGTAAAAAATTAAAGTGTCTGGGCATTAAGGGCCATATAGTGTATATATTTGAATGTATGTATACATATTAATGAATCCAATGCATTCTTCATTTTTATTAATATTCCAATGAATTACAATAAAAAATGTAAATACAAAATACCATAAAACTTCAGTAAAAATTAGTCATTTTCCGTAAATAATTAACTAATCATTTATTCACATTCAAGTGAGCATGCACATAAATGTCATCATTATTTTTACAAAAATGAATTCTACCTTGTAATCATCATTAAGGTATTTAGCTCAAAATAGCTAATTGACATTCGCCATTAGAGCCCATCATTAACGAAGCTTCAAAATAAAAGGTTTTAGAAGCAATCTTTGTTGTAAGTCAATAATTTCCAAGCGTATTCTTAAAGTGAAAAACTATTTCGTTCAGTAAAGTGTTATGTTTTGGACTTTCTCGTTCAATTATTTAGTATATTAAAAAGGAAACTATAAATGATGAAACATTGAATTAATTCTGAACATTCTAAAGACATTTTTTTTGTATTTTATTGCCATTTTTAGAAATAGTTAAATCTTTAAATTAATTAGTTATTAATAATTTTTTAGTGTGATTCTATTGGAGCAGATTTATGTATCCATTCAATAAATCCAAAGTATATGTATTCATTTGCACAGATTAAAATAAACATCCTTTTAAATTTGCAATCCATAAAAATATTTTTCCTAACAATAACTTCCTAAATAAATATCAAGCATAATTTATGATTTGTCGCAGGTTTTTTTTTTTTTTTTTTTTTTTTTTTACATTTGAAGTCCACCGAAGTGGAGATTGCTTTGGGGCCTATAGCTACAATGGCTATCGCCTCGAATGATCCTTTATTTTATACACAGAGATAATTACACAAACCAGACATAACAATTTCGTCAATATACAAGGACGAGATAGCACAAGGAAATTTACAACATCAGAGAGTATAGCCTGAAGCTCCACAAAGAGTGTGCAACGGAACCAGCAGGAGTCGAACCCACAGCCCTTCTATGTTCTCAAACGATAAGCAGCGTGGTGCCTTAATCACTCGGCCATGGTGGCCCCTGCCATAGGGTTGTACTTCATGAAGTTATCCCAACTTGTGCGTCCGTTGCAGCCTTACAAACATATAAGAGTGAAGAGTACCAATCTACGTCCAGGTGGCATATTTAGCAGAGCGTTGGTGCAATGAACCAAATACCGAACTTCGAAGCCTGGCCTGAAAACGTTATCACTCTGTTGGTTTTACCCCTTGTTTGCAATGCGAATAAAAATTCACGCAATTAAATTAAGATAATTTATAGTGTCAAAGCCTCGACAGAGGATTTAACTTTATTTGTCTTTTGTAGATAAATAGTTTTAAGGTAAAAGCTTCAGTAGTCAGACTTGAAACAAGCCAACTCAACGCAAATGACGGATTGATATAGCTATATAAAAATACCCTTGGTTCTTTGCTGATGGCAGATTGCTTATTATAGATAGCTATCAGTAAGAAATTATTTTATTTTGATCTCAAATCTAAATTATTTATAAATGATTTTAACTCACTGTGGGAAATGGATGAACGTAGGATCCCTTACCATATCCGGATACTCAAATTTTCCATAGTTATATTATAGGATGAATTCGCATAAACATATGTGTATAAAAGCACATAAATTAAAGTTTGAATATCATTTTTTGTTATTAAAAGTAAACATATATTTAGACAGACTTTAAACACAATTAATACAATAAACCCAACTGGAGTGAAAAATTAGAGGACGGTACGCTATGGATCTAATGGACCCAAGTTCGAGTCCTGGCCCTGTCTAATTTTTCACTCCAGTTGGGTTTATTGTGCTAATTGTGTTTAAAGTCTTAATATATGTGTACATATAATAATAAACATAAATGAGTTTTTAAATAAAATAATGTATAAAAAATTACTAACTTATTAAAAATATTGGAGTATTGCTATCATAGGTAGACTGTGCATTTTATTCCAAAATTTTTAGGGGAGTTAAAATAACATATAATACGTGCACTTTACTTTTTTACAGATGGTAATTTCATCAGTTTTCCTTTTTAAAACTGATAAATCAACTCCAATGATTGTGACTATGTTTTCCTTTGCATTCACTTCTGCATATATATTGTAAATACTCTCTGATGCCATTCCAACTTATCTAACAACACAATCGCATCAGAAAAAAGAATACTTTCTCGTCTTAAATAAAAATTGAACTTGTGTTTCTAATTCACCGTCTTTCACCTTATTAAACAACGAAGCTTTTTTACAGTATTCTGAATATTTTGAAAAATGTTTCATAATCTATGCCTAATGAATGATTTCTCTTTTTTTGTTAAATTTGAAGCAAGCGGTATATAGCGCATGCCATGTATCATATATAATGCAAACTGCAGTTATGAAAAATAAATAATGAATTAAAAACTCTAATAAAACAATATAAAGATTTCAAGAAAAATATTATTAGTGGAATTATCCCTGAAAAACTTTGTATAGGCATTGTTTGGAATAATTTTTCTACAGTATTAAAAAAAAAAACTTTCAAAGAAAGCTTGATTAAATCACGAAAATATAATATCAAGATAATATCAAGGTGTCTCTTAATCACAGAAAAAACAATAAATAAATTCCAAAGCTAAAAAAGAGAATTAGCCTCATGTGTTGAATACTTTCAAGACGATAAACATACTTTTTTCACCAGAATGGACCAAACAATTTTCTTTGGATTATTGTTTTTATTTTAAGAATCTTGCGAAATATGAATTCGTTTTGCAAGTCTAGAGAAAGGAAATTTTCCTTTTTTATATGTGCAACATTGTGAAATTTGTCACAAATCTTCAAAAATATTTTATTTTCTATTTCAAAGAAAGACTATGTATAAGATACAGAGTACATTTCTAAAATGACAACAACAACAATAAACAAGCAAACGTTCTTTTTATTATTTTCCAGCATCGATAAAAAGTGTTTGTTTCAAAAAGATTTTAGAAGGTACTTTTTTTAAGCGAAATTTAAAAAAAAAGGGTTATGTAACCATTTTTTTTTGTTTTTTTTTCAATGTGTGACCACGCATAACTCTTATACGGCTGCTTTCAATTTCATACTTTTTTTCAGTGTTCTGCTTTTAATAGCCGGTTTGTTTTTAAGACCCGTTTTGAGGATAGTTCAATATCATCCCTAAAGTAATTAGAGAACACAGATGTTACCTGCAGGTGGCCATTCAATTATCTCCAGCTATTTTTCTAATTGCGTCGCTCCATCTTACCTGAGGTCTTCTTCGAGGTCGTTTTACATCTCATGGATACCATTGTAGGGTGTTTTTAATCTTCATTAATTTTAACACAATTATTCTAATTGGTAAATAAATCATGTGAGATGTAAATTTCCAACTGGGCGACAAATGTCCGGACCAGGTTTCGAACCAGAGATCTCTTGGCTGAAGCCGCCAATGCTCTACCATCTGAGCTATCCGGGACGAATTTGGTGAATATAATTCACCCAGCTAACCTTATTGATTATAACATCTGGTCTGATATATGAATCAGCACAACAGAATAAATCGCAGTAAACGCAGCAGTACATACTACTAAACTACAGCAGTAAGCTACAGTAAACGCAGGATACGGAATTACACTTTATTAAATTTAAAACAATTATTAAAAATGGTAAATTGTTCCAATTAGAAATATTTAAACACGCAGGACATTTGCATCTCATATGTCTTAAACCATATATCGTCTTGTCTTCTTGCAATGTGTCTTTCCACTTTCCATTTTAAGGGGGTCTCGTTAAAATGTTCCAAATTTTAATATTTTTTATGTTAAATTTCTGCCTTTTCTGAACATTTTGCTATAATGTTTTCCTTAAAATTCCCATTAGAACAGAAGTTATGGCTTTTAGAATTATACCTTCTCAATAGCTGAAGCGGCGTTTCCAAAACTTTGAAGTCATTTTTCTTCAAATGAGGTTTTTAGGCATAATGTGCACGATATCTCCAAAACGTCCAAATATTTTTTCGTGAAATTTTCGAAACGTATGTTTCACGCTAGTCTGTATAAATAGTACCTAAAATTTCCTTTTTATTGCTCAAAATCACCATTTTTTAGGTGGTTATACTGTTGAAAGTGTCTAAATTTTTCATTAGCTAAATACAACTTTGTATTAAAAATATAAAAATGCTTTAAATACAAATTTATTTAGGTTCAGCTTATTATTGTAATCTGAAGTATAAGTAAGCACAAAAGTTTTCATTCTGGTTGTAAAATTTATTTTGTAATCCTGCGCGAAATCTGTTATGCCGATTTTCTGCTCCTCAAATATCTGACAGTTTGGAGCCCCCTGTAAATGCCAATTCAGCACCTTGTAATTTGTAAATACATGAAAGGAAAGAAAATACTTATATCTTTCATCCCAATTAAATCCAAGTCTTAAAATCGAATACATTTTAAGATATTAAGTGTTGTAAATGGTCTTTTTTTTTTCATCTTTTGCAATTTTAAGAATCCCGTGACCTCTGAAACTTTTAATTTTCTCAATGATGTCAAATACATTTATCTGACCTCTTATCCAGATTGTTATTTTTTTTTTTTTGCCTTTTCCAGTTATCATTATCATATTTATCCCCACAGTTGGGTGTGTTGTTTGTAATTTTTACCCGACTGCCAAGAAGGGTTATGTGTTTCATGCGTATCTGGGCATGTGAATTTCTTTATACCCTCGAAACATCCCAACGGCTGGATAGATTTAAATGAAGGGTGTCTCTATCAATTCGTTTTAAGCGTCCGATGGTTATAGGCTAGGTTTTGTTTTTATAAATTCAAAATGGCGGCCGTAAAATACAAAATGGCGGTAGAGACGAAAAAAAATTTACGCACCATATTAAGTAGCATATCATTGGATGGGTCTTTCAAAATGAAGACGAAGTTTCATAGACTATTTTACGGTCAGAAGCTCCGTTTAAATATTACACAATCTGGAAGTTGTGTAGGTAGGATCTCTAGCTTTACTGCAACTCTAACCTTCATAGACATCTATAGGCCTCTAGGCCTCATCAAAACTGTGTTTATAGATAGGAACCAACAATTAAGCACAACTTAAAAGTCATCAATACAAGTAAATTAAAAAAATAGGTAAGTAATATAGAAAATAGTTTCACACTGATGAGAAATAATTAATTAGTTCGGGTTTTTTGATTTTTTAAATTTAATTTTTACTTGTTGTACCATTCGTTTTGCTAGCATCCATGATTCCACTTCATAAGTGCATTCAACTGCTCGCAAAACACATTGGTCAAACACTTTTCTTTTTAGGGAGAGAGGCATGTTACCTTCCAGAACAAAACTGTTCTTCTCAAAAGCACTACATACATTTCTTATTTTTTTGTCTATTTAATTATCGATGCTGTTGTCCGATGTTATTTGTTGTTCAAAAAGTACGCATAACTCTGATTTCCGTTGATATTTGTGTTGTTGAAGACAATCTCCTTTTTTGTAAAACATGAATTGTCTATATAGATAACCTATCTATATTATTAAGGACAAACGTCTGTGCGTGACGCTGATATCGTTTTTACGGTGGCAATAGCAGACGATAATATTTCTCTTTTACTGCTGATTTTTAAAATTCTAAATCTTGCTCATTTTCAATTTTTACACTATTGAATAGGGGGGAAAATGTAATTTCAAATGCAATTTTTTGAAAATTATATCGAAATTTGAGCAATTTACTCAATATTTTATGGTTTTAAAATAATTTTCCCGCATGATTTTTTTCTTAAATCTATTTTTATCTCATCCAGACAATTAAGAAAGAGATGTAATCGAACTATGCGCTTCAGCCATTGAAGTGATAGAAATAAAGAAGGCTAATTGTAAATAATGATCTTTGGCGATTTTTTCTATGGTTCATTCCCCAAAACACCGTAATGCAACGAAAGTCTTTTGTGTGTCCCAGTAAACGAACTATAATTGCTGCACACTTTATTTTCATTACCAAACATTCTATAGTTAACTTTAAAAAAAATAATACAAATCCGAGTATATTTACGAGAGTTAGAACACGGATAGACAAGCGGCAGATAGACAAAAAGAATAATAAATACTGTTCAACAATCCTGGAAATTCTATACAAGTTGGAAATTGCATGTCAAACGTGGCAAATGAAGTGTCTTCGTACTATAACTAGTTTTATAAATATATTTTGCACCGCATATTGTACTGAATGTGTATTTTAGTACACTTCATAAGTGCATATCAATTTTATTCTGTTCAAATAGCTGTAACATCATTAAAACACACATGAAATAATTTTTTTCCATTGTCCGTAATGTAACGGAAAACTTTTGACTGTCTCTGTAATTAAACTATACATCCGATTTTCATAAAATTTGAAATGACTCGACAAAATTTTGCAACAATTATATATTTTAAATTCAGACCATTCGGTTGGGAAAATTTTGCTCTATTATATGCGGACGGGCAGACAGACGGACTGAACGACGATTGTAGGTACAACGTATTTATATAATTACGAACTCACCTACAAAGAAGATGCTTCTCTTACATATTATACTTTTTAACCCTTTATCTACTGACGGTACTTATAAGTACCATTAAAATAACTTGTTATAAAATACATTTAATGCATGGATTAGTTGTAATACAGTTTAGAATGAGTTATAGATACATTTCTTTATCTTGTTCCATAAGCATTATTGGTTACATAAAACAAAAATATTTTTAAAAGGATGATTTATATTGCCTTTGCATCTTTGCAGCTTTCTCGGCATTGGGGGACGGGGGGGGAGGACTTTTTCAATTCTGAAATATTTCTATATTTCTATTGTAAGAACATTGTATTTGTATATTTCCTAATTCTACAAAATACTGAGAAAAATATCTAAAATAAAAGATTTAAGTGGGGTTATAAATATTGCACAAAATCTCTATAAATTCAAATTTAATTAATCCTTCTAAATCCTTCAACCTTTCTAAAATCTTCCTAAAATTTATTAAATGATTGTGTAAATGTTCTAATGTAGTTGAAACAATTCACGATAAATTATTTAGAAGATAAAATTTTCATGAATTCATAATTCAGTAGATAAAGGGTTAATATCAGATAATTAAAATTTTTATATTACTGACGAGGGCAAAAATGTGCATTCGGATGTCATTTGTTTGAAAAGAGTATCTGAAATTATTGAATTTGTATGACGCTGTAAATAAATTTCAAGCATTATTCTCTAAATATAATTCTTAAAAATAAACATTTGTTTGTTTGGGAGTAACTAGTGTCAGAATTACATAAATTGGTAATCGATTGAACAGAGTAAAAAAAAAAAAAAAAAAAAAAAAAAAAAAAAAAAAAAAAAAAAAAAAAAAACTTTAACCGTAACTGTTTGAAGAACCATTGGTTCTGAACTAAGATCTGTCGATAAAAAGACAAGATTTAAGAAATTTTGGAGATTTCCAGCATCAAAATTTAAAAATATATAAAGAGTTTATTGCGCGAGAAATTTGGGAAATTTGATAAAATTAAATGTATCATAACTCGAAATTTTGATAGCAGAAGTATGGAATGCTTACTGTTGTATTTCTTAAAGCATAGAGATTCTTTTCTAAATATAACTTATAGGACCCAGAGACCATATAAAAATTTAAAAAAGGATTAGTTTTTATGAAAATAATGACAGGATTATTTCATCACCATAATACTCTTTGTTTTACCTCCAACCATACTTCCTATGTCCTACCTTATTTTGAACGCTTCTTAAATTTACACTGCATATGGTAAAAAATAAAAACTCGTTCCAATGTTTTTGGGATACCTTGTATATGTCTATATATACATATATATAAGAAAAACAAAATTAAATAGAAAATATATACTTTAAAAAATTAATGGCAAAATTATTTCATCATCATAATATTCCTTATTTTACCTCCTACCTTCCTACCTTACCTCTTGCATTTTACCTTAATTCGAACACTTTATTAATTTACACTGCATACGTATCTCCAACTGGTAAAAAATTAAAACTCGTTCCAATCTTTTAGGGAGACCTTGTATATGTTTACTTACATATAAACACAGAGAAATAAAATTAAATAGAAAATAGATACTTTAATAAAATTAATGGCAGGATTATTTACTCACCATAACTTTCCTTATTTTACCTCCAAACTTACTTCTAATTTTACATCCTATATCCCACCTTATTTTGAACACTTTTTAAATTTACACTACCTACGCATCTCCAACTGGTTAAAAAATTAAATATCTTTCCAATCTTTTTGAGAGACTTTGTATGTATCTATCTATTTATCTATCTATCTACCTACCTATCGCTCTCTCTCTCTCTCTCTCTATATATATATATAAACGCAGAGAAACAAAATAAATAGAAAATATATTTTAAGCTATAAATCAGTTTGATACTTTTGTTTATATACAAGAGGATTTTGCAGAATACTGAGATTTAAAAATATTTTTTTTATAAGTTATGTAAATATATTCCTTAAAATAACAAATACCACGATGACAGATAAGAAAGATAACTAACAGAGGCGCAAATAAATAAATAGTTAAAAATTAAAATATCGTGAAAGAAATAGATTTTAAAGAAAAATAAAATGTGGTAAAAAAAATGTTGAGAGGTTTTTTGTTTCCAGAAAATTTATCTTATATTTGTTCTTCAGGGAAAGAAAAGAGAATTAAATGTTTTAGAGAAGGATAAAAAGATTTCTCTTTACTATAAAAAAAGAAATAAAAACGGCTAAAAAAGTTTTCGAATTAATCGATTATGTGTTGAATGTGTTTTGGAAGATAAACATTTTTTATAACAGAATACAATAGAATAAACCATTAAAACTTCTTCCTCTTTTACAAGAAAAATAAGCTATTTTTTTACATTTTGAGAAAAATAAACTTTTCTTTATTTATTTAAATTCTCCACACGTTAGAAACCGAAATATTTTTGCAGAATTCAGTCTTTATATCAGAAAAAACTATTTTTATCAATAATGCAAATGCTTTAGCCTACAAATGCCTTCTGTTTAATTGAAACACTCCCAGGACAAAAACATAAAGATAAGCTCATTAGTCAAGCAAAAGTGGGGAATGATTGAAATTTTTGACAGACTTTAAAGCTATTGAGAGGAGAGGGGAAATTGTCAAAGTTTCGGCTTAATTGACTCTTCTTACCAAGAATCCCGGTAGAAAGGGAAACAAAACAGATTTGACATGCTTCTTCAACTAAATTTTGGACGACAAAATAAAATATCCCCATTATGTAAATCTTAGTTCTCGTATTAAACCGATGTCTTGTTTATTTCATTGATTAGTGACGTGTCGAGATGATGACTGAAATTTCAGGATTAGTTTTAACTGGATTCGCATATTGAAATGCAACTGGTCACTAAGCTATATTTTGGTGTAAAACACCTGCGAACCCGATTTTAGTGGTTGACTGGTAGGTTTACTTTTGTGTTTTCCTGCTCCGGGTGCTCCATGTTTCCATACTTTTGGGTGCAGGAAAACACAATGA
This sequence comes from Maratus speciosus, assembly GCA_963932465.1. Classification (NCBI taxonomy): domain Eukaryota; kingdom Metazoa; phylum Arthropoda; class Arachnida; order Araneae; family Salticidae; genus Maratus; species Maratus speciosus. The sequence continues at coordinate 51,061,186 of OZ010791.1, forward strand.
TAAACCTATCGATCAACTAGTAAAATCTGATCTGCAGATGGTTTCCACCAAGATATGATTTGACAGATCAGTTGCAATTTAATATGCTAATCGAGTTATGTCTAATTCACAAATTTCAGCTGTCAACTCGATGAGATGATGATCTGTACAACTACTTCGCGGGCTATAATGCATATTTTATAAATGCAGTCTGTTTTTGCCATACATTTCGTATTTTTTTTTTAATCCTCATTTCTTTATCTATGTATGATGTATAAATTTTCATTGTATTGCCATTTTTATTTTTACTTTGACACATTTTTATTGTAAAATAACGTACAAACAGCCCAAATATTATCTCAATCTTAACTTTGAACATCACTATTCCAGTGACTTAGTCTAATTTATCATTTTACTTTTAAATACTAAAATACATTTAATAGAAGCGTATTATACGATGTAACGGGTTATTTGGACGATTTATTTAAAACATAAACATGGGTGAAACGTTTACGTTCAGACAGCGTCAAACTTCAGAGAGTAATACTCGTATACAGATTGTCGTTATAAGGTGAACAACGGCATAGAGTGTTAGTATTTAAGATTGGCGTCCAAATTGCTGTCCATCAATATATGTAGAGCAATATATCTGTCGTATCAAGAATGAGGATATTAATTTGAATTGTACACTGGTGTTTCACACACGTGTAATTCAAATTCAGTACTGTTAAAAAAATATGACACTTTTTTTATTTTACTAATCTTGCCCTTTATAAAATTTTCGATTTAAATATTTCGTATGCTTAGTTTAAAAACTTCTTACCATAAAAAAGGTAATATACTTCGTGTTATGAAAGAACGATGTTTTCTTCATCAGGCGCAAACACGACGTGATTTGAAAGAAGGAGCAAGACTCCAGCATATATAACTCTTGTCTTCTTTTCAAAGTGATAGCAAATTGTTTTGCGCCGGATGTCTCGAAAGATGTCGTTGTTTTAATAATCATGGAGTTATACTTATTCTTATGATATGTCGAGAAATTTTAATTTATAGTGTGCATTACACCAGATTTTATAACATATTAGTACATTAAGCATGTAGGATAAATTAGTGGCACACGGCTGTCACGTACCCACAACACAATTTGGATAATTCATTTTGTTATCGATTAACGGAAATATCATTTTCAACTCCAACTGTGCCAAAAATTTATTAGTCGGTAGCTATTGAACTAAATATACTGAATTTGTTTTAACGGAATTTATCTTCAGACATTTAAATATCGAAATATAAACCTCCATTCATTAATTTTAGCAACACATTTCAGCAAGAAGTGAAAATTTGTATTTTAATATTACACAAAGAATAATATTCTTCCAGTTTTACCTCTGTCTAGTATATTTGAACTCTTCACAATTTTATTCCTTTAAAGTATTTTCATTTATTTTAAAACATATAAAATAGTTTTAAAATATTTTCATTTTAATTTTTACTTTTGCCTCCAGTATAGCATGTTAAAAATGGATTACTGGGTTAAAACTAAAAATCTATACAAAACTATTGACCACAATGTACACCCAGAAAAACACATTGAAACAAAACTCGAATTTTTTTAATATATATACAATTGTTACAATAAATATTAATCGCATTAAATGATCCTTTGTCGGCTATAACCCGCCATTTTCTTGTTACTGATTCACAAGGTTTTTGAATACTTTTTGGTTTCTTCAATTATATACTATACATATATACATATATACAGTAAAACCTCCATAACGGATAATTCCCGAATAGCGGACACCTATTTAACGGACAGTTTTCCAATCCCCACTCCTAAAACCTAATTTTTTATATGTTTAACCTCTGAATAACGGACATTCGAATAGCGGCCAGTAATTTTGGCGATAAAGGGTGAAAAATTATTTTTTAACGAGATAAAAAATGAAAAAAAATGTAAAAAGCCTCTAAATTTATCAGGGCAATGTGTCAGAAATTTTGTGATCACAGAAAAATGTAGGGGGCGGGGTGGGGAAAATCCCCCTCCCCACGTCCGAGAACGAAAACGTCCCTCCTTGAAACATTTAGGATTTTCTGTTGATTAATTTCTAGAAGTACAAATTTCTTGATCCGCAGAATTGCGTAACACATACATCATTTTCTCTTTCGTTTTAAATGCGCGTAAGATAACTTCGTTTACAATTGTCATGAAACATCAGGGTAGATAATACGCTGATCAGTATTTTTGTTCCATTATACCTAAGCTCAAACAATTTTATTGAGAAATTGCGTATTGATTTTCTTGCAGGGAGAATGAAAGGCGCCAAGAATGCAACAAAAGCAGGGAAAAAAATATGTTTCACAATGTCCATTACTGTTTGATTCTTGTTTGTGGTTAATACATATTACGAGAATGACCTCAAAAAGAAAAAAAGAAAAAGTTGAAATTGTAAGTGTATCCGAGAAAGACAGATTGAATTTACGGATACTAGCTGAACGTTTTAAAACAGGTAAAACACAGGTGGGAGAGATTTTACGAAATAAAGAGGAAATAAGGAATTTGTGGATTACTAACTCTAACGAAAGCACCAAAAATCTGACATTGAGGAAGACTAATCCCGTTGAAATTTATTATATAATTCTGAATTGGTTTACTTCAGTTCGTTCAAAAAACGTTCCTATCAGTGGGTTTTTGAATCAGGAAAAGGCTTTAGAAGTTGCTAAAGAACTCAGATTACACGATTTTAAGGCTTAAAGTGGGTGGCTGAAAAAGTTCGGATCTCGGCACAACATCACTTTCAAAACAATATGTGGAGAAGCAAAATCTGTAGATCTTAAAGAAGTGGAGGATTGACATGAACGATTGCAATCCATTTGTGAAGGTTATGAGGAGAGAAACATTTTAAATGCCGATGAAAACGGACTCTTTTTCAGAAATTTTCCGAATAAGACTTTGTGTTTTAAAAAGGATGACTGTAACGGCGGAAAAATGCCAAAAGATGAGCGACTCGCTATTTTATTATGTTTCAATGTGCTAGGAAAATTTGAAATCCCTCTTATTATCGGAAAATCTCTGCAACCCAGGTGTTTCCCAAAGAACATTCAATTTAATAAACTTAGTATTGTGTGGAGAGCGAATAAGAAAGCGTGGATGACCAGTCCTTTAATGATCGAATGGTTAACTTCCTTTGATAATAGGATGAAAAAACAACAAAGAAAAGGTTTCTTGTTTTTGAACAATGAAAGTTTTCATCCAAAAGTTTTCCTTTTAAATTCGACAATGTTAAAATTGTGTTTTGTTCAGCAACTTGATCAAGGCGTAATACATAATTTTAAAGTGTAGTACAGAAATCTTTTATTACGCCACATTCTTTCAAAGTTAGATTCTATGAATACACTTGGGAACTGCCTAAAATTAGTTAATGCTCTCTATGCTAAAATTTGGATTTCCACACATGTAAAAAAACATAAAACCGGAAAATCTTACGACAATGTTTCAGATAATCAGGCTTTATATTACAAGAAAATGAAACTCACATTTCCGACACAATTGAAGAATTAAGCGAAATAAGTGAATTAGAGAAATGTATCAGGAGGGAAGAAACTGCCGAAAATTTCAGTAATATTAATGATGAGTTGCCTACTGAAGAAGAATCAGTTGATGTATGAGATTATGTTCCTTCAGAGTTTTCGACAAAATCTGTCTCTATTAGTTTTAATGAAACATATACTGAAACTAGAGATCAGAAGGATTAAAACTTTACATTGAAAAAGAAATTACATGTAATCGCAAGCAAAAGCAAACTTTTTTGACAGATTTTTTTCGTAAGAATGTAATAAACAGTGGATAAAGGTATGCACAATTTTAATTCAGTTTTATTGCTTAAAAAATAATTTAAACTTCTGATTAATCATATAATAGAGGTTTTAGGACCTATAAATGTCAATTAATGAAACATTAAGCATTTCTTATCAATTTTTGAATCTCTAAGGTTTTCCCAATAGCGGACATCTCCGAATAGGGGACAGTTACCGCGCTCCCGAGTTTTCCGTTATTTAGAGGTTTTACTATGTAATCCAAGTCTTATATACATGAGTGATGTATGTCAATATACATGCAATATTTACTTCTTAATCCCATATATATATGCCATAACACTTTCGAAAACCCAATTTCAGCTGTTCCCATCTATAATCGGAAAATTATCCGAAATATTCGAGCAGCACTGTATATGATACATAGATTTCTATCTATTAACTACATGCATGCCGAAATTTAGTTCAGTTAAGAAATTCATGTGACTCAGTAGACAATTCCCCTTCAGCAATTTCCGATAACGAGGAGAATGGTACGTGAATTCTTTTGTGCAACCCTGTATATGACGCATAGAATTTATATACAACGAGTAACATGCAAAAAATAAAGCGCACATCGAATTTTAAAACGCACTTCCAGCATTTATCACTCAAAGACAGTACTGTAACCGATTTATTTTGTGTGTCCCTGTAATAAACGACAAATGCTATGAATACCACCCTATTCTGTCGTCTTGTAGTGAAATTCAGTGATTTATATCAGTTTCAATACATTAGAAATACCGTAATCTCATTAAAACACTCTCTTAACGATTTTTCCATATACCATAATGTAATGGAATTCGTCTGGGTGCCCCTGTAAATGAACAATTAATCCCACATACTCCATATACAATGCCAAACATGCCTAGGTAACCCTAAATGAGATTTATCAATTGCATGAAAATCCGAGTATATTTACGGGAGTAGACCCGTAGTTTCCTTAGCGAGTAGACAGACGGACAGACAAATCAAATGTATAAACACTTTCAACTTTGCTGGAAAGTGTTAAAAACGTAATTTTGGCCAAAAGTTTATTTTTTTTATAAAAGAACAAGCATTTTTTTTTAAAGATATTGATTATGGTAGACTTTTTCATAAATTGCCAATGCACTAAATTTGAAATGAGTTTTGGAAATCCCTTAATATGAGACAACTAAATAAAACAGCTATCTTTTGCAGAGATTTGATATTCCGAAAATGTAAAACACTTTTATCGTCTAACACGAAAAACTTTTACGTAAAATTTCTTACCATCAACGATAATTTGTTGGGTTGTATTTGAAATATTTTCTTTTTTTTGGAAAATGTGAAATATTTGCTTTTGTATACGATGGCGACATTTCCTTTTTATAGAATTCACTCTCAACCGATAAATATTGTTGTAAATAATTTGTGATATAATTGCTGTGTACTAATGAATTTTATTGAGGCTTCCTTCTGATTTATATTTCCCCTTTCTGGTAAAGATTCAATTTATACTTTTAGTCATAATACTTTCTGATCGACAATTACCTAAAACCCGGACTGGTATTCTTTTAAATGTTTCACGTTTAATTGCTGAATGAAAAAGTTCTTTGTTTTTGTACAACTAAACAACAAAATGATATTTTCTGATATTTTATTTTTTTTTCATAGAAATGTATAATACGATTACGAAATGTATATACAACATTTCTTGTGACGTTACTTTCTTCTTCTTCTTTTTTTTTTTTCAAAAGAAGAAAGCATTGTAATAGAATTTTTTCCGATTTCCGGTTTTCGACGCATTTTCATGTTTTAGGGGTCAAAGACCCGAGAAACATGTTTATACAAAATGTCTGTCTGTCCGTGCGTCCGTATATATGTCCGTTCTCTATCATCGAAATGTGTATGATGTTATGGATAGATTTGAACCAAATTTCATGTGTATGTTTTTCGTTATGGCCAACTGGTCAAACGAGAATTTGCGAACAATCCACCGAAAGGGGGCGCTGTAATAGCATTTTTGTGCCATTTCCAATACTGTACAAAGTCTAAAGTTCGAAATCCTCGGGACTTTGCCAAGTCCGAACTTTGGATTTTGGGTCATCCAAAATATTGCTTTTCCAATAAAAAGAAAAATTAATTTCAGTACTTAAAAATGCAAAATATAACGTTCATATATTAAAAATTGCATATAACAGCTATTAATACTAAATTAAACAATCTTTTTCAATAAAAAACTCATAACAATATAAAATGTAAAAAAAAAAAAAAAAACGTTAACTTTAGGGGAACGTACAATTTAAGAGCAAATTGTAAATTACTTAACGATTAAACATTTCAGTTAATGTGCACTGCTTTATTAACTTTGCTTTTTATTAACTTAAGTTTCCGTTTTATTCTGTACATAGACATGGGTTCTGATTCGGTAGTAAAGTTTCTTTGCTCAATGACATTATCCAGGGAGTTCATGATTTCATCGATTGGAACATTTTCTTCTTTTTCCTCATTGTCACAATAAATCTCTTCTATTTTTCGGTTTAAAAAGCAGATTGGGAGGGAATTTCGGTTTAGGAGGCAGATGCACAGACCATCAAGGCATCCAATTGGCTGCCAAAATTATAGGATTAGACAGAACTCGATGAGCATATTAAAATGCAACTGATCTGTCGAGTCATATCTTGGTGGAAGCCACCTGTAGATACAATTTTAGCGGTTATTTGGTAGGTCTACCATTGTGTTTTCCTGCACCTAAAGGTATGAAAACATGGAGGATTAGGAACAGAAAAACACAATGTTAAACCTACCAGTCAACCACTGAAATCGGGTTTGCAGATTAATTCCACCAAGAAATGACTTGGCAGATGTGTTGCATTTTAAAATGCGAATCGAGTTTTAACTAATCCTGGAATTTCAGCTGCCAACTCGATGAGGTGATGGCCTGTGCAGCCACTTGCCGGTCTAATAATTTTTTGTTGTTGCATTGCTAATGGGTACATCACTGTCTGAAAAAAAATTCCAAAATTTGTTTAAATCTAAAATCTGTCCAACAATTCCACGAACCTCTTTCTAATTTAGTATACTTAGCTTTTATTGTATTTTTGCAGAACGCCCAGCTTTGCAGCGTAATTGAGCTTTTGCCGCTCCAACAAGTTAAAAAATCCTATTATCTATTATTTCATGATTTTATTAATTACAAATATCTAAATTTCTCTCGTAAACGATCAGAAAAAATCGGGCTTTCCATCGTGTATATAGTGTATTTATATTATATTTAATCTTTATATTCTCAGCTGGCTTAACTGTAAGTCCATCAGGGCCTTTTTTTTTTCTTTTGTGTGTGTGTGTGTGTGGTGGTGGTGTCGGCGGTAGTAGATACAACCCTCTGGGTGGGGCTTGTGAGCGCTTAAGCCATTTGGTAGGGCTCCCCACCTAGCTGAACCTGTATGGTTTTATCAAAATAGGGGTGAGCGTAGTTTGTTTAGCTGCATTTTTTAAGAATGCGCTTTTGGGAAATAATATCGATTTATGTAAAAAGGTTTTTGTAGTTAATATTTATAAAAAAGGAAAACGCTTAAAAATTAAAAATATATATATATATAGAACATTTTTGCTTTTCGCGAAACAAAATATTTTTTTTTGGTTGGGGGGGGGGGGGATTATATTAAAAAAGATTACTTGTTAAAAAATACCTTTAAATGTTACATCTGCTGAAAATCATCTATACCTATTTTTTCAAAGACATTCTTTTTAATTCTTTTTTAGGTGAACAAAAGACAGGATTACTCTCATGTACTGCTTCTCTACGAATCTTTTTAATAGTACTACTTAACATCCCGCCAATTTGACTGGTTCATTTTGAGCTATTGAAAAAAATACTTCTCCTTTTTCTGCTTCTTGATCACAAAATTGAATGATATTATATATAATTTTCTTACAACCACTCATGAAAGATTTATTTCAACTCGAACTAGCCATTTGAACACTAAATATAGAAATTTGAATTTGAATTAGCAAGAGATATTAATAGAATTTTAATCGGAAGTATATAAATAACAAACAAGTAAGCGGCAACCTTAGTGATAACGCAGACGAGAACGCCGAAGTAGGGTAGAACTTCGGAAAATACCCATCTCAGCTTAGCACCCCTTTGGATAGTAAAATCGTCCCAGAGTGCTAGACGCGATTTTCAAAAACGAACAGTATTGCCTACCACAGAGTGAAGAGATAGAATAGATTACAGCGCCTAGAAGATACAGTGGGGGTGGAAAACGGCTATTCCTATAATGCTTTAAAAAGTGCTAAAAACTTGTATCCCATAAATCTCGAACAATGCTCAGCGGCAATATGCTGATACGAGCGCCATCTCGTAACTCTTTTCAATATAAAAACTGTGTTTTCAAAAATTATAGAATGTTAAATATCGAAAACTATAAATATAAGATATTTTGGTCTGTTATAAGCTAATTTAGTTAAGGAATGACGTGAAATAGGTTAAAGAGTCTCTTTTAGAATGACTATCGTTTTTAAATCACTACGATGGCGCTACGATCGACATCTTGTTATTCAGCATCGTTGTACATTTATGGGATTCAATTTTTAGCACTATTTTGTAGCCGTTTTCCACACTGTATCTTCTAGGCGCTGTAGAATAGATATACAGTATGCCGTAAAAAAGGTTTGCAATATAAGGCCGGTTATCGCTCAAATTTTAATGCCCTCATTCGGCCCCAAAAAACAGCACATGGAACAGAGTCTGAATTCTTTGACGTAATCCGCACATTTCTCTATATGAAAGTAATCTATACTCCTATTATAAAGAGGAAAAAATTGTTTATTTGTCGGAGGTAAGCTCTGGAACTACCGAACCGATTCCAAAAGTAATGGTATCAAAATGATGGTGTTAGTCCAACTTAGAACACTATATCTTATGTCGGTGCCACTACCCCGAAGGGGGTGTAGGAGCAAAAACGTTCTAAAATAGCGATTTTAGCGTTACTGAAGGGCCTAGAAATATGAAATTTTGAATATTAGTTACTTATAAGATATAAATGATGTCTAAGAACAGTTCTTAAACAATTTGAAATTTAAAAGCGGTGAAAATGCACAAAATGCGTTCTAAAAAACGTTCTAAATGGTAGTTTCTACACAATCTCAGGAAATACCAAACCGATTTAAAAAATATTGGTATCAAAATGAAGGTGACAACGCTTGCTCCAAGATAGGCTATGTTTTATGTCGGTGTCACTACCCCAATGGGGTGCAGGAGCAAAAAACTTTCTAAAAATGCGATTTTAGCGTTACTGAAGGGCCTAGAAATATGAAATTTTGAATATTAGTTACTTATAAGATATAAATTATGCCTAAGAACAGTTCTTAAACAATTCCAAATTTAAAAGGTGTGAAAATGCACAAAAAGCGTTCTAAAAAACGTTCTAAATGGTAGTTTCTACACAATCTCAGGAAATACCAAACCGATCTAAAAAATATTGGTGTCAAAATGATGGTGACAACGCTTGCTCCAAGATAGACTATGTTTTATGTCGGTGTCACTACCCCAAAGGGGGTGCAGGAGCAAAAAACGTTCTAAAAATGCGATTTACGTGTTACTGAAGGGCCTAGAAATATGAAATTTGAAATATTAGCTACTTATTAGATATAAAGGATTTCTAAGAACAGTTCTTAAACAATTCGAAATTCGAAAGGGGTGAAAATGCGCGAAAATCGTTCTAAAAAACGTTCTAAATGGTGGTTTCTACACAATCTCAGGAAATACCAAACCGATTAAAAAAATAATGGTGTCAAAATGACGGTGACAACGCTTGCTCCAAGATAGGCTATGTTTTACGTCGGTGCCACTACCCGAAAGGGGGTGCAGGAGCAAAAAACGTTGTAAAAGTGCGATTTTTGCGTTACCGAAGGGCCTAGAAATATGAAATTTGAAATATTAGCTACTTACTAGATATAAAGGATTCCTAAGAACAGTTCTTAAACAATTCGAAATTTAAAAGGGGTGAAAATGTGCGAAAAGCGTTCTAAAAAACGTTCTAATGGTGGTTTCTACACAATCTCAGGAAATACCAAACCGATCTAAAAAAAAATGACGTCAAAATGATGGTGACAACTCTTGCTCCAACATAGGCGATGTTTTATGTCGGTGCCACTACCCCGAAGGGGGTGCAGGAGAAAAACGTTCTAAATTGCGGCTTTTGCGTTACGGAAGGGCCTAGAATCGTAAAATTTGGAATGGTAGTTAGTTATAAGATATCAATGATCTCTAAGGACATTTCCTAAAAAAATCGAAATTTAACAGGGGATCAAAATGCGCAAAAAGCGTTGTAAAAAACTTTCTAAATTGCAATTTCTATGCAATCTCAGGAAGTACTGGAACGATTTCAAATATAATGGTGTAAAAATGAAGGTGACAGATCTTGCTCCAAGATAGGCTATATTTTATATCTGTTTCCACTACCCCAGAGGAGATGCAGGAGTTAAATGCGCGAAAAGCGTTCTAAAGCGTTCTAAATGCCGATTTGTCGGCAATATCTCAGGAAGAATGAATCTGATTTCAAACGTAATGGTAGGAAATTTATGCTGACAGCCCCTGCTCTAACATAGACGCTATTTTATGTCGGTATCACTATCACCAAGACGTTGCAGGATCAAAAAAGCGTTTTAAATTTCGATTTTTGTGATCGGTAGGGGCTAGCAACTTAAAATTAGGCAAGGTACATATTTATTAGATATAAATGATCTTTAAGAACAGTTTCGAAAAAATTGGAAATTTAAAAAGGGGTGAAAATGCGCCAAAAGCATCCTGAAAACGTTCTGAATTGCGATTTCTACTCAATCTAAGGAAATACCAAAGCTATTTCAAAAGTAATGGTTGCAAATCAATGGTGACAGTCCCTGCTATAACATAGGTTTTATTTTATGTTGCTGTCACTACCATCTGAGGGTTGCAAAATCAAAACATGTTCTAATTTGCGTTTTTTGTACAACTGAGGGGTCTAACACTTTGAAGTATGGCATGGTATTTACTTACAAGATGCAACTACTTTCTAAGAACAGTCCAAAGAAAATTCCAAATTTAAAAAAATGAAGTGAGTGAAAAGCGTTATAAATTACAATTTTTAAGCAAACTTATAAATTACCAAACCGATTAAAAAAATAATGATGACAAATTTTGGTGATAGAACCTGGTCGAACATAAGCTATATTTTATGTCTGTTCCACTACCACCAGAGGGTTTCAGGAGCTAAAAACTTTCTACATTGCAATTTCTGTGATACTGAAAAGCCTAGAAACTTTAAATATGACATGGTAGTTACTTATAAAATATAAATGCCCTCGAAGGAACGTCGAAAATAAATTCGAATTAAAAAGGGGTGAAGCGAAGGGGAGGTGCGAAAAGCATTTTAAAAAAGTTCTAAATTACGATTCTATGCAATTTCAGGGAATATAAACCGGTTATAAAAGTAATCAATGCGAATCAATGGTAACAGTCTCTGATCCTACACAGGCTATATTTTATGCCGGTGATTCTACCACCTGGGGCTCACAGGAATAACAAACGTTCTAAAAGAGGGCTTTAAAATCTTTTTACATTACATTTCTGTGGAATATTAGGAAGTAACAAACCGATTTCAAAATTAATGTTGGCAAATTAATGGTGACAGTTCCTGTTTCAACATAGCCCTTTATGTTGAGAGAGGTGGTAGGACTTGGAATTTGACATGATTCTTAATTTTAAGATGTAAGAAGATGGTTTCTAAAAAATTCAAAACTTCAAATGAATACTTTAAATGAGCGTATTAATTGAGCATAAAAGTTTCAAAATATTCTCTAAATTATCATTTATTTATTTTTATTTCATTTTATTAATTTAAGTCTCATTTCTGCCTAATGCAGTGTAATAAGGATGTTTAATCAAACTGTGTTTTAAAAAGTAATTTTTGAACTATTCCTAAAAGTAATAAGTACCTTTTAATAAAATAAAATATTACCTTTTAATAAAATAAAAATTTAGTTAGTACCTTTTAATAAAAAATAGACAGATAAATATCACTTGGCATATTTTAAATATTACGCGAGCAAAGCCGCGGGGTTTGCTAGTATGTTTATGTTTAAACTTCTAAAGTGGATTTCACAAGGCAGGGATTTTGTATTAATAAGACAAATTCAAAGACACAAATTACTACGTGATTGTGTTTGGGCCGAACGTAACGGATTTTAGGGTTGAATTTTGGCGTTGCGACCAGCCACCACACTTCATCTATTCTTTTTCTTTGTTCTGTGATTGGCTGCTATGAAAAAATATCGTCTGCTACTGAAATGGCACGCGAAAGAAGCGAGTGGATTGAGTGTTATATATTTGCTCTTTCCAAAGAGAATTATTCATATTCCGGGATTAGAAAACGTTGCGAGACGCATGGTTTTAAAGTTTCTCAAGCGTAAAATAAGGGTATTATAATTTCAAAGGAAAAAATCGTCAATCTTTAAAGCTATCGAAAACAAAACACCAAAATAACTATGCGAATAGGGTCTAACCGTCTCTAACATTTCTAAAGTGCGCTCTAGGATTATATTGGAATAATCCAAAACCTCAAAGAACTATTGCAAAATCTTTGCATACATCTGCAGCATCTGTAAATAAAATAATTAATAGAGGTTCGAATTTAATTAAAACAAAAAAAAAACAGTTCATAGCCTGCTATCTAATTATGTTGTTGAGAGAAAGGCAAGATGCTGACTGTTATATGAAAATCATTTAGCAAGTGCTAAATGGAAAAAAAAATTAACAATTCATGAAGCCTGGATTTATCTAAATAACTGTAGTAAAAAAGTGATCGATTTATTACCGGGAAAGAGGCCAAAAAACTTACAAGTTTGCTTCAAACACTGCAGAGAAAGTTTTTTCTGAAGTATTTAAAGTGATTGCTGGAATATCTTACAACGGAAAATTAAAGATCAGAAAAGTTGAGAAAAATGTCTAAATTAACTCTACTTATTATGAAAACAATGTTCTAATTTCTATTTTAAACCCTTCACTGCATGATTTTTTATGTTTGTATAAAAAAAAATTATTTGAAACCTATATATTAGGGTGGGCCGAAAAAAACTTTTTTTTGATTTTCGGTGATGGGTAGTGCGGAAAAGTGGCCACTAGTGGCACCAACTTCACACAAAAAATTTGAGATTTTTAGGACAATTCCTATATTTGCCGCTTTTGGCTTGAAGTTTTGTAAAAGGCTGATTTTTGAAGTTTTTTAGCAAAAATTTAAAAAATGTTAAATTAAACTTATTTTAATCGTATTTACTTGAAAAGGCATATTTAATGTTCCAAATGTATAAATAAGCTCTGATGATGTATTATTTAATTACTATGTGTATTTTAAATTAGACGATTTTTATAGCCTTTTCGCGTTTAAGTGAGCAAAAGTTGTATGTATTGTTTGAATCTTTCAACGGTTTCTCTCTTTTGTCTTTTTTATGTCCCTTGGTCTTCCTTATTTTTTTCGATGCTTTAAGGGTCATATATTTGGGTGACGGACAGCAGAATCCCTCAGAAACAGATCTGGATGGAGAGAAGGGGGTAAGGCGGGAACTTAAGCAAACGCAGTGACTCATCGCGATGTTGGGGGAGTGAAGGAGGAAATACAAGAGGGGAGAAAGTGCGATAAGGGATGCTTATTATTTTTCAGTGCTCGGTTTCCCTGTGACATTTGTTCAGTGCAAAAGTAAAACCTTTTTCTCGTGCAATACATTGCTTTTTGGATCGTTTAATGTGCCTTTACTGTGTTTTGTTGCGTTTTATTACGACGAGTTTAGAAATAGCAAGTTCGAAAGTTCATGATCATGTAAAGACATGTGATAGCGTTAAATATAGCCATTTTGAGGCACCATGCAAATTGAAAGGCAATTTCCAACTATTGCTGACATCATGCGCCACTACTATTGGTTGGGAAGCGATATAGAAGAAAATCGAGATATTTATCTTCAACCAGTGGATGATATTATTAAAATGGTAGGTGAAAAAGTTTCCGAAATCTGAATAAAATCTTCCATACCAGTGGTTTCCCAACGAACAATTAAAAGAAAGATTAAAAACTATTACAATGAGTGTAGATCATTGGAGAAATCTTGTAATCATACGGGTGTTAAAGGCAAGGCTTCTGCGAAGATTTCGTGCGAAATGCGGAAACCTCTCTCTTTGACATTGCAGCTTGTAAGTGTAGAGGCTTGAACAATTGTAGCTGCGACATCAGACGTAAAGTTCCACATCGGGAGGTGAACTTCTTGAAAGATCAAAAAACTGTTCGAAAAATGTTTATCGGAAATATTGATTTAAAAACAAGCAAAACTCTTGCAAAGGAAATATCGCAGAAAATGAAAAGGGATACAATTTCAACGAGGAATAGTGGTTCTGCGACAAAGCCTTCAACGAGTGGAGTTAGATCCAGATGGAAGACAGTTATACTGTTGGAAGATTGAAGTAGTGGGAGCTTTCAAGCAAGCAGTTCGACTGAATCTGAATTTGAACCAGGCCCTTCAAAGCCAAACACTCCTAAATGCATATTCCTGTCTCACACAGCGTCCACCATGTCTCAGGGAAACTGAGCACTGAAAACAATAAGCATCCCTTATCGCACTTTCTCCCCTCTTGTATTTCCTCCTTCACTCCCCCAACATCGCAATGAGTCACTGCGTTCGCTAAAGTTCTCGCCTCACCCCCTTCTCTCCTTTCAGATCTCTTTCTGAGGGATTCTGCTGTCCGTTACCCAAATATATGACCCTTAAAGCATCGAAAAAAATAAGGAAAACCAAGGGACATAAACAAGACAAAAGAGAGAAACCGTTAAAAGATTCAAACAATACATGCAACTTTTGCTCACTTAAACGCAAAAAGGCTATAAAAATCGTCTAATTTAAAATACACATAGCAATTAAATAATACATTATCAGAGCTTATTTATACATTTGGAACATTAAATATGCCTTTTCAAGTAAATACGATCAAAATAAGTTTAATTTAACATTTTTAAAATTTTTGCTAAAAAAGTTCAAAAATCAGCATTTTAGCAAAACTTCAAGCCAAAAGCGGCAAATATAGGAATTGTCCTAAAAATCTCAAATTTTTTGTGTGAACTTGGTGCTACTAGTGGCCACTTTTCCGCACTACCCATCATCGAAAATCAAAAAAAAGTTTTTTTCGGCCCACCCTACTATATATTGGTCTAATAATGAGAAAAAATAGTAATAAAAGCTAAATTTCAAATTTTCAGCTAAAATTTTATATTTTATGGCGTGTACCCTATGTACTCAATTAGGGTTTTACAATATTGTATTGCTATATTTTGCAATTAAATGAGCTTAAATTAATTAATTTTATCTGCTTAACACTCTGCAACTTTTTTTACATTAATATTTTTAAGTATTCAGTAAAAATAATGAAAGTAAATTTTACTTTAATAGCTTGATCGATTTTTTTTTCTTTCCGAAGAACAAATTCTAATTTTTTGTCAAATGCAGCAATCTGACATGGACAAGTGTTATTCCCATTCTCAGGACTGTTCTTGATCAGGAATATAGAATATTTTGGCCAAATTCATGGCACGTAATAAGAATTACAGTGTTCTTAGGTATGTGCCAGATGTGGCACGCGGTGCAGTGAAGGGTTAAAGTAGAAATTCCAAAACTTTAGCCTACGGGCGTTAAAAGTGTCGAGTTCTACCAAGAAAAAGCGAGTAGCCATACACCCAAAAGAACAGTCTTTTTCTCGAAAAATTGACAAGAGAGACTGAAATCAAGTGTAAACCGTGAATAAAGTGAAGTTAACTTTTATCTTATTAAAGTTTTTGTTTTATGTACCATTAAGCAAGATTGTGTCTTTATTTAAGTGTTAACCGTTTAATCATATTCCAATCAAGTCCCCAGATGTTTCGCCAATGGATTACTATGCCTTTGGACTATTGAAGCAAGATCTTGGAAAAAGCTGACCAACTACGTTAAGTTGACTCTCGAATGTGTGGTGGAGGAATGGTTGGTTGGTTGGTTGTGTTTATGTCGGCCAATTATCAACAAGAGGGATATAGGCCCAAAGGGGGAGGGATGCCCTTCGTGGGGGTCTTCCTAAGGGAACCTAACCGTATTAATGCTTGGAAATCCAAGGTTCGAAGAAAACCACGAAAATTCCGAACGATTGGGCCGACGGGCGCGATTGGGGGTGGAGGAATGGAATAGAATTGCACTTCCAATTTTACAAAAAATCCCTGCTATCTTGGAAATCTCACTGCAGTATGATAATCCCCAACAAGGGCTACGAGGTAAATCATCGAGAAAAAGAATTGTTTTAATTTATGTATTTAATTTTTTTTTGTCAAAATCGTTCTCAATATGTGTAAGCACCCTCTGTATTTACATGTGAATATTGAAAGAGAAAGAAGACTTTATAATAATAAATTCATTAATATGCGTTAAAAGCAATAAATGGAGGGACATTACATCATATTTAACTAAGTAAGTCATGTATCTGAAGATAATCTCCGCCTTTCGTGAAATAGAAAATTATACTTATTAGAAATTACATATCGCTCACCCGCAAGAAAAGTGACACATCTCTCAAAAATTCATTTTGCGTTTTATTCCACTAATACGTCTGTCATAGGTTCGTCTTGCTATACAAACAGTTTCATAAGTGTAGCTATGTGGAAAATTACTTTATTACACTTCATGTCCATTTGTGACCGCAGAAGAGGGGTGGATTGTGTGGGGAGGTAAAATGACCCGACCCTCCAGACCTCATCCTACGTCTTCATTTTTAAAGGTTTTATGCTTTTATGCACGTTTTTATTCCTGTATGCAGAGCTAAGTGCTGCAATTTCATCTTATAGTAAAATTACGCAAATTTTCTTTTGCCTCTTCTGTGAAATTTACTTTTGTCAAGAAGTGTCACTTTTCTTGTGGGTGAGCGATATATACTATGTTATTTTTAAAGCGTTTTTGTGGTTGAACATTGGGAAGTATGATAAAAAGTGATATATCCGAATAATCAATAAAACTAGCATTTGATATATTGAGTACATTTATGCCATTACTAATTTTATTTTACTTCTAAATATTAAGCTAAAATAAAATATCTCTGTTGTTACTAATTTAATGAAGAATTTTAATCGAACAGACACACTTCCAAGTAATCCTGCTGTATAGTTAAATGTTTAACATATAAACAATAACAAAGTATTATATTTCCAATTGCAGCACAACAAAGATGTTATCATGAACCACTAAATCTTAAAACCAAGGGGTTAACAAACATTCACTAGTTTTTCTAACATACAATTAAAGCACAGTTCTTATCGAACATCAAACCGTTCATTTCGATGAAACACTTTTGGAACCTGACACGGAACTAAAAAAAATACTTTCCTTAATTAGATGAAGATCGATAGTGAAAAGACACGCCCTCTTGGCACAATCTATTTTCGTTTATTTAAAAAACACTTTCTTAATTAAACATAGTTAAAGACCGTTCTTTTCAATTTCGCTAAGATATTTGAAGAGAGGAATAACTTGAAAATACGGTATTTAAAATACATTTCTCTGATATGTTGCATTTGTTGTTTCGTTGATGTTACTAATTTATAATGGGTAACACTAAAATATTTATGTCGCCACAAATTATGACTCTGATAAACAATTTATTTCAGAAAAATAATCTTTAAACACAACGAAAAAATATGTTACTATTAATGAGAAAAACTTTCAGGAAAAAAATACATTCATAATACAGAAAACTCTCGGAATACAATAAATTATCTTTTAAGCATGGTTTATTTTTGGGTGCGTTCGTAATTATATAAATATGTAGCACCTATAGCCGTCATCTGGTCCGTCCGTCTGTCTGTCCGTCTGTCCGCATATAAGAGCGCAAAAACTGCCCAACCAAATGATTTGAAATTTAATAGTATTATAATTATTGCAGCATTTTATTGAGCCATTTCAAATTTTTTGAAAATGGAATCAAAATTTGATATTGATAAAAGTTTTCTTCATTTTATTAAATCCTATCACACGTAATAATTTCAATGATATCCCATGATGGGAAATGATTCTATGTTACCATAAAGATGATATCCTATTTAAGATGGAGTAATATTATTTCCGCATTACTGAATTTAATATATATAATCTTAATAAATTCTGAATTCATGAATTTTTGCATAAGAGTGCAAAAGCTGTAGCACCAAGATCTGAATATTTATAAAACATAGTACGAACGCACCTGATTTGACACATTTGACGTACTATTTCCGACTTCTTTTGTACTTGAATGTACAGTAATGTATATCTAATGTGCTGTTCCAAAAATATATTTCATATTATAGACTTTTGACTGTTTCTCGAGGAGCTTGGGACCTTTGTCCCATACCCCCCACCATAATAAACTGGAAGCAATTATCTGGAATTCGATCTATGACAGTAACGGGACGAAAACGTAAAAAAATTGGGTATGGGGGACAAACAAAAAAGAATTTCTTGAGCTCATGTTGAAAAAATAAAAATATTAAATATAAGTTAAATATAAATAAAAATTTAAATATAATAAAATAAATTTAAATAAATTTAAATATAAGAATTTTTTTAAGTACAGGAAAAATAAATAGACTAGTACTCCCCCAACTGCCGAAGCTTCCACAGCGCAGTAACACAGTCTTTAAAAATATTCTTTGCAACATCATAACTGGTCTGCAACAGCAGAAGGAAGAATATTTCAGCGCTGGTAAAGATTTAAACTGAAATACTGACAGAAAGAACTTAAATTAAATAAACGGTCAAGTGCGTGCATTACACGCTCTCAGAGGTTTCCGTACAATAAATATATGATTTATTAACTGTATTATTAAAAAAAAATGTCGGTACTAAAATAATAATAAGGCTTTTGTAAAAAACTATACAACGTAGGGTTGAGTATAGCTGTATATACTAGAAAAGTATGAATGGGTATACCATAAAAGTTCAAAGAGATAAGAAGCCTAAATAATACAAAATATTGCTATTCTGTATAACTCTTTTTTTTAATCTTGTCCTAATCTGTTTATGATAAACTTAATTCGGCACTGACAGTAAAAGTAGTGCAAATTTAAACTTCATTTGGCCTTTCATAAAACTAAATTCAGTGTCGTGATAATCTTTTATTTTTACGGTGTAGCAAAAACAAAATCCTTGTTTAAAATTTAAGCTTGACCTTGTGCGAAGCGTTTAAAAAGGAGGTCTCAGGGTTGCAACGATGCCTTAGTTCGTGTCGCATTTTTCCAGATAGGTTTCAATTAACTTTTAAAGACACGGGAGGCGTATTGAGGAATCCACTCAATGCAAACTAGTCGCAAATCCCAAAGCATTTATGTGATTAATACTAATTAAATTAGTCTGTTTATAACAATTTGACGTTTATTGCTTTTATACTGTTACTGGGAATTAAATTACACAAATATACCATTAAAAGATTGTTATCTAGGCTTTAAAAGCCGATAGTACGCAGAGTAAGCCGCCGCTACGTACCTTCAGCGCTACTCAACACCTTTCCTGAATGCCTGGAAATCGAAATTTGTGTGTAACGGAAAAATGCGCTTTTCTCATAAACTATGTGACCTAGGGTAATCGCTATAGTTTTCCTGCACGGTTTAAATTGACGTCTACTACCTCTAATTTTTTCATAATTTTAGTTTCAGTAGATTCGGAAATAAAAGGGGGTGGGGGGGCACATATTTTTGCACTACATTTTCGAAGATATTTCAGAAAATATAATACCTAAAATTAAAAGAAATGTATTTTTTGAGTTCAGCGTTAAGAAAGCTTTAACACGATTCCCCACACGATAGACACAGAAAAGATTTTTTTCCCCAAGTAACTTAATTAGCCCCTCTACATTTTTACTAAATATATTTGTGAATGTGTAAATATCTGTAAATATGTGGGTCAATAGTCTTTATTTCTTCCCCCAGTTTGAACTTTCAACGTTTCACAGCTTACGAGTGAAATGGCGGTGGCAGACAGACACAGGAGGGACCTTAAAATGGTTCCGTTTTCTCTTTTTAAGTACGGAACCCTAAATATCAAGCCTATGAGGGAAAAAGTCTCAGCGGCGCTTGCTCTGCAACCTCCCGGCATATGCCTGTCGAATCATCTGGCCCTGATAAGGACATGTAGTCTCTACCAGTTCCGGAGATTCACACGCCCGCCGATAACAATTAAAGAAATGAGTCAAGTCAACGCGGGTGCTCAAGGAGTACTTCCAGTGAGTGGGTCGAGACCCTTGTTAAACCTCCCTAGAAAGTGCCAAAACATATCATTAAAATTAAATAAAACCATGAATAAAACTATATAATTTGGATACTCGGGTGCAGGATGAAGAAACCTAAGTTCCTGGGCAAAGCGTTATAAGTAAGCGAACAAACTTAATGCTGGAATCAGGCGTAAATTAACACAGTTGCGCCACCTTGTGGACGGAGTGATAATTCACATACTGTATTATCGGGCTATTAGTGCGGCGCGGGCTATTAGTATGTATACGGGCTATTAGTGCGGCGCGTATTTTCTAAATCTTCAGTCACTCACGGAAATGAATTTTGTTTGCAACATTTATTGCAAAATAATCGCGTAGCGAGAGGGGCATCCAGACGCACTTAACACCACGAAGTTTTCTTCGCCTGATCAGAGGTAATCAAGGTGATCGAGGTAATCAAAGATTAATCAAGGTGAAAAAAACTTTACAATTTTAGTGGTGTCAGTAAGAAAACAGTTAGGTATCTACCTGTAGTTCACACTCCATCCGCTGCGTGGCGCATGACCTTGATTGATGTGACCTCGCTTTTAATCTTGCGGTTACTTCTCCCATTTAAGATAGGACGCTTACTTATATCGCTTTGTTCCTGGGTTGCCGGCTGATTTGGCGCTCTTTTAAAGGCTGTAGCTAGAATGGGCGGAGCTACGGGTGGGGTTACTTGTGTGACTCATGCTATCATGAAAACCGTCTGCATGAGCTGGCAAAAGAAAATAGCATTAGATGGATAAATTAAATACAAAATAAATAGGATATTAAAACTTAATTTTAAAAATATGCAAAACGTTGAAGATCATACCTAATTTACGCCTTTTTCTATTATGAATGTCAAAGATATCGTATGCTGGAAGCGTGTTTAAAGCTGTTTCACAATTTTCTAAAGAAAGATGAAAGTTAATATTTAGGCCTTGAATATGTTTAATCTAGGGTATTTTATTTCTTTATAAAGATGAAAATTTCTAACACAGTAAGGCACATCAAAGATTAGTCTAATTGTAGGATTTTGATATTATATTAATAATTTGATGTGGTAATAGGCAACGTAACTCCAAATTTGACATCTATAATTCATATTATAGAAGTAACGTGACAGATTTCAATGTTACTTTCCTACAATCGAAGGTAAAACTATTGCGAACTGACTTAAATCTGATTTTTTGTATTATATTTATGTAATTTGTACTTGATAATTAATTAATATACATATTTAATTTGTATTTGTATATTCATATTTTACATATATTTGTTTATTTACGTTAGTTAATTTATATTTAGTTAATTCACATTCATTGCGGATATTTGAAATGATGAATTTAAAAATACTTGAAAGTTATTTAAAAAGTCACTAATCTGAGCTTCAGTGTAAAACAGTTTTCCTTCATAATTACAATTTTTTTCACTATTCAACGAAAGTAAATTGCAATTACTCTGAATTTAGAAAGGATGTATAAGAAATAAAAATAGCAACGGCATTTTGGGTAGCAATTTTTTTTTTTTTTACCAACAACACATTTCTCAAGCGAAAACAACGCATTTCTGAGGAAGAAAAAAGTCCGTCGGAAAATAAATTGTTGCTAATTAATTATGAGACAAGACACTGTTTCTAATTAATTATACACTATCGAACACAAGTATCTTGGGATTAATTTCCTTTTTTTTTTTTTTTTTTTTTTTTTTTTTTTTTTTTTTTTTTAAGATTTCAATGACTTATATAACAGGATTTTTAATGCAAGCAAGCATTTTGAACATTCGGCTGGTATTGCATAATTGAAAATTATTAAACACTACAAGTCGAAAACTGTACGTAAAAAGTGGCAATTGTTCGTACTATAACTATATTAGAAATATTCAAAACTTAGTGCAATAGCTGTTGCACTCTTTTGCAAAAATGCATGAATGCAAAATTTATTACGATTCTATATAATAAAAAGTAGGACTAAATCACCATGCCAATCTGGAATCATTACCTATCATGCGATGTCATTGAATTAATCACGTATGATAGGATTTAATAGAATGAAGAAAAATATATAGCTTTTTAAGTTTTGATTCGATTTTCATAAAATTTGAAATGACAAACGTCTGCAACGTTTTTGCGCTGTTATATGCGGCCAGGAGGATAGACAGACGGACAGACCAGGCGATTGCTATAGGTGCTATGTATTTATATACTTACGAACGCACCTAAAAATGAAAACCAAACCAGTAGTGAAGTCGCCAGAAAAGCAGACGGCATTCGTTCTAAGCAGATGGTAAACGCTCAAGGCAGAGCGTATACCCTACAGTGTACATACTATAGCTTTTTTGAGAAACAGAGTGTATAAGTTGTTCCTTAAAAAAACTCCAGAAGGTATACGGCGTATACCACCGTATACCCTACACTACACCGCTAAACCAAACACATTTTCTACAACGGAAAAAGTGCGAATTAGAATTTGTAAACAAGGCTCTTTCCTTCTACTATTACATTCTTTAAGGCGGTTTGGTCTCAAATCCATGCAGGGATTTATGTAAAATAATATTAAATTCATTTTTGTTCGGAAACGCATGAAATTGGCAAGTATTGTTAGTCAGAAACAGTGTAATCAAAAGACGTTTTCCTTTTTTGGTAAAAGCAAAAGATTTTTCTGTCAAATACTGTCAAAGTTGCAGTTTTGCACCGAATTTCTGACGCCATACCGGTAAAAAGGAGAAAAACTAGTCGTCAAGTGACCACAATTATTTCTAGCTATATAAGTGTTTTTTTTTAATATAAAAGAAAATAGAAAACTTATTTCGATTACAAATTACTTCAATATTCAGACCTACCAATCTTCTCCTTTATGTTTAAAATGTGTCAGAAAGTTTCGCGTTGTTGGGCAGGGGATTTCAGAACCGCTTTAAGGATAATATACTAGGGCGAACGCATCACCATTTTCGCATACACATTATTTAGACCATGGAAGTCGCAATTAAAGAAAACAAAAATTCATATTTTCAGCATTAGGTTGAAAATTGACACTAAGTCTGATTTTAAACAACAAAACTGGCACAAAAAGTAAAAAAAAAGTTTATGCTATACATGATTGTCTAATATTTAATGGCATTTTGAGACAGAAATATTTTTTTAGCTCTTACACTTGTTTTTTCAACATTTACAAATTGTCTTTACTATAAGTTGCATGAATGTAGATTATGCAAAAATTTTGTTCGATGCAGCTGATGTCATTCATATTAGTACAGTTAAAATAGACCAAAAATTAAGTAAATTACTGCAACTGATGATCATTCACGAAAATTTGGGAAGAACTTCGTTTTAACACTACAAATTGAGATCCGATGAATCCGATAGTATCTTTAAATTCCATTTTCTCAATTTGTTAGATTTTATGCTTGAGTACAACATTTCTTAAAAATCCACTCAGTAATTTATATGACACTTGGGAGGTACATATATTTTGATGCAAAAAATAAATGAAACTTCAAATTAAGTATTATAATTGTATTGGTTATTTGAAACTAGCATTTCATCAACGACATAAAAGTCTTTTTTTTTTTTCAAAAATTTGTATAATTTATATTTATTTAACAAAATAACATTTTTTTACTTGCTTCCGAATGGATTAGGGAAGACTGGGGAGGGTTGACCCATTTTTTAGAAAGTGACTTTTTATTTTTTAAATACTGAACCTAGGATAAAGTTTCATATATCATTTTATTCATTATACAGTTTATTATCAAAATAAAATTGCGACATAAGTGTAATATATAAGAAACTTGAAAAATGATTGATTTTAATCCTGAGAAAATAATGGGTCAAGACTCCCCACCCATGGGAGGCTTGACCCACTTTGACTTTATATTGCAATATTTGTTAAGGGAAATAAAATCAATTTAAAAAAAAGCAGAATAACTTTATGCTACATGGTTTAATTATTATTAAAAATTATTTGGGAAAATGTTATATGTAAACAAACTTATTTAGATGGAATTCAAGGCACAGTAGAAAAATTCCGTTTTAAATACCCACTGTTTGTGACACTCGTCCGGGCAACACTAGTGGCCACGTAGTTTGGTTTCATCGCACTGTGTTCATCTTGGTGAAATTTGTCTACATACCTTCCTAAAGTGTTTTGATTAATTTTATGTTCTTTTGCAGAAGCATGAACACTTAACATTTCTTAAGGTTTTTGCTTTCATCCTTTCTAGTTTTTTCCATTCTTTCTATTTACCTACTGTGGGTAATATGTGAATGAAATAAAAGTTCCTCTCAACGTTTTAATTTATATTTTATTAATTTTTTTCTTGCTTCTATAGCAATTTTTCACAATTATTTAATCAATTTTAAACAATATCCTCTCTATCACCCCATTTCACTGTAGCTTTACAGAATAAATTTACATTATTTTAGAAATTTAACCATTAACCATTACGTACAGTATATAATAAAGAAGATTTCTAAAAACACTTAATTAATGGAGCTTTGACCATCTAATTAACCCTCCCTGACATTGATTGTGTCAAACCTCCCGACATAGCCACTTTTTAAAGTATAGAACATAGTTATGTTTGGCCTAATTTATTGTACAATCTTTATGCCTTGAATGAACGCTCAATATTTCTGTATTACTTAAAACCTATTTACTTGGATTATTTTCTATGATAATTTCTAAGTAATATTTTATGTGAGAAAATCTTACAAAATTCAGTTTTATAATCTATTCTTTTATAATGTCATATCATTCATAATCATCATTTGTTCTACCAATTTCATTTTCAGACATTAAAAACACACTAAGATTTCATAGTTTATCATACAGCCAAAAAATAGCGTACATGTCACGAGTTTTAAAACATATAATATAATTTAACACAAACATTCAAGATAGTTTAAAAATATTTTCACCTCTTTTTTCACCGAGGCATCTTCAGTTATTGATGTTTTTCGTCTCACTCTCTCGCTAATCCTTGCTTTCTAGATTTTCCCTGTTATTTTTCCCTATTTTCAAAATGTATTTTCAAGATGGCGACACATTTTGAAAATAGGGAAAAATAACTGGGAAAATCTAGAAAGCAAGGATTAGTGAGGGAGTGAGACGAAAAACACCAATAACTGAAGATTCCTCGGTGAAAAAAGAGGTGAAAATATTTCTTAAACTATCTTGAATGTTTGTGTTAAAGTATATTATATGTTTTAAAACTCGTGACATGTACGCTATTTTTTGGCTGTATGATAAATTATGAAATCTTAGTGTGTTTTTAATGTCTGAAAATAAAATTGGTAGAACAAATGATGATTATATCTTACAAAATATTTCTAAAAAAATACACTTTTTAAGCTCAAAACACTTCACAACTGATTTTTCCACACCTGTTTCAAATATCTCCATGAAACAAAGAATATTTGTTTGAACATTTCAGTAGCTTTGGTTTCAACTTATTGGAAAAACTCTGAAATTCTTTTAAATATGAAAACTGGAGGGTGGGTCAAGCCTCCCCAGTCTCCCCTATATATTCAAACTCCCTTAGTTTTACATCTTCATATCTCCATTAATTTTACCTCATTATACCAATCATTATCAATTATTTTCGACTCTAGAACTAATATTTTTGGCACAATCTTGTGTGCAACGGATGCAGGTCAAAAAACAATTTTAAATTTTACATCAAAATATAAAAAAAAAAGTAAAATATCAAATGTAGAATATTAACATGATTATGATACATAAAACAGATATGAAGCTGTCAGTGGTAAAAATGTTATACAGCTGCCTTTTATGGTGAAAACGGAAGAAAAACGTGCCATGATGCTTAATTGCACTTTCTGTGAAAAAGCAATATTCCTGAGACCCGAGAAACATTAACCTGTTATACTTTGTTTAAAACAGTTTTCATTGCATCATGCAATTACATTATACCTGTGCAAAATAATAAAACCATATAAGCATAACATTATGAAGCGCGTTAAAAAGCAATACTCTTTAACAAAGCCAGATACAATATAATTTATTGAAATATGCTGCAACTATGAACCAAATACAAAAAGCAATTTTTCAAAGCATTTCTTAATCTCATTAATCTTTATGCCAGAGACTGAGAGAGATGGAATTGCTTGTTCATGTTTAAATCAGCTGTGATAGTGGCATGTTTTGGAGAGCGCGTTATTTATCAAAATGTCAAAGATGCTGCTGTAATTTGAATATTCCGTTGATAGTAACCAAAGTACATTCGGTTTCGTGGAGTTTATTTAAATTTAAACTTCGGGAAATCGGAGACATCTACAATTACAAAACCTGTGGGCCCATGTTTAAATTAATAAGATACTAAATTCACTGTAAACAAAAAAGAAAAAAAAATCATGCATCAAGCATAAATTATTAATCACTTTCAAACACATTCAGAATTATGTAACAAAACAGCACCGTTTAAAAAATTAAAATATTACGTCTATTTCAACAGTATGAAAAGGCATAACACATTTTAAAACACATTTTCAGCTGTTACCATCTGCAATCGTAAAATTATCCGAATTTTTTCAGCAGCCCAGTACAGGATATATAGATTTGTATCTATTAACTACATCCATGCAAAAATGTAGTTCACTTAAGAAATGCATGTACTTCAGTTAAAAATTCCCCTTCAGCAATTTCATCTAATAAGGAGAATATTACCTGAATAGTTTTGTGTAGCCCTGCATATGAGGTATAGGATTTATATATAACGAGTAATAAGTAAAAAATTAATTAAATTTAAAAGCGCATACCGAATTTTAAACCGTACACTCCAGTAATTATGACTCAAAGACAGTACTGTAATCGATTTCTTTTGTGAGTCCCTGTAAATGAATAAAAAAGCCATTAATGCCCTGTTCTAACGTGATCGTAGTGAAATTCAGTAATTTATATCAGTTTTAATACATTTGAAATTGCATAACGTCATTAAAATACTCTGCAAACGATTTTTCCCCATATACCGTAATGTAATGAAATGCTTTTGAGTGCCCCTGTAAATGAACTATTAATCCTACATATTTCATATGTTCAATACCAAACATACCTTGGTGACCCTAAATAAACTTTATCAATTGCATGAAAATCCGAGCATATTTACGGGAGTTAGAGCGTGGACAAACGGCCAGTAAAACTAAATGCATAAAAACTTTTCAACTTTGTTGGAAAGTGTTAAAAAGCACAAATGTTTCATAGCTAACGATAATATATAACCACGTACAAAAACTCAAAATAACCTCTCTCGAGTTACCAATGATTCCTAAAAGCTTTCTTTATAATCCTCAGAAAGCAATATATTTTCGATATTTAAAGACGCATTGAAAGCAGAAGAATATCCTGGGACTTGATAGAAATCTATAATATTCTTTTAATTAAAACTTTAAAACGAAATGTTTACAAAACAGTAAACACATAACATTAAATATTTTTCAATTCAGCAGGCAGCATTATCAAACTGGAATGTGCACACAGTCTGTAGCGTCGAAATAACAACGGAGAACAGTTGTTTCAATTCTTCACAATTCCCGTCTGCGGTTAAAGGCGATCAAATAATAATTAAGAAAAGTCAGAATTTGTACATCATACGTTGCAAATGAGGTACGTTTGTACTATAACTAGTTTTATAAATATTCAGTTCTTTGTGCAATAGCTGTTACACTCTTATGTAAAAATGCATTAATACAAAATTCATTATGATTCTATATGGTAAATTCAGCCATACGAAAATAATAGGACTCCATCTGTCGTCGCCATGGCAATCAAGAATCAGCATTACTCATTCGTTTGAGCTGTATAGACTCAAATGAGACACTCTTTATTAGTTGGTATGACCTTCACTGCTAATAGTTATCATTCATTGCCGACTCAAGACGTGAGTTCAAATTATAAAGCAAGTAATGCATCTATGACTAAACTTTGAAGACGCTTTTCATGTGCTCATTAAAAGATGCAGACTTAACAGTAACAGAAAATTTTCAGTTTAAAACCGCTGAAGTGTTTCGAATGCTCTTTGAAAAAGTTATAGTATAACAGAAAAATCATTATAACAAATAAATCAATGTATATGTAATATATACATAAAATATTTCTTAATTAGATGAAATTCGTATAGTTAGAAAATCATTCTGTGCCATTGAGGAATTAATTACATTTTATTTTATATGAAAATAAAAAGTTTTTGTCAGACACACAGATAGCTTGGGCGATACGTAAAATTAATAACTAAATATGTAGATTTAATAAACACTTATTTTTAATTAATATTTTTTATAAACTCGTATATTTAATTAATAATTATGTGTATTTATGTATGTATTAATTGCATTAGATATTTTTCATAATTTTCATTTTCGGCCAAAAATAGGAAGATTGTTGAAATTCGGTTTCGGTCTTAAAAACATGTTTTGGTCAATCCGTAATTGAAATCTATTTCCCTTACCATTAATCGAAAGAAAGAAAGTGCGTCGATACCATCCCGACACACTTTAACTAGTAGTTGATTCTAATTACATATTATTTATTGCCGTGTCGAGTCTTGCACGAGTCGAGTTATACTTGATCCGAACCGGAAAATACTAACTAAAGTGAACCCAAAACCCGGACAGTATTTTTCGTCGCCTGCAGCAAGTATACTAACTTAAGAAGCAAAATGTATTATTTCAGACTTATTTTCATTTTTAATAATCTTTATGGAAAATGAGATCAAAAACAATAACGAAATGTTTGATGTGCTCATTTACTTTTCTCCAAAGCATCCGAAATCAAAATCTATACGAAGAACAAGTTGGAAATTGCACGTCAAATGTGGCAAATGAGGTGCGTTCATACTATAACTACTTTTATAAATATTTTTTGCACCGCATAATGCACTGAATGTATATTTTAATGCACTTCATAAGTGTCTATCCATTTCATTCTGTTCGAAAGGCTGTAACATTACTAAAATGCACTTGAAATATATTTTTTCCCCATTGGCCGTAATGTAACGGAAAACTTTCGACTGTCCCTGTCATTAAACTATGCATCCAATTTTCATAAAATTTTAAATGACTCGACAAAATTTTGCAGCAAGTATATATTTAAAATTTCATACCAATCGGTTACGTAGTTTTTGCCCTGTTATATGCGGACAGACGGATCGAACGACGACTGTAGGTGCTACGTATTTATATAATTACGAACGCATCTAAACAGAAAGAAATTCTGTCGACTCAAACGCTACAAACTTTAACTAACACCGAGTAGTTGTCGATTCTATTTATTGACATGTCGAGTCTTGCACGGGTCCAGCTCTACTCGATAACAACCTGAAAATACTAACCGAAATCGATTCAAAGTCCGACCGGAAGTCCGCATTGTAATTTTCGCCGATTGCAGCAATTATACTTATATAAAAAGCAAAATGCTATTTTTTTAAAGCTGTGTCCATTATCATTTATCTTTATGCCAAAACAGACGAAAAACAATAGTGTCATGTTTCATGTGCTCATTTATAAATCTCTAAAGCATCCGAATTCAAAATCTATAAGAAAAATAAAACAGAGAAAAGTCTGTCAACCTGAACACTACACACTTTAAGTACAGCGCCTAGAAGATACAGTGGGGAAAACGGCTATTCCTATATAATGCTTTAAAAAGTGCTAAAAACTTGTTTCCCATAAATCTCCAACAATGCTCAGCGGCAATATGCTGATACGAGCGCCATCTCGTAACTCTTTTCAATATAAACACTGTGTTTTCAAAAATTATAGAATGTTAAATATCGGAAACTATAAATATAAGATATTTTTGTCTGTTATAAGCTAATTTAGTTAAGGAATGTCGTGAAATAGGTTAAAGAGTCTCTTTTAGAATGACTATCGTTTTTAAATCACTAGGATGGCGCTACGAGCGACATCTTGTTATTCAGCATCGTTGTACATTTATGGGATTCAATTTTTTAGCACTATTTTGTAGCCGTTTTCCACACTGTATCTTCTAGGCGCTGTACTTTAAGTAATAGCGAATAGTAGGTGATTCTAAATACATAAAAACATGCTGTATCAAGTTATACTCGTTCCAAACCTGAAAATACTAACTGAAGTCAAAGTTCGACAGGCACCTCGCATAGTAATTTTAGTCGACTGAAGTAACTATATCAAAAGCAAAATAGTATTTTTTAGAGCTTTTCCATTATCATTTACCTTTATGCCAAAAGAGATGAAACACAATTGTGTCATGTTTCATGTGCTCGTTTATTAGTCTAAAGCATCCTAATTCAATATCCATAAGAAAAAGAAAAAGGAAGTGTATTGAACCAAATCTGACACACTAACTTACAGAATTTCAATTTGATTTAACAAAAAAATATTCAGTTCTGAGAAGAATTGTCTTCCAAATCACACTTTATACATATTTTTATTGAATTTTAAAATTTGTCTTAGACCTTTCGCCAATATTGTATAAGCAGGTCTAAATTGTGTTTACAGAAATACAAATGTTACGTTACCTCTTCAACCCTTACATTAATATTTGTAAATATATAATTAATATTCTTTGGGCATCTTCTCTGTGTTTATTTTATTTCTTTAGATGTATCGCACAGCTCTGAAATTCATTTTCAAAGTAAACATATCTTTATCTTCTGAAATTACATTTTGCAAAAATAAATATTTTTCAACAGATAATCTTATAAAAATTGTTTTATGCCTATTTTTGACGAAAAGTGAAATTCTTTTATACACTCATGGGATTTCTTTAAAATGAAATGGCCTAAAGCTATTTCCATTTAATCTTTAGAAGATTTATTTTCAATATAAATTCTAAAAGTCATTCTAATAAACATCATGAATATTTTTTAGGGTAATTCTTGGATTTTTTTGATAAAAATAATGGATTTTGGCTTTGATTAAAATAAAATAAGCAATTTTATATTATGTACTTTTTTGTAAAATAATGTACTTATCGTGACCGCTTCCCTTATTATCCCAAGTTATCTCGCGCTCGTGTGTATTACAATTGATTATTATCCCGAAAAAACTCAAGCGTGGCATAGTTTGTCACTTCGATTTGTTTTATCTCCTTTTCACTCTCCCTGAAGCTTAAAAAGAAAGAAAATATTCTTATATAATATACACTGCTCAAAACAATTAAAGGATATTTGAAGTTTTATATAAAATAAAGATATAAACGAAATTTTTTTTGCCGAAAATAGAAGAAGAGAATCACAATTGCAAATTTTTCTGGTTTTCAAACTGTGGAGTATGCAAATTTTGAGTTCGACGTCAAAAACGTCGCTTCAGCGGCAGCGAATGAAATTTGACTTTCAACTGGATAAAAGAGAATGAAGACAAGGATGATCGGCATTCAGCGATTGCTTTGTTTCGATGAGTACGATGTCTCAGCGAAGTCATTTGACAGATTCAGAAGCTTTGAGAATTTTTGGTAGGTTAGAAGGGGGCCAAACTCAAGCCGAAGTAGCGCAAGCCATTGGAGTGTCACAAAGTGTCATTTCCAGGATCTGGAATCGTTTTTTGGAGAGTGGATGTGCAGGCCGAAGACCAGGGCAAGGTCGTAGACGGGCAACAACGCCCAATGAAGATTGGTATTTAGCGTTAACAGCTCGGAGACACCGAACCATGAACGCTACTCTTCTCCAACAACACCTTCGCTCGGCTACAGGCACCACGATTTCAACTCAAACTGTCCGAAACTGGCTCCATGCAGTAGGTCTATATGCTCGCCGACCGATGGTATGTGTTAGATTAACATCAAGGCATCGTCGCGACCGCAGGGAGTGGGCAACCGAACATGTCAACTGGAGGAGAAATGAATGGAGCAATATTCTGTTTTCTGACGAGTCCTGTTTTTCTGTGCATCCGGATAATAGGCGTATTTTCATCTGGAGGGACCGTGGCAGTAGGAATAATCCTGCGTTCGTGCACGAAAGTGTCATATTTGGCGGTGGAGGAGTGTTGGTGTATGGTGGCTTCTCCATTGACGGGCGCACTGACCTCTACATCATTCGAGATGGAGCTCTGACTGGTCGCCGATATAGGGATGAGATCCTCAGACCTATTGTATCCCTTACGCTGCAGCTATCGGAGATAACTTCATTTTAATGGACGAAAACTGCAGGCCACATCGTGCAAACCTGGTGGAGGATTTCCTTTTCGAGGAAGGAATCGTTCGAATGGAATGGCCAGTGTGTTCTCCAGACATGAGTCCAATCGAGCACGTTTGGGACGCTCTAGGAAGACGAGTTTCTGGCCGCCAACAACTCCCACAAACTCTCCAAGAACTGGAAAGAGCTCTTCTGGAAGAGTGGGGCAGAATACCCCAACTCGTCATTAATAGCCTCATTGAGTCCATACCTCAAAGGTGTTCAACGTTTCTGGCCGCCCGTGGAAACCATACCCCCTACTGAAAATGATTTTCTTTGAAGAAAACACCTTTTCTTATTCTTTTTTTCTCATATGCACAAATTGTGTTTTTTTCCTTTAGTACACAAATGCGCAATAAAATGCATTTTTTTCTGCCAAACATGTGTAATTTATTCTCATATAACCTACTATGTCTGTCGACCATGTATCAATCAGCTAAACAGTTTACCAGATACAAAATCCACCTAAAACTGCAACATCCTTTAATTGTTTTGAGCAATGTAGTGCATTATATATTTTAATAATATATATATAATATTTGATTGGCAGTTTTTTAAGTTAGTCATGTGAAATGCAAATGATGGAATGCCATGATGTAATATCAAAAAATGAGATGAATTTTTGCGATTTTTTTCAAAACAATTGATAAGGGAAGCGGTTAAATATTAAGTAACACTTAAAACGAAGCGGTTAAATATTAAGTAACACTTAAAACATACATAAAACGATAGACATGTAATAAAAGTCATTTAGATATAAGGACAGTTAAAATTACATTTATATAATAACAAAATTTTAAATTAATGTATTTTTTGAAAGGACTGTATTATTAATTTTGCAAAATGTTTAATGAGGAAAATTATAGTTAATTTTTGGAGTAAAAAATTCTTACGTGGCACTGGATACCTAAAACCTTAGTTTGAATGGAAACAACGTATGCTTCCACGAGTAAACATATTTAAAAAGGAAAAAAATGTATTGACATCTATAGAAGTCAATATTATAGAACAATTGCTTTCAATGATGACCTAATTTGGGAAACCTGTAACGATTTCTTTTGCTAAAATGACATAATTTTCAATAAAAAAGGAATGATTCATGAAAATAATACACTTTGAGTTATTGTGTCAATATGACATGATATTTGCTTGAACTCATTTTTGCACTTAACTACACTAAACCCGTCCCATTTGTTGGAATCCCTATCATATAGTGTAAAGTGCCCATATTTCGTCCCCCGGTCACTTTTATGTCCTAAATGTTGTAATTTTCTGAAAAAAACTACCAAATTTGGATTTTACATAGACTAATCGCCCACGCACACAGGAACATAGGCAAATATCGTACAAAAAAATTTTAACAATGCGAAAAATTGTTTTTTCAAAAGTATCTAAAAAATGAAAAAGGAAAAAAATGGTCCCAATTTCGTTCCTTCAAAAAAATCCAATACGCCGAGGCTTAAATTATAACTAAATCAAAATTTATTTCTAAATGAGCAAGTAATTTAATTTACATTAATGTGAGGCACAAAGAAATGTACTAATTATAAGTGGAAGAATAAATAACATAGCGAAACATGAGCCATCCAAACATGAGGAAAAAATCGTCATAAAAAAGCATTCCTAATTTCGTCCTGGGACGAAAATTAAGAATTGCAAGGGGGACGAAATTGGGACCACGCTACTTCCCAATACGGCGGAGCTTCAGTTCCCGTAGGATGAACTGAGTGTCTTAAAACTCACTGCATGCTACTGTCAAGCATCTTACCTATGTAAAATACTTGCAATGAATAAGAAATAAATACTTACAGTACAGTAAATAACGTTCTACATTCGGCGTTATAAGAACTCGGGTCTTCAAAAAATAGGAAATTTGGCGTCTTTAATTTATGTATGTGTCTTGGCGAGCGAAACTTTCAATACTGACTCCTTTTACCTTCCGTCCCTTGTGCCTTGCGTCATAAGTTTCGCCACTTTCGCAGAAGTAGAGAAGTTAAGGTTGACGAAATTAGGAAAGAGGACAAAATATGGGCCCCCTATACGCCCGGTATAATATCTCCCAACCAAATCTTTTTTTTATGGATAAAATAATATATTAAAAATGTATTGATACGCTTTCTTTTCTTTTTTATGTCAATAATATAGTTTTTTAAAAGAAAAACTAATTATTATGAAGAAATACTTTGAGCTCCTTTTCATTAATCTATCATAAAAATATAAAGATTTGTAAAAAAAAAGCCATCTCTTAGTCGGCTATAACTGCCAATTCACCTTCACGAAATCTTAGTAGTAAGTCGGAAGCTATTCTATTACGTTTGGACCGCATTCTAAATATTTAAGATTGTGGACATTTAGTTCTGGCAGATGCGTCAAATACAGATCGCACTGGGTTGAGAATATTTTTTTTCCTAGTTAAGATGAACACAGTTTCGAAATTGCATCTTCTCTAATAAAACTCTTTCTTACCTTTTTGTCGTAGTGGAGAAATCAGAATTTTGAAGACAACGAAATCCCTTAGCGTTTAATCATTTGAAAACAATTTGATTACTACCATCGAATACTTATCATGAGAGAGCTTATCTGGCATTTTAACTAGTATAGTCTAACAAAATCGGGCTTCAACCGCTGCAAGTCCAAATCGATATTGGAATTATTTTTCTATTCAAAAGTTTATCAGCTGTATCACACACAATCACCAAATCGATAGCTGATGTTCTAATTTCTTTTGAAATTAATTCATTTGTTAGAACACTATTGTCGTAACAGAAATCTTTAGAGCAAAATTTTAACTTTTTTTCTTTAGAATACCAGAGCCGTTTTTTCAGTTGATCAAAAATTTCAAAGTGGCAGTTATCCCCATCCAAACTACTTAAGAAAAATCTGAATCGAAAATGTTTCTCAGCGTGTTTGTTTACCCCTAGATAAATTACGCATAATATTTTCTTCTTATATGAGAGCATAATTCATTTCCTTTGCTACATGTTTCCTCAAATAAGAAGTGTGTGAACCAATATCAATTAATGCACGGGTTAATTTTTCTCCTTTTTTTAAATTTTTCGTCTGCTAGAATAACATAGATTTATTTTTCTGCTGATTTTAATTCTACCCATTTTTCTTCTAACAGCGTCATTAGAAACTCTATTTTCTCAATATCACGCTCTGTACCTTTCAAACTGTTATTTAAAACATTTGCTATTTTTAATATAACTAAATCTAAGGGGATAACACGCTTTCTTTAAAGTTTCCATGATGAAGTATAATAATTCAGAACTTTATGTTATATGTCTATTGATATCAAATATTTTTATAAAGACAAACTATTCATGCAATTCTTAGGGATGTACTTATATATTCTTCACATCACAAATTTCAGTTATTAAAATAAAAATTGATATTATCCTTACACAAATATAGAAAGACTGTTCTTCACAACGGCGTCAAAAATATAGTATCGCTCAAAAAATATCATTTATTTTAATGGATGAAATAATATACTAATGAGAATGAAATGCAATGCGCCAAGCATTGATTATGAAACACTTTCCAACACATTCAGAATATTGTAAAAAAAAATTATCCTCTTTATAAGGTAAAAGAAGTGTTTAAGTAAGGAATTTGGAAAACTCTTAATGCATTTGAAAACCAAATTTCAGCGATTACCATCTAGTGACAGAAAAAATACTAATTATTATGTACAGCCCTGTACATGGTCTATAGATTTTGTATATATATAAAGATAAATATATATATATACATATATTACGAAAATTAAATGTTACGTGTTACATTAAAAATAGCCAATAAATTTTACACATCTAACATAATTTTATAACCCTAATTTATTTAATTATTTCCTACCTTAAAACTATTCCAACCATTAATTTTACTTAAACTCATTAATATCAAAAAGAGTACATTAATAATTTATTTCTCTTTCAAAAGCTATTTTTTAAAAAAATACGTTACGAAATATTTTTTTTTCAAGGTCTTTTCATTTTACTTCAATCTTAACAGCCGATATGGATTCTATTACAATTATCTGTTCTGCAATTCACATTTTTTACCATTTTATTTATTTTATTTTTTTAAAAGCACTTTTCGCTCGTTTTTACGGAAAAAGAGGCCTACTTCCCTTTTCTTCCACGCTTGAATAACATTGTTCGCGCGATAACGTGATTCCATTGGTTCATTGGCCTTACAGCATTGCCGTAAAAATCCTTTCGCCGCTTGACATTTTCTGACAGACATGAGTTCTGGAGTTCAGATTTGTGTGTCTGGTGTTCCCTAAAAAACTACGTATGTCACTAGAAAGGGAGATATAATAACAATGGCGAGCTTAATAACCATCCTTAAATAATGTAGCGTATAATGGACAGCTACTAAAAGCTAAAGCGGTGAAATGCCATAAATATTTTTATTCAATAAGATCAAATCGTAGTTGTGTCGAATGCATTAATTATATTTTGTATTTCTGCTGGGCTAATAAATATATTTGTATGACAAATATTTCTCCTTGTCAATATACTGGAGAAACACCACGAATTTCGATCCGGTTCCAAATGTAATAACCACAACTGTAAAGTTTTTATACTAATAAGTTATCACAAGTTGCACTAGTCAGAACTTCTAAGTAACGGAATAGTGAGACTGTATTGCGTAGAATCTCCTAATGGATCTAGAGACAGGATACTGTTATGATTACTCAGAGCTTATCTTCTTCGTTACAAAATATTGCGACATATATATATATACTAAATAGTATGCTAAAATGTATCTAAACAAGTTCGAAATTGCACGTCAAACGTGGCAAATGGGGTGCGTTCGTACTATAACTACTTTTATGAATATTTTTTGCACTGCATATTGTACTGAATGTATATTTTAGTATACTTCATACGTGCATATCAATTTCATTCTGTTCGAAAGGCCGTAACACAATTAAAATGCACTTGAAATAATTTTTCCCATTGGCCGTCATGCAACGGATTACTTTTGACTGTCCCTGCAATTAAACTATACATCTGATTTTCAGAAAATTTGAAATGACTCGACAAAATTTTGCAAAAAATATATATTTAAAATTTCAGCCCATTCGGATGGGTCGTTTTTGCTCTGTTATATGCAGACGGACGAACAGAAAAACGGACAGACTGACTGAGCGATCACTATAGATGCTACGTATTTATATAATTACAAACGCACATAAAAACGAATTATTTTGTGCTTACTTGTAAATGAATGATAAATGTTATGTATACCATATTTTCAGTAAGCATCTTAAAGTGCACCTCAGTTATATGTGTCTATTTTAATATCTTTCAAATATTGTGTTATCAAAATTCACTGCAAACAAACTTTCTGCACATACCATAATGGATTTATTTTGAGTGCAGCACCTGTAAACGATCTATAAATGCTACACACTTCATTTTAAATACCGAAAATGGAAAAGCAATCCCCAATAACATAAATAACATACATCAATCATATGACAATCCGAGTATATTTACGCTAGTTGGTGCGCGCAGAGACATACAGACAGACGAAGGAATCCGAAATTTCATAACAAAAATTTCAACTCGGCAGAGGAGTTTTAAACACGCATTCTTAACCTTTCTATTCATTCTGCTGTCGTTAATCTACCATCGCCAGTGTTACAGAACAATAATATGATCGTAGGTTACAGTAATTAGTCTTCAGATTCTTATAAAAAGGTTTAATAATTTTTAATACATCCAGGGTTCCTACGTTTCAGGGTATTTTCCAGGTAAAATATCACTTTCTTTTTATAGAAAAATAAATATACATTAAATTTCACCTTATTTAAGGAACGATTTTGTATAAGAAAATATTGGACTAAGGAATTTTCTGATCTGAAAATTCCGTCACCCGTATAAAAACCCTGACATCGTAGCTATTTTTTGAATTTTTACATACAAACAAAACATTTTCTAACATTTTTGCTGCTTTAGCAGGCTATATTTTATCACTATTATCGAGACATTAAAATAAAAATATTCTATCGTTTTCCAGTATCAAAAAAATCATTTCGTTTTCAACTTCGATAAGTTCAATTTCCTTCATTTATGGAGATCAGTGAGTGAGAGGCTTAGTCGGTAGCAACAATTGGTAAGTAAATCAAATAAAGTGACAAGTAGTAAGAGAAAGTACCAGAAACTTCTTTGATTAACAGAAACTAGTGATATAACCAAGTATTTTGTGATATCTACCATGTATTTAAATTAACTTTTCAATGTAATTTTAAGTACCTTAAGCGAACAGTTTACCTAAAAATTGGTGAACAAACAGATTTTTCTTTTTTAACCCCTTGCCTGTGACGTCCAAACCGCGATTTTGGAATGCCCTACCTCAATTCGTGCAAGAAAAAATGGTTGTTTCAATTCCGTGAAGCCCGAACTCAGTTCGCCCAATGCATAATATGTAATTTACCATTTTCCCAATAGATGGCAATAAAATTCCCGGGAAAAGTTCGGCAGCTTCGCGCCATTTGTCGGATTTTTGTAAGTTTCCAGTTCAGAATAAAATTAAAGAGAAAAAAAAATATTTGACAGGCAAGGGATGAAAGCCTGTTTAATTGCGGATATTTTGGCATCTCATGTTAACCCATACGGTAATTATATCGCGAGATATTTTAAATTTTGTTAATACACATAAACAAGAACTTTTATATGAACTTGCACAAAGAAAAATAATGAAAAAGATCGAATGTTTGAATAAATCGATGTTTCGAACTGCTTCTACAGTCGTCTTCTGGAAAAATATGATGTGGAATCTTGATCAATTATATGAATGGAAAACTACAGTTTTTCATTCATATAATTGATCAAGACTCGACTGGAAACTTTCGTCTCTAGAGTTTTATGCATTTCAACATGATATTTATCCGGAAGACGACTGCAGAAACAGTTAGATACGTCTATATTGTGGTTTATCGTTAATTTTATTTGTACAAGTTCATATAAAATGTCTTGTCCATGTGTGCTATTCAGCAAGCTTATGTATTTTTAACGTATACATCTCATTTAAGATATATTCTATTTGAGTTCTAATTTTTTAAAAAAATCTTAAATTACACGTTTAGAAAGCATAGATATATGCATATTTAAGTAGTAGTATATAGACCGGGTGATGGCAGCACAGACAATAACCTCATCGAGTTCACGGCTGAAATTCCAGAATTGGTTAAAACTCGATTCGCATATTAAAACGCAATCGGTCTGCCAAGTCATATCTTGGTAGATAACACTTAAAAACCCGATTTTAGCAGTTGACTCGTAGGTTTAAGATTGGGTTTTCTTGCACCTAGTCCTCCATGTTTTCATACTTTTGGGTGCAGTAAAAACTATGGTATACCTACGAGTCAACCGTAAAATCGAGTTTTCAGGTGTTTTCCACCAAGATAGGACTTGGCAGACCGACTGCATTTTAATATGCGAATCGAGTTTTAAGGAATTCTGGAATTTCCGCCGTGAACTCGATGAGGTGATTGTCTGTGCTGCGACCTCCCAGTCTAATAGTTTTACCTATTTGTGAATTGAAAGTACGGAAGCATAATCAAAATGCATTCACGAGCAAAATTACACATTGAGAAAGCGCATTTAGATATACGCATACTTTACGTAATTGTATAGTGTTACCTGTTTGTGAATAGAAAGTACGAAAACATAATCAAAATGCAGTTCCGAGCAAAATTACAATGACCATATTTCAAGGTGGCTTTTATTTTTAACACTATCCAGTGGCACCATGTTGGTGCCATGCGAAAATTATCGGGCAAGAGCCGGTGGCTCCACGTTAGAGTCATGCGGATATTATCGGGCAAGCGCCGGTGGGTCTATTGTGGTGTTCAGAGCTGTTGATTGAGAACTAGATAATAGATTGAAACTAGATAATAGATTGAAAATACTTCTAGATATTAGATTGAACTAGACAATTGATGATAGATAACTAGATAATAATAGATAACTAGATAATAGATAACTAGAATAATAGATAACTAGAATAATAGATACTAGGTAACTAGATAATAGATACTAGATAAATAGGAAATAGACACTAGATAACTAGGTAATAAATTGAAAATAGAGGGATATGATTGATAACTTATGGGAACTGACGATAAGATTAACAAACTTGACGATTCATTGTCTCCCAAGAACATCGAAAAAACGCCGGTGATAAGCGAAATGATGTAAGTTAGTTCTACCAGCGCGACATGAAAGAATCTATATTAGAAGAGCAGGCGCCATACTGTTAATAAAAGCTAATAAAAGTTCTCCTTTAGATATTATACTTCTGAGGTAAAACGCACGAAATCACTAAGAAATAAGACGAAGATTACTATTTATATTCTCATGAATGGGATTCAGCAATATGTGTTTTAAAACGAGAATGTTTTACGTCAGATTTTGTTGAATAAATTTTCATTTCTTTGGATATTTAAGTCTGAAATTAGAGGAATATTCCTTTGCTTATCTGAAATTATATTTATTTAATCATTTGGTTATTAAATATGCGTTAGTATTTATTAAAAAAGAAATTTAATGAAATGAAAGGTAAAAACAAGAAGATATTTACAAATATGGGAACAAGCTAGAAAGGGTATATAATAATAAATTCTATCTGTACACACATTTATCGTAACGATATTTAGGAGCAAGTATAAAGCATAGCTATATTATATCGCAAACTACACAAAACCAAACTACTTAAAAGGTGACAAATGATAATAATACAGATATTACAAGTTTAAAATATACATTTATTTAAATTTCTCAGTACTTTCGGTCTGTAATCCCGCAGCCGTAATCGCGGAATATTGTCAGTAATTTCCGTTTCTATTTATTTCAAATACTCCTTGAGGATGGCTTCGGGATTGCAGATTGAAAGTACCAAAAAATTTAAATAAAATGTATATTTTAAAATCTTAACATCTGCATTATTATTATCTCTCACGTTTTAAGTAAAGAGATTTTTTTTAGGTCATATTTTGCGGTTTGTGTTGCATTCAAGGTGGAATATGTTGCATTCAAGATGTAGGCATTTCGCCTAGTGATTTTATTTTACGTATTGTGTCAGTTTGTCATTTAAGGATCAGGATTGTGTAAATAAAGGAGTGACTCATGAGGCTGATAATTTTAGCACGATATTTTTTGTGCACGACACTAAGTTAAACTAATGAAAATTAAAGATGTTAAAATTAGCGAAAAAAATTGAAAGAGAATTTTCTAGATTAACTACCTCTTAAACGTTAAGACAAATATTAAACTAACGACAAAATGTACCTGCAACATTTATTTTCTAATTGCGTCAGGTTTATAAACAAGTAATAAGTTTTATTTTTATTCAAGGATGTTAAAAATAGGTTAGCTTCTTATTAAAAAACTCTTTAAAATCTACAAACCTAAAAAATCCAGAACTAAATACAAAAATCGTATTATGTCTGAATAAATAATTTCATTTGTGACATTATACATAAATGGCATGCAATATAATTTCTAAACTGGAATAAAACTATTCAAAATAAATTATTCAATTCAACGAATCATTAAAGTAGGGATATAAAAAAATAGAACACTGTTTTATGTGCAGTCGTGGAAAAAAAAAGTAAACACCCCCTACTAATTCCTGAACAAATTATCGTAGACAAAAGTTACCGGTACCGAACGATTGGAAATAAAGCCTACTTTTAAATTATGCATATAAACTTTTCTTAGGGTGCCATCTACAGATTAAAATTAATCCAAACTTCATTTTTTTCAATGGCAATACCCAATTTTAACGAGATATTTCAAATCTTCGGTTCAAACTATGCCTCGACACCAAATTTCAAGTCATTTGAATAATAAGTTTTTGAATTATAAACATCCAAAATTTAGTGCTTGTAATGTTAAATTGCATTTTCATATCTTTATTTATATCTCCTGGAATTATGCTCCAAATGGGCTAATTTTTTTTTTTTTTTTTTGTAGCAATAATACTAATATACCCAAACATAAATACGCTGAATTTGCAATTTTTATAATTTTATGATATGAATTATGAAATTAATATTCGAAAAAATTATGAATTGCAACCTACATTTTTTTTATGTATTTCGATTTATTAAGTCCTGCTTTATGGAAATCCAAAATTTTACATTTTTCTTCCCAAGTAGTTTTCAAATTATGCCTAAAAAACGGCAAAATGATGGTTTAAGGTGATAGAAGTGAGTAGATATTTTGAAATTCATTCTGCTATTCTGTTATCTAACGGCCTTCATTGACTCCTTGAGTGGCGCTTCAGGTGTCTTGATCAAGAAGGGGACTCTCTCGGTTAACAATCAAGTACGGAACTTCAGTTTGGATACAACCCTTAAAATACGCTCGTTTTAAAATAAATAATTTCTCGGACACTTATGGTACAAATTGCATAAAAATTTGTTTTTTGTGCTATTTGAAAGGTGTAAAGCTCCTTTATGCTGTCAGAATTGTGTACTTCTATTGAAAAAAACAAAGTTATGGTTTGTTTTAATATATAGATGCCCCCCTAAGCAAATTATATATGCATCATTTAAAAGTAGACTTTATGTCCAATCGTTCGGTACCTGTAACTTTCTTCTACGATAATTTGTTCAGGAGTTAGTAGGGGGTGTTTACTTCCTACTTTAGAATTCAAACTAGTTCGAGCACTTAATCTTTTACTGTAAAAAAGTTTCCCTCGTTATTCGATGATGGCACTACCATGGTATTTTATATATAAATTTGATCGATATTTTCGGAGTAAAAAAAAGAATTGTCTGACTGACATTGCTTTCAACAGTATTTTAGTTTCTTAAAATCAATTTTCTGTGTAATAAAGGATCTAACACAGGAAATCGTTTCAATTCCAAAGGAAAAAACCGGAACAGAATTAGTTTCATTATTCGAGTTTTTCTGGATTCCCATTCATCACTGGGATCTCAAAAGATGACTAGACGTTTAAATAGAGGGAGTGTAAAATTGATATTCAGTATCGAAAATAAGTTAGTCAAAAATAAAATAAGTCTAGCGTTAAGGTGCTTTTCAATATATATACAGAGTGTACATAATTAAAGTTCTTTCTGTAGTACAAACTACCTACTATATTATAAAGGACAAACGTGTCCGTGTGTAACGCTGACGTCATTGTGATAGTGGCAACTTCAGATGGTTCAATTTGGCTTTTTCTGCATTTTTTTAAACTTCTAAACATCGCAAGTATTGTATATTATTAAACCGTCGAATAGCGAAGAAAAATGCACTTTCAAATGCATTTTGTTTAGAAACTGTATCTTAAATTACTCATTTTTTATAGTTTTAAAATAACTTTTTAGCGTGATTTTTTAAAAATCTATCTCTGTCGCGTGCAAAGAATCACGAAGAATAAATCAATTTGCACTTAAATTAATATAAATATCGCAATATTTGTGTCTAGCTTATGTTACACACTGAAATTAAAACTTCAGCAATAAATATATAAAATAATGAAATATATTTTTAAAAAACGCAAATTTAAGACGTGTAATCGAACTACGCTCTTAAACGACTTAAATGATTAGAATAAAAGGGCTCTGAGGCCAACGCTGATGTCTTTGTCGAATCACTCATTAATTAACTTCTTCTTTGGTTAACTCATGTGACGAGGCCAATACGAAAGTATCGCTTTTAATACATCTCAAAACTTTGTTTGAATGCATGATTGCTATTTTTCATTTTAAAGCATATTTTTGGTATTTTTAATGGGCATTATAAAATAACATATTAAATGTAGAAAAAAAATCTATATGAGCTTTCAATTATAAAAAAAAAAAAAAAAAATGGTTTCCACCTACATCCTATAACGCGGGAAGTTCGGGTTTACACCCTTTTTCATCATAACAGTAGGGAAATCTAAATGAAGAAATGCTAAGGACATTTAACCATAATAATAATAATAACTAGTATGTTGTAGCCATCACAAAACTTTCTTCAAAAACTGTTAAAATAAATAAAAAGGCAGACATAAAGACGTGGATCGAAGTGAGTATATTTGATATTAACAAGAACAATTACACAAACATACTGAATGAAAACAGAAAATTTACAGGTATTTATAGATTTTGCAAGGCCCATGGCAGAGAATTGGCGGCCGTGAAAGAAAGCTACATTAAACAACCAATCAAAAGAAACATAGTTGTACAAAAAGAAATTAATAAGAATTTAATGTAATGCTATGATTATTTTCAACACCCGCCCATAATCTAGCATTACATCAGAAAACAAAGAAATTTCTTGAAATCAATCATTAATAATAATATGACACAATTTAAACATTACTTGTACAAACAACAAAGAAATAATAGTTCATAAAATTTAACTTTAGGTAATGCCTTTGTAAATAAATCAGCAATTTGCATATTCGTAGGAACATATTCAATTTTGATGTTATTTTCTTTTATAATATTGCGAACAAATTTCAGTTTAATATCAATGTGTTTCATTCTACCATAATTACTCTCATTACTGATACATTTTATACATGATTGATTATCTTCAAAAATTACTAAATCCTTAATATTTACAATTTCACTAGCAATATTTTTAAACCATAACAAGTCTTGCAAACTTTTAGTTAAAGCAATGACTTCAGCTTCAGTTGACGATAAGGCAACTGATTTTTGTTTATTAC
This sequence comes from Maratus speciosus, assembly GCA_963932465.1. Classification (NCBI taxonomy): domain Eukaryota; kingdom Metazoa; phylum Arthropoda; class Arachnida; order Araneae; family Salticidae; genus Maratus; species Maratus speciosus. The sequence goes on from OZ010791.1 coordinate 51,106,142, forward strand.
AACACCACAGAACAGGCATGTTAAAAAACATTAAAATATAACCTGTTACTGATTTGCGGTCATTTTTGTTAGCCCCCCAATCAGCATCAACATACATGGATAATTTAGGATCAGAATTTTGCTTTTTATACACAAGTTTTAAAGTCAAGTGCTTTCCATGCAATTTCAGTAGGATTTTCTTGCAATTGACTTAAACAGTTAATAGCATACAAAATATCAGGTCGAGAAATATAAGCTAAATATAATAAACAACCTACAAGTTCACGATATGGGCCATTAAAAGGTTTACCCTTTTTGAAATCAGATGGGGTGGACTTAGGAGAAATAGGAATGTCACTGGGTTTACAGTCTAGCATATTAAACTTACTTAACAATTTAATTATGTAAGACTCTTGATCCATTATTAAACTATCAGAATTGAATTTCATTTGAATACCTAGAAATTCTGAAACACTTTCCGATTTTCACATGTGAAACTCGTTATGTAATAGGGAAATAACTACATTAGTTTCATTTACATCTGAACCTGCAATTAACATATCATCTACATACAAAGCAATAATTATTTTATGATCATTATTATACCGAATAAAAATACAAGGTTCATTATCACAAGATTTAAAATTTAACTTTGAAATAAATTCATGAAACCTTTCAAACCATTGTCTTGGGGCTTGTTTTAAACCATATAAACTTCTTTTAAGTTTACACTTTTGCCCATTTTTATCATCATAGCCTTGCGGCTGATCCATAAAAACAAGTTCATTTAACTTACCATTCAGGAACGCTGTTTTAACATCTAACACAAATGCATATAAGTCTTCATTTAAAATCAAAATAAGAACCAAACGTAAAGCTGGCATACTTATTACAGGGGAAAAAGTTTCACTATAATCTAACCCTTCTTTTTGCATAAATCCACGAGCTACGAGTCTCGCCTTATGTCGACCATCTCTTTTGATGGTAAATACCCATTTGCAGGAAATAGGTCGTTTGTCAGGTGGTAATTTTTCAAGATCCCAGACATCGTTGATTTTCATACTTTCAATCTCCGCGTCCATAGCTTCTTTCCACAAGCGTTGTTCATCACTAGGGAGGGATTTGATATCATCAAACGTTAATGTTTCTTGTTGGCAAAGTAATGCTTCGTAAACTTCAGGATCTGGATACCGTACAGGTTGCTTTTTAAATCTTTCAGATTTTCTTGTTTTGTCTTCTTTCTCTTCAGGATCATCTAATTCATCACTCGTATTTTCTAGAACATCTGGATCAATTTCATTATCGACTGGTTCTGAATTTTCTAGAATGTATTGTTTCGACTGAACATTTTCCTTTTTCTCTTCGTCGAATTTCACATTTCTTGATACAGTTATGCGTTTCGTTTCAGGATCTAGTAATCTATATCCCATTGAAGAATAACCAATGAAGATCATTTGTTTAGACCTATCGTCAAGCTTCTTTCGATGAACGGAAGGAATTAACATGTAAGCACTGCATCCAAAAACACGTATGTGCTTGAAATCGGCTTCTTCTCCATATTTCAGGAAGTACGGAGTTTTGTTCTCAATAGTGCTACTTGGCATTCGGTTTTTCAAGTAAGCTGCTGAAAGGATAGCTTGACCCCAAAAAGTCTTTGGTAAATTTGATTCAGCAATCAAAGCACGTCCTATATTCAGAAGCGACCTATTGCAGCGTTCAGCTACTCCATTCAAAGATTGCGTGTATGGAGGAGCGGGATCTATCACTATACCAAGATCTCTAGTAAAATTCACTAAATCATTAGAAAAATATTCCTTCCCGTTATCACATCTAATTTTCTTCACTGTAGGGTTGGATTTAAAGAACATTTTTAATTCTTCTGAGACTTCACTTTTATGTTTCAGTAAACGTACTTCAGTAAAACGAGAAAAATCATCGATAAGAGTCATAAAATAGCACTCGCCAGAAAAGGTTGTCGGAAAAATAGGTCCACAAATGTCACTATGAATCAAAGTCATTGGCTTGGTTTCTCTTTTTCTTGGTCCTCTTCCCATTGGTGTTGCACTCTGTTTTTCCCGAGCACAAATATCAGAAAAAGAATCAGGTACCGGAAGCTTCATATCTTTCAATACTTTGTCACTCGGATGACCAAGTCTGCGATGCCAGATATCACAATGATTTTTCTTTGAAGTAAGAACGGTTTCGGAAACAGGGACAAAGTCACTTACGTATTGTCCATTCAAATCCCGTTCACCGAAGTAAAAACGGTTTCTTCCTTTTTCGATAAATACTTTTTGGTTCTTGAAAATAACTGTATAATTTGCACTTTCAATTTTCCTAACGGAAATGAGTTGCCCGTTTAAGTCTGGAACATAAAGGACATCCTTTAAAGTAATTTCCATTCCATTTGACAGTTTTCCATTAATATTTCCAATACCTTTGATTTCTAGATTCGTTGTTTTTGATGCGCATTTAATAGTTCCTGAAGAAGGTACTAAGGATGCGAAATAATTCTCATTAGAACACATATGGGAAGTTGCTCCGGAATCTACTATAAATTCATTCCTTTTCCTGGAAGCATTTCCAGCAACGAAAAAAACAGCTGAAGAGGCAAATTTTTCTTCATTTGAATTTTTAACAGCTTTACAGTTACGTTTTATGTGTCCGAATTTTCCACAAGAATGGCAAGTAATTTTCTTTCTACAATATTTCGCTGTATGCCCTTTAGAGTTCCAAATTTTACAAAAGAATTCTTTGCGAGTCGACACAAATGCAGTATTATCATGAGCAGCCTTAGTATATACTTTTTCTTTCTTTGAATCCAAAAGAAGTGCTTCAGCATCTAATAATCTTTGTGTCACGAAATCTAATGTCAAAACAGAATTCGGTTGGTTTTCTAAAGCAATCTTAACATTTTCAAATTCCTGAGGCAATGACATCAAAATATAAACAATAGTATCCGTTTCATTAACTTCTGCCCCAGACAGCTTAAGATCCGAAATTAGTTTATTTATTTCATCAATGTGATTTCTCATAGAAACTGTACGATCTTTCTTAATCGTTGCCAATCTCTTCCGAATTAAAATTTGATTCACTGCACGCTTTGTATCATAAGTGCGTTCTAATTTATTCCATATTTTATGAGCTGTATTTTCATCTTGAAGTGACGCAAGAACATTATCACTTAATAATGATAATAATAAAGCGTAAGCCTTTTTTGCTTTCACGACATCGGCGGCATTGTCGGGAGCCGCTTCAATTTCCAAGAATTTTTCCAATTCTTTAGCAGCAAAAATTGCCATTACTCTTCGTTTCCATACCGAAAAAACTTTTCCATCACCTTCAAAAAGAGGGATACCGTAAACATCTTTTGAAAAATCCATTCTGCTCGATAAAATATATAAAAAGAAAGATAAAATCTTTTTCACGCAAAATCCCAGCAGAAATGAAAGATAGAAAGATAACGGCGTCAGTATGTCTCGCAGCTCATTTCAACACTTGCTAGAACCAACGCTCTGCTGTTAAAATAAATAAAAAGGCAGACATAAAGACGTGGATCGAAGTGAGTATATTTGATATTAACAAGAACAATTACACAAACATACTGAATGAAAACAGAAAATTTACAGGTATTTATAGATTTTGCAAGGCCCATGGCAGAGAATTGGCGGCCGTGAAAGAAAGCTACATTAAACAACCAATCAAAAGAAACATAGTTGTACAAAAAGAAATTAATAAGAATTTAATGTAATGCTATGATTATTTTCAACAAAAACCGTTGTAAGTTTTCGTAAAAACTCAAACAAAATTTACTTCACCTTTTCATATCATATAAATAAAAACATACATTTATTTTACTTAAATAGGTGTCACAAATATAAAAATTAAAATATGTTGACATGTTTCGGTTTAATAGTAAAAACCGTAATCATAACACACACATAATCAATAGAAATGAATGACACTGGGTACCAAAAAATAATCTAAAAACCAAAAAAGACATAAAAATGCAAAACATCGCGCCCTCTATGATCTCAAATAGCCTACGCTACCGCGACTCCCTCTATCAGACTCTGAATACTTAAAAAGGGAGTCTGATAGAGGGAGCCGCGGTAGCGTAGGCTATTTGAGATCATAGAGGGCGCGATGTTTTGCATTTTTATGTCTTTTTTGGTTTTTAGATTATTTTTTGGTACCCAGTGTCATTCATTTCTATTGATTATGTGTGTGTTATGATTACGGTTTTTACTATTAAACCGAAACATGTCAACATGTTTTAATTTTTATATTTGTGACACCTATTTAAGTAAAATAAATGTATGTTTTTATTTATAAAACTTTCTTCTATAAAAATCACGTCAATTAAATCATTTAAATAGTACAAGAAATTACATCAATTTAGCACCAATTTATATCAAAGTATATTTGAATTTGAAGTTTGGTGAAAATTCGTGCATTAGTTCTTGAGATAGAGCTTTTTCAGAAATCTTGAAAAATGTAGCATAGCAGCGCCACCTGTCGAGCGATTTACACCAAAATGTACAAAACATCAATTGATGTCAAGGACTAATTTAATCTGAAGTTTGATGAAAATCCGTGCATTAGTTCTGGAGATTGAGCTATTGTGGAAATTTTGAAAAATGCTGCATAGCAGCACAACCTCTTGAGCGATTTACTCCAAAACATAAACAGCACTAATTCATATCTAAGTATATCTGAATCTGAAGTTTGTTGAAAACCCAAGCATTAGCTTTTTAGATAGATCTTGAGATATTTTGCGGAAATCGCAAAAAATGCAGCATAGCAGCTCCACCTGTTGAGCGATTTACACCAAAATATACAAAACGTCAGTTCATGTCAAGGACCAACTGAATCTGAAGTTTGATGAAAATCCGTGCATTATTTCTTGAAATATAGCTATTGCGAAAATCGTGTAAATCCTGCGCCATCTGTTGGGCGATTTACACCAAAACGTTACCAGCACCAATTCATATCAAGGAATAACTGCACCTGAAGTTTCATGAAAATCTGTGCATTAGTTCTTGAGATAGAGCTATTACAGAAATCGCGAAAAATGCAGCACAGCAGCGCCACCTGTTGGGCGATTTACGCCAAAAACTAATCAGCACCAATTTATATCAGGAACTAACTTAATATAAATTTTTATTAAATTCCGTGCATTAGTTCTAGAGATAGAGCGCCCACAAAATTTGTGTCACATACAAACAGACAGACAGACAGAACCACAGACTAACAGACTGACAGACAGACATTTTGTAAAAACATGTTTTTCGGGTTCTCTGACCCCTAAAACGTGTAAATCTGTCGGAAACCGGAATTCGAAAATTTTCATGAATCCAATACTTTCTTCTTGTAAAGATAGAAGAAAGTAATAATACGAGTAATAATAATAATAATTAATTTTACAAATGGTCACCAGAAGGCGTAATATTAATTTTATCCATTTAACAAAATACAAGCTTAAACAGTGTAGAATCGATTTATGAAGATTACAATGTGTTGCTATTAATGTCAATACCGTTTGAAAATCGCAAAAGAACATGTTCAACAGTCACGAGACGCATTTTCTTGGAAACGTCAAAGAAGTGGCGAGAAATACTATTCTTGAATTCTGGCAAGTTTCTGTTTGAAGTTATTGTGTCTCTGCCAATATTTTTAAAAGTTCGAAACCTCCGCAAAGATTCTAGAGTGGAATCACCATTTTAATAAAATCGTTTCACCAGTAAATCACGATCTTGTAAACTGTATGACATTTTCTGGGGAAACGGCATGAGACTGACAAGAGATTGAATGCTTCTTTTTATTTAACACTTTCATTGTGCACAATCATATGCATTACGGCTTTCCTAAAATTTGCATATATGCCGAAATTTTATCTTTCACGTGTACTTTGACAATATTTTCAGGAGAAATATACAAGAAAAAATATTTTAAATGTATAGCAGTGCAAATCTACCCTATATATATAAAATCCTAATGAAACGGATATTATGAAACGAATTTATGTAACGATTCTGTGAAACGACTGATTAAACAACTGATTGAAATTCACGGCGATTTCTCCTAAAACACGGAATACTTTGCGATGAAATTAACACCAAAAATCCGTACTGATCTGCAGATCTCAAAACTGGTATTAGAATTTTTAAATTCGAATTAATTTTCGAAATATTAATTTTTTTCTAATTTTATATACTTTTTTCTAATGATGGCAACTCAAATTTTAATCATAACAGATATATTTTTTTCAGATTTTAGAAAAGGTTACTATTTTAAACTAATTTGGCGAGAAGTTTGGCCTCTCTTTGTATGCTAAGAAATGTATCATGTTACTTTTATTCATAATTCAATCTGTATTTCATTATCATTTTATTTAATACAAACTGAAACATTTAAAATAAATGGCTTTCTCGTCTGTATTTTTTTAAAACGAAATGAAAAGAAAAATATTAGGCACAGATGTCATATACGCACCGGGGTACCTAATTGGCGCCAAAATGGCATTATTTTGGTTGACATAGTAACCCGGCTATTGTTGTTTATTGAATAATAAATGTTTATTTACTTTATTTTCTTTTTTTTAATTAAATTACATAAATTGTTTTGTTCTATAGTTAATTATTTTTTTGGTTATTTTCCTTTAAAAATAAAAAAAAATAATAGAAAATAATTAAAAAATACGGTACTACTTAGTTATTCCATCGACCCATTTCGCCAAATTATATAAATCGCCAAAACGCTTGCCAAATTATACAAATTGACATAATTTTTATTTTAAATAACGAAAGAACAAAGAAAATAGTATAACATTAATAAATATACAAATAAAACGTCTAAATAAAAATCACTTGATGACGTAAAGACGTATAACTTGCTTAAAGTCAAGTGAATGTGACATTTACGATCAACCATTATTGACATTTAATATTATAGTTTGGTGATAGATTTTTGGTCGACGGGATAACTAAGTAGTACCAAAAATACACATGTAACTGGTATTCGAAAACGAGGTTTTTGCCAAATTTTCGTAAAAAAAAAAAAAAAAAAAAACACGCCAAACCCGGTGCGTATATGGCATCTGGACAAATATTAAATGATGTAACAAACGATGGCATTTAATTTCAACTTCAAAGCAATGATTTAACTTACCACTCGAAAAAAAAAACGCTAACTGGCGAGTTGAAAAATAGCTATTGGCGAGATTTGCACCCGACTAGCGTAACTGTACCAAGAATTCTTTGGGACCATGGAAACTTTTATGTAGTTTTATTCGAAAAAGAAATTTGTTTTTTTAATCAAAAGGGAAAACTTTCGACACAGATGTCATGTATGGACCCATATTGGCGCGAGTTTTTTCTGACGCCAATGTCATATACGCAACGGGTACTTAACTGGCGCTATAGTATCGTTATTTTGCTTGATTTGATAAGCCGGATGTTGTTGTTGATGTTTTCCCCAAATTAGCGTCGGAAACAAATCGCGCCAATATGAGGCAGTATATGATATCTGGGCCAAACTTTCATATGAAAAGCGAAGGGATCAGAGCGTATTTATTTATGGCAGTTACATGACTTGGACTGCTATACACTGGTGTCCAAAATTAAGGACCTATCACAAAATGCTACTTTTCAAGTACACGAATACTCAAAAGGGAATAATACAATTCGAATAATTACTATCGCTACAGCACAGCTAGTTCATATAACATCCCATTCATGTTGCACATGGTCACAAGTGTCACAGTCACTACGGTGAAGCAAAAAAATAAGAAATTCCATACATCTCACTATGAGTCTCAAATGATCACTATATGTGACTCCACTGAGAAGTCACTGTGACTGCTGCTTTGTGAGGAGTCACCATGTGACTTTACAATGTGGTTACATTGTGACTCCCGGGTGACTATCATCTGCAGACTCAATTTCAAAGTCATCGTGAATGCTGCATTGTGATAAGTTACCAAATAATGTCACATTAAAGTCACATGATGACTTTCAGGTGACAGAGAGACTACTGTGAAGTCACCATTGTGCTCTTTTGTGAAAAGTCACCATATGACTATAATGTGATATTATTTGGTGACTTATCATAATGCAACGTTCATGATGACTTTGAAATTGAGTATAAAAATGACAATCACACGAGAGTCACAATGTAACTACATTGTAAAGTCACCTGGTGACTCGTCGCATAGCAGTAGTCACAGTAACGTTTCAGTGGAGTCACATATAGTGATCATTTGAGACTTATAAGGAGGGAAAGGAATTTCCTATTTTTTGTTCCACCGTAGTGACTGTGACACTTGTGACCATGTTTGACATGGATGAGATGCTATATGAACTAGATGTGCTGTAGGGATAGTAATTATTTGAATTATATTATTTCCTTTTGAATATTCGTTTACTTAATAATTAGCATTTTGTGACTGGTCCTTAATTTTGGACACCAGTCATAGATGAAATGATGGCGATAGAATAATATTTGGCGACTTATCACCTGTACCTGGCTAACATTAAAGGTCCAAAATGGCACCAGGAATATAAAAAGCGAAGTGGTTCGCCCGGAACTGTTGATGATAGTCACATGACTTAGGCTATTGTTATAGAAATTGTTTTAAAATACCGGGAGACAAAGACTCTGTACACTTAATTCATTTTATTTTAGCTTCTTTTCAAACGTTTAACTGATCCTCTTTAATCAAACGCAAAAACAACCATTGGATGTCTTAACAGCAACTGATTCGGCCTTAAATTTTTGAAATCAAAGGAAATTGAATGGAAACCCGTTTACAGGGAGATCTGCACAGCTTTTTTCAGTATAATTCAATCTTCTATAATATTTTTTAAACCGATCATATTAGCGTGTTCTTAGATTCTGCGGTGTCTGAACGGGGGTTGGCGAGCGTAGCTTGCAGGGGGCAGAGCCCCTAGTATTATATAAAAATAGTCGTCAGTGGCAGCCCTTTAAATATAGCGTGTGTCCGATAAGGGTTAAGAACAAAGTTTGACATCATATCTGGAGTCTTCGATAAATTTTATCCTTATATATCAGACAGGAAATCATTTGATGAAGTAATTTGGATGTATACAGATGAGCATTTGGAATTCCTAATGGTAAATGCCTTTTTAATATTGTTCCGAAACAAACTTCAGTGCGGGTAACTTTTGCTTTCTTCTACTTTTAAAAAGAAAGTGTTTGATTCGTAAAAATTTTCGACGGATTTACATGTTTTAGGTGTCAAAGATACCAAAAAACATGTTTTTATAAAATGTCTGTCTGTGTGTGACACAAATTTTTGTAGGCGCTCTATCTCAAGAACTAATGAACGGAATTTAATAAAACTTTAGATTCAGTTAGTCCCTGATATAAATGGTGCTGATTACTTTTTGGTGTAAATCGCTCAGCAGGTGGCGCTGCTCTGCTGCATTATTCATGATTCCAACAATAGCTATATCACAAGAACTAAAGCACGGATTTTCAGAAAACAGATTTAGTTAACCCTTGATATAATTTGGTTCTGATAATGTTTTGTTGTAAATCGCTCAATAAGTGACACTGCTATGCTGCATTATTCACGATTATCGCAATAGTTCTATCCCAAGAACTATTGCACAAATTTACCTCAAACTTCAGATTCAGTTACACTGTAAAAATAACACTGTAGATTTGACAGAACAAACTCGATCACAGTGAATGTGCTGTATCTTTCTTTGGTTTCCTGACTATATTAACATGGAAAATGCAGTAGTTGCGTAAAATTAACAGCACAATGTGCTGGCAATTTGGACGTATTTTTTTCAGCACAAACAGCTGGCGTCCAAACTGCCAGCACATTGTACTGTAAATTTTACGCAACTACTGTATTTTCCATAGATAAAGTTAAAAATGCTATAAAAAGCGATAGAAAATCTTTATTAAGATTGACGATCGTTTCGTTGCACAAACGGCAACATTTTCAAAATCATTCAACGATAGAAAATATTTTCACATAATTAAAAAACAATAAACATAGTAAACAATATCACGCGACATGATGCATAATGAAAAACATTGTAAACATAAAATTAATTTAAAAGATTAGATTAGCTATTGGTGAGCGTGGATTAATTTTCAAAACAATAACATGATAAACAATGTCACGAGACAACATGCATAATGAAAAGTATTGCAAAATATAAAATAAAAATAAAATTATCTTGGCTATTTGCGAGCGTGGATTAATTTTTACTATTATTACTAAAATTACATAGCATCTCTTTCACAAATTTTAGGTAATTCTATGGACACTGAATCACTGCAAATATTCTTGTTGCGTAAAAATATCTCTATTGATTCTCGGATTATGGATGGTAAATAAAATCTTGATGTATAAATTAACTTGCTATTTTTAAAATCGATCTGTAAAGGTTCTTCGCTGTATAATCTGGACAAAGCTGTGGATCTTCTGTTGTATTTCATGTCTGTTATAGGTTCTTTGATTCTAGTTTTAAGTTTTCTATTAAGTTATCTTTAAGTTAAATATTTTCCATGTTAATATAGTCAGGAAACCAAAGAAAGATACAGCACATTCACTGTGATCGAGTTTCTGCGCGAGATGAACAGTACTTTGTACTGTAAAAATGTCGTTTTTTTTACAGTGTAGCCCTTGATATAAATTAGTGTTGTTTAGTTTTTGGTGTACATTGCCCAACAGGTGGCACTACTATGCTGCATTTTTTACGATTTCCGCAATAGACTCATAGAATCTCAAGAACTAATGCATGAATTTTCATCAAATTTTAAATTAAGTTAATCACCGATATAAATTGACCCTGCTAAATCTTTGGTGTAAATTGCCCAGCAGGTGCCACTGCTATGCAGAACTTTTCACGATTTTCCGAATAGCTCTATCGCAAAAAATAATGCACGGAATTTCATCAAACTTCAAATTCAATTAGAAGTTGGCATAAGTTGTTGCTGATTAGATTTTGGTATGAATCATCTAACCGATGCCGCTGTCATAATGCATTTTTCAGGAAGTATTAACATGCATGAGATAGAAGAAAGTTTTGGGATTGCCACATCCGACTAATTTAAACATGACTTTTAAAACCTACTTGATGGAAAAAGCTGCTATTTTAGATTCACATGCTTGAAGCTTCTAGAAATCGATTTCTGTAAAACAGTAATAGGTTACGTTTTATATATTATGTTTTTAAATATTAATTAAAAATACAGTCGAACCTCTATTTAACGAACCTTTATTTTGCGAATTTCTCTTATTTATGAACTTTTCGTTTGGACCATGAACATTTCGCGAATTTCTTCGAAAAATAACCTCCAAATAGCGAAGTGCATTCTCTATTTAACGAACTTTTTCTTGGAATCTAAAATTTTTTTCTCCCTATTTGTCAAAATATTACTGGACATTTCAAACTTATTCTTTCTTTCAACACATTTTATGATGATCAATAACCATGAACAGGTCTTACCAGCACCTAACTCACCGAGAGCAGTAAAATCGCTGTGATTATTTGCTTTTCATCCAAGAAGTGTCTGATCATTCAGTCGTGCTGGTAATTTCGGTTCTTTTAGCTCGAAAATGTCAAAAAGTGATTGGCATAAAAGAAAAAAAATCTTGATGTGGTGGATAAAAGCCTGAAGAAAAAGAATATTGCTTTAAAATTTGGTATTCCTCCAAACAGCTTATCGACCAAAATAAAAAATCGTGATTATAATGTAAAATTATTTTTTAACTGAAAATACAATGTATTTTCAGGCAATGTTTTGTTTCATTCTTATTTCCCTTGCAAGTTTCTTTTTGAAGGGTAAAACATATAAAACAAATAGATATAATTTATACAAAAAGTGTGATTAATTACTTTTTTTAAATTATATTTAGGGTTTATAGGTTTAAAATATGTTTTATGTAGTTTAAAGTATTTTAAAATATGACTCTCTAGTTAACGAATTTTGCATATAACGAACTTTTTTTCGGGATTTAGCAACTTCGTTAAATAGAGGTCGGACTGTACCTATTTTTGAAAAAATAATCTCAATTTTGTGCGTCTGTATTTTCAAAACAAAAGCTAAAGAATATTTTTCATAAAGTAATATTCATGTTCAGCGGGTTAATTTCACACATAAATCCACACTTTCACTTCAAGGACAATTTCACTGCTGTATTTTGTAATTTCTTCTACTTGTTTCTCTACCACAACTGAAAGCTTGATTCAAAAGCTTAAAAACACCCTGTATTAGTAACTTACATTATATTTTTTATGCTAAAAAATAACTATTCAAAATATATTTTTGAATTCAATGAGTCGTTGAAAACTTTGTCGCATAGCTATGAAATTCGTAACAATGTTTTGTGCATTTTTAAAATTCATCATTCTTCGTGTATCTAACATTTTACTGTAAAAAAATATACCTCATTACTCTAAGGATGGTACAGCGATTACTTTTTATGGATCGACATTTTCAGAGTAATAGAACACTTTCTTCTGTTTGATAGTGCGTTGAACTGTATTTGAGATTCTGAAAACCATTTTTCAGTATAAGAATGGACGTAAACGGAAGAAACCATTTCTATTCAAAAGGAAAAGACCGGGACTGAATTAGTTTCATTATTCGACTTTTTCTAAACTGCCATTCATCACTAAGATTTCAAAAGATGGCCAGACGTTTTAATAGAGGAAGTCCAAAACTGATAACTGTAGAGGAAATAAATCAATCAAAAAAGAAAGTAAGTTAAGTTGTTTAAGGGAGCACAGGGTATTTGAGTTTGTCTAAATAATAAAGAACGTCGCCTTCTTCAGAGTTCCAAAACACAAATAATATGCAATTAAGTTCTATTTCCCTTTCTGGCTAAAGTATATAGCCTTAACTACATTATCCGGAAAAATAAATGTTGTCTGTACAAAATTAATATTTAAATTCTAAATTTAAAAATTCATCTCACTAATGCGTGATTAAGAGATGCGCGCATGATAAAACTGTAAATTATACATATAGAAAACAATTTTTGAACAAAATAGAATCATAACACACCTACTTCTAATTTAAAATCAAAATATAAGCAAAAAGTTTTGTTTACAATTTAATTTTAGCACAAAATAAAAAAAAAGGTTCAAAAATTTCAACATTTTTTTTTTCAAGTTTTTCAAATGCAAAAAAATAAATAACCAAAATATGTGATTTTTTTTGTTTTGTTTTAGAATGTAGACTATAAAGAAACGCAAATTGAATTAATTGTTTTCAGCTGTACCTAGCTTAATGTACACTTAGATAGTTTAAATGTAACAGTGCACGCAAACTCCAAATTTACTCATCTGAGAAAGCGCGTTTTAAAGTTTCAATATCAACGGACTTTGAATTGCACTCACCATGTATAATTATGAATTATGGATTATAATTCAAGAAATAATGCAGATTATCGAATGGGATTTTTTGCATGTTGTTGAGAAATTTTAAAGCATTCTGAATAAGTCAAAAACAGAAAACTGGTTTTTGAAAGTTTAAAGGTACTGTGCCCCATTAAGAAGACAAAAAAAAAAAAAAAAAAAAAAGTTCCTTAAGTGTTTCTTTAAAGGTTATTCATTTGATTTTATTATGCATAAATAATGTTAACGAACTCATGGATTCGATTTCAAAGTGTAGTGGAGCATAACAAAATAAACATAACCTGTACGGGGAAGACTGCGTTCAAAATCCATTTTTTTAGTCAGTGTTACAGGGTATTTTCAATATAAATTGACCAAAAATTTATGTATATAATTTTAATAATAATGAAAATATGTTGACAACATTTTGAACAGATTAACGTTGCTTTGCATCAAATGAAATAACATTATTGAATGTGATAGATGCATGGCCATCGCGAAGACTTTTAATTGGTAGAAAAGAAGACCTTAAATTACTGTCAAATTTCAGTATTTGCCAACTAGTATTATAACTTTGCCAAGTTTCCACAAATAGAAAGTGTAATATAGTTCTTATTTGTAAAAAGTTTAATAATATTCCCAATTAGAATGTAATTTTTGCCAAGTCTATCAGAAATAGAAAGTGTATTATAGTTTTTATTAAAGGGTCTCAATACTCTTAAAATTGTGAAAAAAAAAAGAAAAAAAAAGACTATTTTCAACATTTAATACCTTAAAATGTATATGATTTTAAAACACAATTTTTATTCTGATGAAAAATATAAGTATGTTCTTTCATGTCACGTATTTAAAAAATTGCAAGGTGCAGAATTAGCATTTATAGGTAGCTCCAAACTGTCAAAAATTTGTCAAGCAGAAAATTGGTATAACAGCTCACGTGCAAGATTACAAAATAAAATTTGCAATTAGAATGAAATTTTTTGAGCCTAATTACACTTCAGATTTTAATAATTACTTTGAATCTAAATAAATTAGTATATTTTTAATATAAAGTTGTATTTCGCTAATGCAAAATTTTGAAATTTTCAACAGTATAATCAAATACAAAAATATTCTGTTGGACAATAAAAATAAACTTTTAGGTTCAATTTACACAGACTAACATGAAACATGCTTTTTGGAAATTTCATGAAAAAATATTCAACAGTTTTTGAAATATCTTGCGCGTTATGCCCGAAAACGTCATTTGGATAAAAATGACGTCAAAGTTTCAGTAACGCCGCTTCAGCTATTGAATAGGTATAAATCTAAAAGCTATAACTTCTGTTCCAATCGGAATTTCATGAAAACAATTTTATCAAAATGTTCAGAAAAGATAGAAGTGTAACATCTAAAAAATTCGAAAATTTTGGAAGATTTAAGAGTCCTGAGACCCCTTAAAGACTTAAACAAATTTGCCAACAAAGTTTGTAAATTTGCCAAGTGTAACAGCCTTCGCGAACGTTTTGGGTTGGGGACCCTCCCCCCTCCCCCCCCCCTTAACGATGGCTTTGAATACATGTTGAATGTAATTTGGCCAGTTAAACTGTATGTACTGACAGCTACATTCCGAATACTGAAGTGTCTAAGAACAGTGTTGTGTTGACGCGAATGGTGGTTATGTTCTAGCACACTATGTGATCGTATTTCACAGGAAGCAGATTATTCCTGTTAAAATTAGCGTCACAAATATCTTCATTATTGTTAAAGTTTGGAGCGAAATTCGTTTTCGATTAGAATCGAATACTCAAAATTTGTAACTGAATAATTGAATTTCGATATTATTTTTTTTTGCAAAATTTCTCCTCCTTGGCGTGTAATACAACACCTGAAACACACTGTATTAGCAAATTACAGTATAATTTTTATGCTAAAAAATAACTATTTAAACTATATTTTAAATTCAAGGTGTCGTTGAAAATAATGCAGCATAAGTGTGAAATTTCTAACAATGTTTAATGTTCGAGGGTTGGAACTTTAATAGTAGCAATTATTTATTTACATGGAATACAAAAGTGAATCATGTCACCTTGTTTTACAGGCCTTCAATATAGTTGTCAGCATTGTGTATAACCCGTTTCCAACGATGTGGAAGTCGCAGAATACCTGTAGTAGCGTCTGTTCTGTTGATAGTTCGAATGGACCGGTCTATTGCCGCAAGAATCTCTGGAACAGTTTGGAAACGAATGCCACGAAGTGGTTCCTTCATCTGAGGAATTAACTCAAAATCACAAGGGCTTAGATCTGGGGAGTATGGTGGATTGTAAAGCACTTCCCAGCCCCACTGATCGAACAAATCAGTCACACCTTGCGCTGCATGCGGCTGAGCATTGCCATACAAAATGATAGGGGCGTTCTGCAGAAAGTGTCGCCGTTTCTTTCTCAAAGCTGGTCTGAGATGGTGCTCCAAAAATGTGCAGTAATACTGTGCACTGACGGCCTGCTGTGGGGGAACGGTATGAGTTAGGATGACACCATCACAGTCATACACGAGAATCGCCATAACTTTCACATTGCTGGGGTTCTGACGAAATTTCGAACTCCGTGGTGATTCGTAATGACGCCATTCCTTTGATTGGCGTTTCGGTTTTGGCTGGTACGATCTACCCCAAGTATCATCCAGCGTAATGATACGGCGTAAAACAGCCTCTCCTTCCCTCATAGCTCATAGCGCTCCAGGTGGTTTCGCGCATCATCGTATCGTAGCCATTTCTGCATTTCCGTCAAATGATGTGGAACCCATCGTGAAGCAATTTTTCTCATGCCCAAGCGTTCCTTCTGAATATGCAGCACAGTCGTATGTACAAATCCTGTCTCTCGGGCCAGCTCACGAGTCTTTTGGCGTCGATCACTGTCCATTAGTGCGGCAACAGCATGCACTTTTGCTTCGCTGACACTAGGACGACCTGGACGATGCATGTCTGCCACATTTTGGCGTCCTTCCTTGAAGGCTTTTATCCATCTTGCTACAGTTCTGTAAGGCAATGCAGATTCTCCTTAAGCCTCTTGAAGCCCTAGATGACATTGTCGTACTGTACGACCTCTGGCACATTCGATTTTTATACAATTTCGTTGTTCTTGTTTTGAAAACATCCTGACAACACTTACTTTAGACCGCAAGCTAATACAAGGATAAGTTCTTCGCGTCACTCCGCATGCGCATGACGTAGGAAGGACAAGTCTTTTTGCTGAGAGGTAAGGTAGGCATGTTGCTCACGTGTGGTGTACTCGACATTCTTTGGTTTTGTCGCGTAGCGCTTTTACAGCAGTGTTGCCACTATTAAATTTCCAACCCTCGTATTTTAAAAATTCCTCGTTATTTGTGTATTTAATATTTTACTATGCAAAAAGATATACAGGATTACTTTAGGATGGCACAGCGATTACTTTTTATGGATCGACATTTTCAGAGTAATGGAACACTTTCTTCTGTTTGAAGTGCATTGAACTGTACTTCAGATGCTGAAAACTAATTTTCAATATAAGAATGGGTGAAAACGGGGGGAAACAGTTTCAATTCAAAAGGAAAAGACAAAACAGAATTAGTTTCATTATTCGACTTTTTCTGAACTGCCATTCATCACTAAGATTTCAAAAGAGGCTGGACGTTTTAATAGAGGAAGTCCAAAACGGATAACAGTAACAGAAATAAAATCTGAATGCGTCTAGCGTTAAGGTGCTCTTAAAAAGAAAATATAATGTTTTGGGAGATTTCTTTTTTCCGTTATTTTTTTCTTCATTGCATATTTGATTTTATTATGTATGCAGAATAATTTAGAACACAGAACTCAGGTTTAGATGTCTGTTCGGGCATAGTAAAATAAAGAAATTTTGTAATAGAAACAGAAATCGCTATTAATTTATTCAATAAAGTTACAGGACGTTTCTTTCTTAGTCAAACTCAAATTTGTATTGATATATTTTACAAACAATGAGGTAATTTTAATAAACAATTTAATGGAGTTACCTTGTTTTGCGATACATGCAGAATTCATTTTCAAAAAAATCGCAGTTTATTGTTTGAAAATTTGCAAAACTAGAGTGCCCAGCGATTGTGAAAATATCATTCTCTGAAAAACCTCCTCCTTAAATCTTCCGTTAATGTTTAAGAACCACTTTATTTTTATTGCGCTACTATTGCCCTTTCATTTTTTATATGCATTTATTACTAAACAATATGAATTTCGTGTTAATAAAGAGTACTTTAAAAGGGAAAAAATCGAAGTTTTGAACAACTGAAAGTGGTGTTACCCATTAATGTGAAAGTAATGTACATAAGTTAATGTACATAATTTGTTCTACTAGGCGTGTAATACTAAACACCTGAAACATACTGTATTAACAAATCACAGTATAATTTTTATGCTAAAGATAACTATTTAAAATATGTTTTTGAATTCAATGAGTCGTTGGAAATTTTGTAGTATAGCTGTGAAATTTCTAACAATGTTTAATGTGTTTTAAAATTTCATCGTTATTCGTCTATTTAACATTTTACTATACAAAAAGATATACCTCATTACTCTATGATGGCACAGCGATTACTTTTTATGGATCGACATTTTCAGAGTAATAGAACACTTTCTTTTGTTTGACAGTGCATTGAACTGTACTTCAGATTCTGTAAACCAATTTTCAGTATAAGAATGGACGAAAACGGGGGAAGCCATTTCAATTCAAAAGGAAAGCCCGGAACAGAATTAGTTTCATTATTCGAGGTTTTTCTGAACTGCCATTCATCACTAAGATTTCAAAAGATGTCTGGACGTTTTAATAGAGGAAGTCTAAAAAAATATCAAGTAACGGAAATAAATTATTGAAAACTAAATATGTCTAGCGCTAAGGAGCTCTCAAAAAGAAAATATAATGTTTTGGGGAGATTTCTTTTTTCCGTTATTTGTTTCTCTATTACATATTTCGTTTTATCATGTATGCAGAAAAATTTAGAACTCATGACTCAGGTTTAGATGCCTGTTCGGGCACAGTGAAATAAAGAGATTTTGTAATATAAATAGAAATTGCTATTAAGTATTCAATAAAATTTACAGGGCGTTTCTTTCTTAGTCAAACTCAAATATGTATTCATATCTTTTACAAACAATGAGGTAATTTTAATAAATAACTTAATGTAGTTACCTTGTTTTGTGATAGATGCAGAATTCATTAAAAAAAAATCGCAGTTTATTGATTGAAAATTGGAAAAACTAGAGTCCCCAGCGATTGTGAAAATATCGTTCGGTGAAAAACCTCCTTCTTAAATCATTCTTTAATGTTTAAGCACCGCTTTATTTTTATCGCTCTACAGTTGCCTTTCATTTTTTTATATGCATTTGTTACTAAAACAGTATGACTTTCGTGTGAATAAAGAGTACTTTAACCCTAGACATAGGTATTTGCACAGACATTTAAATACCATAGTCGTGATAATTACGAACGTCTAGGGTTAAAGGGGAAAAAATCGAAGTTTTGAACCAATCAAAGTGATACGGGTAAGTAGGGTAATGCAGCTCACTTAAGAGAAAACATGAATAGCTAGTCAAATTTACACAAAAAATTAATATTTTATTAACGCATTATAAGTCCAAAGCTTAAGGAACAGTTTGCAATCAACTAATTTGCATAAAAGTTTTAGAATTTTTTTTGTCGTTTTATTTAATTAACTATCGATTGAGCGGTAATACCCTACATGGTATGGTAAGGGCGCTCAAAATTTGAATACAACATTTAAGTACTAGAAAAGTCACATATGTAGTTGTGTGGGCTATTCGCACTACAGCAGACTTTATGCGACAATATTCCACATATTGTGGAGCGAAACCACGACCCGCCATGCCGGAAAGGGTTAAAGCTAAGTATTTGTTCGTGGTTTTCATCCTGCAGCCCTTCTGGACAATGTTGTCCGTGGTTTTTTTAAAATTCAGGTGTTTTGATTAACACCACTTTTTTGAAATCGTAAAAGTCGTCTTGTTTAATGACATAATAATTAAGGCGAAAACAAGGGGAA
This sequence comes from Maratus speciosus, assembly GCA_963932465.1. Lineage (NCBI taxonomy): Eukaryota > Metazoa > Arthropoda > Arachnida > Araneae > Salticidae > Maratus > Maratus speciosus. The sequence continues at coordinate 51,125,549 of OZ010791.1, forward strand.
TTTTGCCATTTCAAAAAAGTGGTTTCAGTCAAGAAATATGAATTTTAAAAAAGTAGCACACTGAAAAAATAGCTTCTGGAATTCCACGTGAGTGCCATTACCCTTCATAGCAATGTTGGATTTTAATGCATTATATTTAACGTAACAACTCACTACAAAAATAAATAAAAGCATGAACGTACAGCTAAATGTATATATTTTGTAGACATAATGAGTGAATTAACATTTGAAAATAAGAATGTACACTTACATTCAAGTTAGATGCAGAATTTTATAATAAAACAACTGAAAACTAATAACGTGAGGACACAGAAATACTTTCCTTCCGACGGTTACTATATCCTTACTTTGAACTTACGATGAAGTTCGCTAGGTGCCGGTACGTATCACACGTTTTCAATTTTATTCTGTTTAGAGATATTTGGGTGAGCGGGATTACCCGCTGAGCGTTATTTTCCTACTTTCCCCTATTACCAATTAATGTGCAAGTAAGTTTCAAAATAAATAAATAGATGAGCGATTCATTTTAAAATTCAAGCATGATTTTAAATGAACATTTTTCATGAAATTCGAGCCATAAAACACGTATCTGATGCAAAAATCCAATACTTTATGAAAATGTATTCAAGCTTCTTTCACTAAGAAAATGCGGACTAAAAGTGGACATTTTGAAAAGTTCTGAAGAGACTTTCACTTAGTTTCGCATTTTCAGATATAACACATTTGTTCTAGTTCTGAAAGAAGTTTATTTAGTTTATTAAGTAAAGAGGCACTTATGTAAGCTATTTCCCTTGCAGTCCAATATACAAAGGTGGTTAGGCATTTCCAAAATTAAAACAAAATGAATATTTTCAATAGTTCTAAGGAAATGTGTTTTAAAAAGCAAAACGTTGTAAAAATAGACATAAAATTTTAATAGACATAGAATTTTGTTAAAGGTAATATAAAGAGAAATTCTGGAAAAGGTAAAAAACATATTTTATTTTATAGCCTGATTTAAGGGGACATACGACCCTTTAAGCTGATGGAAAATTTGATTTCGGAGACAAATATTTAAAGTGCACTCATTTTTTTTTTGTTGTTGTTGTTAACACTATAATATGTTCTCCATGCATATAATTTGCAATAGAGTTTCGAATCATTAACTTTGATACATTTGGAGTGCATCGTGCTCAAAGAAAAAAAATATCGATTATGAGAAAAATAAATTTAAGCATAAATGTTTTGCTTGAAACATACCAAGGCTAATTTAAATTTTTTACTGTAACGAGCGGAATTTTACGAATGTTTTGATGCGGTTTGTGGCAAATTGTTCAGAAAAAGCTGTAAAATGAATTAAAAACAAATAATCGATTTTTTCAAGATTTTAAGGGTCGTATGTAACCATAAACTAAAATGTAAACTTTTCAGTTCTGTAATCCATGAAGGATCCTGGCTTGCAATGTCCATTCTCACAGCACACAACGTGAATAAAATGTTTTATAAACGAAATTAAATTCTAATATTAGGATTTTCATCGTTTTAAAAACATTTCGTGCTACTAGGGTTGGGTTGGGTTGATTTTGATTTTTGACAGCCAATTATCTACACGAGGGATATAGGCCCGGGGGGAGTGCCCTCCGTGGGGTCTTTCTAAGGGAACCTAATCCGTATTAACGCATGGAAGATCCACGGCTCGAAGAAAACCACGAAAACTCCGAACGATTAGGCCGACGGGCGCGATTGGGATCGAACCCAGCACCTCCCGTCTACCAGTTTCGAGAGCAGAACCTCTCGGCCACTGGTGGGGCCTGTGCTACTAGGGCAACTCCGCTTTCTTAACTATAGTTTAGCGTAACGCTAAGAACCTACAGCGTTTAGTTAACAATGTAACTTGGTAGCTATTTTTTCAGTTCTGAAGGGAGGAAATGTTAATTGAGAAGGGAATAATGTGGGACAGACGTACTTTAGCACTCTCCATTTCTGTAGTTCTAAAATTGTCCTTACATTTTGTAAATCGAATTGTAACTAAAGAAAAAACACATAATTTTCTTGTCTATAAACAGTAGTCTAATTGAAAAATAAAATCGATTTTTTGAACAGGTATAAGCGGTTTCCAAAAATAAAACGAGAAGTATTTTTCCAGTAGTACTAAGCAAATGTGTTTTTGAAATCAAAATGTTGCATAAATACAGTTAAAGCTTCGTTGAAGGAAAATATAAAAACAAAATTCTGGAAAAAGGTGAACAGATTTTTTATTTTGGTTTTAAAGCCTAATTTTTTAAATTTTGGTTTTAAAGCCTTCGCTGCGCTTCTAAAAATTATGAAGGGACGTGGCTTCCAGTGCTAAACTTTGCTTTCTAAGCGGTAACTCTTATGTGGTCAGACGCTCTTTTTCATGTGGTTAGTATTCAGAAATTTGACTAGAGATCAGAAATCAGTGGAGGACATCCCTGACATGTTTATCACAGCCTTTTTCTTTTGTTTAGGCTCCCCTTTCTTTTGTTGATAATCCCAGAACCCTTGGGAAAGAAAGGACAGGAAAATTATTTACGATTTTTTTTATGTCGGGAATTGTGGAAATCCAGATATATGCCCAGCCTTAAACGTTAATTGAATCTTGCCTAAATACCGTGGCCAACCTCAGAGCAGGTTTCACACAGAGCACAAAATCACACTTGCACATTTCAAATCACAGACCAGGGCATCTAATATTGATATAGGTTATGCATGGTTTGAAAATTATAATTAATAATAAAACTTAAAATTAAAAAAAATGATTTTACATGAACATTTTTCATTTATTTCGAGCTGTAAAATACTTCAATAGAATTTAGCTGAAAGCTCACAATAATATCTTAAATATACGATCTCATTATATTATAAAGAAAGCTGCGTTAAGTAGCTGTAGACTCTGTGTGTGTCAGCTGTAAATTATTGCAGGTACGATAATATGTCTACGCAAACGCTGTTCGTAGAAAGTAGAAAATTTACAAAGGAACCACTTTTGGTGCTGTTCGCACATGTCATTGAGACCTGGTGCATTTTAAAGCGCTATATTAGGAACTTTTAGAATCAATAAAATTTTAAAAGTTTAAAAAATCCTTCAAGAACCTACGAAATTGATTTTGAAAAATTACAACATTATATTCACATTTTCGGCGGGAGAAAAGTTAGCGGTTATTTTAAAAGCAAAGCTTTTCGGAAACACTATCCAAATGCCACAGCTGCTTGTCGTGTGTGAGTGAGCAGTGGTATGGACTTCGCTAGAAATTGTAATCTCCGACCTAATTAGGCACAGTAAATTTTCTAAATTGCATAAAAATATTTACTTTATTATTAATTTACCAAAAGACACAACATTTAATACACCAACATATCATTTATTCAAAACTTGATTCTATCTGCCTTAAAAAAGAAAAAAAAAATGTTTGCTTATTTTGTATTTCAATAAAAAAGTTGTTTTATATGATCTTGAAAGCTTTTGATAGATATGTATTTACTATTTATATATTTATCGTCTGCATAGAAAAAAAAACTAATTCTTGTTTCTGATGCTATTATATAAAAAATAACAATCTGATTTATTCTAATAGGTACATATACTAGACTCTACAGGGATAAAGCAGGCGAAAAAAATGTTTACCGCCATATTTGGCGACTTAACGCAATTTTGGCATGAAATAAACAAATAAAAGTCCAATAATAAAAAATTTAAGTATAAAAAAATACGTAAAATATGATTTTAACAAAGGAATTTTATCGGTTCTCTAACTTTTATCTATTGGGCTACAAAATGCATCAGGTATCGATGCTACATGTGAGCAGCACCAAAAATGGTTCCCTTGTTAGAATAAAAGGTAAAGTACCGGAAATGTTTCGAAAAGATTCTACTGTATTATCTCATTTTAATGTTCTGCTGATTTATTCTTCTATAAATAAATGTTTATTTCCTGCACCAAGCCAGGAAAGCATTCTCGCAAGATATTTTTTCCTTGGGGTAGTCATTGATGTTTAAATTCCTGAGATTGACATTCGTAAAAGAAATTCTGTTACAAACGTGTAATCTAATGTACATTTTGTCTTTCAAGATTTCGAATTTTTTTTATCGCTTTTTCGATTTTAGCGGAGTTTTTTTTTTTTTGTTTTTTTTTTGTTTTTTTTTTTTTTTTGTCTTTTTTTATTCTCTGAGATTTTTCTACATAATTAATCCGACTTCAATTTTCTAGCCCAATATAGTAAATTTTGTTCTCTTTCAATAAAGTTAATTCAGAATTGGTGCAGCCAAATTAAAACTTTTTACGTTTTTTTATTGCGATTTTTAGAGTGTTTTTTGCGTGCATGTATACTGAAAAAGAAAACTACTGTTTTTGTGTTTATTTATTGTAATCTGGCAGCTTGAATAATGATAGCGTTTAGAAAAATTGCGGCAAGTAATGGGCACAATAATTTATCGCAAGTCTTGACCTTGAACAAAGAAACAAAGCAAAATCTATTTTTGTCCAAATGCTTATGGAATACGCAGCCATTTAATTATACATATATATGGGTCAATATCTGAAAATTGGACAATTTGCTTCTTGACAACGGAGTTCTACTAAAGATTTGTTCTTCAATGTGAACACTGTTGGAAAGACTGCAAAAAACCCGATTTAAGCACTGGAATAAACCGGGTCTCAAAAAAAAAAAAAAAAATAACGGGAATAAATCTGGAAAAATAAACCGATATTTTACAACTCTAAATGTAGAATGTTGTGAATACAATGTACTTTTTTAAACAACTATATCAAAACTATTAAATGCTAATAAAATCAATATTTCTAATGAAAATATAAAGATTTTATTAAAAACTATTTATTTAATAAATAATGTTTGTAAATTCTAATTGCTATTACAAATTATTTATTTATTCATCAGATATTGAAATCAGGATAATTATGTTTTTCTGTATGAATAACTAAAAAGTAGGAAATAAAAAAACTTTAAAAAAAATAGTAACCGACTTCAAAAACGCAATAAAAAGAAATAATTCTTTAAAATTCTCTAATTACAAAAAGATATCCAATAACCACACACATTGGTTATCATATGGGCGGGATAAAAGCGTTAAATTTAATATATAAAATTTAATACCCTCCTACCGTGAATTTTCGGAAGAAAATCTTTTACAAGGGATGAATAAAAATATTTATGATTTAATTTACAAATTGTACTAAAACCGAAAACTGAAAAATGTAATATATTGTAACAATTGTTATCACAATTACCAATAATGGACATATAATGATGTATAAATAATTAATTTTAAGTTTTAAACAAACTAAGTCATCATTTCAGTCCCTTTCCCCAGGTACAAATATCCAATATTAAAGGTATGCTGTAAAAATTTCTATAAATGTTATTAACTTTCGCTATTATATATTTATACCTATATATATATATATATATATATATATATATATACAGCATGGGAAAATATAATTATTCTTTATTAGTATAGATTGTATAATAAAATATTATAGTAAATATATTTGTCCGTGAGGTTGACCATAGTCTCAGTACCTCTAAACACACATTTAAATTAATAGATACTAGGTGGCGCTAGCAGAATTATTCCCATTGGAACAGGAACTAAAGTTCAACTATAGACACCAATGATGAAGATAAGTTGTTCTTCACTTTGTTTCATATTTAGAGATATTTAGTTTTTGTTCTGAACAGGGATGAGTATTTTTTTATATCATCATTCATGTCCCATACTTAACTTTTTATTTATAAAAATAAAGCTTATTTCAACTTTATTTATGTAACATAGAAAATCTCACATGGCATATTTAAAAAATTACAAGTGTGAAAATGATTCAACAAAATGGCTGTGCAGCTGTTAAGACAAAAACATCACCTCAGTCCCCATCATCTCAGTCCCAATTATTAGACACTGATTATGATGTTTTCTTTCGTAAAAGTTTATCCTAAGCATAAAATATACATACTTGATATCAAAAGACTACAGCATTCAAATGACAAAGCATGTACATAGTGTATAATTCCATGTGGATTTTGATACAATAATTGTAAAAAATAAAAAAAATTGGAATGAAATTGTCTGGTTTTCAGATATTGACCCATATGCATTTTTATTAAAATAGCATTGATAAATCGTAATGAAATGTAGCTTTACAGTGAAAATTTCGTAACATAAAATTTTACGGAAAAGTGAGGTATCAATATTAAAAAAAAGTCCTTCTGACAATTAATTTTCAAAAAATCAAAGTTTATTGACTTAAATTTTGCAAAACGATTCAACAATTTGCTCAACGATTTTGAAAAAGCTGTTGAGGTGGAAACGTCCTTACATTCTTCGTTACTGCTTGGCATCATGCGGCACGTTCTTTTTCTAAGAATCTAAAATTGTCTTTTCATTTTTTATATCGATTTGTGGCGAAAAGAACATTATTTTCGCGTGCAAAAAGATCACTTTAAAGGGAAAAATACCAAACATTTTAATCAATCAAAGTGCCGTTACAAATTAATGTTCAAGTAAGTTCCGAAATAAATAAATATTAAATAAAAGACTCATTTTCAAAGTCAAGCATGATTTTAAATGAACATTTTACATGAAATCTGAGCTATAAAATACATTACCGATACAAAAATCCAATACATTCCGAAAATGCATTCAGTTACGTACATAAAAGATTTTAGATGATTGCAAATGGGTGGACTTTTAAAAGCAAAATCTACTTTCACTAGATAGAAAATGCAGAATAAAAGTGGACATTTTGAAAAGTTTTGAAGAGACTTTATCTTAGTTTCGCATATTGATATAGAACACATTAGTTCTAGTTCTAAGAGAAGTTTATTTAGTTTATTAAGTAAAGAGAGCATTTATGAAAGCTATTTTCCATTGAAGTAAAATATGGAAAGGTGGTTATATATTTTCAAAATTAAAACGATATGTATTTATATTTTCAGTTGTCCTAAAAGAATGTGTTTTAAATAACAAAAAGTTGTATAAGTAGACTTAGAGCTTTGCTGACTGATAATACAATGAAAAATACTATAGAATTTAATATCTATATATATATATATAATAACCTGATTAAAACTTAATATTAAACGTGAAGCTACAATTCATGAAGAACCGTGGCTTCCGGTACTTAACACCATTTTCCTGTGCTTTACACCGTTTCCATGGAGCCCTGTTATTCTATACGAGGGGGTTTCGTAAAGTTTCAATTACAGGCGACTATTTTTATATTCTATTCTCACCACTATTTTTTAAAAATACATTTTGCAGTATATTTCTCTTACAAATGTTCTCAAAGTGTGTGTAAAAGATTTTTGTTTTGAAAAAGTGGTGGGAGGTAGCATTAAAAGTATTCGCCTGTAATTAAAACATTACGATACCCGATTGTAAATACAGTTGCCAAGTGTCTGGCGTAAATCAGAGCTCTAAATGTTCTGGACTCTACTAATTTATCACAGTTTATTTCACCATCTTTTATTATAGATAATTCTGCCATTAGATGAGGCAATGAAAATTACTCTAAAGTATTGGTGTCCAGAGCATTTGGATCCCCGATTTACAGGGAAAACCCGGAAACACTAGCCATATACACCGTAGAGCCATTGCATTATTACCACCCTCCATCTATAACAATGAGCTTACCCAGAAACAAAACCACGGCGCGTGCGCGGCTTATGTCGGAGTATATAAAGCGCCCATGCATTGTACTTCAAAACATAGCGTGATTAACGACTTAATGGGAAAAGCAGCAGATTTATCATACTTTGATAAACGTCAAATCGTTATGGCTCGGCGACTGGAAACGTGGATATCGGAAACGGCACGTTTGGTGGGCTGTTCACGTTCCGTCGTTGTAAACAGGTATCAAAAGTAGTGTATGGATGGTGAAACGACAAGTCTGCGGCTAGCAGTGCGTCGCCCGCGGCACATTGATTCCAGGGGAGAGCGAGCGGAGATTGTTACTTATTATTCGACTTGACCGAAGAGCTGCAACAGCCAAAATCGCCAACATCTACAACAGTGGCGACCCAGACTGTGTTTCTCAACACACAGTACCACTTGCACTATTGTACATGGGCCTACGCAGTCGGCGGCCAAAACAACTTTCTTGCACTGACAGCACGACATCACCATCAGCGCCTGCAACGGGTCCATGAATATCAGAATTGGACCATAGAAGAATGGAAGAAACTTGCTTGGGAAAATAAATCACGTTTTCTGGTCCATCACATCGACGGGCGCATGCGAATATGCCAATTTCCAACGGAAACACTGGCTCCCGGAGGCACAGTTGATCGGAGACAAGCCTGTGGTGGCTATATTATCGTGTGGGCGATGTTTTTATGGAGCACATTAGGACTCATTATCACCACAGAACAATCTCTGACGTCTGTGCACTACCTGAACACCGTTGCAAACCAGGTGCACCCATTTATGACAACAGTGTTTCCGGCGGGATATTGCATTTACCAACAAGATAATGCACCATGTCATACGGGTCAATTCGCCAGGGAGTGGTTCGAGGAGCATTCTAGCATTCTAATAAGTTTCAAGTCATGTCCTGGCCTCCAAATTCACTTGACATGAATCCAATAGAACATTTGTGTTTCGACCTGGAAATTCCAATTCGTGCTGCCACGCTACCACCTCGCAATTTGCGAGAATTGCAGGATCCGTTGGTGAGGGCTTGGTTCAAGATACCTCATTCTGCCTATAAGAACTTTGTAGAGTTGATATCACATCGGGTGTTGACGATTTTGAGGGTGAAATGTGGTCCTACGTCATAATAAACAGGTGATTATAATGTAATGGCTCTTCGGTGCATAGCATATAACCATGTTAAAGGTGGTTCTCAAATACCCTTCTCATAAAAGAGATATTTTCTGACACATTTCCGGATTCACTTTTAAACGTGAAGGTATAAAATTGGCAGAAATGACTGTTAAAGCGATTTATGATCAAATGGATTTTTCCACTTTCTGATAAATAAATTATCGATTTATAAGCGACAGTTTTCAAGCGACGACCGGTTTCCTTCCCTTTCTGTGTTGTTGCTTCGAAAATACGGTTAAAAAATCCACTTTGACAGTATTTCTTGAAAGATCATCTCATCAGCTTTTACCAATTAACTGAAAACGCTATTTGGCTACATAGTTTCTGAATAGGAAAACCTACCAATTTCATACTTTTCCGAACAAAAATGAATTCAGAATTGTGCAGAAAGGTGCTCGTCTGGATTTGAAAATAATCTTATTAAGAGGACCGGGAAAGACATATCTCTGCCATGTTAAATTGACCAACTTCACGTACCTTTTTCTCAGAAATGGTGAAAGATAGAGGTCTAGATTTTTTAAAGTAGTTTGAATAACATGCTTTACGTATTTTAACAGACCATTTTCTTTCTAAGTTAAACTCAAAATTAATTATTAATTATTTATTGAAAGTCATTTTTAAATTAGCATTTTTGGTAAGATTTCACTGCCTAAAATAAATAATTCTCAACAAATCATTAAATCCCTGTGTTAAAGTATACAATATAACATAATATAAGTATTAAAAGACAATCTGAGTTCTTAAGTTTAATAGATATTGAAAAAAGGAACACAAACATGAAAAATCCAGGTTTAGAGAAAAAGTCAATTAAAGGTTTAAATGGCCATTAAGCTGTGAAGTAATCTTAGAAAGAAAGAATAATTCCAACACTTCTTTTATATATATATAAACATGCGTGACACATCGCTGGAACGATAAAAAATTAAACTATTTAATGATATAAAAAAGTAAAAAGCGATTTCCCCCCCCAAAATTCGCTTACCTGGTCCCCATAACGGAGAACCTACAGGGCTTAGTTTCTAAGCAAGCTTGATGCCTATTTTATCGCCCCGGAAGGGATGAAATGATTAAGCCTAGCCAAAATCCGAAGGGGGAACCTTTTAGGAGTTACCGGCCGTCTAATACCTAAATAGGTCGTTCTGATAAGTACTAATGCAAGTTGAAATTTAAAAATGATTTTATATCCACATTTTTCATTTATTCTGAGTTGTAATGTTTTTCAATAAAATTTAACTGAAAGCTCACAATAATATCTCAAATTTACGATCTCATTACATTCTAAAGAAAACTGCGTTACGTGCCTCTGTAGGCGTCAGCTGTAATTTATTGCATGTACGATAATATTTCTTAGCAAATGATGTTTGTAGATGTTAGAAAACATAGAATAAAAGAGAAATTACCGAAATGTTTCGAAAACGTTTTACTTTACTGTATCATTTTAATATTGTGCCAATTTATTCTTTTCTAAATATATGTTTATTTCTTCTACTAAACTAGAAAAGCATTCTTTTAAGTTTTTTTACCCTTTAACTGATTTCTTTTACTTTAGTTGTTAAATTTCTCAGATTGAAACGAAATATCTTTAGTTTTTGTTTAGATATGTAGTGTTTTATAAAAGAAAATGTTGCATAAATCCTTTAAGTTGTATAAAATAACAAAAAATTATGTAAAAGTAAAATATTTTTTTAGAGACAAATTCCTATTCTTTCATTACTTTTCATTCATCATCAAAAATTAATTGTCCACTTAATATCAGATATACATTCCAGGTACAGTGTTGCCGATGGGCTATTATTTTTAAATTCTGATTTATTGATTAGCACCAACTTTCCGAAATTATAAAATTCGCCTTATTTAATGACATATTAATTAATGCTAAAACAAGGGGAATTTTACCATTTCAAAAAAGTTGTGCCAATCAATAAATCTGAATTTAAAAAAAGTAACCCGCTGGCAACACTGCTCAAGTACGCTATTACAATAGAAGAATTCCCCATCCCCCCCCCCCTATATATCACTTCTAAATTATATTATTTCCATTTTTACTTTCTTCTATCTTTACAAGTATTGGTTTCATGAAAATTTTCGAATTCCGGTTTTCGACGGATTTACACGTTTTAGAGGTCAGAGAACCCGAAAAACATGTTTTTACAAAATATCTGTCTGTGAGTCGGTCTGTCTGTCTGTCTGTCCGTCTGTCTGTGTGTCTGTGTGTGACATAAATTTTGTGGGCACTCTATCTCAAGAACTAATGGACGGAATTTAATAAAAATTCATATTCAGTTAGTCCCTGATACAAATTGATGCTGATTAGTTTTTGGTGCAAATCGCTCAACAGGTGGCGCTGCTATGCTGCATTTTTTATGATTTCCGAAATGGCTCTATCTCAAGAACTAATGCACGGATTTTCATGAAACTTCATATTCAGTTATTCCTTAATATGACTTGATGCTGATTACGTGTTGGTGTAAATCGCTCAACAGGTGGCGCTGCTATGCTGCATTTTTTACAATTTCCGCAGTGGCTCTATCTCAAGAACTAATGCACGGATTGTCATCAAACTTCAGATTCAGTTAATCCTTGACATGAATTGATGTTTTGTACAGTTTGGTGTAAATCGCTCAACAGGTGGCGCTGCTATACTGCATTTTTTACAATTTCCGCAATAGCTCTATCTCAACAACTAAAGCTTGGACTTTCAACAAACTTCAGATTCATGTATACTTTGATATGAATTAGTGCTGTTTGAGTTTTGGTGCAAATCGCTCAACAGGTGGCGCTGCTATGCTGCACTTTTCAGAATTTCCATTATAGCTGTATCTGAAGAACTAATGCAACAATTTTCACTAAACTTCAGAATCAGTTATTCCTTGATATGAATTGACATTTTGTACATTTTGGTGTAAATCGCTCAACAGGTGGCGCTGCTATACAGCATTTTTCACGATTTCTGCAATCGCTGTATCTCAAGAACTAATGGACATATTTTCATCAAACTTCAGATTCAGTTACTCTTTGATATGAAATGATGCTGACTACGTGTTGGTGAATATCGCCCAATAGGTGGCGCTGCTATGCTGCATTTTGCACTATTTCCTCAATAGCTCTATCTCAAGAACTAATGCACGAATTTTCATCAAACTTCAGATTCAAGTACACCTTGATAAATGTTGATACTGATTATGTGGTTGTGTAAATCGCTCAACAGGTGACGCTGTTATGCTGCATTTGTCATGATTTGCGCAATAGCTCTATCGTAGGAACTAATGCACGGATTTTCCCCAAACTTCATATTCAGTTAGACATTGACATATGTTGATGATAATTAGGTTCTGGTGTAAATCACCCAATAGGTGGCGCTGCTATGCTGCATTTTGTTGGATTTACACGATTTCATGGACAGTAATATCTCAAGAACTAATGCACGGAATTTCATCTTTTTAGAATCCTCATGATGAGCATAGATGCACTGTGATAATGAATTTTGAAATATTGACAAGTATTGACAAGTATGAGATAGAAGAAAGTTTTGTGATGGCCACAACATACTAGTTTCATTTCTTTCTGGTATTAGTTTAATATTTACATCATCGATAGAGATAAAATAATTCTCTATAATGAAATTTGTTTCTAAAGTTTAACTCATTTCACTGATTTTTACAACCATATTTTTCATTAATTCTGAGTTATAAAGTATGATTAAAAACCAACAACATCATGAATTTGGAATCCTACAATATCATAAATTTTATTTTGAAGGAAATATCGTCACCGAACATTTTCCTGAGTATGCGTTAAATTATTGAGGAAAAAACAAGAAAGAAAAATCATGCGTCAGGAATAGGATATAGAACACTTTCACGCGCATTCAGCAAATTGTAACAAAATTTCACCGATTAAAAATTAAAGATGAAAAACTTTTTTTAAAAACATAAAACATATAAGAGCCCAATTTTATAAATTACCATTCATAAACGGAAAAATATCCGAATTCTTTTGCGCAACCCTGTATATGTTTTATAGGTTTGTACATATACTACATTCTATGCCGAAATTTAGTTGAGTTAGGTAACGTGTAACACACTTCAAAACTCCTATTCAGTAAGCTGAAATGTACTGGAATTTATGTACTTTATCTATAGAATTTATACACACGAAGAAATAGCAAAAAAATTAGTTAAAGAAGAAAACATTTATTAATATTTAAATTTGGTTCGATTTTCAAAAAAATTTAAATGACTCGACAAAATTCTGCAGCTATTATATATGTTAAATTTTAAATAATTCAGTTTGGTAGTTTTTCGCTGTTATATGCGAAAAGACGGACAGACAGACGGAATGACAAGACAACAGCTATGCTTTTTACGTATTTATATAATTACGAACGCACCTAAAAATGTCGTAAAAGATCAAACAGATCTGAAAATGACAATAATGCGTTTGTCAACAACTTTCAGGAACACGTTTATTGCCATTTCTTCATGAAAAATAACTAATTAAATGCTCTACAAGCAAGAGACAAAATATTTTCAGTATATTATTAATTAGGGTAACATTTTTATCTTATTATATTGTAAGAGATATCCGTTCATGTATTATACGACTTATGTTACCTATTATTACATAGTCACTCTAAACCAGGGTTTGCCCAAGTGGACCCGCCCGAAAAAACCCGGGCGGATTTTTTCGGGTGGGCCCACTTGAAAAAACCCATTGTGGGTTTTTTCAAATTTTCTCATGTTTTCAGAACTAACATTATTTAATCTGTGGGTTTTTTCAGGCAGGCCCACTTGAAAAAAACCATTGTGGTAAATGTCAAAATTAACACTAGCCACCGGCCACAGGGCCAGTAAATTAAAAAAAAAAGTGGCTAGTGAAAAATTGTCTATCAGCGGCCACCTTCCGGCCACCTTTTTACAAGGAGATAATAAAATTTTCTTGCATTTCATCAAGGATTCTACTTTTTTTGGTTCCAATATATTTATATTAACATATTTATTTGGGCTACTCAGTTTTAGATTAATACTTATAGAAATTTTACTGTTTATCATTTTGAAATAAAAAAGTGGCCACTTAAAAAATTAGTCCTACCGGCCAGTGGCCGCTAGTGAAATTTCCTAATTTTGACCTAGATATATTGTGGGTTTTTCAAATTTTCTCATGTTTTCACAACTGTAACATTATTTAATGTAAGGAATAAGAATGGGTGAAAACTGGAAAATTGGGTTAATAGTCAGTGGCTGTTAGACAGGGTTTGCCCAAGTGGGCCCAGCCCGAAAAAACCCGCTTAAGTTTTCCGGGCATTGAAAAAACCCATTGTGGGTTTTTTCAAATTTTCTTGTGCTATCACAACTGTAGCATTATTTAATCTAAGGTATGAGAATGCAAAGATAAATGCCAATTCAAATATATTTCAAAAGAACCAGATTTAAAGGAATTTCTAAGCAGAGATAAAATGACCGAAAAAGAAAAAAGAAGGAAGATTTTCATACCTGTAATCTAAAATGCATCCAAATGCTTTAAATCTTAATGCATGCAAAAAGATGGCACTTGAACCCCATCGTGATTGTTTGCATTGTTATAGCTTTTAAGATTAATTATCCCATTTATTATCCTGCTTCAATGTTCAATGAAAGTGTTATATAGGAGTTTTCACACAAAAATGGTTCAGATTATGGCAAAAAAGAGTGAAACAGATAAGTTTCCTCTTGGATTTTGTGAATTTTTCTTTTCTTTACATTCAGCACCAGCTACCTCTGCTTCAATCGAACAATACTTTTCCACATTTGGTCTGGTTTGGAGCAAGTTACATAATCATTTTGGAGTTGATAAAGCAGCAAAGCTAGTAATAAGTATATCGCCATTTGCGATATAAATTTACAAATATCACTGACTTCTATGACAATCTAATTTAATATTTAATACTATTGCAATATATATGTAGCAAATTTTTCTAAAATTTTCAAATATATTAATGCGAATCACATTTCTTTCAAAAGAAAAAAAAAGTCTTCAACTGATTTCTGATTTGAAGTGAATGAAAGAAACTATAGAAATTTAACATGTTTAACTTAAGGTAAGAATTATATAAAAAAATCCATTTGTGGTTCACTTAATATATCCTTAGTGTAGCAAACTAGTCCCATGAGATACAGATGTACTTTTTAAATTAATTTGACTTTTTTTTCTTTTTATATGCTTTTTGTTAATTCATACTTAATCAATGCAAATTATGCAAAAGTTTCACTGATAAATGGAGAATTCAGGTATTATGTATATGAAAATTAGAAGTTTAAAGTGCTCTCCAAGAAAACTCAATAAAGCCCGAAAAAACCCGGGTTTTTTTTTTTTCACAAGAACCCAAAAAAACCCGGATTTTAGATTCGTGGGCCCAATGGGCTGGGTTTTTTCGAAAAAACCCGGGTTTTTTCTAACCCTGCTCTAAACCATTCTTTTATGTCAAAAAATGATCAACTGAAATAGAAAAATACTACAGATTTAATTAAACTTTCTTGCTTTTTTTTTTGTATTGTTATGATCAAAAATCTAAATTATTTGATGTTATATTGGTGATGGTGTCCAATTAAAGTTTTTCCCGTTCCTAGAAGTGAGATTGGAATTTGATTAGCTTTGACATTCATTTGCTAATGTCAGATCGATGTACCGAAATAGGAAAATGGTGTCCGATAAATGAGGCACAATTTATTTGAAAGTTGAATTCATATATGCTACACAATTACACTATACATACAGAATAAGTAAATTCCGTCTTATGTAAATACGTTATTTTCATTTAAGTAAACTCGGTACCCATCGAAAAAATTTGAAGATTTTTTTCTTTTTTCTTTTTTTCTTTTTTTTTCTTTTTTTTTTTTTTTTTTTTTTTTTTTAACCATTTGGAAAAATGGTTATTGTCCTCGGTCAGAGTAAGAAATCAAAAACATATCTGAAGCGTTTTATTACTTGAATCCCGCATTTTATTCCTTTTCTGACTGGTCTATACAGTAATCTCTATTTTCTCTTTACTTTCAACAGAGATGGATACCACTATGAGAAAAACTGTTGCCACTATGAGAAAAAAGTAATAAAAACTACAAAAATAATTAATAACTCAGAAACAAACTGAGATACAGCTTTCAAACTAATTGCATTTAAAAGTAAATTTTTTTTCTCTATACGACGGTGTAAAAAGTAATATTGTAGGATGTTTAGAAGTTTAAGAATGAAATTTCATTTAATATTGGTCCAGGAATATTAATGTTTAATCCATGGCGTAAGTAATGTATGACCAGCTCCGTAGAAGTTTAAAAATTCACAATACCGAAAAATGTAATTCATGGCGTACGTAATGTATGATCAACTCCGTGCGATTTTCTATGTCTTAAATTTTAGTCTTTGAAAAAATCATTTTCCAAATGGTCGTTGTAATTTGTTAAATTGCATTTTTTTTTTTTTTTTACTAATGTACAATTACTTATTCTATACACATATTATTATAGGTATTATAGAAAAACTGATTTTGACAAGGAAAAAAATCATCTTAAGGGTAAAAATTGACATTTTTTTTTTTATTAAAAATTTTTTAAAGGTCGCTGTGTACATTAGTGTGTTTAAAAACTTAACTTCTACAAATATTTGTCAAATAACTCCATTCTTTTTTGTATCCTCAATATAGTGTGCTTAATAAAATTAGGGATGGATTTTAGAATATAATGTGAAAAAAATGAAAAATAGAAATATTGAAGAAATCCTGTTTTTTGCTTATGTTTGTAATATTTTATTGCTTTTCTCATAAATTAATTCATTAATTATACCAATAGATACCAAATTTTATTAGGTACACTATATTGAGGATACGAAGAAATAATGAAGTAATTTGACAAACATTTGTAGAAGTTTTAGCTTTTTAAACACAGTAACACAGCTAATTTTAACAGCTAACTTTAAAATTCTTTAAGGGGGTCAAAGGCAAAAAATTCTCAAAAATTGTAATTTCTTTTATTATTAGCTTTAAAAAATACTGAGTTTTTAGCGTTAAATACCGCAAACCGCATGCTTTTATATTTTCATTAGATCCAGAGATTTTAGCTTGAGAAGCGATGCGTCAATTACCCTCTGATGAGAACTTCATTTTCTTCCGATTTGTCAACTTTAAAAGAATATATCTAAAGTTCCTTGGAAGGTATACGTATGAAATTTTCAACAGAGATTTTATGCTATTTTTCAACAAATTGTCCTCAAGATTTTTAATTTTGAGTGATAATTGTGAAAATATGCTAATTAATGCAAAACTCACTTATAAAAAAACTTCATTTTTTTTTTTTTTACTTAAAATTGTTTTATAAAATTCATAATCAATATTTTAAGAAATCTTGAAGACAAATTAAAATGACATATTTTCTGTAAACAGAAGTGTAAAAATTTTGTAAATTTAGTAAGCAGTTCCAAAGTTATATCAAGAATTAAATATGTTTAAAATTTTAACATTTAATTTTTTTTAAATATTTAAAAATTGTCAGATTTTTTTTTACATGCAATATTCTTATTAAACATATTTCAGAAAAACATTTCATAACAAAATCTCTATAAACAAATAAAAAAAAAAAAGAATTTTGAGCATCGGACCCCTTTAAATTTAAACAAAAATAATAAAATTATCTATTTTTACCTACAAAATGATTTTTTTTTTCTTGTCAAAATCAGTTTGCCTAAGTATTTCCTATTAAAATATGTGTGTATAATAAGTAAATGTAGATCAGTAAAAAAACAATTCTTCAAAGTTCTTCAAAAGGTACCGAGTCCTTATAACCAATACAATCAATAAAAATAAGTTAAAAATAACAGATGTAATAAAATGCTAAAACTGGAAAATTTGATACGCTTTGCATGTTTGTAATATTCTAACACCATTAAAATACACGGCAAATGATATTTACCCATAGGCCGGAATGCAAAAGAATTCTTTTGAGGGGCCCCTGTAAACGAAATATTAATGATAGACACTTCATTTTGAATACCGAACATCTCATGGTAAATCTCAATAAAATATATAAATAACATGGAAATCTTGGTATAGTTACGAAAATTAGAGCACAGACAGAGCACAAGCAGCTTACAGTTAGTAGACAGATAGACAGGCGGACAAACAGAATTTATATACTATTTCCAACTATTTTTAAAAGTGTTAAAATATAGATTTTTGCAGGAAAAGAATTTTTTTTTTTTTACTATCACACATTTATCGCTCTAAACGTAATTTTACTTTCAACTAAACCAATTATTTCTAACTAATTTACATTATTTAAAATATTAAAAACAATGTGAATATAAAACATACATGTTTCATGTGAATACAGATGGAATGTTTTAAAAACACGAGAATAATGTGGTTATCCTAAAAGAAAATTTATCTAGATAAGTGACCGAGTCAGTAGTTGATCAAATAAGGTCGGTGCTACGGGGTTTTTATTGTATTTCCTTCTTTTTAAATTTTAGAAGTAAATTAACATGATTGCTACAACCCTTAATGAATGTCCTATAATGGGGGAAAATGAAATTTGCTGAATTTAAATAGGCACAAAATTATAAATAAATACTTTCTTCAATCGCCATTTTCCCAGTAGTTGATCCATCGAAGAAATCAGACGAAAATTCAAAAATTCATTTTTAAAACATCATGCTTAAGCTGTGATTAACACTAATTCATATAAAACTTTTATTTGAAATAAGCAAGGTGGAAGGGGATTATTTTAACTTACCGTAATTGTCTCCAACTAATTGAAAACTAAATTTTTACATTGTCTAATTTTTTTAAAAAATTATAAAATGGCCTCTCTTACAGTAGGCAACTGGCAACAATGTGACAACAGGTTCTCCAACATTCAAACAAAATTATTATATCTAGTGCCACGTTTAAAACTATTTTCCGCCTGAAATGGTGCAATATTTCAAAAAATTGATCAAGTACTGGAGGAGTTTTAACTACTGGCGCGGTCACCCTGTATAATAACCAAACTTTCCTAGCATCCATTCATATGGGTGTTAGGCTAATTCATTACCATCTTCTTCTTCAAATACAAAATCTTTTCATTTCGAGAAAATTGTCAATAAATGTTTTGCTGTAACAAATTTGAGTATTACATTCTCTTTACCGTCAATCAAATTTCTACTAGTTTTTTTATCACTAATGATACATAATGAGGTTATAGTCCTACATAATATTCAGAGAGTACCATCAACATTCAATATTTTCCTTGAAGAGGAAAATTAACCGTAATTACACATCTATTAACGAGAATAATGCTACAGTCAGCATTCGACAATTTCGCGTCTGATTTTGATTATTAGGATGTCTTGATATGGATGTTTAATGAATGCAGGATTTAGTAAAATTTGAGAAAATAATTTTTTTGCATTATTCTATCATATTAAAATGTGATTTGTGGCGAACGTTTCCCCGAAATGTTTATAAATATAATTTTATTTAATTTTTTCTTTCTTTCTTTTCATGTGCGTTCATAATTATATAAATACGTAGCACCTATAGTCATCGTCAAGTCCGTCCGACTGTCTGTCCGTCTGTCGGCATATAAAAGTGCAAAAATTTCCCAACCGAATGATTTGAAATTTGCAATATATATTATATGAAGTATATAATCGTTGCCGAATTTTGTCGAGTCATTTCAATTTTTATGAAATCAAATCAAAATTTAAATAGATATTAATAAATGTTTTCTTCATTCTATTAAATCGTATGATACGTCATGAGTTCAGTGATATCCCATGGTAGGTCATGATTCTAGGTTACCATGGTGATGTTATTTAATATGGAATACTATTATTTCCGTATTACTGAATTTAATATATTGAATCGTAATAAATTTTGTATTCATGCATTTTTGCATAACAGTGCAACAGCTATTGCAACAAGATCTGATTATTTACAAAACTAGTCATACTACGAACACACCTTGTTTCTACGTTTGACGTACAATTTCCGACTTGTCCTTTCCTTCTTTTTCTAATAGACTTGAATCAAAATACATGAAGATACATTTTAATGTAATAATTTAATATAATCTATATATTTAATATATAAGGCGGTATTTTTTGTGATCTGTCTTAAGCTTCAATTTTAATCTATATATACTAGCCTCCTTGGCGACCAGTTTGGTCTCCCTTAAATGTATGCTAAGCAATGTATCATGTAACTTTTATTCATAATTCAATTTGCTTGCTTAGTATTATGCCAAATCTGAAGATTCTGTTAGAGAAATCAAGAACTCGGTATTTTTATGTTACCGGGGCGCGCAGGTGATGAATCGCCAAACATTATTCCTGGCGCATTTTTTTTTTTGTATTTCATTCATTTCATTTAAAATATAATCCTTTCACTGACTTCATTTAAAATAAAAAACTTTCATTTAAAGCTGAAACATTTAAAATTCACGGCTTTCACGTCTTTCTTTCTTTTTTTCTTAAACGAAAAGAAAAGAAAAATAATAAATAATATGCCAAAAACCATGACATTTAATTTCAACTTCAAAGCATTGTTTTAATTTACCGCACGAAAGAAAAAAAATGCTAACTGGTGAGTTAAAACTTTTGGCGAGATTTGCACTCGCTAACATAAAATTATCAAGAATTCTTTGCAATCATGGCAACTTTTATGTATGTTTATTCGAAAAAATAATTTTGATTTTTTAATCAAAATGGAAAACTTACGTATGAAAAGCGATGAGATAAATCCGTAGTTGTTTTTGACAGTCACATGACTTGAACTATCATAATATAGATGAAATGATGGCGATAGAACAATATTTGGCGACTTAGCCAGGATAATATGATACAGATGATAAGACTAAAGTACCAAAATAGCCAACTGGCATGTAAAAAGTGAAGCGGTCAGCCCGGAACTGTTGATGACAGTCACATGACTTCGGCTTTTATTATATAGATATAAAAGTCAATTGTTTGTGGGAAAAGACAGATTTTTCTCCATAAACACCTACTGCCACCCACATGCGGTTGTAGTGGTTAGATAGACCTTGGTCTCCTGCTATTAGTAACGCAGTTTGGTCGTGGTGGGTGGAAGTGGGGGATTCCAGGGACACTCAAAAGAATTCCATTACATTACGGCCTATGGAGAAAAATCCTTTGAGATAGTTTTTAATTTTTGTCTTCATATATAAAAGGCCCAGCACAAACTACATGAAAATTTGGGCGAAAAGAGGACTAAGGGCGGATTTTTGAATATCCCCCAATTAAAGGGGTTAAAAGGGGGGGGGGAGTCGAAACTTTTTGAACATTTGGCCATATCTCAGCAGCCTTTTTAGCTAGAAACGTGAAATTCCAGAAGATAAATCTACTAAAAAATAATTAAGGACATATTTCAGCGATTTTAGAAATTCTCCTTCAATAGGGGATTAAAAAGGGGCGGGATCGAAAACTTTAGAACACTTGCCATATCTCACCAGCCGTTTGAGGTAGAATCGTGAAATTCCAGAAAATAAATCTACTAAAATAATAATTAACCATGTGTTTCAACGTTTTTAAAAATTCACCATTAAGGAGATTAAAAGGTGGTGTTAGAACTTTTAGAACATATGACCATATCTGAGCGGCCGTTTTACGTAGAAGCGTTAAATTCCAGAAAATAAATCGCTAAAAAATAATTGAAAACACGTTTTAACGATTTTACAAATTCCCCACCCTAAGGGGGTTAAAAGGGGGAGGGTCGAAAATTTTAGAACATTTGGCGTATCTTAGCAGCCATTTTTGGTAGAAGCGTGAAATTCCAGCTAAAAAAATATGTAGACTTAAAAAATAGGTAAACACATTTCATCTCTGCTAGATATATTTCGCTTGATTGAAGGTTCTTTCAGAGAAACCAAGCAGCGCAGTGGGCGAAGTCCGCTAGTAATATATATTTTTTAATTTTAACTGTTGGATTTTATTCAACTTGACTTAGAGGCTTAGGATGGGATTGCGGTGCCTCGCTATCTTAAATCTTACGCTTGATCGTAGGATGGGCGTTCCTGCCATCGATCTTAACTTCGTAGTGCGGTGCCTCAAAGTAAGTCCTCGTGCATCGGCGTAAATCATTTTACAGTCAGCCAATCAGAACCCGCAGTTACATTTGTAGTGGTTGCGCGTGCATCCACTTATGCTTAATCTTAAGACAACTTGAAAGCTTTCATAAG
Source organism: Maratus speciosus (assembly GCA_963932465.1). Lineage (NCBI taxonomy): Eukaryota > Metazoa > Arthropoda > Arachnida > Araneae > Salticidae > Maratus > Maratus speciosus. The sequence goes on from OZ010791.1 coordinate 51,147,593, forward strand.
ATCGCAAAGCACTGCAATACCGTTTATGCTTTGTTTATATCGTAACATTCTAAGTTGCACTTAAGTAACGCACCGCAATCCCAGCCTTAGTGATAGAGCATTGGCGCTTTATGGCTTGGTTTGAATCCAGGCTTAAAGACTTTTCACTCTGTTGATTTACCCCTCTTAGCCAAGTTAATTAATATTTGAAATTACTAAAAATAGGCGTGAGAAATTTCCTACAAAATTTCCAGACTCTATATATACTAGTATATAACTCCGTCAAAAATGAAGGAATTTGAACGAAAAATCTTTAAAGCAATGTTTAGAAGTTTAGATCATGAAGTTAGGTTTTCAATTATAGGGCTTGTATTCAAAAGTAGTACTCGTTTCGCGTCGCTGTTGCTCCCAACTTAAGCATCACGTGATTTGTGTGTAATTTCAAGTTTTGATTATAGATGGCAGCATCAAATGTCATTGAATATTTTATAATTGTCTTTCTCAGATTCAAAAAAATTCGACATGATCAATAATTGAATGAAAATAAGAAAAACTGCTCGTTGACAAAGGTATAGACCTCGGTTCTTCTCTTTAATTTTAAGTTCATGGCAAGAAGCAAACACCTATCAAAGTATCTACATTTTCTGGTAACATTTAATCATGAAAGATGTATGTTAAAAAATATTTTTCAGACTAAATATATATATATATGTGACTTTTGCATCTTGTTAATGAAAAAATATTATCCTTCTATTTTTTATGTCAATAACAAAGATATTATGCAGACTAAAATTAAAAATAATATTATAAATAACAGAAATTTGAGCTGAAAAATGCCTCCTTTGAAAATATTAGAATTACATCTCAAACTTTAAATATCACAGCATAAAAATTGTATTGCATTTGTAACTAATATTATACATACATATATACTATACATTATAGTAAAAATTACTTTTACTTCTGTAAAACTTGTCCTAAAGTATATTCACAAATTCATACTACCGAGCATAAGATTATATTTATTTATTATTCTTTACCCTATATTAATTTTGTGACTTTCAAATTATTTTACTTCTCAGAAACTAATTTTCAATTATTCTGTAATGTACTAAACAGGAAGTTTTTAATGATTTTAATCTGCATCATTTCTCAAAAAGAAAAAAAAAAGAAAAAGAAAGAAAGAAAGAAAAAGAAAAAGCATAGTAAATAAAGTGAATTGTGAAAGTAATGCAGAGCTTAATGCAAAATTGCAATTATTAATTACTTTAATATGATCATTTGCTGTTCCTCTACAAACTTTCCATGTTAAAACAATATCATATATATCCTTTATATTTTAATTACAATAAGAATTTATAAGAAATATTCATTTTATTTGCAATGTCCTCAAAGCAGAAACATGCATAAAAAAGTACAATTTCACCAGAAAGTTTAATTAAAAAATTTAGTTACATTTCTAATTTATTTAAAAACAAACAAAAATAAAGTTTTCGAATTTAATAAAGTAGCAATTTTCTCATCCATTTAAACTTATTCGCAATTAATTTTTAGAGCATTAACAAAAATATTCGCATGTAAAATATACTCTAAACGAGCACATTTAAAAAATATATATATTAGTTCAATCAAGTTTAAAAAAAAAATCGATTTTATTCAAAAAAGGAAATATTTCTTCTAGAATTTAGCTAAAATATAATATTCATATTTTACATCTAACTATCAAATTCGGTCCTATTAAAAATATGTCTAATATGTAAATTTTTTATCCTCTATTATTCTATAAGTGTTAAATGCCAACCATTATTTCATAACGCGAAATGTCCTTGCAATTAAGTTTAAATTTCCGAACTTTCTGAACAAGAAATTTAACAAGACTTTCCAATCCTCTGTTTGAAGAAAACTCGTATATTCATTTTAATATCGTCTTCTTCCAAGCTCTAGCCGACCGAGTGGTTAAGATGCTCGATTCGGAAAGTGCGGTCCCAGGGTCAAAGGTTCCACAGAAGAATGAGTGACGTATTTTTTAAGAAACTCTGTTTTTCATATTACGAAAATTTTCTGTCCTAGGAATGAAAAAAGAACGGAAATTTCTTCAATTATTGGCTATTTACCGGCTGCCAGTTATATTTCCGTGAATTAAAGAAAGTATTTCTGGGAGTGTAAGGGTTTAACCTCCTCCTCCCCCCCCCCCCCTTCTACACCACACCGAATTCTATCGAGTCATTCGGAAAGTCGTGTCCGTTAGGGAAAATCAATTCGTACCGAAAAAGTCTGCGCTCGGTAATTATTAGACATTAAATATCATAATCAATGTCTAATAATTAAATGATAGAATTTTCCGGTACAAATTTATTTTCCCAAACGGACACGACTTTCCGAACGACCCAATATCACAGAATGTTGCTATGCTTCTTTCAATAGAAAATAACGCTATGTTTAAAAAAAAAAACACGAATTCTTTTTTATAAAAACTGTTAAAAATCAATTTCGCATATAGTTGTGTCCAAAGAATATTGAACAATTATTAATATCTCTGGCACTGAATTTCAGGATTTAGGGCTTTAAATCTATACTGGCGAAAAAACGCCCTTTTCAGCTTATTAAAGTTAAAGCCCCTGATCTTAAAAAAATTGCTTCAACGGGTAAATATGGCATATTAACACAGATGGCGAATTTTCATTATTAAAACTGAAATATTTCACAATGAATACGTATAAGCGATGCAAATTTCTAAACTTTTCATTCTGTCTTTACTCAGATCAAGATGTTGAAGTGCCTGAGGAAATGCAAAATTTTTCGTATAGAAAGTTCCCTATACTAAACATGATGTTAATTTTTACTGTGAAATATTTTTTATGTATTAAAATACACATGGATTAAATATAATGAAAATCTGCAGCAGTAAAAGTGAAATAATGTTTAGCTTTAATTGTATTTTTTCATTATAAAACTAAAAAACAATAATATAAAAATATGAAAGTGCCATAATTTTTATCCATTTTCAATTTTGCAATGACAAAGATTGGAATATTAGAGTTTTAACTGATTATTTTATCTTGATTATTTACCTTGACTGCGTTTTGTTATAAACAGTCTGTTTTTGGATTATAGATAGTAGTTTGGTAAATTTCGTCAGTGTGTGCAACTCCTCATTAAAACCTTTACATTAGCAAACTTCATAATGAATTTCACAAATCGCGATAACCCACCGATACCAGTTCACCTACAACGATATAACTTTTCACAATGGAAGTTCATGTCTAAAAATGTTTTTGTAAACTTTTATAGGATAAGAATTGTTAACATGAAAAATTGAATTGAACTACTGAATTGTTCTTGCTGATATAGTGTAGTGGTCAAAATTGTGAAACTCTTTTTGAAAAGGTGTATTTTTGAATCTTTGCATAGCGCTGCCATGTATTGAAGATAAACAAAAAATTTTATCTATTGGGGATTATACATAGCTTTTATTTTCGTTATTGGAAATAATATAGGAGCGTCCGGATATATAGAAAAAAAATAAGGAATCTCATGATTCCATTGGACTCACTGGGAGTGAAAGGGTTAAGTATGTTGAGAAAATATATTCACAGTTTTCTTTAGAATCAAGCAGTATTCATATAATATAATCACTTACATAAATATAATCGAAGTAATCTATTCGTTTCCTTGTATTTTCTCCAGATTTACTTACCAGAGAATAAGAACTGCTTTTGCAAAACAATTTACCAATATTCAGAAATATTATTGACTAATATTAATCATTCTTAAGCAGCATTACGACGAAGAATTCTTAAGCATATGTTCAACGTTATGAAAAATAACTTCACACATGTAAATATCTCAGAATTTATGATTCAGTAACGAAATGAATGAGCTTCATCTATTGCACAATAAATACCGAAAGCTGTATAAAATGTCACTTTTATTGGACATCGGTGAAATAGTAGTAGATGCGTGTGATTTGCTGCAGTATATTTATGTAAAAATCACTGCATCTATCGATCGCCTTGAAAAGGAAATGTGAAATATTTTCTTTTGAAGGTAGAAAAGAAAGTCAGGAAGTAGAAGTAGAAGTGCTTTACGAAACAGAACAGTGCAAAATTTGGATTTTAATTAGAACGTAATTTTTTGAGTCTATATCCAAATGTTTAATTATTTAATTGGTATTTAATATATTTAATATATAATAACGGTTGAAATTTCGTAACTTTTCAAAATACCCTTGTTTTGCAGAAACTACTTGTAATATGATGTAGGACAGCAATCTAAATATTGTTTCAGTTGAAACTATACTTCTGAAACTAACGGTTCTGGAGTTAGTCACTGGGCAGCAACAAAACAGTACGCCCAGTATATGTCCTTTTGAAAATTAAAACTATAATATAAAGCACACACAAATTAACGTCTGAATATATTTTTTTATCAATTATTAAAGGTACATATATATATATTAAGACATACTTGATCACAATTAATACAATAACCCAACAGGAGTGAAAAATTAGCCGGGGCCAGGTTCGAATCCTGGCCCGGCTAATTTTTCACTCCAGTTGGGTTGTTGTATTAATTGTGTTCAACTCTGTCTTAATATATACAGGGTGTCCCAGCTAAGATATTACAAACTTCGAGGGGAGGTAGGGTAAACCTAGTCGACACGGAATCAGATGGGAATACCGGGTCGGAAACGCCTTCCTGACCCAGTAAGGGCATTGACAGTGTTGCCAGTGGGCTACTTTTTTAAAATTCAGATTTATTGATTGGCAACACTGTTCTGAAATAGTAAAATTCCCATTATTGTTGCCTTATTTAATATGTCATTGAATAAGGCGAATTTTAGTATTTCAAGAAACTGGTGCTAATCAATAATTCTGAATTGAAAAAAAAGTAGACCACTTGCAACACCGGACATTGAAAAAGCTGTATCATACAAAGCAGATCTTTGGCCCTGGCACAGAGTGTCCAGTGGGCTACCTTTTTTTAACTCCGATTTCTTGATTGGCACCACTATTTTGAAATAATAAAACTCCCCCTTTTTAATGACATATTAAGTTGAAAACAAAGGGAATTTTACCATTTCAAAAAGTGGTGCCAACCAAGAAAGCTGTATTAAAAAATTGTAGCCAGCTGGCAACACTGATTCAATGCCCTCTACCGCGTCAGGAGGGCGTTTCGCACCCGGTATTCTTATGTTAATCCGAGTCGTTTAGGTGTACCCCCCCCCCCCTCGAAGTTTGTAACATCTTAGCTGGGACACCCTGTATATGTATCTTTAATAATTAATATAATATAAATGATGTTTATAATAAATACAGTGGAACTTCCCTTTACATAAATACACTGGAAGCCCCTACTTAACGAAGTTTTCTACTTAACGAAATTTCCTGCTGAACCTTGACTTTGAGCACCATTAACACGAAAATTAATCTCCATACTACGAAAAATGTATTCTATATAACGAAGTTTATTTTACTTAACACAACTGAACCACTTAAACCAACTGAGTATCGTACTGACGATGACATATTGCAAAGTGTAATAAAATGTAGTGAATACACTTCAGTATGCGATGAAGATGATAATGAAGAAGAAATTGAAAGACCTTTAAAAGAAAAAGTGCTAAAAACCTTCGACACAGCAAGAAAGGGATTTCAGTTTCACGAAAATGTTACAGAAGAATTGTTCGGACACTTACAAAAGTGCGACAATTTTTATGAACAGTGTATTTTTTATAAAAAATCTGTAAAAAGTAACATTGCCGATTTTTTAAAAGTTAAGGATTTGGATTACTGGAGGGGAAAAAAATACGCTACGCTTCAGTTTTTGTTTACATCACTTTATTATGCGTTTTTCAGACATTATTCTAATTTTTTCGCATATGTCTACATTGCATCAAAAAAAGTTACGGCCCGAATTAAAATACATTTTCGAATATTTCCATTTTATGTGTATTTTTAATTTTATGAATGTGTATTTTATTATACAGATTTTATGAATTTAAGTTGATTTCTATTTAATGAATTTTCTTCATAACGAAGTGTTTGGGTGTAACGATCAGACTTTCGATAACTGGAAGTTTCACTGTATATAGAGAAGTATAAAAAGTATAAATATATCGGAAACTTACAAAAGGATACAGCCAGCACATTAAACGTAATAACGGAAATGCTAATTAAAATGCTAATAAATGCATAGAGAATTACATAAGGTATAAACATACAGGAATTACTAAGGGGAAAACTGTATATTAGAAATAATAATATAAATTATATTTATAATAAATGTATAGGGAATTGCACAAAATATAAAAGTATGGGGAATTACAAAAAAGTACTGTCTCTATATTAAAAAACAATGACATAAATTCTATTTATTAAAGAATGTTTACAGAATTAGAAAAAAAAATCGGCCCTCAAAATTGTAGAATAATAATTGTAGAAATTGATAAACCTAGCATATTAGAATAAGTCAAATTACGAAAACATACTCACAGTTTTCTTTTCAATTCCTATTCATACAATATAATCACTTACCTAAATATAATCGAATGAATCTATTCCTTTCCTTCACCTTTCTCCAGATTTACCTACTAGAGAATAATAATTGCTTCTGCAAAATAATTTATCAATATTCATAAATATAATTAAATAATATTAATCATTCTTTAGTAACATCACAACGAAGAATTCTTAAGCATATATTCAACATTATGAAAAGTAACCTTACGCATGAAAAGGTCTCATAATTTATGATACAGTAACGAAATGAATGAGCTTTGTATATTGCACTATAACTACCGAAAGCTTTATAAAATGTCACTTTTATTGGACATCGATGAAATAATAGTAGATGCGTGTGACATGCCGCAGTAAATCTATGTAAAAATCACTGAATCTATCAAAAGCATTGAAAAGAAAATATAAAATATTTACTTCTGAAGGTAGAAAAGAAAATGGAAATTAATCATTAAACATAAAAAATAGAGTTTTAACAAAAATATAATTTTTAGAATTCATATTTGAAAAGTAAATTATTTTATAATTATTTAAAATGTGACAGTAGCTAAAGGTAACTAACTCTCTTTTGAGGAAACTAATAATAATATATACGTATTTCAGATAAGGCCATTCATTAACTACTTTAGAGCTAAGAAGTATTTCACAATAGTTTACATTTCATTTTCAACAAGGGAAATTAATTCTGTAACAATGAATTTATTTTAAATGCAGGGGTTTCGGAAGTAATAGGACAATTTTTTAGAGGTTTTGGTATAAGTCACGACAAATAATAGAAGTATAATAAATAATAAAAATATAGAAAACAATGACACACATATACGAACATATATATATATATATATATATATATATTGAACAAAAATATATAAATTTTTGGTCTAAATACAGGGTGTTTCACAACGTATCAAAATCGGTTCTTTTTTTAACTATAAAGAAGATATTTATTCAAAATTTTCCACAGATGTAATTTCGATTTTTATGAAATGTGATGACATCAAAAAATAACTAGTCGGTTGTGATAATCTCAAAACTTTCTTCTATCTCATATATCTTAATACTTCAAAAAGTAGTTACAAATGTTAATTCTTTAATATTATTAGTTCAATTCTCCACCAACTTTGATTTTGCTCTTAAATTGCTGATTCAGTCAACAATTCAGAGTATAAACGACTTAATCTTGATCATGATATTTATTAAAATGAATAGTTTTTCGTTATTCTGTTGCATAGCAGACTGCAAAGTTCTGGTCAGCGCACGAGCTATACCTATGTACATTAGAACTACGAACCCCCCCCCCCCCCAAAAAAAAAAAAAAAAAAAAAAAAATTATACAAAAGTCGCTATCTCGGTGGAATATTTCCAAATTCAAGGAGTACCAGATGACCATATCCAAAAACATATACACAAAATTTGGTTCAATTTTACGGATAACTTCATTCACTTTTCGGTGGTACAGTAATGATAATGGCGCTAAAATCTCTATTACAGCACTATCTTCCTGCGAAATATTTCCAAATTGCAGGAAGTCCCTGCTGGCCATAACCAATAGCATGCACAAAAATTTGTTTCAATTCCATGCACAATTTCATACGCTTTTCGACGGTACAATGGCAACACACGGACACACGGACAAACACATGGACAAACAGACATTTTTTATAAACAGGTTTTTTTTGGGGGGGGGTTGGCGGGGTCTCTGATGCCTAGTATGTGTAAATCAGTCGAATATTAGAAGTCGGAAAAATTTTCGATTACAATACTTTTATCTATTAAACATAGAAGAAATTAAAAAATAATTGCAAAATTTCCTACCAAATAACATAGTATTAGAAGCTAAATAATTTGAGATGGAAATGGGGAGTATTCACGGTCACTGTTTACCTCATTACAGTGCACTTTTATAACGTGTAACAATGTCACTAAATTTCACAGAAATATATTATTCAGAAAGTTATTTTGTTGTAAATTTCGCCAAAATATTTTTATTATTGGTAAAATTATAAACAAAAATCCAGGTTTGGCTTGGGACGAAATACATTGTATTTTTTGTCTGAAAATGTGGAATAGGGCAGAGCGTAGAAAAAGAAATTCTGAATTTAAAATCAGCCGCTGTGGAAAATTTGTGTATTTTATTACTTATTATGTTAAAAAAATTCCGCAACCTGAATTGATACCTTCATGCGCCCCAAAGGGCGCGAAATCCCGAATTTTAGCTAAATTACACTAATTTTCCCGAATTTTAATAGCAATTAACAAATTTAATTTCACATTGGCCCATTGTGGATACAATGCTATTACGTCCCCAAATTTACTTTCACATTGGCCCATTGTGGATACAATAGTATTATGTCCCCTTAATATATGTAAAAAGTTTTAGTTTCCTACATCACCATCATCATGCACCTCAATAGGGTTAAACCATTCTAAAATCTGACAAAATTTGAGTTATTTTAGGTTTACTGGAAGATATTGTTACATAATAAAAATAAAGATATACACGAATGTTTGAAATTTTTATTAAATTCGACTACAATATGATATAATATATGTTCCTTTACCATGCTTACATTTAAACCCTCAGTTTTTATAAGCACCAAAAATTTGTAAGTGGTAAGAGTAATACGGGTTTTTAAACATTTTTAATTTGCCATCTCATATTGTAATCAATAGTCGTCATCCTGTAACGTGACTCAATTTTAGTCCGAAGGTATCCATCTATTCTTTCGTACCTTCATTTTGTTTTAGATGCCTCTGTTATAAATTTAATAGTTTCTCAGTTACTTGTGTGGGACATGGAAATTTCAACAGGTAAGAATTTCAGTACCTTCACCTAGTGCCTTCACCTTGAAACTTTCAATTTCTTCTATCTGCAATGTCCTAGTAACTGGAGCCCCCCATTCGTTCGTTCACATCTCTCTCTAATCTTTGATTTCTATCAATTAAATTGACGTACTCTGCTGCTGAAAAAATTATTTATGGAATCCCTTCATTTCATTTCTGTTTTTAAGCGGTCTTCGTTTCTGGATTTCGTTTCTAGTTGCTTTTATGCGACTAAATGTGAGTTCCCTAATGTGCTTCCTGCCTTAACATAGCAAGCTGTTTTCCCCATGAGCGAAATAGTTGTTTCTTTGAATCCCAACATCAATAATATTCCGAAAACACGAGGGTGTATCAATAAGTTTTTGTCCTCACATAGAAATAATTGAGTGAAATTTATGAAATTGCTACATTGTATGAGTCCATTTCTAAATAGTCACCGTGCACAGTAACACATTTCTGCAAACGACATTTCAAAGAGAGAGGGGATGATGTATTCCAGAAGGCGCGATAGTAGACACAAAAGGGGCATTTTTCTAACTTTTTCGACCCCCACATGTGACATATTGTTGGAAAGGCCGGTGGTCACTTATTCATGTTCCAGCCATTCACAGCCATTCCAGCCATATTCACTCCATTCATTCAGCCTCACAAGCTACGCCCCCCACCCAAATTTGTCCCCCGGTGCATGAATGATGTCCGCAAAATAGAAAAGTGCCCCCCCCCCGAGAGCAAATTTGGAGGGAGGGGCTCGGGAGGTGCATAGCATGAATAAGTGGTGACAGGCCTTTCCAACAATATGTCACATGTGGGGATCGGCAAAATTAGAAAAATGTTCCCCTTTGGTTCTACTATCGGGCCTCCTGGAATATATCATTCCCCCTCTCTCTGAAATACCGTTTGCAGTAATGTTTTACTGTGCACGATGACTATATAGTAAAGGACTAATAAAATGTAGCAATTTCATAAATTTCGTTCAATTATTTCTATGTGAGGGCAAAAATTTATTGATGACCCTTGTATGCCTCTAGAAACTTGGAATTAGCTGTTAAAGAGAATAAATATCTACTTCCATCTGAACAACGTGATTTTGTCGTTTTAGAACCAAGCGTTTTAAGGTACATAGTCTTTCATCACATATGCGCACAGGATACAAAGATTGTTTGAAGGATTCTCACTTGCAATACAGAGTCGCAAAAGTCTTATAAGCGAGGTTAACCATCTTGAATGATTTTATGGTCCGAGTTTCTGCAATGGAAATTCTGGAGTACTTTCACCTATCGAAACAATGCACCGTGCTTTGTGAAATACTCTTCGGACTCTACTTTGTTCTGAAAAGTCAACAGTTTGAATTTCATTTACCCTTATTGGGATAAATTTAACCAATGGTAAACTTTCACACATTTTAAGGGGTTTTACAGTAGGTCTTGAATATGAGCTTTGCCCAGAAGTCTCTCCACGCAGATGTTGAACTAAATAATAGAGTGGTAGCTCATTTATATATAACATGCAAATTAGCCACTAAAGAGGATGTTCCAAACTAACTTCCATAAATTAAGGTGTTTTACAATAGGTCTTGAATTTGAGCTTTGCCCAGAAGTCTCTCCATGCAGATGTTGAACTAAATAATAGAGTGGTAGCTCATTTATATATAACATACAAATTAGCCACTAAAGAGGATGTTCCAAACTAACTTCCATAAATTCACTCTATCATCCACGTGGGTATTGACGTTAGAGCCATCACGCCTTATCGCCACTAGATCATTGATCACTATTTCTTTTCTTTTCAAATGTTCCATAATTTTCTTTTTTATGTTAGAACCCATGCCATTAGCAGGTGTAATATGTTCGATATAAATAGAAACTGGCTCCTGTAACAGTGGTACATGTTCTTCATTTCTTAGGATGATTCGGAACTTATTTCCTATATTTTCTTGAACCAACGTATTGGTCTTACGGCCATCAAAAAATTATGCAGTTAATCAAAAATTCTACTGTGATGATGACATATCCTGCCTTAACTTCTCACGGTCCCTTCGGACTTAATCTCTGTCAAGTACGTTAGAAGCCAGCAAGAAATGACAAGGCATGACCTCCCGGGAACTCAGCTTTCGGTTTAGAGTATACGTGTAATCCCGGGGGAAAGAAATATCATATTCGTGGATGATGTCAAAAGCAGCAGCGAAGACAGCTGCAAAACCGGAATGTAAGGAAGTTTAGGGTTCTAAAAATAAATTTTGTAGCAACAGACTATATCAATTTAATTCACTGGAATCAATGATTAGCAAGAAATGTGAAAGAATAAGGAATAAAGATTCCGATTACCAGGAGATTGGAGATAAAAGAAATTGAAAGTTTAAAGAATAATGCACTAGGTGCCGGCATTAAAAGTCTTTCAAGAATTGCCTCTCTGGTCTTTCAAGCATTCTAAAATCGCCGTGTCACTCACATGCAAGTGGGGAATTGCTAAATTTGTAACAGAGGTCTCTGATGCAGTATGTGAATATGAAAGAAGGTACGGATACATTCGGACTAAAATAGAGTCCTGTTCCAGGATACATACTTTTGATGTAAAACGCCATTACAAAGTACAAACATTACCAAAACTAATTAAACTCTTGCTGTGTCAATATTTGTAGAAAATTAATCAATTTATCAAAGCGTTACTAAAGGGAGCTCAATAGGTGAATGATAAATGGAATAAGCAATTTTGTTTGTTTGAAACAGCATTCCCGCAAATAGAGTAGACACAGAATAACGTATTATAAAGATAATACTTTATTTTGTTCTATTATGATGTATTTCTAGAAAATATCTGTTAATTAAAGTTTAAGCATGCATTTGTCGATCTAATTTGGAACACGTACTTCTAATACAAATAGTTTAAAGTGTTTTTTTTTTTTTGTTTTTTTTTTTTTTTTTTTACTCTGCTTCCCACAATTAAACAGCGACATGAATATTTATGATTAATTATTACAGTAAAAATCTGTATAACTGTTACATACAGCTACATTAAAAATATTATTTGGTCTTATTTGGTTCAGGAAAATTATTCTTTTTTTATTGCAGTATAATGTTTCTTTTGCAATTTGCAAAAATTGTTTAAAGTGCCACCGTGAAATTTGATTGAAATTCCTGCACAATATAAGTAAGAAATAAGAGGATATTTGAACTTTTTAAAAGAAAATTAAGTAAAAGATATTGTAGAAATCTTATGAAATCCTTTTTTACATTTGCTGCAAACTATTTTTATATGAAGCATCTGTAAATATCGATTAAGATTGATTGAAATGCCTGCATACTAAAAGCAAGAAATTAGAGATATATTTTTTTAACTTTTTAAAAGAAACTTACACAACAGATATTGTGTGAGATCTTATGATTTTTTTTTTTTTTTTACAGTTGCTGTAATCCATTTTTATGTAATAACTTCTGTAAATATCAATTAGATTGATTTAAATCCCTGCATACTATAAGTAATAAATTAGAGAATATATATTTTTTAACTTTTTAAAAAAAGAAACTTACACAACAGATGTGGAGATCTTATGACATCTATTTTTACAGTTGCTGTAAACTGTTTTTTATAAAAGGTTCTGTAAATTTCGATTAGACTGATTGAGGATAGAGTTAGTATGATGACAGATTGATTTTTAAGGTAATATTTTTATAGATAAAGAATGTTTTTTGGAATCGTGCGCAACTTGGAAGACGTCATTGTATATTTTCTTTAAAGTTTATATTATATCTTCCTTAGGTAATAAACAATTTTTGGGGGGTAATTAATTTACTATCAATTATAACAATTATCTTATGACAAAAGATATTTTTTTTATTAATTAAGTGTAAATTAATAGAATATAGTTTCAATTTGAAAGGTAAAAAAAAGCTTTTTTGTAAAATAAATATGTTTAGCAGTTACGTATGTAAAAGAATGTATACTCAATATAATTTCCAGACCAATTATGTAACGCGACTAAAAAGTATTTGATATTCCCTGCGATATTTCTTTCAGCAATTCACAGGTATATCAAAAAATAAACATCGAAACGGGCATTTATTTCCTAATATGTATACGAGGATTAATAAACTGTCAACGGTGAAAATCACACCACGTTTCTGCGTATGCGGTAAATTGATAAAGTTTGTTAACATAAGGAATTATAATTAATCCCGTTTCGAATTATTTTAACAAGTTTAACTAACATCAAACATTGTGATATTGTACAAATATTTACCTAAGTAGCTTAAAGCGAATATCTTTTTTCATCTAGTTTTTGTCACACAATCTTTATTTTAGAATAAATATTATTTCTGGAAAATAATTTGTTATACTCAGAATTATTGTTCGTTAATTTTTAATATTTAAGATGATTTTGCCAGTTCGAAAAATGTATTTAGAGTTGTTTTCGGAGTGAAAATTATAGAGTACTAAAAAAATCATTTATCTGCATTATAACTTGATTCTTTCTGATATCAAACATTATTTACGAAATAGAATTTTTTAATAAACATTTTCAAAGGCATGTATCATTTTATATTATTTTCATTTAGGTCTATACTATATTTCTCTGTATTATATCTATATTATGTCTATATTATATCATTGTTGTTTCTGCATAAATGTTCATTTTTAGTCAGAATTTTCATCGGGTTTTTCATACTTAATATTATACCGAGACGTAATCTAAACCCAAATCCTTCGTAAATATATATATAAAATAATGTGTTACATAAAAATATTATAGTCAATCTAAAAAAATTGAAAATTCGAAAATTTTAAAACTTTAAGAGTCCCGAGACCCCTTAATAGACTGTAAAGTTTTGTTACTTTGAATGTGTTGGAAGGTGCTCCATCATACGATGCACGATTTACGATGCACGATTACCGCATAATACGATGCTCTAAACGCACGATTTTTCGTTCTTGTTAAACAACTGGAGTGAGTAGATATTTACCATGTACATTTTAAAAGTGAATCGAAGGACGCCATTAACAAATCGATACAATTACTTGTTAAAAAGTCATGACACGTTTTATGTATAAAAAGTCCAAAATTACGCTTTTTGAGAGAACACAACTTTATTACACCTTATATACAAAACATGTTTTTTACATCAGATTGAAAAATCTTAAACTTATCAAATGTTCTCAAAATAGCAATGACCAAAATCAGATTCATCGAGATTTTTCTATGCCATGGAAGATTTGGATATTCGCGTGTGGGTTCGCGTCCCAGCCTCTACAAATTTTAGTTCAGATGAAAAAATTATAACTCATGGATTATTTACCAATCAGTTGCTTGTGTTAAAATTATTTAAAGTGTAATTACTCAAACATAGATTATTGGAGGGTTTTTTTTATCTGCGGTTTATTCTGTTCATCAGTTTCAAATAACAAACCAGATTTCATTGAAAAATAGTTGTTTTGAGCGAATATTGGTTAGGTGGGATGTCGTCCAGATAGCTAAATTTGAAGGACGTTGTCAACTGAAGGCAAACGATTCTGGGTTTGTGTGTTAGCCTGTTATCGTGACCTCTTTAATGGAAAAATAACTACCGTATATACTCGCGTATAGGTCGAGGAATTTCTGACAATTTTTGGCAAGCAAATTGAGGGGGGGGGGGGTCGACTTATACGCCAGTCAATTAAAAAAGGAGAAAAAATCTTCGAATACTGCAAAATTCTGGATTTTTATGTGTACGAGTAATAAAATAATATAGAAAATATAAAAGTAATAATAATTTATCATTAAAAATTTTTCAATGATTTGTTTTTGTTTACTTAATACTTTTTCGCATTGATAAGTGAAATGTTTGATTTGATTTTGTGCAGAATTGAAGTAAAAAGTTACGAGGTCAACTTATACGCGAGTTTTTGATTTTTTTTCAGAATTTGCATTTAAAAGTTAGGGTGTCGACTTATACGCGAGTGGATACGGTGCTCAGAAAAATTATTTGTTTTATTAAACTCTTTTGGTGCCATGGTCAAGTGAGATAAATATTAATAGAGCTAAATTTGTATCATTTCAAATTTCGAAATTTTGCTTGTATTTAAATAAAAAGGGCATCATTTCTTTTCAAATATAACTAAAAGAAAAGAAAACATATCATTTTGTACTACATATAATAATTATATTATTATAGATTAAAAAAATAACATAATATTTGAACATAACTTCGTATAAAAATCAATTAACTTAAAAAACGCAAAAAATGTGATAAAACAATTTTTAGTCATACTAATGCAATCAAAAGTTGCAATATAATTATGGAAAACAGGAAAATATGCATTTTAATGATAAAAAATTATCTTTTTACTCCAAAATATATCAACAGCCTAAATTTTATATGAAGCTTGTTATATTATTTTATCTATACCTTATTAAATGTATAATTTTACATTTTGAAATTATTCAATTTGCTTTTTAACTTAGTCTCTTGTATTCATAATTGAATTTTGTTTTAATTGAACATTTTTTTCTATCTTATTCTTAAAACAATGTATATCATTTCAAGAAAGAAAATTCTTGCATATTCACTAAAACTGAAATGTATTAAAAATGTACTTAGAATTTCAATTTAGTTAGCGTGCTTCTATTATCATCTTGCGGTTTTACGAATTTTGTTTTTAATTCCGGATGTTTGACAAAAAATTGAATGCAGAAAAGAATTGAATTTGAAATTATTCAATTTGTTTTTTAACTTAGTCTCTTGTATTCATAATTGAATTTGAAATTATTCAATTTGTTTTTTAACTTAGTCTCTTGTATTCATAATTGAATTTTCTTTTAATTCAATATTTTTTTTTCTATCTTATTCTTAAAACAATGTATATCATTTTAAGAAAGAAAATTCCTGCATATTCACTAAAACTGAAATATATTAAAAATGTACTTAGAATTTCAATTTAGTTAGCGTGCTTCTATTATCATCCTGCGGTTTTACGAATTTTGTTTTTAATTCCGGATGTTTGACAAAAGCTATTTTTTTACATTTAATTGTGTAAATAAAATTGTGTTTGTTAAAATATTCTTTTTTATAGTTATTTTGTTTTACTTCTGAAGTCAAAATATTCTTGAATATACCTCTGTATTAATGGACATACCTTTAAATGGGACTTGTATTATACTCATAATTGAATTTTCTTTCAAATGAATTTTGTTTTGTTTTTTTAATCTTATTCATAAAATAATATATGTAATTTTAAGAATAAAAAATTTCTAAATATTCACTAAAACTGAAATGTATTAAAAATGTACTTATAAAAATAGTTATAGTGCAAACGTACCTAGTTTGGTACGTTTTATGTATAACCTACGAATTGTTTGTTTTCTTTCATCGTCTTTAATAATTGAAAATTTCCAAGGCGTTGTTTGTATGAGTACGGGCGCTACGATCACCTTTGCATATGCAGGCTAAACGGACAGGAAACTATGTTTAAAATGGAATACGATCCGCTACAAATGCCTGAGACGGGATTCGAACTCGTCACCTGTTGTCTCATTCCCAGCTCCTTAACCACTTGACAAGCAGATGGACGTTTCATTGGGAGAACGCAAAAATACCAAAACGGTTGTTTTGTGACGTCAATTTTACTGCCAGTATTTTTATTGTTTTTACACAGTTTTATTTAACTCAACCTTGTTTTTGTTTGTAAAGATTAAATTTTGCAATTGATTTTTAACCCAATTCCTGATAGGTTTAAAAATTACATACAAACGTGTGCTTACGATGACAATTTAACATTTTAATACTTTTACAACTTAATAAAAAACTAATACATTAACATAAAATATATAATGTGAACTTTAAAATGTCCACTATCTTACTTAAACGACGACTAAAGTAATGTAAAAGATGTTACAAGTTTAAAATATAAATTTTATTTAAAACTTCTTAGTACTTTCAAAATTTCCAAGTTCACCATCAGAGAATATTTTAATAACTAAATGTTGTTCATTTATACAAATACATCCCTTTGTTTTGAAAATGAGAGAGCCAATAATTATTAGAGTTGAAAGTAGAAGTAGTAGTAGCGGTTTCTTGGATTTAATTTAATTAGAGGAAATATATATTACTAGTAAACACCGCGGCTTTGCTCGCGTATAATTTTTGAAATATGCCAAGTGATATGTCTAATTTTTATTAAAATAAATTATACTTTTAAGAATAATTCAAACATTACTATTTTAAACACAGTTTGACTAAATTTCATTATTACACATATTCATTATTAGGCAGAAATGAGATTTTAATTAATAAGAACTAAAACTAATTCTAATTAAATGATAATTTAGAAAGTATTTTGAGACTTTTATGCTTCTTTTATACGCTTATTTCAGTATTCATTTGAAGTTTTGAATTTTTTAGAAACCCTCTTAACACATTTACATCTTAAAATTAACCATCACGTCAAATTCCATGCACCTTGCCTAACAGTCTACCACCACTCTGGTGTGACACCAACATAAAATGCCGAAACAGAGTTGAAATAGAATGTCTCGAAAAATGTTGAAACAGAGACTGTCACCATTAATTTGCCAACATTAACATTGAAATAAGTTGGTATTTCCTAATATTCTATAGAAAACGGAATTTAGATGTTTTTAAAGTTTTGACGATTTCTGCTTTATGATTGCGTTAGGGTCTTTTGTTTATTTTCTACTAGATGTTAGTAGCTAGAAAGCTCGGCTCGCAAAGCAACCAGTCAGAGACCACTAGAGATAGCGCTTCGCTATTAATTTTTTTTAATTGTTTACTATGTTTTAATTAGCACAGAGCTGTATAATATTAAATCAATTTTACCATTTAAATAATTAGAGCTATTAATGATAGTTATTAATTTAATTGTGTGTGCTTTTAAGATTTCGGATATCTTCCCGGATATTACGAGTGGCGGTTTATAGGAAGACTTTTATAATTCCTCTGATTTTCGTATTATCCAAGTTCTACAGTATCTCCGATGAGTTCGTTAAGTAGGTATGTAGATTTTATAGTTCGTTTTCAAAGGCATATAAATCGAAAAAAACATTGAAAACTTATCATTACAATCACATCCAAGTTACAGAACCAATTCAAATATAACTGGGACTGTGTATATTATTTTGAAGCAACTTATATGTGTTCTTTAAGTAAGAATATAGCTCTTACAATTCAGTTAAAAGATACACAAAAGCAAAAAACATGAAAACTCGTCATCACGATAGCAGTCCGAAATAGCGAATCAATTAGAGCTTGATTGGAACAGAGTATTCTCTCTTACAATTATCTTGGTTGAGTTCATAAACAAAGTACGAACCTGGTATTGTTCGTTAAGCAAGTATTAAATCCTTACAATTCATTTAAAAAGGATATACAAAAGTTAAAACATGCAAAATTCGTCAACACGATAACAGTCCAAAATAGCGAATCAATTCGAGCTTGATTGGGACAGGATATACGATCTTACAAAGATATTGCTGAGTACGTACATAAAGTATGAACCTGGTATTGTTTGTTAAGCAAGTATGTAACCCTTTATTTAAAAGAATACACAAAAGAAAAGAAAAACATGCAAAACTTGTCATCATGGTAACAGTTCGAAATAGCAAATTAATTCGAGCTTTATTGGAAAAGAGTGTTCGTTCTTACAAGTACCTTGGTTGCGTTCGTAAATAAAGTATGTACCTGTTATTGTTCATTTACAAGAACACACAAAAGCAAAACATGCAAAACTTCTCATTACAATATCCGAAATACTCAACCAATCTGAATGTAGTTATTCTATAGCCAATGGGCGATTTTTAAAATGTAATATTAACAATTTTTTTAAACTTTTGATATATTTGTTTCTTATCTATGAAGTTACATATATTAAGCTAAACTGAAATTTTACCAGTCAATTACTCGTCTCGCCAAAATGCCTAATTTAGAAGGAGTGAGACCAATTTGTTTAATTTGTATTACATCTGCTGTATATACCTTAAGTGGGAAAAATCAATTTACTCTTTCAACTGAGTCAGAAAGAGTTATTTTACTACTCATTTAGTTATTTGAAAGAAGTCGGTTTATTTTTTATTTTGATTATTACTTAATTAATCCCACAACTGATAGACATTTAATTGTAAAATACATACATCTTAAACAATCCATTTTTAAATTGACTATGGATTTTAAAAACATTTTTTTAATATATTCACTTGAAATTTGGCAGAGTTGTTAAGAACAGGTAAAAATAATTGCTCTCAAAGTATCCTTATACAAAGCATAAAATACAATGTCATGAAATAATAATCAATTGAAAATGTCATCATCTTAAATATCAATTAATTTCTACTTATGAGTTAATTAACGGATATCCCTTTGTACAGGTGATTATTCTATTTACCGCTCTGATCAAAATTAATAATGGAGATACAAAGCTTTAAGAAATACAAGTATGGAATCAAATATAATAAGCTATAGAGATTTTTCATTTACGTTTAATTTCGTTCATGTAGTTAAAAAATAAAAGGTTAAAAAGAAATTTTGATTTTAGACTGGTAAAAATTATCAGCTATAAATGTTGTTTATTTAAAAAGTAAAATCTGTTTAAAAATTAATAAATACAAACTTTTTCGTAAATAAACAAGTTTGTTTGGCTTCCTGTCTGAGACTCCAACCCCTTCTTAGGTTTAAATGTTTTATTCCTATACAATATGATACTCAGTAAGACATTTAATGTTTGAAAACTTGAAAAGACAATATTAATGATGGAAAACATTAAACAAAAAATATTCCAAGCAAATACTATTTTGTGAAAAAAAAAAAAAAAAAAAAAAAAAAAACTGATTATATAAATTTGCTGGAATATTTGATACAAACATGAAGTTAATAATAATAAATACATTAATACTAATGATGACGATATTATAATCATAATTATAATTGAAGACAGGAGTGGAAGAAGATGTTATTAAAAAAAAAAAAGAATTCGAGAAAATTGAAGTTAAAACTTTTGTTATAATTTAGTTATTTATTTAATTCCTTCTTAATAGCATATGTTTAAATGTTAATACGTGATATCAAACTCTCCTAGAAAAGAATATTAACATTTAATTATTATAGAATAGAAACTATTTTTACCATTTAAATTATTATACATAAAAATATTAACTGTTAAAAGATACTGTCTCATATCTTCAATACTAAGTGGAATTTTAATATTTTAGTTTTACCATGTGAAATAATACCTCATAACGCTGCCATCCATAAAATAAAATAATTTTTAAGAAAATGTTCTTCCACTAAGCTCTTCAATTACTATTGTAATAAATCTAAAAATATTAAAGTCGTGAATTATCACTTTGCTAACTAAGCGTAAACTAAGAGAGTGAAAAATGTTCAAGTCGGGAATCGAACCCGGCCTTGGACATTTTTCACTCTTTTGGGATTACGCTTAGTTAGCAATGTGATAATTCTCGACTTTAATATTCAATAATTTCAAGCGTAATTTCACTGCTGAAAAGTAGTTGAAAAATTAATTAAATTTAAACATATTTGCAAAGTTAGCAGAGGTCGCCCGCTGGCGTGGTCAGTAAGCGGAGGCTTCTGTCACCCCAAGGGCCCGGGTTCGAGTCCCTGGGTAAGACATGGATGTAATTGTGAATGTCCCATTGTAGTTGTATAATATGTAATGGAAAATAAAAATTGTTGTGACTTATTGTTGTATCTATGTATAATAAGGATCATTCGAGGCGACAGCCATTGTAGCTATAGGCCCCAAAGCATTCTCCACTTCGGTGGATTTCAAATGTCAAAAATGTCAAATGTCAGGTTAGCAGAGAGTTATCAATATCTCTTTTGAAATGTTTTCCATATAAACATTGAATTATTTCACAAAATAATTTTTTATATTGTCAGATAAATTTCACTTTATTATTAACAATTAGTTTCATTATTAATTTTCTGATAATAAACTGTGTATTTCAAGTTGGGTTAAAAATTGCGTGTAATACACTTCATAGTCTGTGTTTGTTTGAAACCCCATATTTCTTATTATCCGGTAAAGATCATGGGAATTTTAACACCACATAAGTTTCCGTACTTCAAAAATGCCACTATCATGGTTCTTATAATCTTACGCAAGCAGTTTCACCTCTCATATATAACGTATGATATAATGATTAATGTTGATGGGAAATACCGTGAAAAATTGTCTCTTGTTTGTCTATATTTTTATGGCATATTATATGAATATCCCCTTTCTAGTTAAAATATCGTGGAATTTATTGTGTTTTAAGATCCATTGTCTGATGGTTTACATTTTGTACCGTTAAGAACATGAGGTACTTATGGACACTGTGAAAAATTTATGTAACGTTACTCCAAAAAATTTGTGGTAGCATATCATGTAAATATTCTTATAAAAACTATTTTTACTATTTTTTAAGCTTCATATTACACCTTTTAGTAATTAATGAAGTACATTACAAGGTGTTAATTTGTTATATATTTAAAGAGAGTTACATTTGTCAGTTAATATGTTTCATGACCACAACATTACCTCTATATGTACAGACATATATTTTACTCCGGGTATCAGAGTGAATCTCAGTCAATGTAACAAATACACGCAATGATAATTCCCGTCCGGGGGAACAAGTAATTTTTGCGTAAATATCTAGGATCATAGGCGACATATTCAGCCAAAAATACAGGGGGCCTTGTTCACATACCGCGCTGAAAACTAACAGGGGATAATTCAGTACTAGAGAGCTCCGAAATTCTGCAAAATTAAAAGTGTGGAAAATATGAATATCGTCTGAATTGCCACAGGAAAATACAATGACATGAATTATAATGTTCTTTATTTTTCGAACGAACTAAACAAATTAACTAAAACCTTTACAAATAATTCCGGTACCTCACCAATATATCTACATAATTACAAATTAATCCAATGATTTTTTGCGACAGTTATCGCAGAACAGACAGACACACAAACATACACACAGACAGGAAAAAAAAAACCTTTTCGTTTCTTCCCAGTGAACTTCCACTGACGTTCGGCATTATAAATGGCTACCCAAAGTATGTCATAAGCATTACAGTGTTTGAGTCTGGGTTGTTTAATGATGTTTCTAATTGAGTTATGCGTTTTCCAGTCGAACTGTGTTTAGTACATCACTGAGAAAAACAATCGCGAAATTCTTACTATAAAATATGATATGCATAGTCTTTTTCGTTCATTTACAAAGACACACAAACGTAATCGGTTACAATACTGCCTATGAGCATTAATTACTCCAAGTCTGTTTTCCTTTGTTGTATGTGTTTTTAAATCTAAATATTTTACTTCTGCATATTAGTTGGTTCTATAAATTCCAAAAACATATAGAGGGCTGCACAGAACAATCCTGATAGGTTTCAGACTATTGTTTGTAATTGATAAAATTGTGTTTTAAAAATGTATTTAGCAAATTTTTAATTTAGCCATCATCTTTCACATTATTAACCCATTAATGCCCAGCGTCTTATTTTGGGGACGCTTCGAATTTTATTAAATTTGTATAATTTTCTTCTTCTTTATAACATAAAAGTGGTATGAAATAATTATATATAAATGTCTTTATCTGTTACAGAGAGATGACAGCATAAGATAGATATATATATTTATTAGCTTAAATGGAGGCTTTTTACGGAGTTGAAAGATTTTTCAGTTTTGAAGATGCCGAAATGTAAAAAGTAAGTTTATTTGTGTTTTTTCTATGAAGGATCCAAATAAATAATTTATAATATTATCCTGTAGACTTCTTTGAAATACGTACTTTTTTAAATTGTGAAATTATATGTTCTAGCACATTTTTTATACATTTTTGTAATGTACAAAATATAGGGCGCTAGGCAGGAATGGGTACATGTTTTTATTAGCTACTTAAGAAGCAGTTATATATATATACATAAAGTCTTTTTCAAGATGGTTATGAAATAAATTGTTTTTAAGCCTTAAATACGATTATTCTTAGTTTATAATACTTATAATGTTATTAGCCTCTGTAAAGAAATAAATTCATATTTTTAGGTGTTCATAAAAATATTATGCATACTATACAATAACAAATATTATGCAAACTCCCATATTTAGTACGCTTGCTTTTTATCAAATAAATACAAAAAAAACTTTTAGCGCAATTTTTTTTAGTATTTTTCCAGTTCATTTTGCAACATTTTATACTGTATTTATCAATAAATTTAGGAAAACAAAAATTCAGGAACAAATGGGTTAAAATGTCAAGTTCCGTTATTGTATTCTGAATCTGTCAGAAAGTGTTTTATAGTCTATGCTTATGCATGGTATTTCTTTCTTATTTTTAAATTTGAAAATGAATTTTTAATTTATAAAAAGTCAACATTATTTGTTTTTACTAATCCATTTAAATATATTGAATGAAAAGCATATTTTCCACCCATTTAAAAATAATTTATGCATATGAGAATTATTTATCTTTTCTTGGTTTTAAAAATGCAATCCTCTCTATAACAACAAAATAAAGACTTATTTTGATAAAAAATAACTTAGGAACACGCGTTAAAAATCCTAAAATACAAAACTCTAGTTTAGTATTTTTAAAACACTGTTTGTGTGGAAATCTTCATTCAATTTAAAAACATTCTCATTTTCATTTTTTAATTTAAAAAGTGCATACTGTTTTCAATAAAGTTTTTGTTTACTTCAGGTATTCCTCTAGACACAAAATATTATATTTTTTGAAAAAGAAATGAATTCCAATTATTTTGAATTCCCTGTTGTAAACACATTTTCTACTTTTTACGAAGAAAAATACTACTAACGTTTAAAAAATGAATACATTTGACAATTTTTCATCGCATGACTTTTTGAAATTAAATTAAATATAAGTCTTCCATGAATAAAAATTTATTACTTTTAGACTATCTTATTATATGAAAACCCATGAGTTTATTTAAATTCAGTTTTCATCAACAATTTATCCAGGGACTAAATTTATGAGATTAAATGTACTTAAAATGTTTACTCCTTTGAAATTAAATTTTGCTTAAAAGGATATATGTACTTTAAGTTTTCTTTTGTTTTGATACTGCTATAATAAATGTAAGGCTACTATAATGAATGCATTGTTAAATAAAGTTTTAAAATGGATCAACTTGTGGTCGTAACTGTTTGATTAAAACTGTTTGGTTAATATTTGAAATTGGTAAAACATATTCTAAATAAGAAAATTTTTGGAAAATATGCATTTCTTTTCTAAATGCATTTTGAAAAATCGAAAGAATTCGACATTGTTGTATATTATAAATGTTTTAACACTGAAATATCTCTCTATAAGTTTTTTATATTATTAGAAAGTTGTTAAATGTATAAAAAAGTTCTTTTGTACAAGGTGGAAAAGGCAGCTTCCATTTATCTCGATTTTAAAATGTCACCTAATTTTATTCAAAAGCACGAAGCTAAAATCCGTGCATTCGATTATAAAAGGTCTGCAGTTACAATCAACAGTGAATTTAAAAGAGAATTTCGAAAAATTTTTCAGCTTTGGCCAAGTTGGTTTCCTTTATGGCAAATTGCTTTTGATTGCAAATTTGGCAATATTTCGCCAAGTATCCCCCTACTTGGTGAGATTTGGACGCTAGGAGACACAGATATGTACGTACTTGTGCGAATATTTTAAGAATACCAATATATTTTTACTCTTAAATAGGACTTTAAGACACGACTCTGAAGTTTTAAGAGTATGAGAATAGCAAAAATGGTCACAACAATAAAAGTAAATGGGAGAGAAACAACGTTTGATATAATTCATAAATGATTCTACAAAATTCATAAATTTTATGGGAATATTCCTTATTTTAATCCTCTGTCCTCTTTCAAAATAGCAGCTACTCTACAGTTTTGACCTTTCGACTTCCAGATGGGAGAACGTGTAACTTTCCTATTCCTTTGCTTTATGAACTCATCTAATTTTAGTCTAAACAGGAAAGTTAGCTGAAATTTATGGAACCAGATTATAGAAGATTTTCAGTTTTCTTCAATACTGAACTGGAATAGGTATTTCGAGAAGTTAGTTACCCTCAAGTTGACTCGTTAAGTATCGCCATTCATGGCGAGATTATGACGCGGCCGCACACTTTTGCTCGGAAGCGTGGATGCAACAATATATTTTTCTTTTTAAATATGACATCATTTCATGATATGACTATGTAATTTTATGCTTATCTTCCATGAATAAAATTAAACTATTTTTACACTATCTTATTACAGGAAGATCCATAAATTTATTTAAGTTCAGATTTCTTCAATAATGTATAAAATGACTATATTTATCAAATTAAACATACTAATAATATTTACTCTTAATTCATTTTTGCTCAAAATTTATATATTTCTTTTTACGATAGTTTTGTTATGTTTGATAGATAGGATAATAAACCAATACGAAAGGAAGATTAAATAAAATTTGAAGATATGACAATATGATATTGTACATGCTTCAAAATATCTAAATGCAAGTTCCTCGGCAGCGCCGAATTTCCTGCTCTTTGGTTGTGTCCATTATTGGGAAAAAAAAAACAGATATTCACAGGAAAGAAATCCAGTAAAATCCGTTAGTAATTTGCAAGCTTTTTTTGCTGTGATCGTACTAAATTGTGACGATATTAGGGGAGAAAATATAATTTTAATATTTTCCTACATGTAAGTAAGGTGAATAAAAAGTTGCATTTTGTAAAAAATAAGAATAGTTTTCTGGTCTATTTCTTCATCATTTCATTAACCCATATATGCCTTTGATTGTACTAAAATATACCGGTATTAGGGAAAATGTAATTTTAATATTTTCCCATATGTAAGTAAGCTGAATAAAAATTTGCATTTTCTAAAAAATAAGAATAGTTTTCTGGCCATCTGTTCCTTCATACTTTCACTAACCCATATGTGCCCTTGAATGTAGTAAAATGTACCGGTATTAGGGGAGAAAATATAATTTTAATATTTTTCCATGTGTAAGCGGGGTGAATAAAAAGGTGCATTTTGTAAAAAAAATAAAAGTAGTTTTCTGGCCCGTTTCTTCACCCTTTCATTAACACATTAAAAGGCGGTGGAATATTATATATCCCACTTAATTTTGACCCTCAAATTCTACAGGGCCAAAGGAAATTTAGAATCAAAATTTGCTTTTAAAATGAACGTGAAGAAAAGCTTTTACTTATTTTCAAATAAAATATGTTTCTAAATTCCAATGTCAATGAATAATTTCAACATTTTAGCTACAAATGTACTTTGCCCCTGAAATGGTTAAAGGTTGCTTATCATTCCATCATTAAAGATCATAACATCGAATATTCTAGTTCGCTGTCCACATAACACCTGCATTGTTCATTTTAACGATCTCAAAAAAAAAAAAAAAAAAAAAAAAAACGAGGTATTAAAGATTTTCCTGTTTTGAGCAGGACATTAACCTCAGCTAATTCAATAGAACATAACAGTAAGACATTTTATTGAGGTTTTACAACTAATACAGTCACCTGTTAAGCTTGAAGTCATCTTCGAAAAGAAATCTCAAAAACAGTGCGGTGTCATCGGTATTATACACTGCTGACCATTAAAATTGCAACACCATGAAAGATTGAAAATACCAAAAAGATATTTATTGTACGTAAACAGTATGGCATGAAAACAAAATGATTAAATTTGTAAACAGTTTAGGGGTTTGCAAGGCTGCGAAATTGGTAGAAACAGCTGCTGACCCTGGCACCCAAAAAGGTGCTTATCTGGTTAGGCATGGAGCTGAATTGGGCTTGGAGGACGGGCTTCTCATCCCATGCTGCTTCAAGCCTATGCCACGCTTCATCAACCGTATTAGCTGGAGAAGGGTGGCGGGCTAGTCTCTAAGCAGTTCATGAACATATGTTTTCAACTGGGGACAGATCTGGAGACCGTGCAGACCCGGGCAGCAATCGAATACCCTGTGTATCGAGAAAGGTCACAACACGACGTGCAACATGTGGTCTTGCGTTATCTTGCTGGAATATGGCGTTTGGCAGGCCTCGAAGACAGGGCACAACCACTGGACGTAAGATGTCAAAAATGTACCGATCTGCGTTCAAATTACCTTCGATCCGAACTAGATATCTTCATGTCGTGTACCCAATGGCTTCCGAAACCATCACACCAGGTGCAGGGCCCCTATGCCGATATCGAATGCAAGAAGGCGACAGGCGTTTTCCTCGGAGCCACCAGACAAGTATACGGCCATCAGAATACAGCACATACAACCGAGACTCGTCTGAAAAGACGACATTGTGCCAGTCATGCATCCAGCTTTGTCGTTCGGCGCACCAGACTCGCCGACTCTCTCTATGCTGCATTGTCAAGGGAAGCTGCTTCTGACAGTCCACACTGCTGCAAGCGTCGTCGCACCGTACGAGCAGATACTGGGTGTACTTCAAACCTGCCCATTTCCTGGCTAATGATTCGTGATGTGGTTGTACAGTTCTGCAGGGCCGACCTCACAACATGTCTGTCCTCTCCGGCGTTAGTCATGGGAGGGCATCGAGATCCTGCATGACGTTCAGTATGATCCTTAGCAATCCATTGATTCCATATTTGCATGCCAGTGGTTGGATTTCGACCGAATGCAAAGGGCGATATCATGGAAAGATAATCTACATTCTCGATAGGCAACGATACTGCCTATATCTAATTCTGATACTTGGTGGTAAGCATTTCTTATTATTATTCGAGGCATAACACGATATTCTGAGCAAAGATCGACCTTACAAAGCGCGTTCCGAATGAGAAATCCACTACGCAACTTTTATTTTATGCAGTGCTTCAGATGTCGTTTCTCCCGCCTGCCTCGTCTAAATGCGCTGAAATACTAATCATTTACATATTCCAACCTCTTCTTCCTTTTATGTGTTTTTGACGTTCGTCAGATCATTCCTTCCTGGTGTTGCAATTTTAATGGCCATCATTGTAAATTACCAGTAGAGAAGACAGAGCTATGCTGTGTTAAAATTATCTTTGTATTCAACTCGATACAACAATAAATTCTCGCTCTATCAATATAAATATTGTGTACATATTTTTAAATTTTATCATAATCAATGTATAGTACGTGGGTGGTTCAATAATTATTGTCCCTAGTGTAGATAAAATATCTGTACTGCGATAGTTGTTGTGGAATATCGAAGCCTAACCTATTAGATGTCTATATTCTCAATTTCAGTACCGTAGCTGCTACATTCACATAGTTTTGAAGGGAGGAGTGAAAGGGTTGAAGTGGTGTTCACCACCAGGCTGATTTTTAGCTTAAGGAGCTAGATTTGTGACAGTGGATGAGACGAAACTACTGTCGTTTGGACCCGGGATCATAGAGATGTAGCCACATCTCCTCCACTGTCACAAATGTAGCCTCATAAGCTCCAAACCAGCATTTCCCCTTCACCCCCTCCTTAAAAAATCTCCCCAAAATAGGTCTTTAAAACTTCACTCCTCCCTCCAAAACTATGTTAATATAGCAGCTATGGTTCTGAAATTGATGTTGGGTGGTTCAATAATTATTGTCCCTAATGTAGGTAAAATATCTGTACTGCGATAGTTGTTGTGGAATATCGAAGCCTAATCTATTAGATGTCTATATGCTCAATTTCAGAACCGTAGCTGGTACATTCACATAGTTTTGGAGGGAGGAGTGAAAGGGTTGATGTGGTGTTCACCACCATTCTGATTTTTAGCTTATGGAGCTAGATTTGTGACAGTGGATGTGACGTAACTACTGTCGTTTGGACTCAGGATCATAGTGATGTAGCCACATCTCCTCCACTGTCACAAATGTAGCCTCATAAGCTCCAAACCAGCATTCCCCCTCACCCCCTCCTTAAAAGCTCTCTCAAAAATAGGTCTTTAAAACTTCACCTCTCCCTCCAAAACTATGTTAATATAGCAGTTACGGTTCTGAAATTGATGTTGGATGGTTCAATAATTATTGTCCCTAATGTAGGTAAAATATCTGTACTGCGATAGTTGTTGTGGAATATCGAAGCCTAATCTATTAGATGTCTATATGCTCAATTTCAGAACCGTAGCTGCTACATTCACATAGTTTTGGAGGGAGGAGTGAAAGGGTTGATGTGGTGTTCACCACCATTCTGATTTTTAGCTTATGGAGCTAGATTTGTGACAGTGGATGAGACGTAACTACTGTCGTTTGGACTCAGGATCATAGTGATGTAGCCACATCTCCTCCACTGTCACAAATGTAGCCTCATAAGCTCCAAACCAGCATTCCCCCTCACCCCCTCCTTAAAAGCTCTCTCAAAAATAGGTCTTTAAAACTTCACCTCTCCCTCCAAAACTACGTTAATATAGCAGCTACGGTTCTGAAATTGAGCATATAGGCATTTAAGAGATTAGGCTTCGATATCCCGCATCAACTTTTGGAATACAAAAATTTTATATACATTAGGGACAATAATTATTGAACCACCCACGTACATATTCAAAACTAAGCGCAAGATTCACTGTTCAGCTTCACAGACTTTAGGCTTCGGCTTAAGAACATCGTTATATAGGTGTGGTATGAATTGCGGAAAAGTTCAATGCACCTTGATTGGTTGACTTTTGTTTTCGAGAACATTCTATGCAACTTCGTTTACTGCCAACGTACAAGAATCTAACAACTATTTCAAACTTTATTCCCATTGAAATGTATTGACCTGTATTGAGCCCAAAATGAACCACAAATCGAATTTTCTCGACCATATAACCTAACCCGATGGTTATATGGGCTCGTGCCCCAAAACAGTAGGATACAAAATTTAGTCAAAATCATATCACAATATATATTCCAAACGGAAAATTCAAAACATATATTAAAATATTTATTTGCTTAAATGACGTCACTAAAAACACATTAAAAGTAAATTAAAAACTTCTATTGACATGTTTCAATTCCTTCACTGAGCCGTCATCAGAATGTATAACAGAAATTACAAATACAATGTATATGAAAAATGGAAAAAAATTCCTCGAATACAAACAAGTAAACATAGAAACGCGCCCTACATTTTCACCATCGCACGTGTTCCCTTTATGTTTGTATTCGAAGAAATTTTTTCCATTTTTCATGTACATTGTATTTGTAAATTCTGTTATACATTCTGATGACGATTCAGTGAAGGAGTTGCAACATGTCAAACTTTAATATTTTAGACATAATAAAGTTGTTAACTTACTTAATATTAGGAAATTAGACAAATATGAATGTAACAAACGTTGGCAATTTAATAAATGGACAAACTAATATATTTTTAAAAAATTTATGTTCTACTTAACATTTAAAAAAGTTATGGCTCTTAAGTATACCTATTTTTAAACATTATAGTAAGTTTAAATACTATAAATTCACTGTGATAAAGTGCAACTTTTTTTATTGGTGTTTTTCATATGCTCAACTTTTATATAACCAACAGTTTCACTGAATGCATTTGATCCAATCACATTTTTCAGATGTTTTATTGTACTCTTCCAGACACTCTGAACACTGATTCTCATTCACTTAAAAGAAAATCCTAATTTTCTGAATTTTTGTAGGAAATTTAATCCGCTATCTTTTCAAAGCAGATGAAATTAGCGTGTTTTTAGAATCTACAGTGTCTTGATGGAGGTTGGGGAGCGTAGCTCGTAAGGGGCAGAAGACCCTAGTTAGCTAAAACTATATTATATAATACCAATATTTACATTTATTAAAATTATTTATAACTTTATTTAACATCAAATTTTTAACAATGATTAAAATTAATATTTATTAAACAATTTTTTAACAGGTCAATAAAGTCTATTTATAAGGCAGTATACATATAAAAACCTTTCAAATTATGTTCATCTTAGATTTTAATATTTCTTTAAGTCATTTTAATCATGTAGAAAATTTATGATTTTAATCAATGAATTATTTTTATCAGTTGATTAAAATCACGATTTAATCCCTGATTTAAATTATCTGGTTAAAATTGTTGACAACTTAGTTAATATATAAGAGTAATTTAAACAATGAAGAAGCAACCAGGCATTTGACCGCAACAGAAAGTAACCGGCATCTTACCCACAAAAAATTTCGTCGACTCACCCCAAAGTATTGGTTAAGACGCCGGTACCCCCCACTGGCGTGAAGAAGTGGAAACCGGCCGCCATTTATGTTTTGCAGAAAGGTCAGGTACCAGTACTATCTAAGAACATCAGATTTATTTCTCTGGTGTTTAAACTAAGAGTTATATAAGCAAATAAAGAAGTCATGTAAAAGATTTTTGACACTTACCAGAAGTGTTAAGACGATATAGCAATAAAAAAATTACCACATATTTTTTTTAAAGACTGCAAACGGAAATTAAAGCATTACCAGGGAACCCTCTTCCTTTCAACTGAGCAGGGTTTCCGTACAAAGCCTGCGCATGTGAAAATTACGTGATTCGGCATCTTGTACAACACGGCATCTCACCTCAAGTTACTATATTGTATAATTCAGGTATCTTTTTTCGTTATTTTTGTTTTTATTATTTATATCCATTATTCGTATTTTTTTTTTTTTTTTTTTTTTTTTTTTTTTTTTTTTTTTACATTAAACAGTTATGGAAAAAGAAGGGGGTTGGTATGGTAAACTTCCCCGGGTCTTGAAAAAGTGAATTTGATTGAAACTTGAATAGAAGTTTTATCCATTATTATGGAAAAAAAATATTTTGGAACATGGAAGTTTAAATTGCATTTCGTATTGAATTTATAAAATATACACTGATTAAAAGTACAAATATATAATTTTATTCTAATTTTAAAATGTCTAATTCAAAAATCCTGGGTGATATAAGCTTCTTAGAGCAACATGTCAGTTAAAAATAAGGCAACGCATTATATACAATTCATCTGTTTAAGTTAGAGAAAAAAAATTGTTTCCTTCTAAAACAGATAAAAGTTACAGTTATATGTTCTGTTCATGCTACTACTTAAATGTATTTTGACGCTCTTTTATTAACCGCGTCTTGATCTGTATATGTAACGATCGAAATTTGCATTATGATTTAAAATGGAAGTTAATTAAAAATATCAATTGAAATTATTTTATTAAAAAAATAGTTATAATCATGTAAGTCAATTAAAATTTATATTATTTAAAAAAATTAATTTAATAAACAATATTAATACCTTAAATAATCAAATTTTCCCTTTTCATGATAATACTTATAAGGAATCCTCTGGGAAAATTTACGACTAGGGCGCAAATTCGCTTTCTGTGCCTATGATATTAAACGCCGCCGTTTGAAAACATTTTATAAATTAATCTTTAAAAATGCCAACAATAAATTTGAAATGAAATTAGTAATTAATTAACTTGCAAGCACGAATTAAAAAAATACTTGCAATTTGAAGGTAAAAAGGATTTGTGAAAATTAATTACATTATTAAATAACCGGATGTAAAATTAAATACTTATTTGACTTTAAATAGCACGAGTAAAATGGAGAAATGTTGAATTCGCTTATTCCTTTTTTTTTCTTTTTTTTTTACATGTTTGATATTAAGGAAAATATTTAGTTTTATAACAAAACTAAAAGAAATAAGATCTTTATACATTTAATTGAAATAAACATATATGTTTTTGAATAATGTAAAAAAAATTGAATTGACATAAATTAAAAGATCTGAAAAATAGAATAAAAAAGTATCAATTGTATGATTCAGATATTCCTGTAATATCTTACTGAAATGAATATATTTTGATGCGAACGGCAGGAAATTGAATAAATGTAGTTTCGTTTTCGTTTCCGTTTTAAAGTAATGGAATACATGCTTCCGGTTTGTTAAATCATCTGATCGAATATTATAACGAATTACACTAAATATATCGAATGATGTATGACGAATATTGTATCGAATCTACAGCTAAAGAACATTTTAATTATTTGGTAAGACTAAACGAAAGAAAAAATACTTTAAAAAGGTTTTTTTTCTTCTGCTTCGTTTATTATTATATTTTATAGAATAAATAAGCAAAATTTTTAAAGGTAAATGCTCATTACCTGCTGAAGAGGATGTTGCATTTACAAGCAATATAAAGATTAGCTCAAATTTTTACCCTTTCGTCTATCTATTACATAAAAAATATTTCTTTAACATATAAACAACCATAGTTCATGCTATAAATTATTACAGAGTTTCGAATGTGCGAATGGTTCATGACATTCTACTGTTATTATAACCTTTAAAAGAAGAAGGTAATTTTTGAAAAATAATAGCCACTTAAAAAATATTTATAATTATTTATGTGTTTGAAAATCAACAGCAAAATTTTATATGAAAGAATTATTTATAAAAAGTTATAAAATTCTATATTTCCACATCCATCAGTGTCACACCGTAGGTTGAAATAGTAAAACAAAACACGACTGCGTCAATCCCAAAACTTTTTTCTATCTCATACACGTTAACCTTTTACACGCCGCACCATGAACTGCTTGTCAAATTAGTTTGAAAATTTTTTTGAGACGATTTAGATTAATTCTAAGGTTGCATGCCGAATTTTGGGATGTTATGTAAAATAGAAGTGGAGTTACAGGTATAACAAAACAAAGAAAATGAGGTAAAGTAAAAAATGTTTCTATTTTAGGAACATGTTAACTAGTCACTAACAGCAAAATGTTTATGAAAGGTCTGAAAACATTTTTCATGCATACACTTTCCATAATATTCACACCATTTATTCATGTTTTTTTGTCGATTTGAGAATCTTCTTGAGTAGTAGACAAAAAACAATAGCTACTGGATGTGGTGATAATGTCCATACTTACTGGAGTAGTAGGACTTTCTATTCACTTTCTCAAACATCAAATCCAATTTTTATGGCAACAGACGACGAAACTACAAATGGATTAGGGTTTCTTTTGAACCTACTGCATGACACGTAACAACAGCCATATTTAGTTCATTTGCAAACAGATTTCATCACAATTTTTATCATTTCAAGTACTGGATGATATGTTCCAAGTAAATAATCCAAAAATTCTACACTACCCATATTCTAATTATACAATCTAATCAATCGAGGTTATTTGATTGAAACTTCTCGCTTCAATTTTCGAGAATATCATGTTCCACTTTGAGTTAGCGATGTGTTAGCTTCCCAATTTGATATAACAGCAACGACACTATTGTCACTCCATTGTACACAAACAACTTTGCAATCACTATAATAATAAAAATCTCCTCGTTCTTGTTTTTTGAATTCTTTTGTAGATTTTCTTGGCATTTATTGGTTCAAAAATATTTCACAGACACTTTGGCAACAGGTGCAAGAGATGTATATCATAAAATGTATTCTTTAATAATACTGGTACGAAAATAATAAAAAAATAATCGCCCGAGGGAGCAAAGTAAAAATGATCATGATCCTAAAAAAAGTATCAATAAGATAATTTTGTACTCTGAACCGCCAACGTTCCACATAAGGAACAATGGCATTCAAATGATCATAAAACAAAAACGAAATAAAATAAAACACTCATTTGTGCATAAAACGTAATAAACAACACTAAGCAATACAATAATAATCATCACAGCACTCACATTTGAATTCTAAAGTTATAGATAGAGTAAAAAGCACAGTCTACTACATTTACGTTTTTTGTTACATTTCAACAAGCTCCAAAATAGAAACCATAAAAAATTATAAAAAAAGAAAAAAATATCCATTAAAACACGTCTTTTAAAAAGATATATTAAAAATTTCAAACAGATTAAACAAATACATAAAAAGATACAGCACCACACATTTTATGTTCCACTCGTGGAACGTTGGCGGATAAAAGGTGAATACTTCAAAATTTGCTATCACATTGCCAAAATTAAATGGCAATCCATGCCCATCATTAGGATTTTAAATATATAAAATTC
This sequence comes from Maratus speciosus, assembly GCA_963932465.1. NCBI lineage: Eukaryota > Metazoa > Arthropoda > Arachnida > Araneae > Salticidae > Maratus > Maratus speciosus. The sequence goes on from OZ010791.1 coordinate 51,182,854, forward strand.
CGTGCATTAGTTCTTGAGCCATGATTATCGCTAAAATCGTATAAATCCTGCAAAATGCGGCATAGCAGCGCCACCTTTTGGGGTATTTACACCAAAACCTAATCAGCAACAACTTATATTAACGCCAAACTTAATCTGAAGTTTGATGAAAATCTATACATTAGTTTTTGAGGTGGATCTATTGCTAAAATCGTGAAAAATGCACCATAGCAGCGCCATCTGCTGGGCGATTTACACTAAAAATTAGCACCAACTTGTATCATGAACTAACTGAATATAATTTTTTATTAAATCCGTTCATTAGATCTTGAGGTAGAGCGCCCACAAAATTTGTATCACATACATAGAGACAGGCAGACAGAATCACAGACTCACACACAGACATTTTGTAAAAACATGTTTTTCGGGTTCTCTGATCCCTAAATGTGTAAACCCGTCTAAAATTGGAAGTCGAATTTTTTCACGAATCCAATACTTTATTCTTAGAAATGTAAAATAGAGTAAAAACGAATAAAGTTTTCGAAATTTTTGTACAATATTGGCCAAAATTAAGGGAATCTTTTGAAAAAAAAACTCAATTTCAAAGTTTCATAGTTCATAAAGACACTTAATACTGGCGTAATACAATAAACGTATAATCATTGAAAAGATAATTTAATTCAAAATACGATGTAATACCTGTTTAACCCCTTAACAGTTTTTTCCTGAACTCCAATCGGGAAAGAAGAGTTTAATTACTTGGTTCCTAAAATCTTTTGTACACCAGAAATTTTAAACTTTATATTTACTTTATTAATTTGCGGACATTTTTAGATTATAGAAAGCAGTTTTTTAGTGCAAAAAAGTGGCGTTTTGTTCCTATTTTTAGTTTGCTGTGCCAAACAAAATTGAAGTGTTAAAGGGTTAATTGACATTTATATTATAATAGAGTCATCAAGGAAAAAACTTGAACATGTGGCGAAATTTGGTTGTAGAAAAATTCTCACCAAGTCAGTTACTTCTTATTTGGGTAACATTTAGCGGTAACATTAATAGCTTTCCTATGGAGTGAACAGACGTTTTAGATCTGCTATGTTTTAATATGAAACGAAGAATTTGTTATTGTTTCTGTTATGTGGTTTATTTGCAGAGTCACATTCGGTAAATAGGCCTATTTAGTTATATCCATAGATTTTTAATTAACCCTTTGTGTCATAGCGTTGCATGTCTGTAACTTAAGCAAAAGTCAATGTAACTGATACAGTCAGATTAAAAGATGATTTTATTTATTGCTATCATCTTACAAAACAGCAGTTAATATGAATTGATCGTAGAATCCTCAAGAGACGACGATATTGAGTTAATTTTTCATGTCAAAAAAATATTTATGATTTGAGCAGTCTCACAGAGTTATTGCTAAAATGGACTTCGCTATTTTTTTCATATCAAAAATCTGGAGACGTTCAGGGATAGATTTTTCACAGAGGTAAGTTCCTATACTTTACAATTTTGTATTAGAACATTGAGAGTATTTATGAAAAGTATGTAATTTTCTGCTTGTTGACACCGTAAAAGATTTATGTAACGCTACACCATAAAATTGGTGGAAACATACTGCCTCCAATTTTATGGTGTAATTTAAACTGGCATAACTGGTGTAATATTACACATTGGCGTAACATAACACCAATCATATAGGTTAAATTACTCAATAAAATGGGGGCATCAAGGTTGCCACAAGTTTTATGGAGTTACGTTACATAAATTTTTACAGTGCAGAAGTGGAAAAAAAACTTTAGTCAATAATTTTACATTATTATGTTCTTAATTTTTTTAATTTATTTTTACATGCTTAAAATAAAGTTTTCTTAAATCTGAGTAAATATATTTCAAATCGGAGATGTTGAGTCATAAAAGAGTTAAAGTTCTGACTAATCTCAGCACTTCCAGTTGTATGATGTGGTTTCTTTGAAATACCTTTTTTCACATTCGAGTAACCTGACAGAAGAGAACCAAAAGACAGAACCTGGAGCTGAATTTTGTTCATATAGATATCATTATTAGCTTGAAAAGATCACATACTAAAAGCTTTAGTTTGGGTTCCAAAATAAACCTCTGGAGCTATAGCTCCTACAGGCCTGTAAGGTACATCCCTGTTTTCTTGATCATAGGCTCTGAGGTGCTGTACAGCATATGTCTCTTCTAGGTAGTGAACCTAACGCGAGAACCTCAGTGTTTGATTCTCAAGCATGTTTGGTACTCATTTTATCGACCACGAAGGGATGAAAGTCTGAATGAATGTTGTCCAGTCTACAGTACGGGATCGAACAGTGGACCTGTAGCATGGTAGCAAGACGCTCTGCATAACTAAACTGCTGGGCATCTAAGTTTGGATTCCAGTCTCTAAATTATACATTTGCTTCGCATTTATATTCCAATTAGTTAAAGAAATACTGTCCTAACTTTTTGATCACACTCAATACCATGTCATAACACTAACTAGATATTTCATGGTAAGTGTAATGCAATCAAAATGCAAATATTTTCCTGTTTCTCAACTTGCAGGTTTTATAAAATCAAGATCCAACATGGAATTGTTTGTCTCAAATTATTCTAAACAACACGAATACATTATTTCTCTGTTTGCACATGTCTTTTAGGAGATTTTAATTTTTTCAAACTTTGGGTGATTTTTTTTTCATAGAAATCTAATATTTACACACATTTATGAAGCCATACATAAAAATGTCTTCTGCTTTAACTTTTCATATAGTGAGGCTTACATTTTGCATTCGTTGAGAATAGTTTTTCTGCTGTCTGAACGCAAGCACCTTAATTTTCCATCATGTGCAGGTATCATGTGCTTTATTTTTATTTCCAAAATTTCCCATTCGTATCAGAAATTTCCTATAACATTCTTTTCTTTATTTAATGGAATACGTGTGGTGATTTCTTAAAGTATAAATACTTCTTTCAGATTTTTTTTTGTATGAAGTCGAAATTTTTTAATTACTTTATTTCTACCTGTGTGAAATCACACCTTTTAAGGTTTTTATTTTATGGTTATTTTATTTGGAATTCTTAAACTAAGGCAATCGTAAGTTAAGCATTGAGTGTAATAAAAATGATTTGTGATTATTAAATTTAAAAAATACGCATGCAATATCCAAAAGTCAAAATCTTAAAAGGAGTCGTTTGATTACCGATAGAAATAATGTTAAAACGAATAGTCCAGGCAATAGAGACCGTATAGGGGCTCCACCTAGCAAAATTCATGGTAGTTCTGGAAAAAGGCTTACTATATGTTTTTTGGGTCGCTGAATCCGAATTTGTAACATCCCACCAAAATTTTCCCCGGCAACCCCCCAAATTTTGATAAAAAGCCCCCAAAAAAGGTTTTTATTAAAAAATCAATTTTTTTTATTGTTTTAGGGGAAAAGTATCTAGAAATTCAGAAATTAGACAAAATTTGCAACAAATTAGATAGATGACATTATGACTTAGGATGAAGGGGAAGGGGGATCTGCCTCGGAACATGCGCGCGGTGCTGCGTGGACGAAGTTGCGCAATTCCATTTAACCACTCACACGTTTATATCCGCCCTCCCATCTCCCCTACGAACTTTCCTTATAAGGTTTACTTTAAGTTTTTTGGGTCGCTGAATCCGAATTTTTAACTTCCCCCCAACCCCCACCCCCCGAAAACCTCCCCAAATAGTTGTTTTTAACTTAAATTTCGTATTGTTTTAGGGGAAAAGCATTGCGAAATTCAGAAACTAGACAACATTTGCAACAAATAGGATATATGACATTATGACGTAGGATGAACGGGGAGGGGGAGAGCTGCCTCTGAACATGCACTGCGGCGCTACGTGCACTACGTTATGAAGTCCAGGCAATAGGGGATTTTACCTGGAAAAATTAATACTAGTTATGGATTTCGGCTCACTTTATATTTTTTGGGTTGCTGAATCCAAATTTGTAACTTCCCACCAAAATTTCACCCGGCAACTTCCCAAAAAATTGACTTTTTGAAAAAATTTGGTTTTTGAGAAAAGCGCACGGGAAATGTTCCGAGGCAGCCCCCTCTCTCTCCGTTTATCCTACGTCATAATGTCATATATCCTATTTGTTGCAAATTTTGTCTAGTTTCTGAATCTCGTAATGCTTTTCCCCTAAAACAATAAGAAATTTAAGTTAATAACAACTATTTTGGGTGTTTTCGCGGGGGAGGGAATTTTAGGGGTGAGTTAAAAATTCGGATTCAGCGACCCAAAAAACTTAAAGTAAACCTTATAAGGAAACTACGGAGGGGAGATGGGAGGGAGAATGTAAACGTGTGAGTGGTTAAGTGGAATTGCGCAACTTCATCCACGCAGCACCGTGCGCATGTTCCGTGGCAGATACCCCCTTCCCCTTCATCCTAAGTCATAATGTCATGTATCTAATTTGTTGCAAATTTTGTCTACTTTCTGAATTTCTAGATACTTTTCCTTTAAAACAATAAAAAATTGATTTTTTTAATAAAAACCTTTTCTGGGGGGCTTTTTACCAAAATTTGGGGTGGTTGCCCGGGGAATTATAGGTGGGAAGTTACAAATTCGGATTCAGCGACCCAAAAAACATAAAGTACGCCGATTTCCAGAACTATCATTAATTTTGTTAGGTAAAATTCCCTATTGCCTGGACTAGAAGGCAAAACTGATAACCCCGATAGATGTATGCTGTCGTGCTTCTTTTCCTGCGTCTACCAGTCTGGTTTTGCTCGACTTGCGCATCCATCTCTCTGTTAAGTTTCTTATTTTCATTCGAATTTCTTCATAACAGTAGCGCTTTTAACTTAGTAGTACAATTATCCTTCGCTCATAGGTTAACTAGTCAACTCTTTATGAGGTATTTTAAATTCTATCATACTTTACTACCTCACTATCGCAAAACATTGCCATCTTGTTAAAAGCCAAAACCACAAAAATAAAAGTTATACTATCAAATTCTATACATGGCATTAATAGTTTAAATCTTACTCTAGGGTTCATTGACACACTCCCAAACAAAATAGCACCTGTTTGTCAATTTAATTTAAGCATTTGTGAACATTGGCCATATTCAAATGAAAGAAAATTTTTCATATTAAACAACCAAGTTTTACTATCTTTTCCTGATTATTTGTCTTTAACTTTTAATAAAGTCTTAATAAACTGCAGACTATATTGCATAATATTCTTGATTAAATTATAATTCATTGGTATTCAATTGGCTTTAAATTTATCGTATTATTAAAAATCATATTCATGTACCACCAAACAACAAAAAAGTACTTTTTACAAATTGGTTTCAATAATTCTGGTAGCTATTGTATATGCTATTAAAAATAAAATATGATATGTTTTAAAAAATATATATTCACTTTTACTAAGACGTATTTAAATGAATTCACCGTTTCACAAGGCTACAATGCAGAGACAATTATAAGGTTAAAATTTAATATTCATTCTCTCCACGAAATAAACAATTGACAATCAATATTCTGTATAAAATCAACTTTCTACAAGCACAGGAGTCTAACTGATTGTGTATAGAAACAATTTGCTCTTAAGAAAGAATTCTGTTTAGATACTTTAGAGCAGTGTTTCCGAAAGTTTTTTTCTTAATTAACCTAAGGAACATTTATTATTAAATTAGACGGCTAATTTTAGTTTGGATCTTATTTTCTCTAAGAAGAATTAATTTTCCATCATTGAAAATTCTTTCTTTTAATATATTTCCGTTTTCAGTCTAAAAAACGTGCATATAAATGTATTTCAAATTATTGCATCATGCTATACTTTATTTCATCTTTCGAAAAAAAAAAAAAAAACATTTATTTTCCCTGTGAAATATTATTTATGGGCTATAATAGTAATAATTTCACCTTTCATAACTAATGCTTTCTGACGTTTACACTATAACGTATTATGTCATAAATCAAAGTGTTCTCATTTCCTATACAACTTAAAATTTGTACGTTGAGCATATAATCATAAACAATGTTGTTAGTCTCTTTTCGTTCATAATGAATCAGGGTTGTTACGCTACAGGGAATTTCCAGACCAGGAAATTCTTCGCCACCAGTATTTTCTTACATACTATCTATCTTTAAACAAGGATAAATTTCGTGCGGTTAATCTAGATATATTTTTCTATGAAAGAATACTGATATTTGGACTGGAAAATTCCCTGAAACGTGGCAACCCTGTAAATTCTTTCGAGAAAATTGCGCAACATATCTATGTACTTAATGAAAATGTTATATAAGTAAAAGAAAAAACTTTAATCTTTAATCATCATCATAAAGTAATGATTGTTATTCAAAAAATAATTTAACTGGACACATTATTTACTGATTCAATTCTTCCTTCCATTTCTTTTCCTAAGTAAAAAAGTTAGTTATTAATAAGTTATTACTTTAATTTTCTTCTGGAATTTTCTTTCATGCCAAAAATGGTGTCAATTTTTATCATTTTTGCTACTCAGACGGACGCTGTTTTGTTACAGTTTCTCATAAAATTTTGAGAATGTAAAATGGCCATCTCCTGCGTTTAGTATCCCACATTGGTGTGGACCCTGACTTTTTTTACCATCCACTAAAGAATTGATGTTGCTCTGTTGATTCTGACGTCATTATTGTTAAGCATGGGTCATTTTATTTCTATACATTATTTTAGAAAACAAGTTAAATTTCTTCAACCAGCAAACAAAACGACAATTTACTACAAACTACAGTACACCCCCTTTTTGAAAGCATGATATTCTTCTGCCGCCCACTATAATTGACAAAAAATTGTAACATGTTTTTCAATTAATGGAACAATTCAAATTATGTTACCAGATATTATTATTAGATATTACTACCAGATATATTACAGATGGATATTTTTTTTAAATTTAGATTTATCACTGTAAGCAGCAAATTGCCGCATTTAGTGATTCATACTTCGTTCGTGTTTTTAGTCATAGGATTTAACGTTTCAGTGAAGCCCTTCTCAATAATCCCCCTTATCCCTTATATTCTTCAATAGAAGAAGGGGTTAAAATGACTCATTCTTTGATTTCAGGGTTAAATTAGAAGCAAAAAAAAAAAATTGACACATTCAGCATAGATTATAAAACACGTTTCAACACATTTAAAATAATATAACATAACTTTATTAATTTGAAAGGTAATATCTAAAAATAAAAGGAATCTTTTCTTCCGTAAATCTATTGGCTAGTTGAAAACTGTGTACTTATTACACTGTAAAAATTTAATGAATGTAATTACAGTAGAACCTCGATTATCCGAAGTAATTGGGGTCGACCATCTTTCGGAAAATCGAAATTTTCGGATAATCGAAAATGCTTCAATTTGAAGATTAAGGAGAAATATATACGCTATTTCTTATGGTAACAAATGCTTAATTAAAATAAAGCAATAACAAAATAGAAACAAGAATAAATTACCTGAATTTTAATTTTGAAATTAAGTACCTTTTACATAACAAAAGTTTGAAACAAGGATTAAACAAAGTTTTGGTTATCGTAGTTTCGATTGCCTTTTCTTTGAAACTCTATCATGAAGTTTTTTAATATTATTAGTTGAGGAGTATCACAGTCTTTCTGCTGCTCCAGCCATGTCAAACCTTTTGCAAAACATTCAAAAACTTCACAATTGCTAATTTGTTCGTTTTGTTCGTTCCACTGCACAGCTTACGGGAGCTCAAGTTAAATTCAAAAGAACTATAAGAAGGGGGATCGAAAATATTTATATGTACTCATAGTTCGGAATAGACCGCTTGCACACAAGGAATGTGATAGTTAAAAAAGAAAAACACTTTGAAAATGGATTTTGCACACAAGGGATGTAATGCTTAAAAAAAAAACTTTTAAAATGGATTTTGGTTAACCGAGAGTTTCGGATGAAAGAGGTGCTACAGTAATTAAAAATTTTTTGTCTGAAATAAAGTGTGTTTATTTTACTGAAAAATTCGTTTTTATAATCGTAAAAACAGTATTCAATCTTTAAAAAACAGCAGTTTTTTTTTACAAAAAAGGCAGATATTTTTCGTAAAAATATCGGTTTTTTACTAATACCAGATAACAGTTTTTTTACAGTCCGTTTTCCAGTTATTTCATAGTGAACTAGAAAGAAATACTTTTTTTGTAAAGATATAATATTTTGCTTAAGGGGTCTCAGGACTCTTAAAATCGTAAAAAATGAAAAAAAAGAGACCATTTTCAACGTTTAATATCTTAAAATGGATATAGTTTTAAAATACAATTTTTATTGAGATGAAAGATGTCAGAACTTTTTTTCATTTTATGTCTTTAAAAATTGCAAGGTGCAGAATTAACATCTACAGGGGGCTCCAAACTGTCAGATATCTGACGAGCAGAAAATTAGTATAATAGTTTACGCGCGCGATACGAAATAAATATTGCAACTCGAATAAAAATCTTGGCACCTACTTATACTTCAGATTACAATAAATGCCTTGAGCTTAAATAAATTTTTATTTAAAGTATTTTTCTATTTTTAATACAAAGTTTTATATAACAAATACAAAATTTTGAAATTTTCAGCAATATAATCACCTAATTTTTTTTTTTTTTTTTTTTTTTTTTTTTTTTTTTTTTTTTTTTTTTTAAACAATAAAAGAGAAATTTTAGGTTCGATTTATAGAGATTAATATGAAACATCTGTTTTGAAAATTCTAAGAAAAACTATTTAGAAGTGTTTAAGATATCGTGCGAGTTATGCCCCAAAACGTCATTTGAAGAAAAATGCCTACAGATTTTCGGAAAAGCTGCTTCAGCTATTGAGCGGGTGTAATTCTAAAAGCCATAACTTTTGTTCTAATGAGAATTTCAATGAAACAATTATATTAAAATGGTCAGAAAAGATAGTGGTTTAACATCTAAAAAAATTAAAATTACGAAAATTTTAAAGCTCTAATAGTCTTGAGACCCCTTAAATGAAAATTTTTGTCTGAAATAAAGTGCGTTTATTTTACTGAAAAATTCGTTTTTATAATCGAAGAAACAGTATTTAATCTTTAAAAACGGCAGTTTTTTATACAAAAAAGCAGATATTTTTCGTAAAATTAATGTTTTTTTTTTTACTAATACCAAAAAATAGTTTTTTTACAGCCCGTTTTCCAGTGATTTCATAGTAAACTAGAAAGAAATACTTCTTTTGTAAAGATATAATATTTTGCTTAAGCGGATACGAAAATAAAATATAATTGTTTCTTTCGTCATAGGTTTTTACAATCGATATGTCTTTATGAGATCAATTTTATGGGCGTCTAGAAGTCTCACAGTTTGTGTCTAGGAAATCTGTAGACATTAAGCAATACATGAGAACGGGTAAGAAATTTATTTCAAACCTTAATGTAAAATGATGTAATTGATTGAGTAGAAATTCATTGATTTTACAGTACGTTTATTCCAAGAAGTTCCTGTTTAAAGAACATAGCATTTTCAGAGACGATAATAAGAAAAAGATTTAAAAAAAGATTTAAAATATTTTTTTTAAGTTAGTAAAATTGCATTGTATAACTATGAATATTTTTTCGAAAACATTTTTTATGCAATAAATTCTATGTAGCATTTGTTTTAAACGTTTGGTTTATTAATGCATCGTGAACTATGCACTGTAAAAAAAAAAAAAATACGGAAATACTACTGGCAATCTAGACGCCAATACTATTTCCGTATTTTAACGGAACTTTTCCCGGTAAATTACAGAAAAATTTCCGTTAAATTAAAAAAAACGGAAAATTTTCTGTAATTTATCGGTAGAAAGTTCCGTTAAAATACGGAAATAGTACTAGCGTCTAGATTGCCAGTAGTATTTCCGTATTTTAGTCCGTTTTTTTACAGTGTGCGGTTTCTTTAATCCATTTATGCCTAGCGTCCTATTTTGTGGGACGCTTCGAATTTTAATAAACTTCTATAATTTTCTTGTTCTTTATAACATGAAATTGTATGAAATAATCATCTATAAATGTCTTTATCTGTTATCGAGAGATGACAGCATAAGGAGGCTATTTATTTGCTTAAATGAAGGCTTTTTTTAGTGTTTATAGATTTTTCATTTTTCAAGATCGGGAAATGTAAAAAGTACGTTTATTTGTGTTTTTTCTATCAAGGATTCAAATAAATATATCATAATCTTAGATTGTAGACTTCTTTGAAATACGTGTTTTTTTTTTTTTTGGGGGGGGGGGGAATTATATGTTCAAGCCTATTTTTTATGCATTTTTAAACGTAGAAAATATTGGGGGCTAGGCCCAAATGGGTAGATGTTTTTATTATCCATTTAATTAACAGTTATTTATGTAAAGTCCTTTTAAAGATAATTATGAAACAATTTGTTTTTAACCTTCAAATATGATTATTCTTAGTTTATTATTACTAATACTTATAATGTAATTAGCCTCTGTAAAAAAAAAAAAATATTTTTTTTTAGTAGTTCATAAAAATGCTAATTACAGTATATAATATACAATTTAAAAGCTTATTTTTTATAAATTTAGACAAAACATAGAAATATGCAACTTATACCATTACAAATATTATGCATATTCCCATAATTAGTACATTTATGTTTTATCAAATAAATACAAAAAAAAAATTAACGTAATTTTTTTAGTATTTTTTCAATTCGTTTTGCAACATTTTAAAGTGATTTAACACCAATTTTGAGAAAACAAAAATTCAGGCACAATTGAATTACGCATTTTTTTTTCTTTTGTGCAATAGTAAGAAATTTATTTCGAATCTTAATGTAAAATAATGCAATTTACAGAGTAGAAAACTGCTCACGTTAAGGTACGTTTATTCCGAGAAATTGTTTAAAGAACAGAACATTTTCAGAGACCATTAAAAGAAAAATATTTAGCAAAACATTTAATATATTACTTTTTTAGTTGGGAAAAATGCATTGTGTAGCTATGAGTAATTTTTAGGGACGGTAAATTATATTTAACATTTGAATTAAGTGGTTGGTTTATTAATGCGTTGTCTAACTATGCGTTTGTTTAAAACATTTTCTGTTCAATAGTAAAAAAATTATTTCAAACCTTAATGCAAGATGATGCAGTTAATTGAGTAGAGATTTATCGATTTTATGGTACGGTCATCCCGGATGAACTTGTTTTTCAAAGAAGGAAGGATTTTTTGAGACAATACAGTAAAACCTCTTTTATCCGAAACTATTTTAACCGAAACTCTCAGTTAACCGATATCAATTTTTAAAACTTTTTTTACTGTCACATTCCTTGTGTGCAAGCGGTCCTTTCTGAACTACGGGTACAGATAATTTTTTCGGATTCCGTTCCTTAGCATTCCTTTTAATTTATCTTGAGCTCCCGTAAACTGTGCAGTGAACTAGAACACAGAAAGAGGAGGGACAACCATAATATGTCAATTTGGTCTAGCAGGAGAAGAAAACGAACAAATTAGCAATTATAAAGCTTTTGAATATTTTGCAAAATGTTTGGCATGGCTGGAGCAGCAGAAAGGCTGTGATACTGGTAAACTAATAATATTTTTTTTAAATCTCGTTATAGAGCTGCAAAGCAAAGAGACAAACAAACCTTCGTTTCAAACCCTTGTGAAATATGTAAAAGGTACTTAATTTCAAAATTAAAATTCAGGTAATTTATTCGTGTTTCTATTTTGCTATTGCTTTATTCTTATTAAGCACTTGTTATAATAATAACAGCATATATTGCTCTTAATTTTAAAATAGAAGCATTCTCGATTATCGAAAAATTTCGATTTTCCGAAAGATCGTCGCTCCAATTACTTCGGATAATCGAGGTTCTACTGTAATAAGAAAAAACATTTCAAATATGGCTTTTTTAGTTAGCAAAAGTACCTTGCATAGCTATGAAGAACTTTTCGAAAACATTTTTTATGCAATAAATTATATTTAGCCTTTTTTTTAAAGTTTGATTTATTAAGGCATTGTCTAACTTTGAAATTTTTAAAGCATTTTCTGTGCAATAGTAAGGAATTCCTTTCAAACCTTAATGTAAAATGATGCAACTAATTGAATAGCGATTCATTGATTTTAAGGTACGTTCAGCCTGAATGAATTTCTTTTTTAATGAACAGAGCATTTTCAGAGACGATAATAAGAGAAATATTTAGAAAACTCTTAAAATATGGCCTTTTCAATTAGAAAAAATGAATTGTCTAACTATGATTAATTTTTCAAGAATTTTTTTTTTATATACAATAAATTCCATTTAGTATTTGGCTAAAAAGTTTAGTTTAATAATGCATTGTTGAGGTTATTTTAAGACTTTTGTTTTTGCAATCGTAAGAAATTTATTTCGAACCTTAATGTAAAATGATGTAATTCATTGATTCTGTGTAAGTTCATTTCGAATGAACTTATTTTTCTAACAAGGGAGGATTTTCAGAGACTATAACAAGTAAAATATTTAGAAAACTCTTAAAATACGGCTCTTTTGGTTAGGAAAAATGCATGGTATAGCTATGAGTAATTTTTCGAGAAAATGTTTTATACAATAAATTATATTTAGCATTTGTTTTAAATGCTTGATTCATTAATGCATTATCTAACTTTGCGGTTATTTTAATATTTTTTGTTCTTTGTGTGCTTTATTTTGAATAGAAAGAAATTTATTTCAATCCCTAATATAAAATCATGCAATTCATTGAGTAGAACACCATTAATGTTGAAATTATTATTAAAAAATATTTATTTTGAATGGAGGTGTTTAAAATAAAACAAACAGGGAAATAAAACATTATCCGGAACTAACCTAAAAAAAACAAAAGATAGAAAGAAATTTAAAATGTTATCAACACATCTGCGGCGTACAGTAGAACCTATTTTATACGAAACTCTTTAAACCGAAACTCTCTATTAACCGAAATCCATTTTAAAAGCGCTTTTTTTTTTCCTTGTATGCAAAACTCATTTTAAAGGTTTTTTTATTATTATCATTTTTTAACTATCCTATTCCTTGTGTTCAAGCGGTCCATTCAACTATGAGGGCATATAAATATTTTCGATCACCTAGAGTTCCTTTGAATTTAACTTGAGCTCCCGTAAGCTGCGGAGTTGGACGGAGAAAATGAACAAATGAGCAATTCTGAAACTTTTGAATGTTTTGAAAAAGGTTTAGCAGGGCTGGAGCTGCAGAAAGACTGTAATACTCGTTAACGAATAATAGTAGAAAACTTGATAGAGTTTCAAAGCAAAGGGAATTGCAACTACGACAAACAATACATTGTTTCAAACCCTTATGATATATGTAAAAGGTACTTAATTTCAAAAATAAAATTCAGATAATTTATTCTTGTTTCTATTTTGCTATTGCTTTATTTTTGTGAAGCACTTGTTGCCATAAAAAGAAATAGTTCATATATTTCTCCTTAATCTTAAAATAGAAGCATTCTCGATTATTCGAAAATTTCGATTTTCCGAAAGAAGGTCGGTCCCAGTTACTTCGGATAATTGAGGTTCTATTGTACATTGTATAGCTATGCAATGTTTTAAAATAATTTTTAGGCATTATATTTTGTTTAACATAGATTTAAATTATTGGTTTGTTCGGACATCGTTTTTTATTTTTTGTTTTGATGGTATTGATATTTATTATACACATAATCGCAAACTTGTAATATTCCTTGCAATCCGACAGAATATCAAACATATTAGAAATCATTTCACATCTGAACATTTAAAATAAAACGGTGCAGCAGAAATGATTTCGCAAAATGTATGAATAGTAAGAAATTACCATCTTTCAATTTCAAAAGCTACAATAGTTCTTTAGATTTTACACATTTCAAAATATTTTGAGAAAATATGAAAACATACTTAAAAAAAAGGTGTTCTTTTACTGATAAATCTTTCTTCAAATATAATCACTGTATTGTGAAAATCGATGAATTATTCAAACGACCATTAGGAATGCATGTTTTACTCATTTCACGAAATGTACATTTGATATTTCTGTATGACATCATTTTCCTAGAAAACCACGAGTGTAAACAAATTCTCTCTAGAAATTATTTCGTCCTGAAGCAAGACTTCAGGTTAAAAACCTTAGAAAGCAAGAAGTATATCTAAAACCTTAACGTAACGTGACGTGATTTATTCAGTAGTCATTCATAGCTGTTTTTTAGCTCACAGACTATAAAAGCCAGACACCTAATGTGGCCGCAGGCTCTGCATGTACCTATGTACGTACGTATGTATATACGTATATACGTATGTATGTATGTATTTACGTACGTAACGCGATAACTATTGATAGAAATATCAGATTTGATTCATTCTTTTTTTCAAGGTTCATTCTCGTAAGGCACTTCTCTGAATAGTTTTGGTGTTTCATTGGTTAAGTATAAAGAGGTATACGGGGGCTAATCCTCCCTTATCTTAGATAAATGGCTTTCTCATGCAGAATTACCAGGTTTCTTTTAATTTTGGTACAGCGGTTAATTCAGATAAGGCGCTTCCTTGATTAGATTTGGAGGTTCATTGTTTAAGTATAAAGGGGGGATCGGGGAGGATAATACACCCTTAATTTAGATAAATGGGTTTGTCTATCCGATTTGCTTAAAATTTGGTATACCGGTTTATTCTGATAAGGTGCTTCCATGAGGCGCAATGGTTAAGTATAAAGATGTGAAACAGAGGAGGGGGGTATTTCTTGAAATGCATTATTCTTTGAAGTAAGACTATAATATATAATTAGTGTGAATAGACTGAGAGCTCAATGCCATCAGTTTAACTGGACACTTTCTTTTTTATTTCATTGGTTTTAAGCACATTCCTTGTGAAGTTGTTTTGCAAGAAAAAAAAAACGTTCTCCCCGACTCATCTTAAAAAAAAATTAAAAATACATTTAAAACGTTGTAATTGGTGCAAGATATGTATTGTATAGCTAGGCGATGTTTTGAAACTATTTTAGGGAATAGCTCCTGATTAACATTTCTTTTAAATTATTGGATTACTTGAACATTTTTTAATGCTTTATGTTCTAGGTACTGGCAACTATGATATACTTAATCTAGAATATACTACAGAGTATTTTACAAATAAAAAAATAAATAAAAAAAGTGCACAAGAATTAGAGTTTCACAATATTCAACAAATAGAAATTACTATATTTCAGTTTCAAAAGCTACTTAAGAAAAAATACACTGATTTATATTTTACCCATGATCAAATTATTTTGAGGAAAAAAAATCATACAAAAAAATAAAATATTTCTCAAACGGTTACATAATAAATGCTTCAATTATTTCACGAAATGTACTATCGATATATATGTATGAAATTACCTTCCTTGAAACCTAGGAGTCTGACCGATTGTGTATGGAAATCATTTCGTCCTTAACGCTGTTCTCAACCCCTCTTCTCAACAAACGCAAAATGTTTTGACACAATGAAGGGAACGAATATATGTATATATATATATATATATATATATATATATATTTTTTTTTTTTTTTTTTTTTTTTTTTTTATGGGAATATGTTTTGACACATTTGCAAATTCATTTTTTTAAGGAAAGATAAAAAAAAATTGGAAGGCCTGGCTATGGAAGCCTTTTGGAATCGAACTGTTTTCAATTTTTTGCAGAATAGATTACCTATTGAGTTATAAAAGAGTTGAATCACGTGACAAAGACGTTTTTCAACCACCATTGAGTTGTTATTCTTATTATGCGCGGAAATTCGGTTCAAAACGCCCACTTTGGCACTATTTTCTTTTGAGAACAGCCTTTAGCAATATTTGGTATTAGATTCCTTAGAGAGCATGAAGTTTATCTAACTAAATCCTTTTAAGGTGACTCGGTACCTTTTGAAGAACTTTGAAGAATTGTTTTTATACTGACGTACATTTACTTATTATATACACATATTATTATACGTAATGCTTAGAAAAATTGATTTTGATAAGAAAAAAATCATTTTGGGTGTAAAATTGTGATTTTTTTTTTTTCAAGAATTTTAAAATTTGCCTTTTTTTGATACATTACTCTGTTTAAAACACTAAAACTTCTACAAATATTTGTGAAATCACTGCATTATTTTTTTGTATCCTCAATAGAGTGTACGTAATAAGCTTAGAAATATTCAGTGGAACCCTAATTTAACTACGTTCACGGGACTGCTCAAAAACATCGTTAAAAGCGGGAAAACGTTAAATCGGGGTTATGAGGAAAACTCTATGTATGTTACTTGAAACATCGCCGAAATGATAAAATTAAGTTTCAATTAATTTAATGAAACATAAAATATAAAATAAAGCATTTGTATGCAACTAACACATTTTGTTACTTTAATTTGAAATCAAAACTTACATTATTTTGCCGTAAAAAAATACGAAATTTTGGTTTGTATGTTTGTTTTAGATTAGAAAACGCACAAGGGCTAAACGCTCAAGCATTAAAATTACATCCAATTCTTTTTCTTGATCTTAATGTCCTTGAAAAAACTCAGTTTTTGCAAAATAGCTTGGGCTTCATTGAAAGACGACATTGATTCAACAACTGCATAAATTAATAATTATGGTAATTTGATAACTTCTTTATTAATGAATAATTTCCATTGATTCTATAATTATAAATAATCATAAATTAATAATTGTGAAATCAATAGAAATTCAACGTCGTGCGAATTGCACTTGTAACGATTCGTTATCCTACATTATTAAAAAAATTTGGTATAGCATGCTTCGAATAACCTGGACACCCCCCTTTCTGTGGAACTTTGGAACAGTCTGACATATCTACCATACTCCCCTTTTCATTTTTGAAGTTTCGGATCAGCCCAACTGCATAACGGACTCAGCCTCGGACTGATGACTTAGCTTTAGCCAGCGGAATTCGGAAGTTGAGTGACTATACTCGCTGTAAGAAAAATTGGCTTTTCAAGGACAAACGTTATCTTTTCATTATCCCTTCGTTAGTCACTCTTTGGATCTTAGGTTTGTAACTATGGTAACGAAGGGAAAATGAAAAAGGCACGTTTGGCCTTGAAAAGCCGATTTTTCCTACAGGGAGTATAGCAGCTTTAACGTAATGTGATGTAATTTTTTGAAATTTACTCATGTCAAAGCACATTTCTTCTGAGTGGAGATGCTTTGAAACGAAAAAATAATGTCATCTAGGACTAATATAAAAATATATATATAGACATTTAAAACGTTTCTAGATATGATGAAATGTATTTGTGACTTGCAATATTTTTTAAACAATTTTTGTAATAACTTTTGCAAAAAAATTTATTTAAGTTATTGGTTTATTTGATCCTTTTTTATGTTTTATGTTTCTTGTACATACTTATGATATTCTTAATCGCAAACTTGATGCAGCTTACGAAATCTGACAGAATAGAATATACCAGAGAGTTATTTACCAATTAAATTTTTAAATAAAAACGGTATATAAAAAATGGAGTTTCACAAAATGCAAGAATTTGAAATTACCCTCTTTCAGTTTCAGAAGCTATTTAAGAAAAAAATAACTATTTTCATTTTATACATTTCATAATATTTTGTAAAAATAATTTTTAAAAAACATACTTAAAAAGAAAGTAATTATTTTCTACTAAAACTTCCTTCAAATATAAACACTGTTTTCTAAAACATCAAAGTATTGCTCAAACAGATATGGAAACAAATATTTCATTCATTTCACGAAATGTACAATCGATATGTCTGAAGAAAAGCAAGCAAGTCTGAAGAAAAAGCAAGGCTTGGCTCAGCCTTGCTTTTTCTAGCACGCTGTTCCTTTTTCCCTATCTTGCACTGAAGAAGAATCTCGCTGTAGATTCGAAACAGCTGTTTGCTGCTTTTCATCCATTATTTGTGCATTTTAAACGTTGGTTTACTGCTTTTTAATATTCCTGCACAAAGGCTATAATTGCTATTTTAACGTTTTGTGTTTGTTGAGCAGAGCAGTTGAGAACAGCCTTAAGCAAGACTTGGGGTTAGAGACTGGGGTACTTAGAGAGCAAGAAATTTATTTAAAACCTCGACGTAAAGTGATAGGATTCATTGAGTAGAAATTCATTGAAGGTAAGTACCATTTCATATGAGTAGAGCTGTTTTGCATGAAAAAAAAAAGAGTTGTACAGGACCACATATTACTCTATGTTATAAGATGAAAATAATTATAAACGCATTTAAAACGTTGTTAATAGGTGTAAAATATGTATTTATAGCTAAGCGATGTTTTGAAACAATTTTAGGCAATAGCTTCTGTTTAACATTAATTTAAAATTATCGGTTTATTTCAACATATTTTTTTGTTTCGCATTGAAGGTACTGATACTTTTGATACAGTGAATAGCAAACTTGATAGACATGTCGGAATTAGACAGAATAATATAAGTATATCAGACAATGTTTTCTACTAAAAATTTAAAATGCAACTGTGAAACAGAAATAAATTTTCAGAAAATGCAAAGCAAATTTGAAGATTAACGTGTTTCGATTTCAAAAGCTACTGAGAAAAAATATAATCGTTTAATATTTTGCGAATAAAAAAAAAAAATGTGCAAAAAATAAAATGATACTTTACAGTAAAGTATTTATATATACTGTAAAATTTTTCTTCAAACATAAAAACTGTGTTGTAAAAAAATCGATGTATTACTCATACACCTAAGATAATAAAAGTTTCAATTGTTTTACAAAATGTACTATCGATATGTATGCATGAAATCCACTTCATAGGAGACGAGAAGTCTTACCGATTGTGACTAAAAATTATTTCGTCCTTAAACAAGATTTTGTGTTAGATTCATAGACCGCAAGAAGTTTATCTAAATCCCTAATGTAACATCATGTGATTTATTGAAATTCATTGATATCAAGAAAAATTTGTTTCAGGTGGAGATGTTTTGTAACTTAAAAAAATGTAATTCAGTGCTAATCTGGAAAAAAAAAAGACATACATATAGTGTTTACAGATGTGAGAAATCTATTTGTCCGTTATGCAGAGTTTTTAAACATTTTTGAGGCAATATTTTCCGTCAAACACTCAATTTAAATTATGGATTTATTTAATATTTTTTATGCTTTTCTTTCAAAGTATTTATATTTCTGCCGCACTTAATTGCAAATCTGTACGTATTTGCAAAAATCAAAATTGAAAAATTTTGATTTAAAATATTGATTTACTTAAATATTTTTTATGCTGTACTCTAGGTAGTATTTATAATCCTGAAGTACGTAATTTCAAACTTAATTGAAAAATTGAAATTTGACGGCGTAGAATGCCTCGGAGAGTAGTTTACATCTATAAATTTAAAATAAAAAATTGGCAGCAGCAATACAATTTCACAAAATGCAAGAATAATTGGGAATTACTATATTTCAGTTTCAAAAACTACTTAAGGGTATCGGGACACATTTTCAAAAAATTTTTATTTATTGAGTTAAAATTTTGAATTTTTTGTGATGGTTAACCATATCATTTGTAAACAAAATCAAATGATAAAACTTCTCATAGCTTTTTAAAAAAAATTTTAATTTAAAATTTATGAAAAAAGTGGTATAACTTAAAATCATTATAACTCGAAATATTATTTGTAGAATTTAAATTGTTTTTCATTTAAATAAACAGAAATATATATTTTTAAATTTAAAGCCAACATTTTTAAAAATATTAATTTAAAAAAAATTAAAAATATTTAAATAAAAAATTAAAAAAAAAGTGGTAAAAAAACATATTTTCAAAAGTAAATATTTTTTCCAATATGCTGGCTCAAAAGTAAAGTAAAATAATTGAGAAAGATATGTTCCGAGTTTCAACCCTTTATCTTTAACGGTTATTGAGTTATAAGAATTTAAATATGAGAAATGGTGAAAAAACCTATCATGAAGAAAAACGCAATTTCACAAGAACTCGTTTCCTTGACAACCATAGCTTGAAAGGCAGATTTTGAAAACAAACCAAACCGAAAAAATTAATATTTCCTGTTCTAATTAAGATAGAAACATGATTTAAACATCATTTTAAGCAGAAAACGGCAGAGAAATTTTTAATCCAAAAAAAAAAAATGAAAATTTGAAGATTTTTGTGTCCCAAAGTAGTTTACATTTTAAACATTTCAAATTAATTTGTAAAAAAAAAAAAAAAAAAAAAAAAAAAAAAAAAAAAAAAAAAAATCATACCTAAAAAGAAATTATTTATTTTCTACTAAAACACTCTGCAAATCTAAGCACTATATTCTGAAACGTCAATGTATTACTCAAGCAGATATGGAAACTAGTCGGATGTAGCAATCCCAAAACTTTCTTCTATCTCATACATGTTAATATTTCCTGAAAAATAAAGTATATCAATGCCACCAGTTAGGTGATTTACACCAAAATCTAATCATCATCAACTTATGTCAAGTTGTGGCTGAATCTGAAGTTTCATAAAAATCCGTGCATTAGTCTTTGAGGTAGAACTATTGCGGAAATCATAAAAAATCTACATAGCAGCGCCACATGTCAGTCGATGTACTCCAAAAACTAATAAAGACCAATTTATATCAGGGACTAACTGAATCTGAAGTTTGATGAAAACTCATGCATTAGACCTTGAGATACAGTTATTGCGAAAATCGTGATACATACAGTCTAGCAGCGCGACCTGTTAGGAAATTTACACTAAAATCTAAACAGCACTAATTTATATCAGGAACTAAATGAATCTGAAGTTTGGTGAAAATTCCTGCATTAGTCCTTAAAATAGAGCTATTGCGATAATCATGAATAATGCCGCATACCAGCGGCACCTGTTGCGAGATTTACACTAAAAAGTAATCAGCACCAAATTATTTCAAGGACTAACGGAATCTCAACTTTTATAAAAATCCGTGCATTAGTTCTTGAGATATAGCTATTGCGGAAATCGTGAAAAATGCAGAATAGTAGGGCGATTTACACCAAAAAGTAATCAGCACCAGTTTGTATCAGGGACCAACTGAATCTAAAGTTTTATTAACCCTCTAAGTGTTTGGGGCGTAATATTCCGTTCACTAAGCTCCAGGTTTCACAGCAATACAAACAATATTTAAGATATAATTCTGTAGATTATAATATAAATTCTATAGAATATAATTATAATATAATTCTATAGATTTTATGAATTTTAAATACATTGCAGAATGTTTAATACTCTCAAGGATTACATTCATATTTGTAATTGAGTTTTTTTTTTGTAATATTGAAAGAATCATATTTTCTTAGCATTTAAAATAAAATGCAAAGAAAACAACATTACAATTTTACCCTTTTGCAAGACTCTCGGAGGGTTAGATGTCGTTCCTTAGTTCTTGAGATAGAGCGCCCACAAAATTTGTGTCACACACAGACAGACAGACAGACTTAGACACTCACAGACTCATAAACAGACATTTTGTAAAAACACGTTTCTCGGGTTCTCTGATCCCTAAAATGTGTAAATCCGTCTAAAACCGGAAATGGAAAATTTTCAGGAATCCAATACTTTCTTCTAGTAAATGTAGAAGAAAGTAAAAAAGGTTAATTGAACTCACAAAATGTGCACTCGACATGTCTTTATGAAATCAATTACCTAGGAGCACAGGTGTCTGAGAGAATCTGTCTAAAAAAAGAGGTCTGCAACCAAAAAACTGCATAAGATACATTATCTGTTTCTTACAGGTTTTTACTCACTGAAACTGAGAAAAATATTTTTAAAAATTCATCTAGACAGGTTTATTTGCGAAACTCTTGTTTAATTCAGCGTAAAATTTCACTTTTTAACCTGTAACCTGGTATCGTACTCTTCAGTAAAAAACAATTTCCAATAATGATTCCATATATTAATTTCATATTTCTAAGACTGACACTCAGGAGAGATACAAATAGAAAATCACAGGAATTTCAAGAACAAACAAAAACATTTTCACACAAATATAAACTTCTACCACAATTCTCGCAACATCTACTGAAATTTGAAGTGTGGCATCGCAGTTGCGCTTTTGTAAAGTAAACTCACGCCCCACCAGTGACCGAAAGGTCTTCCTCTCAAAGCTGGTAGATGGGAAGTGCTGGATTCGAACCCAATCGCGACCATCGGTCTTATCGTTCGGCGTTTTCAATGGTTTTCTTCGAACCTTGAATTTCCTTGCGTAAATACGGGTTAAGTTCCCTTAAATAGACCTCCACGGAGTGCACCCACCCCCCTTTTGGTCCCATATCCCTCGTTTTAATAATTGGCTGTCATAAACAACATACTTATAGGCCGGGAGGAGGCAGAAAAGACAATCACCTCATCGAGTTTACGGCTGAAATTCCAGAATCAATTAAAACTCAATTCGCATATTAAAATGCAGTCGGTCTGCCAAGGCATATTTTAATGAAAAGCATATGAAAATCCAATTTTAGCGGCTGACTCGTAGGTTTAACATTGTGTTTTCCTGCACCCAAAGGTATGAAAACATGGAAGAGTGGGAGCAGGAAATCACAATGGTAAAACCTACGAGTCAACCGCTAAAATCGGATTTTCAGGTGTTTTCCACCAAGATATGACTTGGCAGACCAATTGCGTTTTTATATGCGATACGAGTTTTAACTAGTTCTGGAATTTCAGCCGTGAACTCGATGAGGGGATTTTCTGTGCTGCCGCCTCCCGGTCTAATGCATCATACTAAAGTAAACTTATCATGTTTTGCAATAATGTTGTACGTGATTAGGAAAACAGAGGTCATATATACCCGTAAGGCATGGTGACGTCACCGCGACGTCGTTGTGAAGTCGCACTGTGATTTTGTGACCGTCGATGTGACGTCACGTCACAGTGACTAGAATGCGAAGTCGTTATGGCCGTTTTAGAGGTCGTTTGTGACGTCACATTGTGACCACTCTGTGAAGTCACGGTGTGACAAATTTGTGAAAAGTGTGTCATTTGTGACTATTTTGGCATTAATTTTGTGACGAACATATGACGAAAGCGACAATGCTTTGAAGCACAGTTTGACCAATTTGTGAAATATGTGTCATTTGTGACGAACTTGTCATAAATACTGTGATGATTTCTAATTAAATTCAAATTTCAAATTAAATGCTAATGTTCAAATTAAATAAAGGCGCAAAGGACAACATAGTGAAAAATACTCCATGCCGAAACTCGAACCCGGCCATCAGTATAGCGCACTGACATTCTACCGACTAAATCACATGGAACGATACCCAGTTTGGACAATTTCTTACTATTACATGTTTGGAAGGCGGCAAACACAGCACAAGATGGAATACTTATCGTAAGCCACCGACATGGAGCAAACACGAAACCTAATTAAATTCAACATCGATTGAAACTATATTTATACTTGGAAATTTTTCCAGAGAGAAACGTTCGCATTGCATACAATATTTCAAATGAAAATCAAATTTCAATTTAAACAAATTTCAAATTAATTGCTTAAAAGGCAATTTTAATTTGAAATTTGATTTTAATTTGAAAAAGTGTATGCAAGGCGAATGTTTCTCTTTGAAAATTTTTCCAAGTATTAATATAGTTTCAACCTATGCTTGATTTAATTAAGTTTCGTGTTTGCCCCATGTCGGTGGCTCACGATAAATATTCCATCTTTTTCTGCATTTGTAGCCTTGCCAATATGTAATAGGGAGAAATTTTCCAGGCTGGGTATGGTTCCATGTGGTTTAGTCGTTAGAATGCCAGTTCACTATACTGATGGCCCGAGCTCGAGTACCGGCATGGAATCTTTTTCACTATGTTGGCCTTTGCGCCTTTTAAGCAATTAATTCGAAATTTGATTTTCATTTGAAATATTGTATGCAAGGCGGATATTTCTCTCTAGAAAATTTTCCAAATATTAATACTGTGATGATTCTTGTCATAAACATTATGATGATTTTTAAAATAAAATTTTCTTTTAAATATAAAATCTTATCTTTTTATTGTATTTTTTAGCAAAATATCGCTAGTTTGGAGTCCTATTTTTCTAAAATATTTTTAATTTTTCTACTTAAAAAACAATGCTTATCAACTGACATCTTTTTTTTATTATTTTTATTAAGTTCTAAGTTTGACCTTAAATTCAAGCTTGATATTAACAATGTGTAAGTTTTTTAATGTGTTGTGATTTGTTATTGCTTTATTAAATACGAACATGGAATCTAACGGATATTAATACATCTCAAATTTATATTACTACATGATAAGCCATATTTATTTAAATTTTTTATTCCCGTGTATAGTGTATTTTGTGAATATAAGCTAAATAGATTTGGTATGTTTTATAGGAAAAGACTGATCTGGGAAATAGAACAAACAAGTAATAAAAATCATGCGTTAAGTATAGATTATAAAACACTTCCCAACACTTCCTGAATGCTTTAAGAAGACATCGTAATTTAAGGAAATAATCTAAATAAGATAACTAAGTAAACATTTTGAAAATGCATAAAACATTTGAAAAACTAATTTCAGCAGTTACCATCCATACCCAAATATGTTTTCCAATTCTTTTGAATAGTCCTGTATTTGATCTGTAGATTGATATATATAATATATAATAGGAAAATTTAGTGTAGCAAGAAAACGCATAATACATTGAAATTCTCATTCAGCTATTTATACTAATATATGGGAACAAAGTTGAATACTTTTGTACAACCCTGTAGTTTACTCAAAACATTATTACACGCCACTATTTAGATAAAATTTAATTTAAACGAAAACACTCTTAAAACTGCTGAAATCACATTTCCAGAAATTATAATTTATAGACGGCAATGCATCCAATTTTTTGCGTGACACTATATATCATTTTATCTATATTCTACGAGCATTTCTTAGTAATTGAAATGTAGTTCAGCGTAAAAACACATTTAAAAAACACCTTTAAACAATTTGCGCCTTTACCCAGTAACTCTTACGAATACTTTTGTGTTGCCCTGTATATGAATTATTGCATTTATATACACCATATACTATGCATGAATATAGTAGAATCATAAAAGCGCATATCATAATTAAAAATGCATTTCTAGCAATCATCGCTAATGAACAGTACATCGGATACAACATAGTGTCCGAAATATTTTGTGTGTCCCTGTAAATGCTATATACTCTTGTATTATACATGAAAAAATTTATAGTATGTAAACCTTAGCGGCGTATATCAATTTCATCATATATGAAATAGATTAACATAATTAAATACGCCGCAAACAATTTCCTCCCCCTATATTATTATGTATTGGAGCTCCATTTTTAGCCCTGTAAATGAACAATAACTATTCTTTGCATCGCATAGTCAACATAATGCATATTTTAGTGCACTTCATAAATGCATATAAATTTTATTCTGTTTGAAAGCGTACGTAAAATCATAAAAAATCATTTGAAACGATTTTTTCCCATAGGCTGTAATGTAACGGAAAACTTTTGGCTGTCCCTGTAAATGAACAAAGCATGCTACAAACTTCATTACAAGTAGGTACCGTGCTATGGTAAACGTCAATAACATCCAAAAATTTCTGGGCAATCCGAGTATATTTTCGAGAGTTAGAGTGCGGACTGCTAGACGGACAGACGGAGAGACAAACCGAAGTCAGAAGCACTTTTCAACTTGTGTCCTATATTATGTATCTTGTATTACATGAACTTTTAAAAAATATATACTAAAGCAGTTTAATGTATAACTTCCCATCAGGCATGAAAAACACTTTGCTTCAATGCTTAAATATCATATTTTACTTTTTAGTGCCAATATTTACGCGTATCGAAAACGTAGAAAATGAGTTTACAATCGAAGAAAATTTAATAACTGATTCTGAATGTCTATAATTAAATGTTGATTAAAATCACAAACAGCAAAAAATGCTTACATACAATTTAAAAAAATAAATATACCAATTTGAAAAACACTAAATAATTAGTATTTATAATTGTGTTATTTAACAATAACAAACTACAATAGATGAATTAAATTCATTATTAGATTTAACAATTTCTTCATAATCTTTCCATGTTATAAGGAATTCTTATTTTATAATTTTGGCAAATGTTAAATTTGAAATCATTGATATGAAGATTTGGAATTTTAAATACATAATTTAAAATATTATTAGCAATGAAAAAGATCTTTTAAAAGTTTCAGTACTATAATATGTAAAAAGACATTTTCCCAGTATAATGTTAATTTCTAAATTGAAACAGTTTCGTAATATCATAATAATCGAATATCATATTTAACTACAAACTAATGATGACGATGATGAATAATGACTGTATTAGTAATCTTAAAACTGTAAGATGCCGAAAAAAATTTCAAATCACTGTCACAACATATTTTAATCTCAAGTAACTAAAAATTAATATTTACAATCATTCCACTATGAATGTAGGCATGAATCAGTCTCTGCATATTCCAATATGAATTCCAGATCAGTCTCATTCTATATTAGATAAAACTATTTAACTTATGTTAAATAATCTACCAAGCAGGAATAAAAAATTTAAATTAAATAAGACATACCTTTATAGCTCCATAAATATTGTTATAATATCCGTATTTTATCCTAAACAGGCGGATATCTTTCAGCTAACTTAAAAAAAGCGTTAACTAACTCCTGCTTCAAACGTTCTCTGATCCTTATTCGTTATTCGCTGAAATCGAACGCAGACGATCTATAGCAAGCAGATGTTTTGTTATTATTTTTTTCGTTTTGTATACAACAGATAGTTATGCGCAATAATTTTAAGCGTCTGTAATTAAAATTTTCCATCTGAATGAAACACCTGCCTTTTTTTTTAAAGTAAAGTTTGTTTTAAACGTAATAAATCCAAAATACCTTCTTAATAAATGAAAAAAATATATAGAGGATAAAAGAAATTGTCTTTGTCAAACGGTCATTCTTTTCACATTAATTTTTTGTAGAATAAAACAATTTGTAAAATTACTTTTTTTAAAGTCATATCACTAAAACACAAGTTTGAAATACGAATAATTAATTATGACTTGGGTTTTGTATAAATTTTGTATATATATATATTTTTTTTTCTGAAAATGCTAATTTTATTTTAAAAGTCTGAAAGAAGTAGATTTAAAAAAAAAATAGTTACTTAAAATTGTTAAACACTAACAGGAAAAAATATGACTTGAATGCAAATTATAATTAAAGAATACATATATGACTCCAATCTGAACACTCTTTTTACGTGCTCATTAAGAGCTGCAGTCTTAACTGTAATAGATCATTTTTAGTTTGAAACCACTAAAGTGTTTCAAATACTACTGGTCGACCAAAAAAAAAAAAAAAAAAAAAAAAAAAAAAAAAAAAAAAAAAAAATTCCTCCCTGCAAACTAAATATGTAAAGTTTACAGATTTAATATTCCTAACTCTAAATATGTTATTCAAATTGTTCCAGCACGTACCATTTTTCCGAGAAACACTTTTATAATAATAACAATCAGTGAAGGATTATTATATTAAATTGCAATAATAGATAAAATTGAAATCATGGAAAAAGTATACTTTCACTGTTTTAGATATCAAATTGATAAAATATAGCATGAAAATCTAGTTTGTTGATATTTGTACCGTGCATTTTCCTTATTATGCCCCCTCCCCCTCTTTTCGTGTCCGAATTTACTATTTGCTATCCACTAATATGTTTCCATTCCTTATGCCGCTGTAACTCGGGCCTGTTTGAAATACTGTTTAAAATACTTCTCTTCATTTCCAAAGATTTTTGAAGTTCATATTTCTGTCACACTATGACTTACAATATGGTGGGAGTTTTTTGTCACATGTGTGACATGACGTACGTTACAGCAGTGACGTAACAGTGACGTTACAATTTTTTTTAATGGCCAGAAAAATATAATTTTACATAAATAACATGTTTTAAATATTTTTTGTATTTTTTTAAATTTTCTAAGAAGTTCACATCTCAGTCACAATGTGACATCACTGAGGGGTGACATTTTGGTCACAGATGTGACGTGACCGCAGTGACCTACAGTGACGTCGTTGTGACGTCACTGTGACCATGCATGCTATGAGGGATATATATATATATATATATACCCCTCGGGATTGCACTAGATAAGTATATTTAATATAAATAAAGTTATACTGTATGTATTAAAATGGGGTAATTATTTTTATTATTATTCCTCTATTCTTTTTTATATTGATCTATTTTCACTTTGTGTTATAAAATTTATTATCGGTTTAATGTGTTTGAATGTCCCACACTCATACTTTTAGGATTTTTATGGCTGTATGAATATAATCCACGCACTATATTTGAGATTTTTAGGTAATGGGAATTTAAGTATCTGATAATCTTCTATATACCTCCATATGTTTATTTCCTGTTCATTTTATAATTATCTTATATAAAATAGTTTTCATTAACGATTTTTATATTAATTTTAATATATTTTTATTAATTATTATTGAATTTATTTTGTTTTATAGCATAAAGCTATATGCTATAAATTCTCAATGTTATAGCATTATTTAAATTCTTAGTGTAGTTTAAATGAGTAAGATAATAGAATATTTTGTTTCCTTTTTTTTAAAATTTTATTAACAATAGTCTTTAAAAAAATATATATTGCGGTTTATATTAGGTTTATAATTATCTATAAATAAGGATTTGTATGGTTTTGCTGTTAATCAAAAATTTTTACATTCTTATGATTTCAAATGTTTATCTTGTGACATTTGAATAATAAAAATACTACTAGATGGCAGCACCAAAATTTGTCTTTTGACAATAAGATATCCCTTTTGTCTTTTGCAACTCTTTTTCAGTTATAAATTACTACACCAGGTGGATTATTAAGCTAAATTTTGACGATATTGTTATATAGTTTTTAATTAATTTAATAGTGCATTCTAGTTATTTTAAATAATGTAATTACTTTCTATTTATCTTATTTTATATTATATTAATTTTATTTTTGATGAGTTTTCAAAATGTATTAACTGCATCCTTTGGTCTCAATCACTTTGATTTCTTAACTGTTTTATTCACCTTAATCTTTACGATATTTTGGGAGCCATGTGCGTGTGGATATATTGAAAAATACTGAAATATTAATCGGTATGTTGTGTATTATTTCTATTTTATATCCTATAAATATTTAAACAGGTTTTATTGATTTTTCCATTTTATATTATTTGTTTTTATTCTGTTTTCATTTTTAATCTATTCACTTGATTATAATGGTTGTTTGGGCACAGGGAAAAATAATATTAGCTTTAGCTTATTTTTCTCACAGAAAACTACCATATTGCTTATATCATTGAATTCTGTGCCCTTGATAACGTAATTCAATATATAAGCTTTTCCATTATTTGTCAGTGTCTACTTTATTCTTTTTTCTTCCATAATAATTCTTATAATAAATTATTTGGCACATTTTTTTTTAATACTTACAGCTTTAATTCACAATATTACGGTTTTTGATGGTGGTAGGTTATGTTTAATTAATGGTTATATATATATATATATATATATATGTGTGTGTGTGTGTGTTATATTATTAGATCTAATTCCGCGATTTCCTTATCTTATTCCAAATTACTACTTTATATTCACTAAATCCTTATTCTTAAATTTATTCTTAAATAACCTCTATCGTTAATTCTATTAAATTACATTTAATTTAATGTCTCACCTGTCTAAATTACTTAAATATTACGCTTTTAGTATTCATAAATTAAATGTTCCATTTCCGCTCTTTTTTTCTTTTAGAATGTTCTTTTAGCCTCCATTTTATTTTCCCGCGCATATTCCGGGGTTATCCTTTTTACCTTCAAATTCATCCACTCGCTCTGTCAGCACTATTTCCATGGCGTGGTATTCTTAATTATTAATTGGATGAGAGCGTGACCTATGTCATATTTGTATTCCTACACTTGACGCACAAAAAGCCGATGCTTACTGTGTTTCAGAAGATTCTAGTCGTATTTCCATTTTTCATACCACTTCCTGGTCACCGTCCACGTATTCGATTATCTACAACTTGCTTACTCCCTAAATTATTACTATGAAGCTATGGCTAATATTCTTGGTGAAAACTGCACCGCCAAATGATGTTTTAATAAAATGATGAGCTGACTTTACGTTTTGTCTCAATTATTTCTGCGGAAACTTTCACGGAAAAATGTATTCCATGGCCTTCACTCGTCGACTGCTAATCATCATATAACATCAATGTGGTAGTCTTTAACACGACAAGATTCCAATCTTCGTTATACTAGTACAACAGGATTGAATTTACCTGTTCTAACAACTTATACTACTCTATTACTGCTGGACGTGATCCACTACTGATATCGTGACAGCCAGTTACTCCATTCCAACTAGAAAAATAATCCAATGTTGCCATAATGCAACATATATATATATATATATATATATATATATATTAAAATAACTTTTTAATTAATTTGCAAAAAAATTTCACGTACTTAATATAAGGTGCAAATGCAAGAATAACTGGAAATTACAATCTTTCAATTCCAAAATCTACCTAAGAAAATATAGTAATTTACATTTTACACATTTAAAATTATTTTGTGAAAATAATAAAATATCATATACAAAAGAAAGTTTTTATTTTCTACTATACAGCTTTCTTCATATATAAACACCGTATTCTAAAACGAATTATGTATTACTCAAACGGATTGGAAAATAAATATTCATTCATATCACTAAATGTACAATCCATATGTTTGTATGAAATAAATTTTCCAGTAGCTCAGGAGTTTGATAGGTTCTGTCTAGAAATTAGTTCGTCCTTAACCTCTTTAGACCCCAAGCTAAAATAATACTACAAATGCTCATTCATTTCTGCTTCATAAATCGAGGCTAACGAGAAAGACAGGCTACCGCGGTGCATTCAGCATACCTTTTTTTTACAGACCTATGAAGTCACGTGATGCTCGAATGCACCAATGAAGGTGTGCGGAAAGAGCATCACGTCATTCTAGTGGTCTGTGAAAAAAGACACCTGGGATGTACCGCGGTAGCCTGTCTTTTTCGTTAGCCTCGTTCATAAGCCAAACGACATCATAAAAGACAGAAAAAAGAACTTATCTGAAATGGATCCTCTAGGGACTAGCAATTTAGGCTCATACATATGGATCTAGAATTAAAAACCCTCTTAAAATATCAATTTTATTATCACTAACCTAAATTCACACAATTATAAAATTATGGCCTTTAAACAAGTGAATTATCTAAAATACTCAAGCATTTTTTGTAAATGATATAAATTAAATAATTATGAAATTTTCACACTTTTTGGGGCACACTGTTCTGAAGGTATTTTGCAAACTCAGATGAAAACCACATAAAATTTATGAAGAAATCAACACTGATGTTATCATTTATTGGTTTGCTTTAGAAGCAGGAAACATTCAGCTATTTAGAAGTGAAGTCAAAATGTAAAAAAAATCAAAAAGTTAGTTTTCATGGGGAAAAGAAAAGAGGCCCAGATTGATACCCAAGGAACGAAGCAGTTAAGTAAGACTTGGGGTAGGATTCCCGTAGAGAGACAGACGTTTATGTAAAACGTAACATGATGTGAAATACATTGATGTTAAGTCCCATTACTTCTGAGTGAAGATGTTTCGTATATAAAAAAAAAAAGGTGTTCAGGTGTAATATGAAAAAATGTGTAAAGACATTTAAAACGTTGTTGATATGTATAAGAAATGTATTGTATTGCTATGCCATATTTTAAACATTTTTGGGGTATTAGTTTATACTTAATATTTATTTAGAATTATTGGTTTATTTGAACATTTTTTCTCATTATTTTTAAGGTTCTGATACTTATGATATGCTAAATTGTAAACTATCTAATGAAACAATGTATGAAGACATTTAAAACGTTGTTGATAACTGCAAGAAATGTTTTGTATTGCTATGCGACATTTTAAACATTTTTGGGGTATTATTTTATATTTAACATTTATTTAAAATTATTGGTTTATTTCAACATTTTTACTCATTATTTTTAAGGTACTGATACTTATGATATGCTAAATCATAAAAAAGCTATTTCTGTTTAAATTGGACAAAACAGAATAGCATATCAGAGACTAATTTACAAATACAATTTTTAAATAAAAATTGTTCATCAGATATACAGTTTCACAAAATTCAAGAATAATTGAAAATTACCATTTTTTAGTTTCAAAAGCTATTTAAGGAAAACATTATTCGTTTACAATTGATTCATTTCAAAATGTTTTGTGAAAATAAAAAATATCATACTTAAAATAAAGTATTTATTTTCTACTACAACTTTCTTCAAATATAAACGATATTCTACAAAATTGCATAGTATTGCTCAAAAGGATATGGTTTATAAATGTTTCATTCACTTCACAAAATGTACAATCAATACATCCGTATGAAATCAATTTTCTAGGAGTCCTGGAGTCTGACAGATTGTGTCTAGAAATTATATCACCCTTAAACAAAACTTGGTGTTAGATTCCTTGCAAAACAATAAGTTTATCTAAAATTTTAAGTTGATGTGGTTAATTGGGTAGAAATTCATTGATATTAATTTCATTTATTCTTAGAGGAGTTGTTTTGCAAAAAAGAAAAAAAAAGTTATTCATGTGAAATCAGAAAAAAAAAAATTAGAAAGACATTTAAAACGTTGTTTATTTGTGTAAGAAATGTACTGTACAGCTTTGCGATATTTTGAAACAAGTTTTTGACAGTAGCTTGTATTTAACATTTATTTAAAATGAATGTTTATTTTAACATATTTTTTTTTTATTCTTTGTTTTGAATGTACTTATAATTATGAAATACTTAATCGCAAACTTGATACATCGGTCAATATTGGATGGAATGCAATATATTGAGAGTAGTTTACAAATAAAAATTTTAAATAAAAACGATGCAAATGCAAAAATATTTGAAAATTACAACTTTTCTGTTTCAAAATCTACTGTAAAAAATTTAGCCATATGCATTTTAAAAATTTGAAAATACTTTTTGAAAATAAAATATACTTCATACTTAAAAAGAAAGTACGTATTTTCTACAACAAATTTCTTCAAATATAAATACTGTATTTTAATAAATAAATTGCATTGCTCGAATATTTTATAAATGTTTCATAAAATGTCTATCGATACGTGTGTAAGAAATCAATTTCCTAGGAGGCCAAAAGTCTAACAGATTGTGTCTAGAAATTATTGCACCCTTAAGCAAGACTTGGGTTAGATTCCTTTTAGAGCAATAAATTTATTTAAAACCTTTACGCAAGGTGATATGGTTAATTGTGTAGAAATTCATTGATGTTAATTCCCATTTCTTTTTAGAGGAGTTGTTTCGCAAGGAAAAAAAAGTTATTCAAGAAAAATCTGAAAAAAGTTAGAAAGACGTCTAAAATGTTGTTTATGTATGTAAGAAATGTACTATACAGCTTTGCCATATATTTTGAAACAATTTTGTGACAGTAGCTTGTATTTAACATTTATTTAAAATGATTGTTTATTTTAAAATTTTTTATTCTTTATTTTGAATGTACTGATACTTATGATATACTTAATCGCAAACTTAATACATATGTCAATATTGGACGGAATGAAATATATTGAAAGTAGTTTACAAATAAAATTTTTAAATAAAAACGGCGCAAATGCAAGAATATTTGGAAATTACAATTTTTCAATTTCAAAATCTACTTAACCCTTAGACTTCCAGTGTGACTCTATGTCCAGTGCAACTTCAAAAATTACTATCGGACACAGCAGTCCCTCAAACGCTTGGAAAACCCAAAGTCTACTTTTCCCACTGGTCTCTCGAGTTCATTTGGTATTATAGTTGACCGTTTGCTCGGTAGATAGCAGCCCAAGGCGTGTAGGATCTAATGTAGGATCTCTAGCTAAGCCCTAGAGATCATACATCTCTAATGTAGGACCTCTAAGGCTTAGCGTGTTGCCCTTTGTTTACGTTGTGCATCACAACTTTATTCAAGTTGGTTCTCTGGTGGTGACAACACTAGAGTTTGTTGAGTTCTGCATCGTTCCATCACGTTCTTGAATCGGCGCATTCATAAAATACTATTGGGACATTTTGTCCCAGTCTTCGTGTGTCAGTGGGACACCCATGTCTCACCACCCCACCCTTCCCCTATTCAACAGAAAAATAAAACTGGACCAGTTCTGTGGGTTTTAGACCTTATTAAAGCTCTGTGCTAAATTTGATTTGAAATATCCTAAAAAAAAAAAAAAAAAAAAAATGTGGTAGTCAAGGGGTTAAAGAAATATTTAGCCGTTTGTATTTTAAGCATTTGAAAATAAAATATACTTCATACTTAAAAAGAAAGTATGCATTTTCTACTACAACTTTCCTCAAATATAAACAATGTATTCTAAAAAAATGATTTGTATTGCTACGCATATGTTTTATAAAGGTTTTACAAAATGTACAATCGACACGTGTGTACGAAATCAATTTCCTAGGAGACCAGGAATCTAACAGTTTGTGTCTAGAAATTATTTCACCCTTAAGCAAAACTTGGGGTTAAATTCCACACAGAGAAAAAAGTTTATTTAAAACCTTAACGTAAGGTGATGTGATTAATTGAGTAGAAATTCATTGGTGTTGAATACCATTTCTTCTTAGTAGAAAATAGTTTTGCAAAAAAAAAAAAAAAAAAAAAAAAAAAAAAAAAAATATATATATATATATATATATATATATATATATATATATATATATATATATATAAAAAAAACGGGGCTCTTGCATTATTACTATATTTTTGTTATGTATTTTATGTGGATGTTGATTTGATATTTTATATGTAAATTGGAGATTTTCATTAATATTATAATTAGCTTAATTATTCATTAATCTAATTTACAATTATTTGTTATTAAATTTTAATTTACTAAGGACAATATCATATTAATTACTAATAGTATGCCACTCTTAGTTTAATGTTTATGAATGTCCCACATTCATACTTTATGGATTTTTATGGATGTCTGAAAATAATCCTCATTCTATATTTGTACTTTTTAAGTAATGGGATTTTAAGTATTATTTAACCTTCTATATACTTCCACATGTTTTTTATTTCCTGTTCATTTTATAAATATCTTATATATAATTCATTAAAAAATAATTTTTAAATTATTTTTAATAATTATTTATATTAATTATTACTGAATTTATTTTGATTTATAGCATATAGCTATATGCTATATATTATCAATGTTCTAGCATTATTTTAACTCTTAGTTTAGTTTAAATCAGTTAGCTAATAGAATATATTGTATGCTTTTAAATTTTATTAACAATAGTTTTAAATACATTGTGTGATTTATATTAGGTTTATAATTCTCTATATATAAGGATTTGTTTGGTTTTGCTGTTTAAACAGTTATTTACATTCAAAAGCTTACAAATTTTTATCTTGCGATAAATGTTTAGTATAATTAATCACAGATGGCAGCACCAACTCTCTTGTCTCTTTCAGATTGCTCTAATTTTTATTTTTTCTAGCTCCATTTCAGTTATAATTTATACACCAGGGTGTATTTTTAGCTAATTTATACGATATTGTTAAACTGTTATCTATTAATTTAATAGTGCATTTTAAATAATGTAATTAATATCTATTTATTTTATATTAGATTAAATTTGTTTTACAAGGTATTTCAAATTTTATTTCAAAATGTATTAACTGCATCCTTTGGTATCATTTACTGTGATTTCTTAACTGTTTTATTCACCTTAATCTTTTTGATATACTGGTTGACATGTGCACATGGATTTTTGTAAAATACTGAAATATTAATCGGTATGGTGTTTATTATTTATATTTTATATCCTATAAATATTTAAATACGTTTTATTGATTCTTCCATTTCATATTATTTGTTTCTATTCTGCTTTCATTTTTAATCAATTGACTTGATTTTTGTGGCTGTTTGGGCACAGGGGAAAATTAATTTTAGCTTTAGCTTATTTTTCCCACAGAAAACTACCATTTTGCTTATATCATTGAATTCTGTGCCCTTGATAACGTAATTCAATGTATAAGCTTTTCAATTTTTGTCGGTGTCCACTTTTTTCTTTTTTCTTCAATAATAATTCTTATAATATATTTTTTTTTTTTAATACTTACAGCTTTAATTCATAATAATTGACGGTGGTAGGTTATGTTTAATTAATGTAATATATTAGCATTCAAATTACTATGATGCATTTGCGCAAGTAATTATGAATGCATGCTTTTTCGATATTTTAAATATCTTTTCATTTTGAATGTCAACAATTCATTTTGATGTATTTTTTCCTTAAGGTATCTTATATATATTTTTATATATTCCCAGGTCGCTAAATTATTTAGCAATCTTTTAAATATTATACGCTTAGATCATTGCTGCAATTAGCGCACAATCTATGTGTATTATCAATAAGATTTCTACCATGTAGTTATCTGATACCTATTTTAGGATTCCATTAATTTTTTCATTCCTATCATTGCAACGATTTATTTAATGTTTTTTAATTTTCAAGATATGATTTTATCTGCATTTTCTTGTAGTTAGTGTATGATATTGTCCTATATATTTCCTATTTGTGCTATAGCTTTACATAATTCTGTAGAGATAATCATTTTATATATACATTAATATGGTAGCAATAATTATTTCTATTCATAGATTTAATGTTAATTTGCTTTAGTTTAAATTCATATTACTTTGATCTGAGTAGTTAGTTGGGTAAGCGTTTTGGTTGTCTTTGCATGGTTATAGTTGTTCTAGGATTTGGTTGTTATGCGGATCTTTTTAGACTTATTTGTTATAAAATAGTCTAGTGGTTTCTTGCTATTATTAATCTACGTTATTTGGGTTATCATAATTTGGTTTTGGATAATTTGAAGATTGTTTCTGCGTTCTGCTTCTATGATTGTAAATATTGTATATATTTTTTCATACTCAAGTTTTTTTATTTAATCAAGGCTAATTTAATTAATTTATTAATTTTTATTATTAAAATTTCTTATTTTTATGACAATTATTGCATTTTCCATACATAATTTTTATATGGCAGTTCTTAGTAAACATCTCGATACTGGCAAGATACACTTAGCATCTATGCAGTGTAGTGCCCGGTACAGGAATAATAATTGGGTTGTTCCTGGATCGTCATCCAGCGACCATTTATACTCTCCCCGTCGTCCTTTATTTTTTCGTAAGTGCTATGATTCTCGGTGCAAGACATGTCCATACGCTGCTCAGACACAAATTGTCTCAGATCCTTATTATTCAAGTTTTTGTAAAGCATTTAATGTTATTTATAGTATAAAGTGCAACTTATGTAATATGAAATATATTGGTGAAACATCAGGTCCAATTCATAAACGAATCAATCATCATCGATCAGACTCTAATAATAACAAAGCAAACAATATACAATCTACAGCTGAAATTCAACATTTTCATAAACATCTATTTAAAAATACGACAATTGAAATCCTTCAAATTCTAAAAAATAAATCAGAACGTCTTTATATGGAATCATCATATATGAAATATTATAACACAATTTATCCTTATGGACTTAACAGTGAAGTATTTAACAGACCTGTCAAAGTCTTCACATCTATAAATAACAATATTGATTATTCTCCAATTTATCCTACTCTTAATCATAATTTAAATGCTAAAACAACACGTAATAAACGCGGAAAGGGTTCATCATCAGTTGTAGTTTCCAAAAAATCTATCACAAAACAAATTAATGATCTTCAACGAAATTACTTAGAGAATTATAACTGGTTGTTAATTCGTAAAAACATCTTTGCTATTAAAAAGAAACAGCTGGTACAACATTTAAATGTCTTTCTAAGTAAATCTTTCTCTAAACATTTCTCTGATATTTACTTTGACCTTATTATGAGTAGGGTTAATCTTTTAAATATTAATATACAAAAAAAAAAACACAAAATTCAGAACATGAATACTCAAATGATAATTACTTTTTCAAATCACATTTTTAATAAAATTAATATCAATTCTATAATTAATGATAAAAATTGTTTTTTTCCTATCAATAATCTTCATATATCACAAACCTTTAAATATCCGAATACAATTGGGAGAAAAATTTTTAACTACAATACTTTTTCAAAAAATACATCTGCTGCAAGTACTTTTCCGTGTAACTGCAAAGACCCCACTCTAAAAAAATACATAAACAATGATCATGGACATATAATCACTGGAAATCTTGATATTGTTCATGATTTTAAATTGAAACAACTAATGGGTTATGGTACTAAATATAGACTTCCATCTAAATTTAATGTTAAATCTATTATCAAACAGTTTACATATGATATTGATATTTTTATTTATAAAATTTCTATCTCTTATAATAAGCCTATTGAATATTTTAATCAATGGAAGATATTAGTAATTGAAAAATTAACTATGGCTTTAAAAAATAATATTGCTGATTTGGTTTCTATTAATACACAGCATTATTTCCAACAAATTACTAAATTACAAAAAAACTTCGTTATTACATATGTAGACAAATCTCCTAACAATTATGCTATTATATGTAAATCATATTATCACCAACTTCTTACAAATTCTATTTCTTCTAATAAGTCTTTTCAAAAAACTAATGAAAATGTAATTGTAATTAATCGTAAAATTCGAAGTTATTATAAACTTTTAAATATTTTATCTACTAATTTTAATTATCCATATTTAGTTCTTATTCCCAAATTTCATAAAACTCCTATTAAATTTAGGACTGTTACTATTGGTTGTAATACATATAATAATAAAGCCAATACACTTCTCTTAAAAATTCTTAATCAAATATATGTACTTACTACAAACAATGATCATACACATTGTATAAAAAATAGCTATCAACTTGTTAATATTTTAAAAAATCTTCATTCTGTTTGTAATATAACGACATATGACTTCAAAGATCTTTTTAATAATATAGACCTATTGGATTTACATAAAATTATAAATGCATTATTTAAAAAGTATTATAAAAAACTGGAATTACCATCTAATATAGATATTGCATATTTTAAATCTTTAACTAACTTCATTATCTATAATAATTATATATTGCAAGATAATACTTTATATTTACAGCATGTCGGTATACCACAAGGCGGTTGTACTTCCAGTTTACTCTCAGACTTATACTTATCTCATTATGAACGTAATTTTACTAATAATAATCTACATTTATATCGTTATATTGATGACATCATTTTAATTGAAACTGATCAATCTGCAATTACTCGATTTCCAGTTGATTATCCCACTAATTTGGAATTATCGGAAAACCTTTTATCTAACAATACAATTAACTTCTTAGATCTTAAAATTACAATAAAAGACAATAAAACAATCACAGATTTATATGACAAACGTAAAGAATTTAAATTCACAGTTAATACATTTACAAATTTTAAATCTTGTCTACATCATTCTGTATTTCGTAATATAATACTTAATCATTTATATAGAATAAAATGTTTATGTTCTTCTCCTCTAATTAACAATAATATTAAAAAACTAATTTATGATGCATTAAATCATGGTTTTCCAAAAAAATTCATATATTCATTAATATACAATTAGTACTTTTCTTACATGATCTATAAACACAAATTAACACATGCGTAAACAAAATTACAAAAAAATTATAAAATAAAAAAATATCTATAAAAAATTAAAAATTGTAAAATAATATAAAAAAATATTATAGGTTGGTTGGGTGGGTAGATGTTAGAGTACGGAGGAGGGTGGTGTTGTCTGGATAATACGCAATGGTTAATTATTTATAAAAAAAAAAAAAAAAAAAAAAACGGGGCTCTTGCATTATTACTATATTTTTGTTATGTATTTTATGTGGATGTTGATTTGATATTTTATATGTAAATTGGAGATTTTCATTAATATTATAATTAGCTTAATTATTCATTAATCTAATTTACAATTATTTGTTATTAAATTTTAATTTACTAAGGACAATATCATATTAATTACTAATAGTATGCCACTCTTAGTTTAATGTTTATGAATGTCCCACATTCATACTTTATGGATTTTTATGGATGTCTGAAAATAATCCTCATTCTATATTTGTACTTTTTAAGTAATGGGATTTTAAGTATTATTTAACCTTCTATATACTTCCACATGTTTTTTATTTCCTGTTCATTTTATAAATATCTTATATATAATTCATTAAAAAATAATTTTTAAATTATTTTTAATAATTATTTATATTAATTATTACTGAATTTATTTTGTTTTATAGCATATAGCTATATGCTATATATTATCAATGTTCTAGCATTATTTTAACTCTTAGTTTAGTTTAAATCAGTTAGCTAATAGAATATATTGTATGCTTTTAAATTTTATTAACAATAGTTTTAAATACATTGTGTGATTTATATTAGGTTTATAATTCTCTATATATAAGGATTTGTTTGGTTTTGCTGTTTAAACAGTTATTTACATTCAAAAGCTTACAAATTTTTATCTTGCGATAAATGTTTAGTATAATTAATCACAGATGGCAGCACCAACTCTCTTGTCTCTTTCAGATTGCTCTAATTTTTATTTTTTCTAGCTCCATTTCAGTTATAATTTATACACCAGGGTGTATTTTTAGCTAATTTATACGATATTGTTAAACTGTTATCTATTAATTTAATAGTGCATTTTAAATAATGTAATTAATATCTATTTATTTTATATTAGATTAAATTTGTTTTACAAGGTATTTCAAATTTTATTTCAAAATGCATTAACTGCATCCTTTGGTATCATTTACTGTGATTTCTTAACTGTTTTATTCACCTTAATCTTTTTGATATACTGGTTGACATGTGCACATGGATTTTTGTAAAATACTGAAATATTAATCGGTATGGTGTTTATTATTTATATTTTATATCCTATAAATATTTAAATACGTTTTATTGATTCTTCCATTTCATATTATTTGTTTCTATTCTGCTTTCATTTTTAATCAATTCACTTGATTTTTGTGGTTGTTTGGACACAGGGGAAAATTAATTTTAGCTTTAGCTTATTTTTCCCACAGAAAACAACCATTTTGCTTATATCATTGAATTCTGTGCCCTTGATAACGTAATTCAATGTATAAGCTTTTCAATTTTTGTCGGTGTCCACTTTTTTCTTTTTTCTTCCATAATAATTCTTATAATATATATATTTTTTTTTAATACTTACAGCTTTAATTCATAATAATTGACGGTGGTAGGTTATGTTTAATTAATGTAATATATATATATATATATATATATATATTCAGAACAAATATTTAAAAAAAATTGAAAGACATTTAAAACGTTGTTTATATATGTAAGACATGCATTATATAGCTATGCGATATTTTGAAACAATTTTTAGGCAATAGCTTATGTTAAATATTTATTTAAAAGGATTCGTTTATTTTAAAAATTTTTATTCTTTATTTTGAATGTACAGAATCTTATGATATACTTAACCGCAAACTTGATACATCTCTCAAAATTGGACAGAATATAATATATTAAAAGTAGTTTACAACAAAAATTTTAAATAAAAACAGTGCAAATGCAAGAATATTTGCAAATTACAATCTTTTAATTTTAAAATGTACTTAAGAAAAAAAAATTAGATGTTTTCATTTTACACATTTGAAAAATACTCTAATAAAATAAAAATAGATCATACTTAAAACGAAAGTATCTTTTCTCTTACAATTTTCTTCAAATATAAATGCCGTATACTTAGAAAAAGAATATTATTTCTCAAACGGATATAGTTTATAAATGTTTTATTCACTTTACAAAATGTACAATCGAGACGTCTGAATGAAATCAATTTTCTAGTAGCCCAGGAGTCTGACAGATTGTGTCTAGAAATTATTTCACCCTTAAGAAGAAGTTGGGGATGGATTCCTGAAAAAGCAATAAGTTTATCTCAAACCTAACGTAAGCTGATGTGATTAATTGGGTACAAATTCATTGATGTTAATTCCATTTATTCTCAGTGGAATCGTTTTGTAAGAGAAAAAGTGTTATTCATGAGAAA
The DNA here is from genome assembly GCA_963932465.1 of Maratus speciosus. Classification (NCBI taxonomy): domain Eukaryota; kingdom Metazoa; phylum Arthropoda; class Arachnida; order Araneae; family Salticidae; genus Maratus; species Maratus speciosus. The sequence goes on from OZ010791.1 coordinate 51,225,007, forward strand.
TTTGAAGAAAATTAGAAAGACATTTGAAACGTTGTTTATGTATGTAAGATATATATTGCACAGCTTTGCGATATTTTGAAACATTTTTTTGACAGTAGTTTGAATTTAACATTTGTTTAAAATGATTTTTTATTTTAAAATTCTTTTATTCTTTATTTGAATGACTAATACTTATGATATACTTAATAGCAAACTTGATACATCTGTCAAAATTGGATGGAATGCAACATATTGAGAGTAGTTTACAAACAGAATTTTTAAATAAAAATGGTGCAAATGCAATAATAATTGGAAATTACAATCTTTCAATTTCAAAATCTACTTGAAGAAATATTTAGCCGTTTGCATTTTAAAGATTTGAAAATAGTTTTTGAAAATAAAATATACATCATAGTTAAAAAGAAAATATTTATTTTCTACTACAACTTTCTTCAAATATAAATTCTGTATTCTTAAAAAATGAATAGTATTGCTCGAACGGATAGGTTTTATAAATGTTTCACAAAATGTGCAATCGATACGTGTGTACGAAATCAATTTCCTAGGAGCCCAGTAGTCGAAAAATTTGTGTCTGGAAATGTTTGCACCCTTAAGTAAGGCTTGGGGTTAGATTCCTTATAGATCATTAAGTTTATTTAATACCTTAATAGAAGATGATGTGATTAATTGAGTAGAAATTAATTCATGTTAAGTCCCATTTCTTCTTAGTGTTTGAAAGAAAAAATGTTATTCAGAACAAATCTGAAAAAAAGACATTTAAAACGTTGTTTATATATGTAAGACATGCATTATATAGTTATGCGATATTTTGAAACAATTTTTAGGCAATAGCTTATGTTAAATATTTATTTAAAAGGATTCGTTTATTTTAAAAATTTTTATTCTTTATTTTAAATGCACAGAATCTTATTATATACTTAATCGCAAACTTGATACATCTCTGAAATTGGATGAAATATAATATATTGAGAGTAGTTTACTAGTTTACAACTAAACATTTTAAATAAAAACGTTGCAAATTCAAGAATAATTGGATATTACAGTCTTTTAATTTCAAATATACTTAAGAAAAAAATTAAACCGTTTGCATTTTTCATATTTGAAAAATACTTTGTGAAAATAAAAATAGATCGCACTTGAAACAAAAGTTTTTTTCTATTACAACTTTCTTCAAATATAAAAACCGTATTTTAGAAAAATGAATATTATTGCTCAAACGGATATACACTGGTTATCAAAAATTAAGGAAAAGTCACAAAAATGCTAATTTTCAAATACGCGAACAGTCAAAAGGGGAAATAATATTATTCAAGTAATTACTATCTCTACAACACAGCTAGTCCATACAACATCTCATTCATGTCACACATGGTCACAAGTGTCACAGTCACTACAGTGAAGCAAAAAAATAGGAAATTCCATCCATCTCATTGAGTCTCAAATGATCACTATATGTGACTCCATTGAGACGTCACTGTGATTGCTGCTTTATGACGAGTCACCATGTGACTTTACAATGTAGTTACATTCTGACTCTCACTTGACTGTCATTTGTAGACTCAATTTCAAAGTCATCGTGAACGCTGCATTGTGATAAGTTACCAAATAATGTCACATTAAAGTCACATGATGACTTTCAGTTGACAGAGAGACTACTGTGAAGTCACCATTGTGCTCTTTTGGGAAAAGTCTCCATGTGACTATAATATGATATTATTTGGTGAATTATCATAATGCAACGTTCATGGTGACTATGAAATTGAGTCTAAAAATGACAGTCACATGAGAGTCACAATTTAACTACATTGTAAAGTCACCTGGTGACTCGTCGCAAAGCATCAGTCACATTGACTTCTCAGTGGAGTCACATATAGTGATCATTTGAGACTCATAATGAGATATATGGAATTTCCTATTTTTTGCTTCACCGTAGTGACTGTGACACTTGTGACCATTTGTGACATGAATGAGATGTTATATGGGCTAGCTGTGTTGTAGAGATAGTAATTACTCGAATTATATTATTTCCTTTTGAGTGTTCGCGTATTTGAAAATTAGCATTTTGTGACTTTTCCTTAATTTTTGATAACCAGTGTAGTTTATAAATGTTTTATCCGCTTCACAAAATGTACTATCGATACATCTTAATGAAATCAATTTTCTAGGAGTCCAGGAGTCTGACAGATTGTGTCTAGATATTAGTTCACCCTTAAGGGGACCGGGAAAGCCCTATCTCCGCCTTGTTAAATTCACTTACTTTATGTACCTTTTTCTCAGAAATGGTGAAAGGTAGAGGTGTAGATTTTTTAGAGTAGTTAGAATGACATGCTTTACGTATTTTAACAGATCATTTTCTTTCTACGTGAAACTGAAAATTAATTATTAATTATTTATTGAAAGTCATTGTTCGATTAGCATTTTTGGTAAGATTCCACTGCCTAAATTAAATAATTGTCAACAAATCATTAAATCCCTGCGTTAAAATATACAATACAACATAATGTAAGTATTAAAAAATCTGAGTTCTTAAGTTTAATAGATATTGAAATAAAGAAACACAAACATGAAAAATGCAAGTTTTGAGAAAAAGTCAGTTAAAGATTTAAATGGCCATTAAGCTGTGAAGTACTCTTAGAAAGAATGAATAATTCCAAAACTTCTTTTTTATATAAACATGTGTGGCACATCGTTAGAAAGATAAAAGTTTAAACTATTTAATGATATGAAAAAGTAAAAATCGATTTTTTCTCCAAATTTCGCTTACCTGGTCTCCTTAAGCAAGACTTGGGGTTAGATTCCTTACAGAGCAATATGTTTATGTAAAACCTTAACGTAAGGTGATGTGATTAATTGTGTAGAAATACATTGATGTTAATTCCCATTTATTCTTAGTAGAGTTGTTTTGTAAGAGAAAAATTTATTCATGAGAAATTTAAAAAAAATTTAGAAAGACATTTAAAACGTTGTTTATGCATGTAAGAAATGTATTGTATAGTTTTGCGATATTTTTGAAACATATTTTTGACAGTGGCTTATATTTAACATTTATTTAAAATGATTGCATATTTAAAAAAATATATTCTTTATTTTGAATGTACTGATACTTATGATATACTTAATCGCAAACTTGATACATCTATCAAAATTGGAAGGAATGTAACATATTGAGAGTAGTTTACAAATAATTTTTTAGTATAAAAACGGTGCAAGTGCAAGAATAATTGGAAATTTCAATCTTTCAATTTCAAAATCTATTTAAAGAAATATTTAGCCGTTTGCATTTTAAACATTTGAAAATACTTTTTAAAAATAAAATATACATCATACTTAAATTTTCTACTACAACTTTCTTCAAATATAAACACTGTATTCTAAGAAAAAAGAATAATATTGCTCGAAATGTACAATCGATATAAGTTTACGAAATCAATTTCCCAGGAGCCCAGGAATCTAACAGATTGCGTCTAGAAATGTTCGCTCCCTTAAGCAAGACTTGGAGTTAGATTCCTTATAGGACAATAAGTTTATTTAAAACCTTAACTTAAGGTGATGTGACTAATTGAGTAGAAATTCATTGATGTTAAATCCCATTTCTTCTTAGTAGAGTTGTTTTGCAAGAAAAAAAAAAGTCATTCGGAAAAAATCTGAAAAAAAAGACATTTAAAATGTTGTTTATATATGTAAGACATGCATTATATAGCTATACGATATTTTGAAACAATTTTTAGGCAATAGCTTATGTTAAATATTTATTTAAAAGGATTGGTTTATTTTAACATTTTTTATTCTTTATTTTGAATGTGCAGAAACTTATGATATACTTAATCGCAAACTTTAATCATCTCTAAAAATTCGATGTAATATAATATATTGAGAGTAGTTTAAAAATAAAAATTTTAAATAAAAACGTTGCAAATTCAAGAATAATTGGATATTACAATCTTTTAATTTTAAAATCTACTTAAGAAAAATTAAGCCGGTTGCATTTTTCACATTTGAAAAGTACGTTGTGAAAATTGGTCATACTTAAAACGAAAGTATTTTTTTCTATCACAACTTTCTGCAAATATAAATACCGTATTCTAAAAAATGAAAATTTTTGATCAAGCGGATATGGTTTATATCTGTTTTATTCACTTCACAAAATGTAGAATCAATACGTCTCAATGAAATCAATTTTCTAGGAGCCCAGGAGTCTGACAGATTGTGTCTAGAAATTAAATCACCCTTAAGCAAGATTTAGGGTTACATTCGTGAGAGACTAGGAAATTTATCTAAAACCTTAATATACCGTAAAGTGATTAATTGAGTAAAAATTATTTGATGTTAAGTCCCATTTCTTCTTAGTGGAGTCTTCCTAGTGCTTTGCAAGAAAAAAAAGTTATTCTGGACGTATCTGAAAAGAATTAGAAAAACATTTAAAACGTTATTTATATATATGAGAAATGCATTGTATAGCTATGCGATTTTTTCAAAGAAATTCTAGGCTTATATTTAATATTTAGCTTATATGTAACATTTATTTTAAATGATTAGTCTATTTTAACCTTTTTTAATTCTTTATTTTGAATGTACTGATACTTATGGTAACCTTAATCGCAAATTTGATACATCTATCAATATTGGACAGAATATAATATACTGAGAGTAATTTGCAAATAAAAATTTTTAATAAAAACGGTGCAAAAGCAAAAATGTTTGGAACTTACAATCTTTTAATTTCAAAATCTACTTAAGACAAACATTAGCCGTTTGCATTTTACACATTTGAAAAATAATTTGAGAAAATAAAAATAGATCATACTTAAAACGAAAGTATTTTGTCTATTAAAACTGTCTTCAAATATAAATACCGTATTCTAAAAAAATAAATATTTTTGCTCAAACGAACATGGTTTATAAATGTTTTATTCACTTCACAAAATGTACAATCGATACGTCGGAATGAAATCAATTTTCTAGGAACCCAGGAGTCTGACAGATTGTGTCTAGAAATTAGTTCACCCTTAAGCAATACTTGGAGTTAGATTTCTTACAGAGTAAGAAATTTATCCGAAACCTTAACATACCGTAATGTGATATTAATTAAGTAGAAATTAAATGATGTTAAGTCCCATTTCTTCTTTGTGGAGTCTTCTTAGTGGTTTGCAAGAAAAAAAGTTATTCTGGACATATCTGAAAAAAAAAAATAGAAAAACATTTAAAACGTTGTTTATGTATATAAGAAATGCATTGTATAGCTATGCGATATTTTGAAAGAATTTTTAGGCAATAGCTTCTATTTAATATTAATTTAAAATGATTGGTTTACTTTAACATTTTTTTATTCTTTATTTTTAATGCACTGATACTTATGATATACTTAATCGCAAACTGGATACATTTCTCAAAATTGAATGGAATGTAATATATTGAGAGTATTTTACAAATAAACTTTTTAAATAAAAATGGTGCAAGTGCAACAACAATTGGAAATTACAATCTTTCAATTTCAAAATCTATTTTAAGAAATATTTAACCGTTTCCATTTTAAACATTTGAAAATACATTTAAAAATAAAATATACATCATACTTAAAAAGAAAATATAAATTTTCCACTACAACTTTCTTCAAATATAAACACTATATTCTAAAAAAATGAATAGTATTGCTCGCACAGATATGTTTTATAAATGTTTTGCAAAATTTACAATCGTTACGTGTGTACGAAATCAATTTCCGAGGAGTTCAGGTGTCTAACAGATTGTGTATGGAAATTTGTGCACCCTTAAGCAAGACTTGGGGTTAGATTCCTTTTAGAGCAATAAATTTATTTAAAACCATAACGTAAGGTGATGTGATTAATTCAGTAGAAAATCATTGATGTTAAGTCCCATTTCTTCTTAGTGGAGCTGTTTTGCAAGAAAAAAAAGTTATTCAGAAGAAATCTGAAAAAAAAGAAAGACATTTAAAACGTTGTTTATATATGTAAGACATGCATTATATAGCTATGCGATATTTTGAAACAATTTTTAGTCAATAGCTTATGTTAAATATTTATTTCAAAGAATTGGTTTATTTTGAATGTACAGAAACTTATGATATACTTAATCGCAAAATTGATACATCTGTCAAAATTGGATGGAATGTAATATATTGAGAGTAGATCACAAATAAAAATTTTAAATAAAAACGTTGCAAATTCAAGAATAATTGGATATTACAATTTTTTAATTTCAAATCTACTTAAGGAAAAATTAAGCCGTTTGCATTTTTTCACATTTGAAAAATACCTTGTGAATATAAAAATAGGTCACACTTAAAACAAAAGTATTTTTCCTATAACAACTTTCTTCAAATATAAATACCATATTCTAAAATAATGAATGTTTTGGCTCAAACGGATACAGTTTATGAATGTGTTATTCACTTCACAAAATGTACAATCAATACGTCTGAATGAAATCAATTTTCAAGGAGCCCAGAAGTCTCTCGGATTGTGTCTAGAAATTAGTTCACCCTTAAGCAAGACTTGTGGTTTGATTCCTGAGAGAGTAAGGAATTTATATAAAACCTTATCGTACTGTAATGTGGTTAATTAAATAGAAATTAAATAATGTTAAGTCCCATTTCTTCTTAGTGGTTTGCAAGAAAAAAGTTATTCTGGACATATCTGAAAAAAAATTAGAAAAAACATTTAAAACGTTGTTTATATATGTAAGAAATGCATAGCTATGGGACATTTTGAAAGAAATTTTAGGCAGTAGCTTATATTTAACATTTATTTAGAATTACTGGTTTATTTTAACATTTTATAATTCTTTATTTTGAATGTACTGATACTCATGGTATACTTAATCGCAAACTTGATACGTCTATCAGAATTGGACGGAATATAATATATTGAGTGTAGTTTACACATGAAAATTTTAAATAAAAACGGTGCAAATCCAAGAATATTTGGAAATTACATTCTTTTAATTTCAAAATCTGCTTAAGAAAAATTTTAGCAGTTTGCATTTTACACATCTGAGAAATACTTTGTGAAAAAAAAAATATATATATATATATATATCATACTTAAAACGAAAGTATTTATATTCTACTACAACATTCTTCAGATATAAACACTGTATTCTTAAAAAATGAATAACATTGCTCAAACGGATATGGTTTCTAAATGTTTCATTCTTTTCGCAAAATGTATAATCGATACGTCTGTATGAAATCCATATCCTAGGAGACCAGGCGTCTGACAGATTGTGTCTAGAAATTATTTCACCCTTAAGCAAGACCTGGGGTTAGATTTCTTAGAGAGTAAGAAATATATCTGAAAACTTAATGTGATGTGATTCATTGAGTAGAAATTCATTAATGTTAAAGACAAATGTAATTTGAATAGGGATGTTTTACAAGAAAACAAAGATTATTTTCTGGGATCTTAATTTGAAAAGGATCTAGGTAAACATTTAAAATGTTGTTGATATACATAAATAGTTTTATTTTTCACCTTCCATTTACCATACATTCTTTTCAGAAAAAGTAATGTTTCTTCCTAGTTTTCAAAATAGCCTCCTCCTACGTGTTTGCTTCACGAGCAATCCGTGCGCTGCAAAGTCCAACTGACTGCCATCTGACTCTGTTGCTAATAGCCCTCACCACATGTACCGTCCGCAAACTCCGCCCCATTGGCCTTCTGCTTTATTCCAACATACTTGAAATATGTTTATGAAATCAGTTTCTCTGTTTGCCTGCTCGCGCTCTAATTCACGTAAATGTACTTGGATCATCAACTAATTGCTATACGTTATTGTGCTTCAACGTGACATGCTCAGTATGAAAGTGAAGCGTATACCATTTATAGTTTGTTTACAGGAGCACTCAAAAGTATTCTGTTACATTGCGATCTACAGAAAAAATCATTTTGAGAGCATTTTAAGTATAATGATGTTATACAGTTACAAACATAATAAAATTGCTATGCCTCACTAAGATGAATGGCAGTATTACAGTTCTTTTACAGGGATGCACAAATGAATTCCATTACATTGTGACGTATGGGGAAAAATCGTTTGCAGTATATTTTAATGATGTTGTTCTCTTTCAAACATAATGAAACATACATTACTGAAGTGCACTGTAACATGTTTTCTATTAATTATCGACTACTTAGGATTTATCGTTTATTTAAAGAAACACTCAAAAAAGAATTCTGATAGAGGGTTGACTATGGATATGCGCTTTCAATTATGATATGCATTTTAAAACTTAACTAATTGTTTGTGTATTTCGCTGTTCACTGAAGTGCACTATAGCATGTTTTGTATAAATTATTAACAACGTAGAGTTCATCGTTTATTTAAATAGACACTCAAAAAGTATTTAGTAACACGACAGACTATGGATTGGATATGCGTTTTTAGTTATGATATGTATTTTAACACTTAACTAATTGTTTGTGTATTTCGCTGTGTACTGAAGTTCACTATAATATGTGTTGTATAAATCACTAACTACTTAGAATTTATCGTTTATTTAAAGAGACACTCAAAAAGTATTCAGTTACGTGATTGACTATTGATATGCTTTTTCAGTTATGATATGCATTTTAAAACTTAACTAATTGTTTGTGCATTTCGCTGTGTACTGAAGTACACTATAGCATGTTTTCTATAAATTATTTACTACGTAGAATTTATCATTTATTTAAAGAGACACTCAAAAAGAATTCAGTTACGGTTTGAGTATGGATATGCGTTTTCAATTATGATATGCATTTTAAAATTTTACTAAATCTTTGTGTATTCCGCTGTGTACTGAAGCACACGATAACATGTTTTCTATAAATTATTAATTACGTTGAATTTATCGTTTATTTAAAGAGTCCTCAAGTTATTCAGTTACGGATTGACTACGGATATTCGTTTTTAGTTATGATATGCATTTTAAAACTGAACTAATTGTTTGCGTAATACATAAGCTAAAGCCTTTAACAACGTTTTAACGCACAAATACGTACAAACATGACACAAAAAGTCACACACGGGCGCTTCGAGGATTCTTAGGTCACCTTCTCAGAGCGAAAAAGAAAAAAAAAAAAGAAAAAGAAATATTAAGATGGGTTTAAAGAACCCCTCGTTTATAGCCCCGAGTACTGGCTAATGAATTGACTGAAAAGGCGAAGCAACACATGTTAAGGAATTCACGTAATTGACCAGAACTAACTGAAAAAGGAGTCACTGCTGGATCATTATTCAAAAATGTAATTCAGTTTCGGATCCAGACTTTTGCGAGTCTTACTATATTCATAAACATACTTCTTAATTGGTGAATGATATGACCAGAAACCCTTATCTCAAGCTAGTGTGGATGGGTCCTGCGCCGTGACTCCCTTTTTTCAGTTAGTTCCGGTCAATTACGTTATTTCTTTAAGATATATAAACTGTTGCTTTCGTCTTTTCAATCAGTTCATTAGCCAGTACTCAGGGCTATAACCAAGGGGTTCTTCAATCTTCTTTTTTTTCGCTTTGAGGAAGGGAATCCAAGAATCCTTGAAACTGCCGTATGTGATTTTTTGCGTCATTTTTGTACGTATTTGTACGTAAAAACATTGTTAAAGGTTTTAGCTTATGTGTTAAAATTCGCACAAATTGTTTGATTTATGCTTATAATTGTTAGTGTATTTCGCTGTGTACTGAAGTGCAATATAAAATGTTTTCTATAAACTATTGACTACGTAGGACTTATTGTTTATTTAAAGAGACACTTAAAAGTACTCAATTACAGGATTGACTATGGATATGAGTTTACAGTTATGATACGCATTTCAAAACTTAACTAATTGTTAGCGTATTTCGCTATGTGTAAATCACAGACAGGCTGCATGAAACAATTCACGCACAGCACTGGTTATGAACAGCAATTGTTGGAAATGAATTTTTATTCTATCTTTTTATTTATTTAGATATCTCATTTCATTGTATGTAAACAGAATTAGTTTCTTAACAATATTCTAATACTTTTGGAAAGTATTTCATAATCTATGACGTGATGTACGATTTTTCGTCCTTGTTATAAATTGATAATTCAATAATTCTAGTTGTAGCATTTCTGCATTATTGTTTTTTACAAAATCAACCTAATACAGATGAATATTGCCATAACAGAAACTTTTGAGTATTTATTTGTTAGTAAAATGATTATATTTTTATATTTTTCATGAAAAATCAATTTTCCCTAATATTTCTTACATCTAGTTCACTTACATGTGAAATGAATTGGATAAAAATATAATGTAATTACTCAAACAGCAACTATACTTTCGATAATAGAAGATCGGTTTGTTATTTTTTATAGTTACATTAATGCTACTATTGTGTTTTACCAATATTTTCTGTTTGCAATTCCCCGTGAACATAAAAAATAACATGTCTGGCCCGAATAATTCTAAATATAGCAGATAATAAAATAATATGACAAAATGTTTCAAAATAAAAGCAAACGTTTGCAATTTAATGTCTTATTTTCGTTATTTCTGTTTCTTTTTTTTTTAATAACAATTGTGATTTTACGAACAATAAACTTGTAATTATACATCGATATTAGCCAACTCACATCGTAAAACGACATCGATTAGTTGAAAATCAATGATTTGTCTGGGTTTGCCAGGGACCAACGCAAGAAAGACGGCTAACCCAGCTACATCGATTATTTTTCTCGTGATGCCCAAGCAGAATAATGCTATGTGCGAAAAAACATTTCCTTTTTATTTATGACAAAAATAACAACCTAGTATTAGATAAGGAAGAAGACAAAACGGGTTATTATTTTGACTGATCTTGTTTAGTTAAATTACCGGTTCGCTTTAGATAAAAAAGCTTCTGTAGCTAGAAAAGATTCTAAAGGTCGTAATTTCTGAGTACAATTAATACTTCTATGTATCCAGCAGTTTTTTATTACTTTTTTTGAAAATCGATTTTTATTGTCTTCTTTTTTTCTAAGTGTTTATTTATTTTCTCAATTTTAAGAGGCGATAGTAAGGAGAATATATATAAACTTTACTTCGTATTAAAGTTACATTTCAAGTTTAATTGAAATTGTAATTTCCTTTTTGTTTATGACTGAAACAGAATCCTAATATTAAATAAAGAAAGGGACAAAAAAAGTCATTAATTTGGCTGAACTTTTTTCTTAAACTTACAGGTTCGGTTTAAATACAAAAGCTTCTGTAGCTAGAAAAGATTCTAAAGATCGTATTTTCTCAGTACAATTAATATTTCTATGTATCCAGCATTTTTTTTTTTCATATTTCGGAAATCGATATTTATTCTCTCTCTTTTTTTTTCATCTAAGAGTTTATTTATTTCTCAATTTTAAGGGGCGATAGTAAGGAGAACATACATAAACTTTACTTCGCATTAAAGTTACATTTCAAGTTTAATTGTATTCTCTTGTAATTTCCTTTTTGTTTATGACTGAAACAGTATCCTAATATTAAATAAGGAAATGGTAAAAAAAAAGTCATTCATTTGGCTGAACTTTTTCCTTAAACTTACAGGTTCGCTTTAGATACAAAAGCTTCTGTAGCTAGAAAAGCTTCTAAAGATCGTATTTTCTCAGTACAATTAATACTTCTATGTATCCAGTAGTTTTTTTTTATTATATTTTTTGGAAATCGATATTTATTCTCTCTTTTTTTTCATCTAAGAGTTTATTTATTTCTCAATTTTAAGAGGCGATAGTAAGGAGAACATACATAAACTTTACTTCGTATTAAAGTTATTTTTCAAGTTTAATTGTTATTTCCTTTTAATTGTTATCCTTGTTATTTCCTTTTTTTATGGGGAAATTCCACAGAAAATTATCATTTTGAGGTGGGAATATAATTTATAATATGTTTAATTTAAGGGTATGATTGGAAAACTTGATATTTTTATATTCTATAATAAAACCCTAATAAAAAGGCATTGTAAATTACTGTTTACAAACTAAGTTAAGTACCATTATTGTCTTTGTAAAGCCATAATGTTACGTCAATTACACAATAAAAGTTACGGTTACACGTGTAAATGCTATTTTTTTTTCTTTTTTATTATTCAGAAATTAATTAAACAAGTTACTGTTATAATTTGGCATTACTTAGTGTTGTTGAGAATGTTAAATCACTTTTTTAACGATTAGGTTTGATAATTTTTATACTTCAATGAAGGCAGAAAAATGTTTGTATATTGTATGTTACGTCAGTTACAGAATTTTGAATTACAATTTTTTTTACTAAAAGAGAGATTGAAATAACCTGCAGGTATTTGGGTTTTAAGTGCTTAGTAAGAAATATTTTAAATTGTAAAAATTTGTTATAGCTTTATTAGTAAATTTTCTACATAGTTTTGAAAACAAAATTCGATGATCAAATGTTACGTCAGTTATGATGGAATTGCCCTATAGCTGAAACGGCATCCTAATATTAAATAATATAAGGGACAAAAAATGACATTAATTTGACTGAACTGTTTTTTAAACTTACAGGTTCGCTTTAGATACAAAACCTTCGGTAGCTAGAAAATATTCTAAAGGTCGTATTTTTTCAGTACAATTAATACTTCTATGTAACCAGAAGTTTTTTATTATATTTTTTGGAAATCGATATTTATTCTCTCTTTTTTTTATCTAAGAGATTATTTATTTTTCAATTTTAAGAGGTGAATGTAAGGAGAAAATACATAAACTTTACTTCGTATTAAAGTTACTTTTCAAGTTTAATTGCAATCCTTTGTAATTTCCTTTTTATTTCTGACTGAAACAGCACTATAATATTAAATAAGGAAAGGGACAAAAAAGTCATTAATTTGACTGAAATTTTTTTCTTAACCTTGCAGGTTCGCTTTAGATACAAAACCTTCGGTAGCTAGAAAATATTCTAAAGGTCGTATTTTTTCAGTACAATTAATACTTCTATATAACCAGAAGTTTTTTTATTATATTTTTTGGAAATCGATATTTATTCTCTCTTTTTTTAATCTAAGAGATTATTTATTTTTCGATTTTAAGAGGTGAATGTAAGGAGAAAATACATAAACTTTACTTCGTATTAAAGTTACTTTTCAAGTTTAATTGCAATCCTTTGTAATTTCCTTTTTATTTCTGACTGAAACAGCACTATAATATTAAATAAGGAAAGGAACAAAAAAGTCATTAATTTGACTGAAATTTTTTTCTTAACCTTGCAGGTTCGCTTTAGATACAAAACCTTCAGTAGCTAGAAAATATTCTAAAGGTCGTATTTTTTCAGTACAATTAATACTTCTATATAACCAGAAGATTTTTTATTATATTTTTTGGAAATCGATATTTATTCTCTTTTTTTTTATCTAAGAGATTATTTATTTCTCAATTTTAAGAGGTGAATGTACGAAGAAAATACATAAACTTTACTTCGTATTAAAGTTATTTTTCAAATTTAATTGTATTCCCTTGTAATTTCCTTTTTGTTTCTGACTGAAACATCATCCTAATATTAAATAAGGAAAGGGACAGAAAAAGGCATTAATTTGACTGAACTTTTTTCTTAAACTTACAGGTTCGCTTTAGATACAAAAGTTTCTGTAGCTGGAAAAGATTTTAAAGGTCGTATTTTCTCAGTACATTTAATATTCCATATTATTATTTGTATTCCATTTAATATTTGTATCCAGCAATTTTTAGCCCCCGGTATGCTATTTTTCCCCAAAAAAATTATTCGCCAAAATTTATGCCAAGTTGGCGGTATCTCTAATATTTCGCCAAATTTCCATAGACTTCCATTGTAAACCGATAGTGTTTACTTGCTTACAGAAAATCAACAAATTGAGATATTTTAATGCAACAAAAAGTAATATTAGCTTAAGTGATTATATTAATTATATTTAAGGGAGTCCAGGTAAATTGAATTATGAATAAAACTAAGATGATACAATGCTTAGCATGTATTGCATTATTGCATGTTTTATTTTCATATTTTATATTATGTATATCCATGATGGTTAAGTATTACGGTGCCCTCCAACGACTAGTTTATTAATATTATCGGCGCCCATAGTTAACACGGAAAATAGATTGTTTCAGCTTAGTCTACCTATATTATAAAAGGCAAATGTGTCCGTTCGTAACGCTGACGTCATTGTGATGTTGGCAAACGCAGACGATTAAATTTTCCTTTTTTTTCCTGCAGTTTTTTAAAATTCTAAACATCGCACGTTTTACTTATTTTGACATCATCTTAAGAGAAAAAAAATGTACATACAGACGCAATTTGTTACGAACGCACCTCTTTTTCCTCGTTTGACGTACTGCGATTTTTTTTCTTTTGTACTTAGTACTCATTTTATTTTTAATGATTTATGGCGCGAATGCACAGAGCTTGGTTATTGCTATCTCCGTTAGTTAACACGGAAAGTAGAGTGTTTCAGCTAGTCTCTCGATATTAAAAAAGACAAATGTGTCTGTCCGTAACGCTGACGTCATTATAATTTTGGCAAACGCAGACGATTAAATTTTGCTTTTACTGCAGTTTTCTAAAATTCTAAACATCGCAGATTTTTTTTTTTTCTTTTTTTTTTTTTTACACCGTCTTATAAAAAAAAAAAATAATAATACAGACGCAATTTTTTTCAAAACTGTATTTCATTTTTTTAAAACTGTATCGCATTTTACTCATTTATTTTTTGAGTTTTAAAAATAATTTACATGCATGATTGTTTTTAAGTCTTTCTTTACCGTGTTTCTAAAATCTCTACACTGGAAAAAAAAATACCGCCTTTATCTAGAATAAATAGGCGGTCATTTTCTGAAATCCTAAACTAGAAATAAGGTACCTGTACCCAATATGAACACCATAAGGAAAATTGATTTTTTTCACCCTCGTTTACACTTCATAGGACTCCAAAAGTATATGACCACTATCCCTGGACTGTTGACTATCGTTATAAAAATTAGCGAGATTGTAATTATTCTGGTTTAATTTTAATGGTAAAAATAGATTGTTTACAAGTGTCCATATGAGGAACCACCTGTCCCTATTATGGACATGCATGTCCATATTATGGACAGGTGGTTCTTATTAACCTACTACACAGGATGTATGAAAGAGCTACTCTTCCAAGGGATTTTAGAGGACAGGGGATAAAAAAATATATCTTAAAGTATTGCGGCGAGGGGGGTATACAGTAAATATCTTCGGAACATGCACTTTAGAAGTGGGGGGGGGGGTCATTTTTGGTTGTGGCTCTTCGAAGTCCTATGCAAAGCACCTCAGTTACTAAAAAATATTATGAAATAATAATTGTCTTTGCTTAACTTTATTGCATCTGTCTGCAGAATTTACATGTTATTACTCATTCCTCACAAGATGGACAAATAAAAACTTCTTCATCATGGGCGGTAAGTCTCACACAGTCCATATCTGCAGACATGGACATATCTGCCTCATGTCTGCAACAGCATCAATACTGCACAAGAAGCAGTACCATCTCTCCTTTGTTGATGAAGTCATACCGCTGGTACCTGCGATTTCGCCAACAGATACCCTACTGATGGAAGGCTTCTTTTGATTCCTCTGCAAGGGCTTTTTGGAGGATTTTTTCTTGGAGGAGGTGTCTTGGAGGATTGGAGGAGACAGCAAGTGAATCTGAAGATTCACTTGCTGTATTTCCAATGTGGACATAAGGTATCCATATTGGGAATCGGGCTTAGTTTAAATAAATTTTGTAATAAATAAACAAAGAAAACATTTTAAAGCAATATATGCAATAGCAATCGGAAATATGTTTTATCAGCTTTCTAAAACGCTCCACTTTTCAATATTTAAAGAAATTTTACCATATCTAATAAGAATTTAAACTTACCTGTAATTACGATCAGCACATCACGAAATAAAAATGTGTCCTTCCAAATGGCGAACACCGCGCTTTTTTGCACTTTCAAGGCTTAATTATCTTTTCAACTGCTTTTCTTCACGGGCATGTAGCGCCATCTCTCGATCAAAATTGTTACTTTTAAAGATATTAGGGGTGTCATTATTCAGAGCACTGTCCATATTGGGTACAAGTACCTGATAGATTTACGAGCTATATGAATAGAGTAAACAACTAATCTGAATAGGCAAAATGATCTAGAATTTCTAGTCTCTTGTTTTCTAGGTGACGAAATGATAATGAATAATTTCAGTAGCGAGAAATTATCGCTTGATTTCTAGAATGTTTTCATAAACTAGAATTATATTTCCTAAAACTAGCCTTTTGTGTACGCATCTATTTCCAGAGATTTTTATATAAGTTTGACTACGAGGACATAGGAACTAGTGCGAGACTCTAGAACTCTCTAGCAGAGGGAACTAGAATTTATAGGGATTACATGGAACTAATTTTTCTAGAGCCACAATTTAGATTCTACATGCCGGAACCATATTTTTTTTCTCAGTGTATCGTGTGCAGACAATTATGAAAGATAAATCCGTTGGCCATTAAGATACCACTAGCAGAAATTAGCTTTATGTTCAATTCGATACTTTATTCTCACAGTATTATTCTCGCTGTTTAGATACAATAGGCATGATCCTGAGACATAGTGACCCAAAATGACCATTAACCGAATTCTTTCCAACATGCAACTTATCCAATACTCTTCTCGAACCCTTAAACAATAGAATACAAAATTTGATCAAAATCGTTATTCGTCAAAATCGTATAGATAAAATTAGATTGACCCACGGTAACCCCAAAACCTAAAAGGGACACACTAATCTAAATTTATCGAACCTGTAACTTGTCCCAATGGTTTTCTCGCGCTGAGAAACGATGTAATAAAAAAGTTTTTTCAAAATCATTTGAGTCGTTTTTTAGATACAATTAGCTTGACCCACAGTGACCCAAAATGAACCAGTAATCCAATTTTCTCGAACATGTGACTTAGCCCAATGGTCATATCATGCCCAGAAGCTGTATATTACAAATTTTTTTAGATTCAATTAGCTTGACACTTGGCCCATTTTGACCCAAACTGACCCACTAATTGAATTTTCTTGAACATGCAACCAAGCCCAATGGTATTCTCGTGCCCGAAAACGATAGAAAACAAAATTTCGTCAAAATCATTAGAGCCGTTTTCTAGATAAACTTAGTTTGACTCACGATGACTAACCAATCGAATTTTCTCTAACACGTAGGCCCATTGGTCTTCTCGGAATCCAAAACACTAGATTTCAAAATCTACTCAAAATCGTTAGAGCCGTGTTTTAGATAAAATTAGCTTGACCCACAGTGACCCAAAAATGACCCATCGAATTTTCTCGAACATGCGACCTAGCCCAATGGTCTTCTCGTAATCCAAAAACTGTAGAATATAGAGTTTAATGAAAATCGTTAGAGTCGTTTTTATATAAAATCAGCTTGACCCGCAGTGACCCAAAAATGCCTAACTAATCGAATTTTCTTGAATACACGATCTAGCCCAATAGTATTTTCGTTCCCGAAAACGATAGAATACAAAATTTCGTCAAAATCGTTAGAGCCTTATGCTAGATAAACTTAGCTTGACCTACAGTGACCCCAAAAAGATCCACTAATCAAATTTTCTCTAACATGTGACTTAGCCCATTGGTCTTCTCGTAATCCAAAACAGTAGATTATAAAATTTAATCAAAATCTTTAGAGCCCCTTTTTTTAGATAAAATTAGCTTGACCCGTAGTGATCCAAAAATGACCCACTAATCGAAATTTCTCGAACATGTGATCTAGCCCAATAGTTTTCTCGTGCCCAAAAACGGTTGGATATAAAATTTAGTCAAAATCGATTGAGCTGTATTTTAGATATAATTAGCTTGACCTTGACCGATTATGACCCAAAATGACCCACTAATCAATTTTTTTCGAACACATGACCCAAACTCAATGGTCTTCTCGTGCCCGAAAATGCTGAAATACAAAATTTAGTCAAAATCGTTAGAGCCGTTTTCAAGATAAAATTTTCATGAACACACGCACACACATATACACATTTTTGCTCGTATTATAATATAAGATAAATTGTCCAGCATTTGTTTCCGACTGATTTTCCACAGCAAAGTTAAAACTTCACCAATTAAACAAAATTACAGAAATTTAACAGATATGTAATTGAACTATGCGCTTAAACAACTGAAAATATCAGAATTAAAAATAACTGATGTAAGTAACGAAATCTATGGCAATTTCTTTGGTTATTAACTCATACGAAAGAATCGTTTTTAATAAATTCCAGAATTTTATTTGAATGCAAAATTGATAATTTTCAAATTGATACTTTTATTAGTATATATATATGTCGATCAGGCTTTATGTGTTCCTTAAACAAATCATCTATTTTTGCACAGAAATGTGATAGACAAACCTTTTACAACATGAGTAACGTTATTTTCCCAGGCAATTTCCCCTTTTTCAAAGACCCCATAGTTTATTATTATAAAAATATTTCTTTTTTTTTTAAATTTTCTTATACAATAAATTCTTGCTTCCCACAAACTAAAAACTGTTAAAAAATAAAACAAAAATGATAACACTTCTACGTTGTTTAATTCGCTTTTTTTTACCATCCAAAAATGACGTCATTCTGACAAAAAAAGTTGAGTTTTTCATACTTAAAAATAAAACGCTTACAATAAGTCAGGGCTTAATTTCTAACAGAAAAGTACCGGAGCTCTAATATTCTTTAGTACTAAAACCGCAGCGTACCCCCCCCCCTCCCCCACCGTCACTCCAATCCGCATATTTATATTTCTTAGATTATTTAGTATGTTTTCTTTAATCTTTTTTAGCATCTTTATGTAGTTAACTGCCAGCTATTCTATTTTTTAGTTAATTACTCCTTCCGAATAGAAATCTTTTCCTAATTTTATTGTTAATTAATTACAGATTTTTTAGTTAATTATTCCTTCCGAACAGAAATATTTTCCTTATTTTATTGTTAATTAATTGCAGAAATCTGCAATTAAATAAGGTAAGACTAATGATTCGGAAACAGTGTTAACACAAAACAAAGAAAGATTCGATGCGTTTGTAGAAAAAGGCGAAATACTGCTCTAGTGATTCGTATCAGAATAACGAACAATGCATGGCAATAATATCTACTTACAAATGAAAATTTCTTCGTAAATGTAGCAGAGCCTTACCATGGGCAGCGTTCATGATGAAAAATATTTAGAAAATTCACTAACGTTATTTTCATACTCGTGCACAATAGAAGACTAAAAACCTCAAATAAACAAAACCTCAAGCTGATGATCGTTGACTAAAAGGGAAAGAAAATATTCTTCACAGGTTAGTTATCGAAATAAGAAACAGTTAATGATCCAATTAAAAAATATCCTACCGTCAGAAAAGAAAATCCAACTGAAAGCAAATTCATTGTTCGCTCTTTTGAATGGCACCATATCAACACGTCGTAGCCATTAATACTAGACATAAAAAATACGATTGATAAAAAATAACTGCGAAAATACGATTACTGTTTCCGCTTCATTCTGAACAAATTGGCATTAAAATGGTTTGAAATGTAATGCGTAATTTTTAGGGGGGGGGGGGGGGGCAGAGTTGCTGTTTTTTGCTATACATGAATAAATAAAATTTGGAATGAAAGCCTGCCCAAGCCCAAGGACTGATATAAAAATTGATCCCGTTTCATCTCCATCTCCTATGTGTACACGTTACGTCACATAGAAATGTTTCGATGGAAAAGAATGCAAAAAGGAGAAAGGGTAGGGTAATTTAGGCTTCGGTTTTTCGGAAGCACTATTACCGTATTTTCCGATGTATAGTCCGTGGTTCAAACAATCGTGTTTCGACCCAGAAATTTTTAAAAATAAAATGTAACATTTTAGATCCCGGTAAATATTAGTCTTCAAATACTGAATAAAATTTCTGGGTCCAAACTGAATCGTTTGATCTGCGGGCTACAAACTTGAAATTGCGGTACACTGGGATTAGGAGCCTTGTATCTCCGGTGAATTCTGACCAATATTTTTAAAAGTTTCAAGAACAGAGAAGAACCGGAGCTGGGCTCCGGTGCAAATTAAGCCTATTATAAATGCATTAAAATGACGTAGTGGAATCATTTATGTATTTTTAAACATCATAAGTTTACTTATCAACAAGTCAAGACATAAGTTTAAACATCTAGTATAAAACATACATTTAAATGTCAAGAAAAATATTCTAAAAAAGATAATAAAATAATTACTACGACATCATTTTCTATTAAATGCTTTCAACGTGACTTCAAACTCATTCTAAATAAACGACTGCTACGTTTTATTACCTATTTCTTTTTCAATTCCTATATCTATTACTCTGTAGCAAAATGTTTGAATAGTTTAATAGCAGAAATGATATTTTCTTTAAATTACTTTAAGTAGGATATGAAAGATAAAAACTATTTTTTAGCTCACAAGCTATCAAAGCCTAAGAGCTAATGTGTCCGCAGGTTCTGTATGTACGTATGTATGTATTGGGAGTTCATTGGTCAAATATAAAGGGGGGGGGGCTATGTCTCCCCCTTAATTTATATAAATGGAATTTTCATGCAGAATTACCCGTTTTGCTTTTTTTTTCTATATTTATTCTGATAAGGCACTTTCCTGATTAGGCACGTCCCTGAGTTTATTGGTTAAATATACAGAGGAAACTTTGGACTAATACCTCCTTAATTAAAAAAAATTGTTTTTTATGTAGGATTATCCGATTTGCTTCAAAGTTAGTATACCGTTTTACTCTGAACGTGCTTCCATAATTAGATTTGTAGATTCATTAGTTAAGTATAAAGAGGGGGGAACGGGGGATAATCCTCCCCCTTAATTTAGATTTAGAGATATTTTCATACAGAATTATCCGATTTGCTTCAAAATTAGTATACCGGCTTATTCTGATAAGCCGCTTCCCTGATTAGATTTGGAGGTTCATTGGTTATGTATAAAGGGGAAAACGAAGGGAGCTAATCCATCTTATTTTATTTTTCGAGGGGCATTATCCTTTGAAATAGGAGTATAATATGCAATTAATGTGAAAATTCTGTGTTCACAAAGCCATCAGTTTAACTGGGCACTTTTCTGTTTATTTCAGAGTCGGTTCTGTCTGATTTCAAACATAATTTCTTCACATACATCACGATGAAAGCTTCTAGTAGCGCTACGCTGATTTTAGAAACTGATAACATTTTCCACCAATTCATGCCAAATTAGTTTTTACCAATGGAAATGCAAGTTTTCATTTAAAAATAGAAGGAAAATTATGATTCATTTAAAAATAGAAGAAAAATTATTCTTAAAATTTATTTATAAACCATTAAAAATTGCTCAATCGACTTTCAGTTTTCATGCAAACATCATTCAAATAGGTATTTTTGTTCAAATAGTACTGAAAAGCTGGAGATAAATGGCATTTAAAATAATAAAATTTTGTATAAATCACCATGAAATCAAATGAATAATCAGGATGCGTTTGGAACTGGAAAATATAACAGTCCGTTATCTGCACTATAAACACGTGGGCGTAACAGGACAAGATCACAAATGAAAAGAAATAGAAAATAGACCTTACAAAGAGTTCGAAGGATAGCGCTAGCTGTAAAGGTAAACACCAATCACAGAGGAGCACATAACGAAATGGAAAGTGGTACCACAATGGAAGAAAAAATTAAGAATAAAGAAAAGAAAAAAAAAGAATTAAACAAAATTAAGATAAAATAAAGAAGTACAGTGCACTCCCGATTATCCGAGTTAATCACCGGAAGAGGTCGCACGGACAATCGAAAAACACGGATAATCCGAAACATCCTTTTTATTAAAGAAAAAAAAATCAACAACAGTTAATATATATAAAAATTGCTTACATTTGCATGCTATATAACATCAAACTAGGAATTTTCTTTTTAATATTTACTGCTTTAAAAAAAAATCTGTAATGTATCTTTGCTTCTGATGTTTGTTCATCTCTTGTCTTATATCAACACATACTTTACGAACCGCAGTAAAGTCACCGTAATCAAATTTTCTTTCTCCCATATAGTCTAAAAAAGTTTCTACAGATTGCAGAGTAGTAGAATGAGAAATTGTACTTTCCTCATTTAGTACATCTTTTGTATCAGTGCTATCATCACTATTAGATTTAACGACACAGTTAGAAACGATATATTCATCTGTCAAATACTGAAAGCCAGGCAAACATGCCCTCCCATTCTCTTTAACCCTACCCGTCAAATAGGTTCCAGAGCATTCGATTGTACCTCTACGTATTTCACAATACTATCAACTATCATCTAAACCTTAAAATATTCTAATTCACATCAACATCGATTTTACACGCATGATAAGTGTGAAAATGTTTATTTTTTTGTGTGTGTGTGAGTCCGGAATGAGCACGGATAATCCGCAAACCGCATAATCCGTGCACGGATAATCGAGAGTACACTGAAAAATTCAAAAATAAATAGTAAATACATAAAAATAAACAAATGAATAAATAAAAAAATAAATTACATAAAAATAAATAAATAATAACAATAAAAACTAATTATGTTTGTATACAATGGTGTAAAAAGTGCCAACCCCCGTTCAGACTCAAAAAATCTCTTAATTTGATCGGCTTAAAAAGATTACGGAAGATTGAATTATAATTAAAAAACCAGTGGCGATATCCCAGTAAACGGGTTTTTATTTATTTCTCTTTAATAACGGATTTTAAGGCCAAAAAATCTGCTATGAAATGCTGTTTTCATGTTTGATTAAATAAGATTAGTTAAACATCTAAAAGTTAGCCAATGTAAAATGAACCAAGTCAACAGAGTCTTTGCTTCCTGGTATTTTTTAATAACGATATAAGAAAATGATTTTAAATCACACGTTTTAAATCTGACGTAATTTTAACCAAACTTTTCTTTTTGTAATATTCACCTGGAAATATTTCGATTGTTAAAAGGGAACTATTATTATTTGCGCTGCCTTTGGCAACAGTAATTAAAAAGATTATCCCGAAATATGAAATAAATCTGATGTGTACGTGTAAATATATATTTTAATTTAAACTGTTTGCCAATATTATTTGGTTATTTGAAATAAGACACAATTACACCCGCATTTACTGCTTTTAACACATCATAAATAATTAATTGCTTTATAGTTTTTTTTTTTCTTTTTAAATATTCACGTGTATAAACTACTTTTATGACATAATTGTTAATATTTTCCTGCAATTACCACGTAATCATTTCATTCAAATTTCATAGGGTTTTTTTCCGTTTATAATAGTCACGTGTAAATAAATTTTCAGTTTAAAAAATATATTACTTTTTGAGAAGTTTTAAAATTTTGGCAACAATTTAAAATAATAACCTTTTCTAAAATATGTAAAAATATCTCCGGAAATGCTGATAATATGAATTTAAAATGGTAATAAACCTTCAAAAAATGAGTCAAATTAAAAAAAATAAATTCAGTTTGCACACTGGTAACTTCTAATGTATAAAATGATGTAAAAATAATTAAATTCCTATGTATAGTTTTTGCTCCTATAAAACTTTTTTAATGGAGCGATTTTGATCAACTTTAACATTAAATATCTCTTTAAATAATTCTTCGATTTAAAAACTGTCTGCACCAGCGCGTTTATCAAACATTTCTGTATAATACCACCGATTTTCGTATTTTTGTATGCAGTAGTTTTCTTAATATTATCGAAGAAAGACCCAGGTCATAGAAAATTCAAACCCGGCGAGGGTGACAGCGTCGGTTACTTTTCTTTAGAATAGAGAGATACAAGTCTCTGAAATATTTTTAAAGCCGGTCAAATTAGCGTGCTGTTAGAGTCTGTGTTGTCTGAACGAGAGTTAGCGGGCGTAGTTCGTAGGGGGCAGAGCCCCCTGGTTTATAAGAAAATAATAAAAATAATTACAATAATTAATCAATAATATATTGGCTAGTCTAACTCTTAAAACAAATATTATTTTAAACTAAAGTTTAATTTCAACTTTACTCATTACTGAAAAATTAAACTTTATACCTATAGGTAATCAATCACATGCAACTAAGGTAATGAAATTATGCAGTTATTATTTGAGGCTTTCATCTTTGGTATTACGCAATGAAAAATCCACGAAAATTCCGTCACTATGACACAATAATAATTTTTCTTTTCACGAAATCTAAAAGGGTCATTCTATACAAAATGAGCAAATCATCTGTGGCACACATGTCAAAGATTTTAACGAAAATCATTTTGTAAGTAGATCATATCTATTTATGAGTAAATGTAAAATAATAGATTTTAGGATTGTTTATTTAAGTATTAAAATTTATATTAAAAGTGGATGCAAAATCGTGGTTTTGGCTACATGCTTGAAGTTTCAATTTTGGTTATTAGCCTTAAGAATGCAAAGACTATATTAAAAATTATTTATAATTAGGAATGAATGATAAGTAACAGATTGACGTAAGTTAGTAATTGTATTTTTATTCCTTATTGAGAAAAAAATTATTTTTTGAAAAAATTTGAGGGAAAAATGCAACGTTTCTATTGAGATGAACGACACCTCTGATAATATCAAAATTGCTTGACGTTATAGCTAAAAGTATATATATTAAATATTTAAACTTTCATTCTTGCCTTTTTTATTCCTTAATGAGAAAAAAAAATAAATAGAAAAAAATATTGAGGATAAAATACAATATTTCTATCACTTATTTCGACGTCAAAGAAAGCTTTTTTAAACTTTTAATTCTTTTGATATTATAGATAACAGTGTATATTTTAAATATAAAACTTTTATACTTGCTTTCAATTTATTTTTTCCTCAAGAAGATTTTTAATTAAAGTAGAAAAAAAAAGCTCATTTGAACAGAAAATTATATATTAATTTCTAAACCCACACACAGAAAATAGATGGCAGCACTAAATTTTTTCACGTTGAAATCGTGCAATATTTTAAGAAACGCGCTCGAATTAAAGAAAAATAGCTCATGGAATGTAGTTAATATTGCCTTTTTTAACCCAATTTTGTGACGTTAGGAATCAAAAAGGCATGCTTGAAATTTTTTTAGCAGATTATGGACTTATTGATCTTTATGTCTGTGCAATAACTGTAATGTGGGACATTTCCTTCATTATTTTTTTTATCTGTCAATAAGAGGAAAAATTACGATTTTGTCATTTTTTTAAAAGATTCTAAAATTTTTTAAAGGTGAAGGAAATACATGGGAACTTAAAAACTTTAGTAATTCGATCTTAATATGTAAAACTACATCAGGCATTAATTTCTCAGATGTTTTTGAATTGCTTTAATTTTTATTACGTTTTTAATTTTCTCAAAATTTGCAAATTTTCAATTTTTACAACCAATTAAAGAATAATCATGCTGTTACCAGATTATTATTGCTCAATAAATAAGAAGATAATTTTTCAGAGGTTACATTATTTAAACAAAAAATCATTTCAGTTAAATAGTTTTCAAGATACAGAACTTCAAACCTGCAACTTTGGACAATTGCACACATGCCATTCTTTATCACAAGTTTTTTAAATGTCCAAAACTGCTAATATAATTTATTTTTTGTGAAGATATTTTGCAGAGCTCTATTTGAATATGAATTGAACCTGTATATCAAATTTTATTAAAATTTGTTACTATGTGGCCACGACTTTTTTTAAATTTTTGCTCATTTTACGTGGAATGACCCAAAAGTAACATATTTTTCACCGTCGCAAAATTTACATGCACACTTTTCATATTCATATTTACTTTTAGACACATTCGTAGTAAAATGTTTAGATTTTACTACAGAAAATACTCATTTAATTTATTTTTTATGACATCATCTTCACCCACTGAAGCTCTTTGAGATTAGCATCACAGTCTCAATATCAGCGGAATAAAAAAAAGCATTTTAAAAAATTACAACGACCATTTGGAAAATGATTTTTTCAAAGACTAAGATTTAAGACATAAAAAAAAGCAATTTTACAAATTGCAACGACCATTTGGAATATGATTTTTTCAAAGACTAAAATTTAAGACATAAAAATTCGCACGGAGTTGATCATACATTATGTCGCCATGAATTAAATATTAATAGTGTTATTACACGTAAAAATTGCAAGCGACAAAAATCGCCCGTGACTCGTACGTACTATCCACCTGAAACTTACGTATTATCCAAGCATTTCATTGGCTGTTCGGGAGAAGGCTTTACCATCGTCAGATTTCCAAGAAATCTGAAGACCCATTATAAATAAGATTTCATTCTTAAACTTCTAAACATCCCACAATATTACTTTTTACACCGTCGTATAGAGAAAAAAATGTGCTTTTAAATGCAATTTGTTTGAAAGCTGTATCTCAATTTGTTTCTGAGTTATTAATTTTTTTTTTTAGTTTTCATTACTTTTTTTGTCATAGTGGCAACAGAAGTATCCATCTCTGTTGAAAGTAAAGGGAAATACAGATTACTCTTTTGAGCAATCAGAAAACGAATAAAATGCGGATTAAACCAATAAAAAGCTTCAGATATGCTTTTGATTTCCTACCCTGACGAGGACAATAGCCATTTTTCCAAATGGTTAAAAATCGCACGGAGTTGATCATACATTACGTACGCCATGGATTAAACATTAACATTCCTGGACCCGTCATGAACAAATTTTAAAAGAAATTTCAGTTTTACAATTTTCGGTACTGAAAATTTTTAAACTTCTACGGAGCTGGTCATACATTACGTACGCCATGGATTAAACATTAATACTCCTGGACCAATTTGAAATTAAATTACATTTTTAAACTTCTAAACATCTTCTATATTACTTTTTATACCGTCGTTTAGAGAAAAAATGCATTTTTAATTGCAACAGAAGTATCCATCTCTGTTGAAAGTAAAGGGAACATACAGATTACTGTATAGACAATCAGAAAACGAATAAAATGCGGGATTCAACTAATAAAACGCTTCAGATATGATTTTGATTTCCTACCCTGACCGAGGACAATAACCATTTTTCCAAATAGTTAAAAATATATATTAAATTGTAACAGCTTTATGAGTAAAAATGTGTTATTTTAAGTCGTGTCGCCATTTTCTGTTCAAAAGTTTTAACAAGTTGGAAATTGCTCGTCAAACGTGACAAATGAGGTGCGTTCGTAGTATAAATAGTTTTATAAATGTTTTTTGCACCGCACAGTGTACTGAATGTATATTTTAGTGTATTTCATAAGTGCATATCCATTTCATTTTGTTCGAAAGGCTGTAACATCATTAAAATGCACTTGAAATATTTTTTTTCCCATTGGCCTTAATGTAACTGAAAAAATTTGACTGTCCCTGTAATTAAACTATACATCCTATTTTCATAAAATTTTAAATGACTCGACAAAATTTTGCAACAATTATATATTTAAAATTTCAGACCATTCGGAAGGCTGTAACATCATTAAAATGCACTTGAAATATTTTTTTTCATCATTGGCCGTAATGTAACGGAAAACTTTTGACTGTCCCTGTCATTAAACTATACATCCGATTTTCATAAAATTTGAAATGAGTCGATAAAATTTTACAACAATTATATATTTAAAATTTCAGACCATTCGGTTGGGTGTTTTTTGCTCCGTTATATTCTGACGGACGGACAGACATTCGGACGGACTCGGACTGAACGACGACTATAGGTGCTACATATTTATATAATTAGGAACGCACCTAAAAAATCTACTTTTAACTGTAATATGAAAATTGCATCCGTAATGATACGATAAGTGTTTTTCTTCTCTCTTTAACAATGGAAGTAACCCGACTGCCACCAGTGTTAAGAAATTTCTTAAAGGACTTTTAAAATTAAAATTAAAATATAAAAATTGGATTATTTAAAAAAATAGCTAGTGTGAGCACATGTACAAATAATGAGCTTTCATGAAAAAAAAAATAATTATAAAAATTGGTTCAGTAGAAACTTCAGGCTAAATGACTAAAAAAAGAGCCTTGTCTTTTAAATATACGAGGTAGAACACGTCGAATTTCGACGAAGGAAAATGTTTAAGAAGGAACTGTTTCAATGGTTTATAATAAACCTACAAAATTAGTTTAAATAAAAATGCATCTTAAATTGGTTACACTGTACAAAAAATAATGCCAGTTTTCCGGTAGGAATCGGAAAAATAGTTGCTTTTATCGTATCGGAATAATTTCTAACCCAGCTCGGAATAAAATCCGTAAAATCGGAATAAAATCCGTAAAATGCCGTTTTACTGACTATTTACTTATTTTTACGGATATTATACTGAGCTGGGTCGGAAATTATTCCGGTACGATAAGGGCAACTATTTTTCCGATTCTTACCGAAAAACTGGCAGCATTCTTTTTACAGTGTACTCTAACTCTCAAACAAATATTAATTTAACCTAAAATTAACAAAATACTACTTTTGTAAAACTCATTTGTCCTGGGGTCGCATTTTACAGGGAAACTTTTATTGTTCTTACTACTATTTTGATAATAATATCTTCATAGTACCTTTCTACAGCATATTTTTAATTTTAAAAATGTGAAGATTATTGATTAATAGTTCTGATAGGCACAATAAAATTTCCCCTATGGAATGCGACCCCTGATTGTCTGAATGAATTAATAAAACTAAACTTTAAATGCATATGTAATCAGTAAAATATAATAAAAAACAGTTATTATGATGAAGTTTTCAATTAAGTCTCTTATGCTTCGTTTTCCCGAAGTTTATTCTAGTTTGGTACAATCATATATTTTCCCCTGTAAAATTTAAACCTGACATCATTTTCACCTTCGCATAATTCACATATGTACTTCCAGGGTTCTCGCTGGCGTTTTACCAACATTAGCGATTTGGCGAATAAGAAATAAAAAACAGTAGCCAAATGAGAAGAAATGTTAGCAAAATAGATTTGGCGTGAAACACAGAAAAAGCCATCTTTAACCCTTTATTGTATCCCTTTATTCGAATATTTTCTAAAATAACCTAATTTTTTGTAATTACTTATAAACTAGAAATGCGGCTATTCTATTAATAAACTATTTAATATTAATATTATTTAATTTAATATTAATAAACTATTAAAAATAAGTATATTTTAAATGTCTCCTAAATATGGAAATGTTTCAGACATTCTTTTAGCACTCTAAATAAAAATCCGGAACAGCTATCTTTGATTTACCGTTGTGAAAATATACACTAAATTGCTATGATATTTCGACTCTAACCGATAGAAAAGATTGACCAGCCAATGATAATTTGCATACAACTAATAAATAGTATGGTTAAATGGATAATTTCAACACCACATTCCAGCAAAACTTTTCTCTATTTGCACTTGATGGGAGTAATTTTATTTGTGTTTTCACCAGAGCGACGCCGCGCATATATTAGTGATTAACTGACAATAGAGAAATACCGATCACATATTTCTTTCTATGTCTTTGGCTGTTGCTAAACTGAATTGGTATTAAATCAGTATCTCTATAAATAGGAGAATATAAATAGCACGCTGCAATTAAACATGAAAAGTGACATCAATAGTTCAAAAACGCGGAGAAGAATCTCGACTGTATTGGCACACACATGTACAAACAGCGCAGAAATTGAGCACTCGCAATTTGGCAGAGTCTCATTGTTCGTTTACTCGCCAAATGAAGCATTTTGTCGCGATTTGGCGCAATGGCGAGCGGCAGCTAGAACACTGTGTACTTCTCATATCCGTATTCACTATGTTTAAAAAAGTGGTATTTTAATTTGATCATTTTAAATTCATTTATTAACTCAGTCTTGAAGTCACGATTGTCAACAACATATTTATACATGAATAGTCGCACTTCAGACTTCGCAACTTCAGATACTAATATCAATAACGAAGAGTAAAAATTGCCGTAACTTATGTTTTTTAGATGCACTTGTGTTAAAATGTTTAGTATTATTTAAGAGATTCATCGTTTTCTTTTAAATATGACTTCATTTTCACGTACTTAAGCCTTCTGCCAAGTGTCTCAGAATTAGTATCAGCACTCATGCAGAAGAAAAAAATATGGAAACTTTATAAGGAAAAATGGCGTGTTTTCAAAAGCAGTATGTCATTTTTCATTCAAAATATTTTGGTGCAATATGTCCCTAATGGGATTTTGCCCCACTTAACCCTATACAACGAAATTTAAATCATAGAATATATATATACATATATATATATATATATATTTATATATATATATATATATATATATATATATATATATATATATATATATATATATATATATATATATATATATAAATTTTTATCAAAAACTGGCATGAATAAAAATAAATAAACCTCCTTATTCTTTCAATTCTGCAATAAGGAAAGCTATCTAATTACGATCATTTTGAAGAAATTTCATAAAATATTAATGTGGGATATTAAAAAAACGGCTAGTGCGGGCACATATATAAATGAAGAGCTTTTAATAAAAATATATATATTAGTGAAATTGGTTCAGTAGAAAGTATAGGGCAGAGGATTAAAAAACAGCCTTGTGTAATAAAAATATAGTAGAGTATCTTAAAGAATAGCAGTAAAATTTTATTAGTCAAGAGAATTTTGGACAAAAACATGGAGAACCTGATATTATTTTAAACCTTAAATTATTGCCAAGACCATTGTTTGCTTGTATAACTCTACGAAGCAAATTCATCCAGGCAATAATCATCAAGTTCTTTAATATATGTCACTATTTTTTGAACAAAGGCTTCCAAACTGTGCATGCACATTGTATGTCACTACTCTTCTATAAAGACACTGTAAACTTTTGTAAAACATTGCACTTTATCAACCTGTAAATTCGAATACGTTATTTTTAAATGAAGTTTTTTCACCTGTGAAGAATTCCAAAGCAGCTTTGGTGAAATGACGTACTTCTACAAAATATGTTTCAGTTTTAAGAATTAAAAAACACGTTTTTTTATAAAATGACGTCATCTGCATCCGCTACAACAGTCCACTTTTATGATCCAGTCTTAAACAACATCTATATAGATCTTCTAGAATTCTTAAATTTTCTAGTCAGTCCTACATCTCTAGAAAAGTATTCAAATTACGTCATTATCGCAGAAAAAAAATCGGGTATTTAATGTTACATATGCCTTCACTTGTTTTCGTTTATAATAGCTCCATGTTTTATCAGAAATCATTTTTTCAAAATTCGGAAAATATTATTACACACGGATAAATAAAATTGCATTCTTTCAGCTTTCTGATACGAAATAAGTAATTCTGAAGGAAAGTCACACAGTTATTTAAAATACATTTTCGTAAAGAGAAAGTGTTATATCGTTTGTAAATTATTTTTTCTATAAACTAAAATACATTTAATTGATAAATAGAAACGAAATAAAACCAAAATTCGTCGGATTCAGATGGTATATTTGACACAGCATGTACAGGGTGTTTATAAAGTCCCGGACCCATTTTGATGTTTAATAACTCATAAAATAATACAGATAGATTAAAATTAATAACATAAATGGTTAGATAGACTCAAAAAGTTTCCTGACCCTTGTCAATGAACTTCCACGTGTAACCCCTTCGCTCTTACGGTGAATATCAAGTCGATAGTCAATTTCACGGCGGGTAGCGGCAAGCATGTCGGCATTCACAGAGGCTATTGCGGTTGTAATTCTGGCTTTTAAGTCATCAATTAGACAAGTTGGAAAACTTCGTATTTCCACAACTAGAAGAGCTTCAGCCACATGTCATTTTGCTACAAGATGGTGCACCACCTCATTGGGGTACCATCGTTCGTACTTCTTTGAATGACCATTTTCCAGGAAGATGGATTGGGCTAGGAGATCCAATTCCTTGGCCACCCAGATCACCTGATAGAACGCCGCTGGACTTTTCCTTTGAGGATTTGTAAAGAACAATGTTTACAGGAGGAGAGTGTCGAACATTGATGACTTAAAAGGCAGAATTACAACCGCAATAGCCTCTGTGAATGCCGACATACTTGCCGCTACCTGGCGTGAAATTGACTATCGACTTGATATTCTTCGTGCAACGAAGGGGGTACACGTGGAAGTTTATTGACAAGGGTCATGAAATTTTTTGAGTCTATCTAACCATTTATTTTATTAATTTTAATCTATCTATATTATTTTATGAGTTATTAAACATCAAAATGGGTCCGGGACTTTATAAACATCCTGTATTTTAATTTCAATTTTTATGAGGAAATGGCAACAAATAAAAATAATCCACTATTTTCCCTTACATATTTATTTATTTATTATCGGAGCCTACGCTCGATTATGAGGTTTTTAGCTTCGTTCACTTGCGGCTATTTTCCCTTTACTTTGAATAGAAATTGAGTACTTCTGTTGCCACAATTACAAAATTGGTACAAAAAACTATAAAATATAATATCTCAAAAAATATTGAGGTGCTTTGAGGTGAAAATGAGGTGAAAATGATTTCAAACAAATTCCATTTAAAATTACATTTTTTTCCTTATACGACGGTATAAAAACTGAAAATGTGCGATTTGTAAATAATTGTAAAATAGTTTAAAATTTTTCAGTAGCGAAAATTGCAAAATGAAAATTCATTTCAAATTCGAAAGTGTTGCCATTCGCAGAACGACGTATGTGTTATGCATATATATGTTTGTCCTTTATAATATAAATAGATAGATCATACAAAATGAAGACACGGGTAAGATCTAATTTGAGTACAAAGGCTCATTTGCTCTTGAAATTAACGTAATTTTTCCAGCGCGAGAGCCCCCAAACAGTCCTTGAGCTCAGTGTAAAAATTTATTTATTTTTTTAAGAATGAATACCTTGTCATAAATATTCTATTTTACTACAAATCCACGTGAAAGCTTCAATAACAACACAACTTCAAAATCTACTAAAATTTAGAAAAAGGTTTATTATTAGCCAAATGTTGATGCATTAATTAACATTTAATGATTAAAACTCTGTCATTTCACTGTCTATAAACGTAATATTTTCCCGTATTGAAACCATTTTATTGCTAAATGCAAATAGCACAAAATGCACGACGATTTAAGTGATGATCCAAATAAGAGTTCATCTAAGACAGGAGGTTGTGAAATCTTTTGTACTTATGCTAATGTGGAAAGCATTCAACTGCCAAGTTGCCGCGAATATACTTCGGCCGCACATTTAAGATCTAATAAAATAACAATATTAAATGTATCTGGATTTGAAGATTTTGAGGATAATATATTTGTGATTTTTCACAGAGGTATAAACACAAGCATACTTGGTGAAGGAACAAATGAAAGGAATATTAACAATCCTGTTGTTAATTCAAATGCGGAAGCCATTTCAAATCATTTTAGCGGTGAAGAAGAAAAATTACCAAAATTTGAAAACGCCGTTAAATGCATAAACGTTTGTGGATTTCAAAATATACCAGATGGGCAATACATAATCATCCGTCTAAGTGATGACAGAAAATCTATTAAAGAAAATCCGAATACCCCCATTCCGGCTGCAAGTAATAATCTGCTGACAGATAGTAATGTACAAAATTGTTCGACTACTACAGGAATTCAACATCAAACTTTTTCGAATAAAATGAAGAATGGTGCCATAATTGCAAATATTTTAAATGCAAATGAAATAGACGACGGACTGTACTTGCTTTACCCTATGAACAAAAGCGCAAATGGCTCTGATGAATCCATAGTAGGCGTTCCAAAGAGTGAAAATCAAAATCTCGATTTCAGCTTGACCCAAGCCAGCGCTCAAGAGCAGAGATTAACAGATAGCATGAATAATGACATAAAGATTGTAAAAATGTCCGGCGTGGCGGGAGTTCAAGACGGATTCTATTTATGCTTCCCTACTAATAAAAATAAGACTGATCCTGCTGAATCCATAGTTAAAGTAAATAATGACTTTCTTGATGTCGAAAATGAGCAAAATAATCGTAATTCTTCTTTAAATATTCATGTGGAGTCAACAACGTTTCCTCTGAACGCTGATGATTTAAATTTATCAGAAGACATGAGAAATACGGTGAAACATGTAAACATCAGTGGTGTAGATGGGCTTCATGGTAGCCATTTAATAATGCGTCTCAAGGAAAGAAGAAAGCACGGCGAATCACCAGTTAGTAATCTGTATGACCCGCAAAGCAAACAGACTTTTTTTGAAAATGCATTGAGTAATAATCAAGATTTTATACAACCAAGCAATGAAGTTGAGAATGAAGCTGTGAATGAAGCCGCGAATGAAGCGCCGAATGTAGCTGTGAATGCAGTTGTAAATTATTCTAACTTTATGATACTTTTTGAAAGCATGAATGCACCATCGTCTGGTTCGACCTTTCAAGAAATTAGAGCGTATTTGTCTCTTCATAATTTTCATACAAATTCCAGACAATTGAGGAATTTTTTAGGTAAAGCCTTAAACATGAAGAAAATGGAAAAATCTAACAGAAAATACAAAATTAAATCGCCAATATCACATAATTGAAGAAACGGTTTAAAAGTTAAAAAAGTTGAGCTTTTCTTCGCCAAATTTTAGTTTCGCCCGATTGTGAAAAAACATTTCATTTGCAAAACCTTTGACGTGCATTATTTTTCTAAATTGTATGTATGTATGAAAATATTTTATTGCATTCTGATGTCATGAGGAGACTTTTATGGTAATCAATGGTGCCTGTAAAATACACATGGTGACATAGATTTGTAATTGATGTTATATCTAAAAACAGTTCTTTGTCCACTATTTAAACCATAAAAATCATACTGCCAGATGTTATTTTCGACTGTGTGACTAATAAATACGTTTAAATTTTGTTTAATTTTCGTTTAACTTATGTACTTTCACTGTCCCCCACCGCATTTACGCAAAACTTCAATCGGTACTACTTGATTATCCCGTCGACCAAAAAACTATCGCCAGAGTATAAGATTAAATGCCAATAATAAGTGATCGTAAATGTCAAATTTACTTGACATTAAACACTTCACACGTGTTTGTTAAGTAATCAAATGATTTTTAATTGCGTGTTTTATTTATACTTTTAGTAATGTTTTACTTAATTTATTTTTTCTTTCGTTATTTAAAATAAAAATTATGTCATTTGCATGGTTTTGCCAATAGTTTGGCGATTTGTATAACCTGGCGAAATTGGTCGGCGGGAAAATCAAGTAGTACCTTTTAATCTATAGAGGAAGCAAATTAATATTTTCGATGGACGTAGTACGGTACTTTTCCAATATATTAGCCAGATGGCTTTTTAAAAGCTTCATGCAATTCAGGCTTAAAAAAAATTGTTGCCAAATGCTCTAAACATTTATGAAAATAATGTTTATGGAATTATAGGGTTATTTTATAAGAATTATTGGTACTTGTTAGTTATCCCGTCGACCAAATTACTGTCGCCAAATTGTAAGATTGAATGCCAATAATGGTTGATCGTAAATGTCACATTCACTTGACAACACGTGTTTACGTCATCATCATTTTTTATTTCGACGTTTTATTTGTATTTTTATTAATGTTATACTAATTTATTTGTTCTTTCGTTCTTTAAAATAAAAATTATGTCAATTTGTATAATTTGGCGGGTGGTTTTGCGGTTTATATAATTTGGCGAAATTGGTCGACGGGATAACTAACAAGTACCGAATTTTTATATCTATCTATTTACTATATCTAGTACCTGGTAGGCAGAGCCTCACTCGGTATTTTTTTCTACATTTTTTTTTTTTTTTTTTTTTTTTTTTAAATTTTGGAAGAGCATATTTAACTTAACCTTTTTTTTAATGCATATTAATATATTTATAATAATATTTGCAATCTAACCCACTTCTTGAAAATCTAGAATTATGTAAATTATGTACAAAGGTGTATTTTCGATGGTAATACAACATGTTCATATTTTTATAAATTAATTATAAATTAATGCATTCATTTTCAGGTATTTTTCAATTAGGCGGCCACATGTGATAAATCGCCAAATATTCTCTGAAACTCGTGCAGCTGCACGGGAGTTAATGCAGCTTCACTGAATTTAATTATGTGACAATAAATGCTCACTAAAATATGCCAAACAGCTGTAATATATGGCAAACGGCAACAGTGAAATATTTTAAAGAATTAAAAGTAGAAAATAAATTTTAACTAAAAAAGTGTGTAATATAAAAAAATACACTTTTATCAATAATTAATTAAATATCAATAAATTTACGAAAATACGATGAAAATTAAATTTAAAGTCTAGAAAGAAAATTTAAATAAGGTTTCATTTTTTCGGTACTACTTGATTATCCCGTCGACCAAAAAACTTTCGCCAAGCTATAAGATTGAATTCCAATAATGGTTGATCGTAAATGTCACAATCTCTTGACATTAAACACGATACACGATACACGCGTTTGTTACGTAAAAAAGTAATTTTTAATTGGAGGGTTTTTTTTTTTTTTTTTTTTTTTTTTTTTTTTTTTTTTTTAAGTTTTACTAATTTATTACTTACTACTTACCCATCATACGTAGTATAGGGTAAGTCTTGTAATCGTTTTAAAAACCGAAAAATTTTTTTTGACGGATTTACACGTTTCAGACACTGGAGATTCCGAAAAACACATTTCTAGAAGAAAAAAAAAATTGCCGTCCGTCTGTATGTGTTTGTGACTTTAAACGCTCTACCTCCCGAACAAATTGAGATAGAGATTTGAAATTCAGTGTGTACTTAGGAAGTAACAATAGGAAGAAGCCTATTGAATATCAGTAACCTCAATTATCCGTAACTATTTTTTTCGGACTCTCGAAATATTCGTTCTGATAAAAGGTATACTAAAATTTTCGAAATTGTTTATTTGAAAGAGTGAATATAAAATACAATAATAAAACATAAATTTTGCATAAAGAAAGAAGTCGATCGGATAATTAGTTGACGAGATATTTGTAATCATATTTTTCACACACTTCGATTTTTCATGACCCTGTATTTCATTCAAATTTCAATTCAAAGATACATTTTAATTGGGAATGAGACGCTTAATTCGACGCAGTAAAGTGTTAGTTAATACGATTGTAATTTTTCGAGTTATAAGGATGTTTCTCTTACGCAATTCGGTACTACTCGATTATCCCACCGACCAAAAAACTATCGCCAAACTATAAGATTAAATGCCAATAATGGCTTATCGTAAATGTCAAGCATTTAATGCATATTCATACCTATATGGGGGGTTACCCTAGGTAGGACCCTGTTCTGTCGCCAAATACCGCCAAGTTTGTCGCCAACTTGGCGATATATCGCCAAATTTGGCGACCAAAATGAGTCGCCAAAAGTGAAGCCGAAATGGCGTTATCTCTAATATTTTGCCAAATTCCCATAAACTTCCATTGTAAACCTATAGTGTTTACTTGCTTACAGAAATCAACAAATTGAGATATTTTAATGCAACAAAAAATAATATTAGCTTAAGGTATTATATTAATTATATTTAAGGGAGTCTAAGTAAATTAAATTATGAACAAAGTAACATCATACAATGCTTAGCACGTATGACATGTTTTATTTTCATATTTTATATTATGTATGTCCATGATGGGTAAGTATTACGGTGGCCCCCAACGACTAGTTTGGTCTTTCGTTAATTAAAACAAAAATTATGTCAATTTGTATAATTTGGCGAACGGTTTGACGATTTGTATAGGCGAAATTGGTCGACGGGATAACCAAGTAGTACCAATTTTCGGTGAGTTCGTAATTATGTAAATACGTAGCACCTTAGTCGTCGTTCGCTGAGTCTGTGTCTCTGTCCATAGGCGTAATCAGCCTTTTGAACGGGGGGTGCCCAGACTTTTTAGCCTGAACATGTTGGATAGAAACAATATCTTATATAGTAACACCTGCTAAAACAGAACCCCATGAAACCGGTCTAATTTTCGTTTTAGGCAGGTTTTCATCTTAGAAGGTATAATTGTGTTTCATTTCTTTTAAAAAGAGCTCAAACGCGATTTTTGTTTGCGTGAGGGGGGGAGGGAGGGCTCAAAACTTCAAAACTAAATCTAATAGTTCAAAAAAAAATGTAAATCTCCCTGCAGCAGTGACATAAGATCAGTGACTAAATGTGGTCACAAGTGTAAAACTTTTTGGCACCCCAACTTTTTATAAAGATTTAAAAAGGCCTATAATCATGCTGGAAACTTCTATAGGCACAGGGACATTGCATGAGATCTAAAATCTCGTTTAAATCTTTTACCCAATTAGTTAATTTCGTTTCGAGTGTTTTTTTTAAGCTTTTCCGAATTTGTAATGCGATTTTTAGCGGGTTTTTTGTGCGTTGAGGCAATTTTTTGACCTGTTTTTGAAACAGAAAAAACATTCCTGTATTTTTTTGCAACTGCCATGATTAAATTCGAATTGGAAGAATGTAGAATCAGTTCTTGCAAGAAAGCTGAAAATTTAATTTGGCTCGAAATAAAAAATCGCAATAATTCAGTGTTCGTTTGTTTCGAGACAGAAGTGGTCGTACTTTGCTCGGGAGTACGTTGCCAAAGGCAGTCCCCCCTCCCCCATAATCCCAGATTTGTTTAATTCTATATTCGTAAAAAAAAAAAAAGCGAAATTCCACTAGTAATAAAGTTTTCTTTGACGGGAAGGGTTTTAAATAACGTGAGGGATCGCGCGATTTTTGCACAGAAAAGAAAAAGTCCAATGCTTTGCAATATTCCTCCCCCCACCCACCCACCTCCAAATTCTTTCACAGACCTATGATTCTTCAGTAAGTTTTTTTTTTCTTTTTTATTTCTTTTATGGAATTTCTCAAAATCAATTCGTGATTCGGTCCCAGTAAAAATTGAGAACTTCTTTAAATGATCGTGAGAAAATATCGTGAATTTCGATAAAAGAGTGCAGAAAGAAATCACGAATTTCGCAAAAGATTGCGCTAAGGAACTCACGAATTTCGATAAACGATTGAAGAAAAAAATGTTGCAAATTTTGTCAAAAGGTCATAGAAAAGAGTAGAGAATTTTTTAATCGGCAGAGAAAGATATCGAGAATTTTCTCGATCGGTCGCGCAAAACTATCTCGAATGTCGACAAATGACCCCTGTAAAAAAAAAAAAAAATCTATTTTGCCAAACAGTTGCAAAAGAAAACAAATTTCGTCAAAGGATCCCGGTAAAAACGAGAATTTCGTCAAAGGATCGCAGAAAGAAAACGCGAATTTCGTCAAAAGATTGCGGAAAGAAAAATTGAATTTCGTCAAAAGATCGTGGAAAGAAAACGCGAATTTCACCGAAGGATTGTGCTAAAGAAATAACAATTTCATCAAACTATCGCGGTAAAAAATGCGAATTTCGTCAAAGGATCGCGGTAAAAAACACGAATTTTGTGAAAGGTTAGTGGTAAAAAGCGCGGATTTCGACAAAATATCGCGTAGAAAGGCGTGAATTTCGTCAAACGATTTTGGGAAAAAACTGTAAATATCAGGAGATGATCGCAGAGTCAAATCGCGAATTTCTTCAATATTTACTGCACTGGGATAAAATATTAAAACCGGGTCCTTTTCCTAGTTTCAAAAGAACGCCGCAAAACGAGAAGAAACTCCAAAAATCGTATAAAAATTTTCAGAGGAAAAAAAATTACTGTATTGACTTGAAAGACTGCAACCAAATTTCTTTTACGAATGTCAAAAAATGGTCGCGAAACACGAAATTTAATCAACCAACCAACCTCCAGATTAATTTGAATTTTCTGTGCTATTATTTCTCATTTTCAAAGGAGGTAGGGTCTGTACAACCCCCTCCCCCTTTCCCTGGCTAATCACATTTTAGAGCTATTGCTTCACATCTGCATTCTCTTTCAATTTTTTTTGCTTCTTTCTAGACTTCAGACTACGAAAGCAAAGAGACAAATAGTTTATGTTTCTATCCTCGTCAAGAACTTGTGTTAATTTCTCATGAAATTGCAGACACATGCAATAAAAAGAACAGTGTTAAAAAAAAAAAAATCTGCCACAAACAAAAGACGGCAAAGTGGGATTATAAAGCTACCTTTTTGACGTACTAATACAGATTCTTGTAAATATTCTAGTTTTAAAAAAGATAAACAACATAATATAAAAAAAAAGAACGTGGGTTTCTTCTTTTATCACGGTTCAAAACTTAGGCTATTAGTTTTCTGAACTAAACTAACTGAACTCTGCTTTCACCTCTTCTTCTTTCTTCTTTTGTAGATTTCGATTTTTTTAAATAATTGTGCTTGAGGGGGGGTGGGGGGGGTGCCCGGGCACCCAGGGAACCCCCCCCCCTGGTTACGCCTATGCTGTCCGTTTGTCTGTCTGTCCGTCCGCATATAACAAAGCAAAACCTATCCAACCGAAGTGTCTGAAATGTTAATATATAATTGTTGCAAAATTTTGCCGAGTCATTTCAAATTTTATGAAAATCGGATGTATATAGTTTAATTACAGGGACAGTCAAAAGTTTTCTTTACATGACGGCAAATGAGGAAAAAATTATTCCAAGTGCTTTTTAATGATGTTACAGCCTTTCGAACAGTATGAAACGGATATGCACTTATGAAGTGCACTAAAATATATATTCAGTACAATATGCGGTTAAAGAAATATTTATGAAGCAAATTATAGTAAGAACGCACCTCATTTGCCACGTTTGACGTGCAATTTCCAACTTGTTTCTTTCTGGTTGTGTTGTTGATAAATAAAATGTGTAAAAGTATATATTTTTAATAAATTCATTGTGTTGAGCTTTCTAGCAAACGCGAAAAAAA
This sequence comes from Maratus speciosus, assembly GCA_963932465.1. Classification (NCBI taxonomy): domain Eukaryota; kingdom Metazoa; phylum Arthropoda; class Arachnida; order Araneae; family Salticidae; genus Maratus; species Maratus speciosus. Next base: position 51,265,813 of record OZ010791.1, read on the forward strand.
AACAATAAAACACAGTGAATTGATCATTATCGAGATTGTCGCCTAGACCAAATTAATGTATTATAACAGAAATTTTTCGCAAGAAAATATGAATTGCAGTTAAACAAAAATTCGGGGAATTTTCAAGATGACCATCGGTTGCCTATAAAAGAGTGTTTAAACTGGTTTTGGTACTTCCCCATTATTCCCTCGAACATTTTCCATAAAATAAACTGTCGCCAAACTAATAGCGACTTTAACGCCAAATAAATATATGGGCGAATGTTGACATTGGAATCTGAAAATACATAAATAAATAAAAATCTTAAAAGTACTATTCACTCAAGTGTCACCTATCAATCTATATATAAATAAAAGTTAATAAAAGTCAGTGGGTAAAGATAGACTTTTCTCCATGAACACCTACTGCCACCCATACGCGGTTGCAGTGGTTAGATAAACCTTGGTCGCCTGCTATTAGTAACGCAGTTTGGTCGTGTTGGGTAGAAGGGGGGGATTACAGGACACTCAAAGGAATTCCATTACATTACGGCCTATGGGGGAAAAATATAAAAGACCCAGCCCAAACTACTGAACCAAGAAGCATGAAAATTAGGGGGAAAAGAGCATTCAGGATGGATTTTTGAAAATCCCCCTCAAAGGGGTTAAAAGAAAGGGGGTAGAAAATTTTAGGTCATGTGGCCATATCTCAGCTTTAGTTAAGAGGGTGAAATTCCAGAAAATAAATCTACTTAAAAAATAATTAAGCACGTATATTAGCAATTTTAGAAATTCCCCAACAAAAGGGGGTTTGAAAATTTTAGAACATTTGCCATATCACACCAGCCGTTTGAAGTAGGAGCGTGAAATTCCAGAAAAATAATCTACTAAAAAAATAATTAAGCATGTGTTTCAGCATTTTTAGAAATTCACCCTTAAGGTGGTTAAAAGGGGGTGTTGAAACTTTTAGAACATTTGGCCGTATCTCAGCAACACATTTAATCTTTTCTAGATATATTTCGTTTGATTCAAGGTTCTTTTAGAGAAACCGACCAGCAAAGCGGGCGAAGTCCGCTAGTATTTTTATAAAATACATTTTATTACATTAATGAAAACAGAAAAAAATATTCTTCGATATTTATTTATTTACATCATTCTTCTCGACAGGTGATTGTTTCTGACGTCAGTAGAAACTGATCTATTGTATGCAACTATGCATCCCAACATTTTTTTAATGTTTTTTGTCTTTTAAAACTATGTCGTCGCTGTTTAAGAATACAATTGTTATTTACTCACGCAAAAAAAAAAAAAAAACCCGCTCACTTACTTTAGTCCTATGGGACATATTTTAAAATATATCTTGTTTACATTTCAATATTTATGAAAGTTTTTTTAGCCCCCCGGTACCGTATGCTATTTCTTTCTCCCAGCTTATTTTGTGTCGTCTTCAAAAAATAACGTTACCTTACAGAAGACAGCCGTAAAGCAAAGCAGTACGATTAAATACTCTATAGCAATTTTTTAAACTTCTAAGCATCGCACATTTTCAATTTTTTATACCGTCGTATTGCAAAAAAAAGTACTTTTTAATGCCATTTGTTTGAAAACTGCATCTCCAATTATTTTTGAAATATTAATTTTTTGTAGTTTTTGTAGCCATTTTCTTAATATTGGCAACGGAAGTACTCCATTTCTGTAGAAAGTAAACGAAAAATAGTTGGAAAATATTATTCATATATTTTGTTGCATTTTTTATTACAACCTAAAGAAAATGTAATTAAAATGCGTGCTATTTTGAAAGCATATAAACGAATGATTTCTGTTAAAACAATGGAGCTATTATAAACTATATTTAATTTTAAGAATCTATGAATCATTAGATAGCCGTTTTTTATTTGTCGATTTTCTTGAATGACGGCATCTTTTTGCTGCATTTGTGCATTATTTTGCGATAGTGATGTGCTATGCATGCTTTACTGTAGATGTTTGTAAAATATTTCGCAAACCCCCTGAGCGGGCCTCTCTGAGTCAGACTGAAAAGGCGCCGTGATCACATGACCTACTAGATAATTAATCTTAAAAACCTTTTTCTTGTTCTATTAGTTTTTTTATTAGTAATGTAAAAATTGAACGCTGTAAGTAGGCTGCATTTCTTCTGTTGCTCTTTGAAAAGAAAATTTATCTGGAGCATGAAATCGAATATGAAATCATGCTAAAGTTTCTTGGCTTCTTTATAGATTAAAATAATTGCTGAAATTTTAATAAGATATTATCTTAGATTCCCAGTGAGGAATATATATATATATATAACAATTATTAAACAAATGTTTCGCTGCTAATAGCCTGTAAATATTTATAAGTGTAAAAATAGAATTATCAAAGTTTTTAATTCTTGTGCTGATTTACATTGAACAACACCAGCGTAAAACTCTCAGTGATGACTTTAATATGATTTAAACCGAATCGTGAATTCGTCGAAATATGCTCTCCCGATAACAATATCGTGAATTGTGATAATGTGAAATTCCTGGACTACTTAATTATTTGCATTATTTTTTGGTGCCTGAAGAACCCGGAAAAATGGTAAGAAATACCTTTATTATTCCGCATGACTATTGACTCTTGTTTTACTGAAAATAACGTTTTGTCAAGATAATTTATTTTGAAAATTGAATTAAAATTTAAACATGGATAAACCAGAAAAGCATAAAAGTAAAAGAGCTACTGCTCGCGCAGCTGTTACGAAATTAATCACAAAATGTGATACATTATTATCAGTTGATATTGATAAGACTGATCGCGATTCTTTAATGAAATCATTAGAGCTCATAAATGAAAAGCTCTACTCAAGAAATTAGATTCCGAAATAGATGATCTAATTCAGGAAAAAACTAAATATGAAAAAGAACTAAAATCGGTAGAAGAATATTCTTAAAAAATATCAAGTTTGAAATTTAAAATTAAGATGAGGCTTAAAGAATGCAAAATCGAAACTCAACCAAAAGTTTTACTAGAAACAAGTAACGATTCAGAAATCGGTACTAAACCAGTTTCGGCAGTGAAGCTGCCTAAACTAAACATAGAAAAAATTTCTGGGGATGCAAGCCAGTTCTTAGAATTTTTAAATTTATTTACTTGTGCAATAGATTCAAATGAATCGTTATCAAAAATTGAAAATTTCCAATATCTTAAATCTTTGTTGTCTGGACCTGCATATAATATTGTAGCTTGTTTTGAACTGACAGATCAAAATCATTCTACATGTTTAAAGTTGTTACAAGAAAGGTATGGGAAGCGGGAAAGTATAATAAACGGTTATATGAATAAAATTTTAAATCTTGAATCAGTAAAATCTTGTAATAATGTCACTTCGCTTAGAAAGATGTATGATAATATTGAAACTTGTATTCGAAATCTTGATATGTTACGAGTAACATCAGGCTACTACGGCCATTTGTTACTACCCATATTATTAAGGTTATTACCAGAAAATTTTATACTAGATTTCCATCGAAAACGTGGCCCCGATAAGGATTGTGAAGTAAGGATTGTGAAGACTTAATAATTTTATTAAAACGGAATTAAGATACCGTGAAGCTACTAATTTAGTAAATAATTCCCAAAGCAAGGCTTATGAAAATTGTAAAACCAAATATAAAAATTCTTCAAGTAAATATCAAACTTTTCCTCAAAAGAAAAATATATCTTCAGCTGCTGCTTTAAATACATCTACAAAACAGTTTTACATATTTTGCAAGTCTTTTGATCATGTAGGACTAAATTGTTCTAAATTCACGGGAGAACAAAAACGATACAAATTAAAGAAAGAAGGTCGCTGTTACAAAGACTTTTATAAGTCGCGTTTATCAGTTAATTGTAGAACAAAAATTAGCCCTTGTTCCAAATGTGGTAACAACACCCATAGTTATTTGTTTTGTCTTAAAGAAACAACAAAAGAAAATCCTGAAAAAGAAACGAAAGGTGCAATTGTATCTATGATGTCAGAACAAAAATATAAACAAAACTAGGGGGCTCTGAACCCTGTAAGCTACGCTCGCCAACCCCCGTTCAGACACCGCAGAATCTAAAAACACGCTAATCTGATGGGTTTTAAAAATATTAGAGAAGATTGAATTATACAGAAAAAAGCTGTGCAGATCTACCTGCAAACGGGTTTCCATTCAATTCTCTTTTATTGCAAAAATTTAAAGCCGAATCAGTTGCTGTTAAGATATCCAATGGTTGTTTTCGTTTTTGATTTAAAAGGATCAGTTAAACATTTGAAAAGAAGCTAAAATAAAATGAATTAAGTATACAGAGTCGTTGTCTCCCGGTATTTTAAAACAATCTCTATAACTATAGCCCAAGTCATGTGAGTATCATCAACAGTTCCGGGCGGACCACTTCGCTTTTTATACTCTAAGTGCCCTTTTGGTACTTTAATGTTAGCCAGGCACAGAGGTGATAAGTCACCAAATATTACTCTATCGCCATCATTTCATCTATATTATAATTGTTCAAGTCATCAACTGCCATAAACAAATACGGTCTGATCCCTTCGCCTTTCATATGAAAGTTCGGCACAGATGTCATATACCTCATATTGGCCCGATTTTTTTCCGACAAAGCATCAACAGCATAAACAACAACATCCGGTTTACCATATGAAGCAAAATAACGATACTTTGGCGCCAGTTAAGTACCCGTTGCGTCTATGAAATATGCGCCAGAAAAAAAATCGCGCCAATATGGGGCCGTATATAACATCTGTGCCGAAAGTTTTCCATTTTGGTTAAAAAATCAAAAATAAAAATTCGAATAAAACTACATAAAAGCTGCCATGGTCGCAAAGAATCATTGGTACTGTTATGCTAGCTGGGTGCAAATCTCGCCAATAGTTTTTTTTTTACTCGCCAGTTAGCATTTTTTTTTTTCGAGTGATAAATTAAAACATTGATTTGAAATTGAAATTAAATGTCATGGTTTGTTACATTATTTAATATTTGGCTAGATTTCACATACGCACCGCAGGTTTAGTGTGATTTTCTTTTTACGAAAATTTGGCGAAAACCTCGTTTTCGAATACCAGTTACATATGTATTTTTGGTACTTCTTAATTATCCCGTCGACTAAAAATCTATCGCCAAACTATAAGATTAAATACCAATAATGGTTGATCGTAAATGTCACATTCACTTGACTTGTCGACGGAATAACTAAGTAGTACTGTATTTTTTAATTATATTCTATTATTTTCAAAAGGAAATAACAAAAAAACATTTATAAATATAGAACAAAATATTTTATATAATTTAAAAAAAGAAATAAAAGTAAATAAACCTTTATTATTGAATAAACAACAATAGCCGGGTTACCATGTTAATCAAAATAATGCCATTTTGGCGCCAATTAGGTACCCCGGTGCATAAATGACATCTGTGCCTAATATTGTTCTTTTCGTTTTGTTTAAAAAAAAGAAAGAAGTGAAAGCCATCAATTTTAAATGTTTCAGTTTTAAATAAAAGTTTTGTATTTTAAATAAAATGAATGAAAGGATTATATTTTAAATGAAATTAATGAAATATAAAAAAATGCGACAGGAATAATGTTTGGCGATTTATCACCTGCGTCTTGCTAACATAAAAATACCGAGTTCTTGATTTCTCTATCCGAATCTTTCGATTTGGCGCAAGATTGTTCAAGTAAATTGAATTATGAATAAAAGTAACATGATAAATTTCTTAGCATACATTTAAGGGAGGCCAAACTGGTCGCCAAATTAGTTGAAAATAATAACCTTTTCTGAAATATGAAAAAATATATATCTGTTATGAATGATTAAAATTTGTGTTGCCATCATTAGAAAAAAGTATTTAAAATTAGAAAAAAATTAATATTTCGAAAACTAATTCGAATTTAAAAATTTTAATACCAGTTTTGAGATCTGCGGATCAATACGGATTTATGGTGTTAATTTCATTACAAAATAGTCCACATTTTACGAGAAATCGCCGTGAGCTATAAACAGTTGTTTAATCAGTCGTTTCAAAGAATCGTTTCATAAATTTGTTTCATTTCAGTCGTTTCATACATCCGTTTCATAAATTCGTTTCATTAGGATTTTATATATATAGGGTATATAAAGCTATATTATTGCAGTCTTGTACAGTTTCTGTGTCTGCTGGTAATCAATGCTTGTTGGCTCGCGTTCTATGTGATAGTTGTTCTCAAAAATGTTTTGTGAAGCGATCACTAGTACAAAAATTAAAATTGAAGCCATTGCGAAGAGAAAATTTATTAGTTTATCCCTTTGGGCGGAGACGCCCTTATAAATCATGTTACGAAGTTGCTGCTCTTGAATTATCCAGTGTAGTGCAACCTATCAACTCGATAAAGATCGAAGCTCTTGTGGTTGATAATATGACTGGAGCTTCTGTAAAAACCATAGAAACAGAGCCTTTAGGCATAATGAGAACAAGTTGCTATAAGCCTGCTGATACAGGTCTTGAGCAGGAAATAAGTATTTTGCAAGGGCCTGATTTTTTGTGGAAAATATTAAAAGGAATCGAGGGAAAATTGACAAAAAAGAGTTATACGTTGCAGGAACTATTTTCGATCATACGGTGCAAGGGCAGATTGAGTCGAATAAAAAAGAAGTAACTTGTTTGTGTGTTTCAGTTGAAAATATAAATACTTAGCTGAAAACATTTTGGGATCTCGAAGCAATTGGCATTGCTGAAAGCAATGAAAAGAACATTACCGATCTTAAGGTAATAAAAGAATTTAAAGAAAATTTAAAATTCGTAAATGGGCGTTATGAAACAAAATTATTGTGGAAAAATTGTCGTGAATTGCTTAGAAATAATCTTGAAGTAGTAAAGAAGCGGTTTTCCAGTTTAGACAATAAATTCCTGAAAAATGATTCTTTACTTAAGGAATATAACTTAATTTTGCTAAAGCAGTTTAATGAGGGTATAATAAAATTGTGCACCGACAAACATTCTAATAATTCCTATTACATGCCACACAGACCTGTTATCCGTGACGACAAAACTACAACAAAAATGCGCATAGTCTATGATGCTTCTTCCAAATATGGTGATTCTCTATCATTAAACGAATGTTTGAATCAGGGCACTAACTTGAATCCTAATGTTTTAGATATAATTTTAAAATTCCGTTTACATAAAATTGCTTTTTCGGCTAATATTGAAAAAGACTTTTTACACATACCTGTAGCCAAAGAAGATCGCAATTATCTTAGATTCTTATATTATGAAGATTTTGATAAGAATAAAAACGTAGTACCCTACAGAACGACCAGAGCTACTTTTGATGTCACCTGAAGTCCTTTTATCCTCGCTTGTACTATTAAGCACCATATTAATAAATATAAAAACTCACATAATAAAACATTTGAAATCCTAAATTCTTCTCTTTATGTTGATGATTTGTTTTCAGAAAAAAACGATGTTCTAGAAGATTTTAACTTAACTGAAGAAGCTGTTGATATTTTGAATGAAGGGGGATGAAGTTAAGAAAATTTGAATGTAATTCTCAGGAACTTAGGAAAAAATGGGTTGACGAAATCATACCTATTTCGAGTTCTAAACCCCCAAATACTTCCCTAAAAGTTTTAGGACTTATCTGGAACAATACAGAAGATAATTTGCGAATTGAATTACGACCATTGTTAGCAAATTTAAGCAAAGATTCTTGTACAAAACGGAATGTTTAGAAATTTGCAGCTATGTTTTTTATCCAGCCGGATTTATTGCCTCTTTTATTATTCGTATCAAATGCCTTTTACAACACCTATGGTTAATGGGAATATCATGGGATGAAAGTTTTTCGAGTGAACTAGAATTTAATTGGCAAAATTGGCATTCAGAAATCCCGGATCTCACACATTTGAAAATTCCCCGGAACTATTTTAACAACCTGATCATGGAAAAGGAGCATCTCCAATTGCATATTTTCACTGATGCTAACCCTAATGCGTAAGGTGCTGTGGCATACTTATGGTATCCCATTTCTAAAGATAAATTTAAAACTAGTTTTCCAATGTCTATGTCTACGGTTGCTCCTTTGAAAAAGTTAACTCCGCCATGTCTTAACCTCATGGGAGCACTTATTGGTTTACTAATACACTAAACTGCCACTTAAAGTTTATCACAAACATTATCCAAGTAAATAATACTATTTTCTGGTCTGATTCAGAAATTGTTCTTCATTGGCTTAAAGGGCCAAAAGAAAAACGGAAACCATTTGTTAGTAATAGAATTCCTGAAATTCATATTTGTCTGATCCTAGTTTATAAAGACATTGTGACGGCAAACTTAATCCCGCAGATTTAATAAAGAGAGATTGTTCTGTGAAGCATTTAATAAATTCTCAAAAATTGTGGTATGGTCCTCAATATCTTTCCCTTCCCGAAAATCAGTGGCCTAGGGTTAAAATTGCTGCATCACGATTACCTGATTTTTCTGAAGAGAAGTCTCGTAAAGCAGCAACCATTTCTTGCGTTGTTCAAACAAATAAAGCTGATGAAATTCCAGCTCACTAAAGAAATTGTATCGAATAACTTCATGGGTATATATATTTATTTCTAATGTAAAATTAAAGGTAGAAGAAAAGAGATTTTTCAGAAACACATTATCAGGTACACATTAGATCTCAGAAACTGAAATAAAAACTGATTTTATTAATAGGCTCAAAAAACTCTCATTTGACTTTTAAAAAAACTTTGAACTGTTTTAGTAATTAATTCAAATATTTTTAATTTTTAGTTTAATTTTTTGTATTGAATATTCTAGAATAATTTGTATAGATTTAAATTGTTCTTTCTATTTTTAGCAGCAGAAACCTGTCAACAAAAATTTTTAATTGTTTTAGTTTAGTTTATTGATGTCCAGTATGTAAGTATATATTTTGATTTGTATTGTTATTTATGTATAGTGTAATTCATGACCTTTTAGAATAACTTTAATTTTTGTAAATCCCCATTTTGATGGTGGGGGGGGGGGGGGAGGAGGGGTTGTGGAATATTTCGCAAACCCCATGAGCGGTCCTCTTTGAGTCAGACTGAAAAGGCGCCGTGATCACATGACCTACTAGAGAATTGATATTAAAAACATTTTTCTTGTTGTATTAGTTTTATTAGTAGTAATGTAAAAATTTAACGCTGTAAGTAGACTGCATTTCTTCTGTTGGTCTTTTAAAAAGGAAATTTATCTGAAGCATGAAATCGAATATGAAATCAAGCTAATGTTTCTTGGCTTCTTTATAGAAGAAAATAATTGCTGAAATTTTAATAAGATATTATCTTGGATTCCCAGTGAGGAATATATATATATTTAACAATTATTAACCAAATGTTTCGCTGTTAATAGCCTATAAATATTTAAAAGTGTAAAAATAGAATTATCAAAGTTTTTAATACTTGTGCTGATTTACATTGAACAACACCAGCGTAAAACTCTCAGTGATAACTTTAATAAGATTTAAAACGAATAGTGAATTCTTCGAAATATGCCCTGCCAATAACAATATCGTGAATTGTGATAAAGTGGAATTCCTGGACTACTTGATTATCTGCATTAATGTTTAAGAGTAGATCGTAAATGTGGAATTCTTAAGCGGATGCGAATGACGTCATTTAACATAAAATAAAACGTGTTCTTTAAATCTTAAAATTGAAATGTCTTTGGTACTGCAGTAGAGTCCCGCTTAACCGAGTTATTTTCTTCTGATTGACTGGTGGCTTGTACTATTATGAAACAGCCATTATAAATGAAGTGTTGGGTGAAGATGAAAGTGTAGCCGTAAAAAGTTAGAACTCTGATTTTCTGGTAAAAATGGGGGGGGGGGGGAAATGGTCTTTTTTTTTTTTTTTTTTTTTTACGCTTCATGGAAATACTGGGAGTTACACTAAATTCTGAAAAAGCAGAATTCCTATTCTCTAGTCTTTATTTCTTTATTTGCACTGGATAACTGTGGTCGAACTGGAGAAAGACACTTTTTTACTTTTTAAATTTTATTTTCAGATTTTCTTTATAAAGATGTTTTCTCATTCGGAATCGGTTCATATATAAAAAAAAAAAAAAAAAACTGCAATCAAAATAAAACTAGTCGTTGGAGGGTCACCGTAATACTTACCCATCATGGATATACATAATATAAAATATGAAAATAAAACATGTCATAGATGCTAAGCATTGTATCATGTTGCTTTATTCATAATTTAATTTACTTGGACTCCCTTAAATATAATTAATATAATCCCTTAAGCTAATATTATTTTTTGTTGCATTAAAATGTCTCAATTTGTTGATTTTCTGTAAGCAAGTAAACACTATTGGATTACAATGGAAGTTTATGGGAATTTGGCGAAATATTAGAGATACCGCCAATTAAGCGTCACTTTTGGTGACAAACTTGGTGGTATTTGGCGACAGAACAGGGTTCCACCTATGGTAACCCCCCTTATAGATATGAATATGCATTAAATACTTGACATTTACGATAAGCCATTATTGGCATTTAATCTTATAGTTTGGCGATAGTTTTTTTGTCGGTGGGATAATATAGTAGTACCGAATTGCGTAAGAGAAACATCCTTATAACTCGAAAAATTACAATCATATTAACTAACACTTTACTGCGTCGAATTAAGCGTCTCATTCCCAATTAAAATATATCTTTGAATTGAAATTTGAATGAAATACAGGGTCATGAAAAATCGAAGTGTGTGAAAAATATGATTACAAATATCTCGTCAACTAATTATCCGATCGACTTCCTTCTTTATGCAAAATTTATGTTTTTTTAGTGTATTTTATATTCACTCCTTCAAATAAACAATTTCGAAAATTTTTGTATACCTTTTATCAGAACGAATATTTCGAGACTCCGAAAAAAATAATTACGGATAATCGAGGATACTGATATTCAATAGGCTTCTTTCCATTATTACTTCTTAAGTACAGAGCAAATTTCAAGTCTTTATCTCAATTTGTTCGGGAGATAGAGCGTTTACAGACACACACACATACAGACGGACGGCAATTTTTTTTTTTTCTAAAAATTTGTTTTTCGGAATCTCCAGTGTCTGAAACGTGTAAATCCGTCAAATTTTTTTTTTCGATTTTTAAAACGATTACAAGATTTACCCTGTACAACGTATGATGGGTAAGTAATAAAATAAAATAAACGGCAATATCAGAGATAAACCTCAGCTATCCAAAATAATAATAATAATAATAATAATAATAAATAAATAAATAAATAAAATATAGTGAAATGCAAATGAGATATTTAAAGAAAATATGTCCCATAGGATTAACATTAGTGAGCGGATGGTTTCGGGTGACTGAAGTAGCCCTGAAATAACGAAGTAACAAATAAATCAGTGAGACATCATTAAAAATGCGGATAAGTCCTGAATTTAAAATGAATTCTATACGCGTAAAGCGTACGCACGTCAAGTGAATGTGACGCTACAATCATGCAATTGTGGCGTAAAGTCGACGATAATATTGATCATAGAAACTCGACAGAGTTTCTCGCCAAGCAAAAGAAACAAAAGTGCAATGAACCGTAAATGAAAGGAATTTCCGCCAATTAATGCCAAACGATTTTGTAAAATTTTTTTAGTACTCTGTCTAGTTTATATTTTCCGGACTGACCAAAACGTGATTTTGACGCATCTATAGCTCGAGAACTATTTATGATAGAAACAAAATTCTTGTTCCTATGGAATGGGGCGTGCCACGTGACTCAGAAAACGAAAGTAAAGTGGAATCCGGCGAATAGGTTTTTAGTATAATATTGATCATAGAAACTCGACAGAGTTTCTCGCCAAGCAAAAGAAACAACAGTGCAATGAACCGTAAATGAAAGGAATTTCCGCCAATTAATGCCAAACGATTTTGTAAAATTTTGTTAGTACTCTATCTACTTTATATTGTCCGGACTGACCAAAACGGGATTTTGACACATCTATAGCTCGAGAACTATTTATGATCGAAACAAAATTCTTGTTCCTATGGAATGGGGCGTGCCACGTGACTCAGAAAACGAAAGTAAAGTGGGATCCGGCGAATAGGTTTTTAGTAAATGCGATTTTAAAAGTGCTGTTTTTTGCACTTTTTAAATTCTTGTTCCGACCAAATCTGTTGACAGGGCTACAGCAATGTGTAATTATCGGATTTTTACGCGCTTTACGGCATTTGAAATGTTTTTATGAGTAGTTCAAACCTTTGAAAGTTTCGTGTAAAAATATTAATTAGTTTTTGATTTATACCACTTTAAAGTAATTTACTCCTATATTTCAGCGTGGCGTACGTAATATGTAAGGTCATTGTGCCTAAATGAGACGCGTTTCCCCATAGTTTTGTCGTATTTAGGGTATACAGTGAAACCTCTCTGTGCGACCACCTCCATTAAGCGACCACCTCTCTGAACGACCATTTTTTCAAGGAACGAAATTTATTCCCATAGGCTCAATACTAATTTTACCCCCATTCAGAGACCATCCCAGTTGAATTCCCTCCATGAGCGACCAATTTCTTTGAAGAAAATGAAACAAATTCCGTTTTTTCCTGGTCGCTTGAAGAAGGTTTTATTATCAGAATAATTCCGGACAGCGCATTATTCATCAAATTTCTAAAATAAGTTTAGATTTCTTATTTTTTTATTCCAATAACATTTAAGTGTTTAAACACCTTTGTGCCTTTTTAAACAATGAATTTAACTCTGATGACAAATTAAGAATGGCGGTTAATAAACTCCCCTGCCCTATTCTGTCAGGAAACTCTCAAAGAAATAGATAAATTAATGAAATCGTCATTATTTGTTCCCGTCCAAAAAAGAAAAAAATGCATTTATCTACTGAACTTTGAAAGGACTTGGTACTAAAATTTATAAAAGATCAAACGGTAAAATCAAAGCAAATGCATTCATTTTTTAAACTCTGCAGTAGTTAATTTATCTAATTAACATTTGTTCTTATACTTAAATTTGGATATTTTTCCCTAATGCTCCGCCAACTGAATACCAATATTTTTTTAGAAAAAATTTCTTTTTAGATTTTTCTTACAAACCGCCCCGAAATCACATTTGAAAGTTAATTCTAGCTCAAACCTACCCTAAAATTTTCTATTACAATTTATTGGTATTCAGTTGGCGGACCATTTGTGAGCCCTGCTAATGTCAAAAATAAATTTTAGTAACATTAGTTGTTACCTTTTTTCGACAGTTAAAATCTAGATTTAAACATGACCTCCATTAAGAGAACGTGGTCTCTTTAGGGAGGTTTTACTGTATTTGGTATTTTATTATAAAAATATACATTTTATTAAGCAGCAAATTACTGAATACTGTAGTTATAGTTCAAAACTAACTTGTTTTGTATAAATTTAATAATTATTCATAGTCACCACAATATACGATTGTCGGTCGCATTTAGGTAATCTTTGTCGCATTTACGGCAGTTAAAACCTGAATGAGATCTCCATAGTCCTAAATGTAATAATGCATTTTACACATGAGAATTCATCTGAAAAAGTTCATTTATCCCTTAACTGCTGTTGCAGAAAATTGCCACATAACAATTCAGAAAGGTTTGCGAAACCATTCGATTGAAAGATGAATAAAAGTCGCAATTAATCATAAAATAATGTTCTTGCACTAAACTGTTTGTAGAGTAATATTTCTAATAAAATCTTGCTTTTTCAAACATTTCAAACAATGGTACTTAGACTCCAAATGAAGCAAAATTTTACTGTATTGATAGTTAAACTAGAAATTACAAGTTAAACAGTGAAAATTAAAAAAAGCAGCACTAACAGCAGTTGAGGGTTAATTACAATTATTTTTTGGAATTACTTAACCATTAACTGCTGTGACAGGAATTGTCGCATAACTACTGCGTGTGTTCTCCGAGACTGTTTAATGGAGGATATTCCATCTCCGTTTTGATCACGTGGTCAAGGTAAAAAACTTCTAGCGTAAAGAAGCGAAGGCTCCGTAGAAGTGTAATGCAAATCCCCGTTAGCCAATGAAACAGTTCATGAGGCAAAGCAGTAGTATCTTCCATTCTTATCAGTTATAAGTTCCTTGGGTAAATTACCGGTAGCACGTGACTTTTTTCAGCCTCGAACCCATATTTGAAATATCTTCCATAAGATGAATGAAAGGCTCTATTAACTCACAAGTACTATTTCTGTACTAAACTAGTACAGGATTATTATAATTAAACTTCAAATATTCAGAATGTCTAGCAATAAGAGTTGAAATACATAAAATTGAAAGATAAATAACTTATTATTAAACTACTAAATAAACTTTATTTAACACTAATTTAAATCAAAAAACATTAACTGAGATGCATAATCTTAAATAAGTTATAATTAAACATAGCACATTTCAATATTCATACTTTGCAACAGATCCATCAAATTTGAATTGTTTATCGCGGGCGGAGCAGCACCGTTCTGTTCACCAATTTTACACTGCTAATATGCAAAAGCTCCGTGTTGTTATTTGAATGTTGCATATAATGCTTTGTTCCTAATATAAATAATTCACATCCCTCTTTCCCATAGAGCTATGGCTATAACTACAATTAAATGATTGTCGCGAAAAACTTCGTTTAAAATTCGCGGAATTCGCACGTGAATATTAACCCATAATTTCTACACTAGTACAATTTGGGTTTCCGTAACTTCAACTCCGCATAATTTTGCTCACAATCTCATGATAATGAAATATAACAACATGATTCATATACGAAATTTAATAAGAAACGAAATGAGATATTGGATTTTATCAAAAGTCTTATTTTGTTAATGAAAAATACGAATTAATTAAAGCTCGTTTTAAATAGCAGTGACATTTCGGTCGGTGTAAATTCGCATTAGTGTGGAGGTTATGGGTTAAAAGGATATTTCCAAGATATGTATAATATTGTTAACCAGAATATTTATTACATATAACTTTATTTATTCTAAAATGTCACATGATAAATATATCAGCCTTATAAATAGATAAAATCGTACAATATTTCTAATAAGTCTGATTAAGCCAAAGAGAAGCAATATGCCTGGCATTCTGTTGCACCCCCCCCCCCACACACACACATTCCTCTTCATTTTTATTGCACTTTAAAAAAATTGAACATTTTCTGTACCTAAAAATACGTATATGGAAACAAATACTCATTTAGATAATTAGTTTTATTTATTTTTTTGTCGTTTTCTAATTTAAAAGTAGAAAATGCCGATTGTAATGAGTAAAAAGTGAAAACAGAATTAAGATATCAGATTTAAAAAAAAAGTGCTGACAAAAATTATGGACTCCTAAACCAGGGCATAACTCAATTGCATCATGTTTTAATCAGATACAGCATTTAAGCTACCGAATTGTATAATGTTGGTAAAATTAACTTACTTAACCGCATTAAAATAACCATTATTTAAGAGTTTTCAATTTACACAAGATTTTTCCAGAATTTCCATCATATAAAATTATTGCAAATTCCAAAATCATGTGTCTATATTATGTTACTGGAACATACACCGCGTTTCTTATACCTTTTTTTAAAATTAAAACTTTAAAATAAACGTATTTTTCTATTTCGATTATCTTAAAATATATATTTAAGTGCCTGGTTAAAAAAAAAAAAAAAAAAAAAAAAAAAAAAAAAAAAAAAAACATTAATGGAGGATTATGCCGGCTCAACACAGATTAATTAACCCGTTCGGGACCATGGGTGCATATATGCACTCTCGAAAAGTGCTTAAAACGCTTGAGTTTGATACAAGTATAAAATAAAAGTAAAATTGATTTTATTTAATTACGACATTTTCGTGATTTATAAAGTTAAGTCAAATAATTAAAAAAAAAATGGCGCCAAACGAATAAAATTCGTGTAAAAGATGCCGGTCCTGAACGGGTTATACATAATATTTGATTTAAACATCATTTTAATACAATATTTGAAAAATACCACATAAACTTACCTCGTTAATCTCCTAAATGTGTCTACGCATTTACAGCAATCTGTATGTCGCTATTAAGTACCTGCAGAAAACAAAGTCTCCAAAATGCGTAGACTATTTTAAATTGTAATCCGAAAACTGGTCGTCTTTTGTTAAGTTTAACTAGCCATGTAACCGAAACCGGCAACGTGATTCTTGAAGTTCATAAGGTTATTTGAGCTTTAAAGTTAAAAAAGAAAATCCGTGAGCCAATTTCGGGAATTTTTGTCGCATTTGCGAAACACCGGAGCGCGATAAAATGAACGAGAGTCTATTTGATTGAAGATTTCGTTTTAAAAAGTTTTAAATGCAGAAAAATGTTTTGGGTTCTGTTCATTAAGATCGAATGCCTCATTATACACTATTTATTTATAATTCTTGCATTAAGATTTTAAGTAAAAGAACATTATCGCATTTAGGGGTTATCATATTTAGGCGCACTGATCTTATATCTAACATTGCAGTAAACATTTAAAACGGTTTAGAATTCGCGCGATTACGTGTTGAACATAAAAAGGCGAAAATTCGTCAAAAACATAAAAAAATCGATTTAATTTTTTTTTTTAAATTTTTGGCCCCAATCGAGCTCACAAGCAACCCGTGTGCCAAATTTCGTAGCCCTGTGCCCTGTGGTTTCTCAGTTTTTGAGGTTACATTGATAGATACGCGCACGTATTTTAATAGGGTAGATGTTATTGCATTCGACCCAGTTAATTTCTCTATTGTAAGGCGGCATTAGAGCATTTACGGTTCGTTTACATGGTCACTTAAAAGATCTTGATTACATTACAACCGATGGATATTTACTGAGTTGCATGTATTTTAATGACTTTCTACTATCTTGATTACATTACAACGATGGATATTTACTGAGTGGCGTGTATTTTAATGAATTTCTACTATCTTGATTACATTATAATTAATGGATATTTACTGAGTGGTATGCATTTTAATGAATGTGTACTATTTTAATCTCTAGAAAATTTTATCATGATACTTGAAAGTTGAATATGAATTCTATTTGTTCATCTAAAAGCTCAGCAATCCAGTTTTCTACTTTATTAAAGATGTTTCTATTATCCACTTTATTAAAGATGCTTCTAGATTTTTAGCACACACCCTTTTAAAATTCCAATACTCTGGGTATTTTTGCACACAAAATTTAGGTAACAATTAAATGATATTTTATTTTGCACGAAATCGGAATAATTTTTAACGAAGGTACTGCACACAATAATCATCGCGGAATGTCATGCTGATATCTGAGGAGAAACTAGATTATAGAAACGTGCCAGTGGACCTCGATTATGGAAAGATTCTAGGTAAACACTGACTACGGAGGAACCACAGAACGTGCTCAGAAAGATAATGTAAACACTTTAGTGCATCACAGAGTACTTATAGTCATGAAAACAATTCGACAGAACTCTAGGAATTCTGTCTAGTGTCTATCATATTGAAATAAGTAGGTAAATGTTCTCTTCTGTATTGCTTTCATATTAAAACGCACATATACTCAGATATTTTTTTCAACATTCCAAACTTTGCAATTTATTCAATTTAAGCCATTTTACAAAGGTAATACAGTCATTCGGGTTTTTTATTACACAATTTTTTTTTCATTTTTTTTTACAATCCTTTTATATCAAATAAATTTTTGGCAGTTTTATTGAAATTTTTCGTTTTACTTTTCATTTAAAAAGATTAATAAGGGGATGTATTAAACTAATCGACTATTATATTGGACTTGGTAATTAAAGAATGCTATAAATATGCCAATAGCTTTTAGTTAATTTTTAATCAGATTATAGAGCTACTTAAAAATTTACAAATATGACAGAAATTAGGGAAAGTCATTTCATAATGATGAAATATCGAATTCTGAACTTTTATTGAAATGAATGTAATTTATCGGATGAATGATCCGAAATACTTAAGAAAATACATGGAAAGCGTACGACTTAGTATGTCTTGTTAGTCATGTAAAAAAACAATTAGGAATTTAGAAAGTACATGCACTGAAAATTCAGACAATCCAACATGTGTTAGAGCTTATGAAAATATTTAAAAATAAAAAAAATAGTTGTTCTCAAATCTAAAAGGGCAACTTTATGACATAAGATTTAATTTAGTTTTGTTCGGAAATGAATGAAACTAACAGTTGTTGTTGTTCAGAAACTATGTAATTGAACTGGTTTTTTTTTTTCGTTTTTTATACAAACGCAATAGATCTTTCAGAAAACATTGTCAAAGTGGGCATTTTGAACGGAATTTCAGGGCAAAAGTTGAAAAACTAGTCAGAAAAGGGAGAAAAACGTCTTTGTCAACGTGATCAAAATCGCTTATATCCAAATAGTTAATTCATTTACAAAAAAAATGGAAAACACTTTTCGATTCTAAAACGCTTCTATAGTCAGGCCTTCCAATTTTATATCTTTCCGTTAAAAAACGAATTTGTAAATGTGTCAAAACGTTTTGCGCTTGTTGAGCGGAGCAGTTGAGAACAGCCTTAAGTATCTATAAATCTTTCTACCATTTATGTTTTTACACTTTCCAAGAAAGTTGAAAATTGTTTATGACTTCGGATTGTCTGTCCGTCTGTCCGCGCTCTAACTCTCATAAATATACTCGGATCGTTCTGAAATTTTTGGATGTTAGTGAACTCTACCGTAGCACGATCCTTATTTCAAATGAAGTTTGTAACATGTTTAGTTCATTTACAGGGGCAGTCAAATTTTTTCGTTACATTGCGTACAATGGTGAAAAATCGTTTCAAATGATTTTTAATGGTGTTACACTTTTTCAAACATAGTACAATTGATATTCTTAAATGAAGTCCACTAAAGTGTACATTCTGTAGAATATGCGGTGCAAAGAATAGTTATTAATCATTTACAGGACCACACAAAAGTATTCCGTTACATAACGGCATAGGGGAGAATTGTTTGAACCGAATTTGAATTATGTTAAATTATTTCATATATAATGAAATTTATACACGTCGCTGAGCTTTAGTATAAGTTATTTCATGTATAATACGAAGTACATAGCATTTACAGGGTCAACAAGAGATTTCAGATACTACATTGTATCCGAATTACTGCTATTTACTGAAAATTAGCAATGATTGCTCGAAATGCATTTTTAATTATGATATGTGCTTTTCAGTTTCACTATATTTATGCATATTATATAGTGTGTATAAATGCTATAGTTCATATACAGGGTTTAGATACAGAAAAGAATTCGTAAGGGTTACTGAGTATGAGCGTAAATTGCTTAAAGGTGGGTTTTAAATGAGTTATGCATTTTTACGCTGAACTGAATATAGTTTGCTAAGAAATGTTTGTAGATTATAGATAAAAGGCTCCACGAAAAGAATTGGGTACATGGCCGTCTATGGAGAATAATTTTTGGAAATGTGATTTTAGTAGTTTTAAACGGGTTTTTGTTTAAATTAAATTTTAGCTAAATAGTGACGTGTTATAAAGGTACTAGGCAAACTACAGGGCTGTACAAAAGTATTCAAGTATGCTTCCATCTATTAATATAAATTGATGAAAGAGAAATTTCAACTTGTTATGCGTTTTCTTACTAAACTAAATTTTCACATTATATAGTATATACAGCCGAGTCTCTCTATAACGAAACTCCATACATCGAATTTCTCTATATAACGAATTTTTAGTAGGATTGGTCCTCTTTTCCCATGATCTCATTAAAAATAGTTTCCATATGGCGAAATATCAAACTCAATACAACGAATTTTTTCATAAAATGTTTTTTATTTATTCAGTTTTAAAAGAGCTTTCCAAATCACATGGAACCAATTTTCCATCACAGATTCATGATTTATCGTTCAGTGCTGAGTTATATTAGTGCTGATGTGATATTTTATGCAGCGTTATGAACAATGATGGTGAGAGTGACAATGAGCGTGAAAACGAAAACGTACAACAAGAGAAAAAAAACACCACGCAGTGAAATGATGATCTTGTAAGGAGAGGACTTCAAATGGAGGAAAATGTTCCCGATACAATTGTCCATTCCTTGCTAAAGAGTGAACATTTTTTCGAGAGTGCAACAATTTTGAAATCAAGGCAGCGAAAAATTACAGAATTCTTTGTGTAAAATTAATGCAAGTTTTCCTTATGTGATTTTTATTATGCTTCAAATATTAGGTTAATATTTATAGTTAAACATTTCAAATTCTTAATTAAACACGTCAAAAATATTTTTTGTTCAAAACTTACACATTAAATAGGAATTTTTACTCATTCTCTATATAACGAATTTCTCTATATAACGAATGCTTTACTGAAACAATGGATTTCGTTATATAGAGACTCGATTGTATATCAACCTACAGATTAAATACAGGACTTTTCAAAAGAATTGGAATATATATTTGGCTACGGACGGTAACTGTTGAAATCAGTTTTTCAAATGTTTTATGCGTTTTATAAATTGTTTACTTTGTTATTTACTTTATTTCCCTAAATAACAAAGTTTTGTTAAAGCATTCAGGAAGTAATGGAAAGTGTTTCATAATCTATACTCAACGCATGATTTGTCTTTCTTGTTTTAAATACAAAGATAAGTAAATCTATCTATATACACATAAAAGTCAATTGTGTGTGCGTAAAGACAGTAACATTTTTCCATGAACACCTACTGCCACCCGCACGCGGTTGAAGTGGTTAGATAGCCCTTGGTCTCCTTTTGACAGTAAGGCAGTTTGGCTGCGGTGGGTAGAATTGGGAGATTAAAGAGACACACAAAAGAATTCCATTACATTATAGCATATGGGGGGGGGGAATCATTTGAGATAGTTTTTAATCCTTATCTCCATACATAAAAGTCCCAGCCCAAATTACTGAACCTGAAGCATGAAAATTCTGGGGGGTGGATGACCACTAAGGACGGATTTTTGACCCCCCCCCCCCCCTAAAGTAATTAAAAGGGGGGGGGGTCAAAAACTTTAGAGCTTTTGGCTATATTACAGCAGCCGTTTTAGTTAGGAGTGATAAATTCCAGAAAAAAAATCTAATAAAAAAATTTAAACACATGTTTCAGCGATTTCACAAATTCCCCCCTTAAGGGGATTAAAGGGAGGAAGTTCGAAACTTTTTGAACATTTCGCCATATCTTAGCAGCCGTTTTAGCTAGGAGCGTGGAATTCCAGAAACTACATCTACTTAAAAAAATAATTAAACATTTGTTTCAGCGATTTTAGAGATTCCCCACAAAAAGGGGGTTAAAAGGGGGGGGGGTCGAAAATTTTAAAGCCTTTGCCATATCTCACCAGCCATTTCAGGTAGGAGCGAGAAATTCCAGAAAATAAATCTGCTAAAAAAATAATTAAACATTTGTTTCAGCGTTTTTAGAAATGCACCCTTAATGGGGTTAAAAGGGTGTGTTAAAACTTTTAGATCATTTGGCCATATCTCAGCAGCCGTTTTAGGTAGAAGCGTGAAATTCCAGAAAATATATCTACTTAAAAATAATTGAAAACGTGTTTCAGTGATTTTACAAATTCCCCACCCTAAGAGGTTCAAAAGGGGGAGGGGTCGAAAATTTTGGAACATTTGTCATATTTCAGCAGCTATTTTAGGTAGAAGAGTGAAATTGAAGATAACAAACTAAAAAAATAGTTAAATACATTTCATCTTTGCTAAATATCTTAATATCTTCCGTTTGATTCAAGGTTCTTTTAGAGAAACCGACCAGCGAAGCGGGCGAAGTCCGCTAGTTTTATATAAAACTCAATAATAATAACATAAATAAATAAAATGTTTATGCATATATAAAAAACACATATAAACAAGCATACAAGTCCTTCAGGCTTGTTTTCATTGCTCTTTATATAATTAAGCAAGTAATCTCACTTCTTGAAGCCTAAATTGCGCCAAACATTTAAAAAAATGCCAATACCCCAATGATGGAATAATGCCTTTATTATTATAATTATTGTGTTTTATATTCAATTTACTTCTTTTTGTATATACAAATAGATAAACGGCGATTTGTATATAAAAATAGATAAACGGAAGGCAGAATTACAGTAACACTAACCGCAAAGTTAATATTAAATAGTTGCCATATTAAATGCAGTGGTGGATACTTATAACTATGTATAACATGATGTAGCTGATATATATAGCTATAACTAAGGGGCTCTTTCCCTTACAAGCCACGCTTGCCAACCCCCGTTCAGACACCACAGATTCTAAAAAAAAAACGCTAATTCGATCGCTGTTTAAAAGATTGCAAAAGACTGAATTATAGTTAAAACCAGTGGGGCCAGCCTTTAAACGGGTTTCCTCTCATGTTTCTTTGTTTGTGAAATTTTAAGGCCAATTCAGGTGCTGACATCCAGTGGCTGTTTTCGTGTTTGATTAAATAAGATCAGTTATTCATTTGAAAATAAGCTAGTTTAAAATGAATTAAGGAGTCTTTAGCTCCCGGTACTTTGTAACAATGCTATCAAAATGCCCAAACAATGCTATTTCTTTGGGGCAACAATTAAAGTTTCGTCCCTAAAAAATAACGTCCCGTTACATAAGACAGCGGTAAAACGAATCAGATTAATCATTGCACGCTTAAACACTGATAATCTCTACAGCAATTTTTTTAACTTCTGAACATCGCACATTTTCAATGTTTATACCATTGTATAGGGGAAAAAATTAATGCAAGTCGTTTGAATCCTGCATCTCAATTCATTTTTAGCTCACAGGCTATCAAAGCTTGAGCGCTTATGTGCCCGCCGGTTCTGTATGTACGTACATGTAAGTACGTTACGCGATAACTCTTGATAGAAACATCTTATTTGCTTCAAATTTTTTTTCTAGTTTCGTTCTGATAAGGCGCTTCCCTGATTAGTTTTGGGGGTTCATTGGTTAAGGATAAAGGGGGAAAAGGGGGGTTATTCCACCCCCCTTAATTTAGATAAATGGGTTTTTCATGCAGAATTATTCGATTTGCTCCCAATTTGGTATACCGGTTTATTATGTTAAGAAACTTCCCTGATTAGTTTTGGGGGTTCATTGGTTAACGATAAAAGTGGAAAAGGGGGTTAGCAACCCCCCTTAATTTAGATAAATGGGTTTTTCATGCAGGATTATTCGATATGCTCCAAATTTGGTATACCGGTTTATTATGTTAAGGAGCTTCCCTGATTAGTTTTGGAGGTTCATTGGTTAAGGATAAAGGGGAAAAGGACGGCTAGTGAAACCCCCTTAATTTAGATAAATGAGTTTTTCATACAGAATTATTCGATTTGCTCCAATTTGGTATACCGGTTTATTATGTTAAGGTGCTTCCGTAATTAGATTTGGAGGTTCGTTGGTTCAGTATAAAGGGGGAACCGGAGACTAATCCCCCTTCAATTATTTTTTTGAGGGGCATTATTCTTTAAAATAAGAGTATAATATACAATTAGTGCGAATAGCCTGTGAGCTCAATGCCATCAGTTTAGCTGGGCACTTTTCTTTTTTATTGAGATATTAATTATTTTGTAGTTTTTAAAGCCGTTTCTCTAATTTTGGCAACTGAAGAACTCCATTTCTGTAGAAAGTAAAGTGAAAAGATCACTATATATTTTTGTTGCCATTTTATCATAAAAACTGAAAAAAATGTAATTAAAATACATGGTATGCTAGGAATATTGTCTGCCAAAAAAATGTATTTTAAAGTATACGAGTGTGACTTTTTTTCTCCATATTTACTTAATACCTATTAAAAAGCTAAAAGAATGCAATTTTATTAATCCGTGTGTAATATTTTCCGAATTTTGAAGATATATAAATAAATAAATAATTTCTAATAAAACCTGGAGCTATTATAAACTATATTTAATTTTCTTATCCATATTAATGTTACAAACAAATCGAGGCTTGTAAATCATTCGATACCCGAATTTTTGTCGAGTTCTTGAATGACGCCATCGCTTTTTGCTGCATTTATGTATTATTACTCGATAGTGACGTTCTGTGCATACTTTTCTACAGATTTGTTTAAGACTGGATCGTAAATATGAGAATCTTCAGCGAACGCAAATGACGCATTTTATACAAAATAAAAGCGGGTATTTTAAGCCTTAAAACTGAAACATGTTTTGTACTATCTACATTTATGTATTTTTTTTTTTTTCATCGGGGCAACACTAAATTATGAAAAGAAAAAAAAAACTGAATTGCTGTTTTATAGATTTTCTACGTTTTTGCTCCGATAAAACTTTTATAACAGAACGATTTTGATCCATTTTAACAATAAATATCTCTTTAAATATTTCTTCTTTGATTTAAAAACTGCTTGCATGTTTATCAAAAATTTCTCTATAATACTACCAATTTTGATATTTTTGAGTGCAGCAATTTTCTTAATATTTGCAGAGAAAGACTCTAGATCAGAAAAAATTCATTTAGGGGAGAATAGGGAGGATTGACCATGGCTTTACCCTCCCATTATTTTTCCTATTTAAAGGAATTTCCGAGTTTTACCAATACGTGTCAACCAAAGCTACTGGAATTCTCAAACAACAGTCTTTGTTTCATACAGATAATCGAAATAAGTTTGGAAAAAATCAATTGTGAGACGTTTTCAACCTAAATGTTGTGTTTCTTAGAAATATTTTATAAGATTTTTTCAGAAAAAATACATCATAGAAATTTAAGTATGTAGGTAAATAGAAATGCAGAAACATCGAATTTACATTCCAAGCATGACGATTACACAGTAAGTTGGGTTTAACAAAACAATGTGCGCTGTACTTTAGAAAAGGGTTATGCGAGGATGGTTGACCAGATGTTTAAGGCTCCCTTAACACATTCACGACGGTAAATGAGAATTCTCGTTTTCATTCCAAAAACATCATTGAGTAAGGGCGTGGCTTCTACCTTTCAGAAAATGCATTTATATATCATGTTGTCCATATTTTTTTAGATTGTAAGACATTTTATATTAGATTTGTGCATTGAAAGGTAAATATCTTTCACTTAGGAAACCTATCTAGAACACCAATTTACAGAAACTTTCAGAATAAAGAGGATCTTCTACTGTTTTAAAATTCAAATTTGATAAAAATTGCCCTTCGGCAACGTGTTAATTAAGGGGTTTTTGAAATCTTTTTATTATGCATTGTGCATAATGAAAGATTAATGCTTATATATAAAAATGAATGTAAATTTATTCTGCAAAGCTACAGTAAAAAGGGGTGATGGAAAAGAAAACATTTAAAACTGATTAAAGAAAGGTGTGAAAAATTGCTATAGTATCCACTGCACGAGAAAAGAATAATGAAAAATAAATGTGGAAGTTGATAGGCACTTTGTTCTTTTTTTAATATTACTTACAATAGGTAAATAGAAACAGTGGAAAAGACTAGAAAGTACGAAAGCAGCAGTCTTATCCATTTCTGGGGCAGTGGTATGTTTATGAAACCAGTTAATTTTAATTCCCAAGCGCCACAATGGCACCAGAATTTTACTAAAATCTTTGCCCTTTAACATGTATGTGAAATATAGCCTTTTTTCATATTTCCAAATAAATTTCTTCGAGTATTCCGGTGCCAGTCATTTATTTCAACATTTTAGTAATGAAAGTACTTTGCCTCTGAAAGGCTTAAAATATGTTAATGATAAATTAAGTACAATGCGGCTGTAAAAGAACATAGCATTGATCGAAAAACTTTAGGAATGCATGTAGACAAATTTCAACATGATGAATACAGTGAGATGAATCCAAACTATGTACAACTAGAGTTGTCAGGTCGAATGTCACAAAAAGTAGGACAAGGAGAGAAAAAAAAAAGCGGGACAGCGGTAACTAAATCCGGACATTATAATGCAGGAAACCCTATGAAAACGGAACCTGTCTGTAGCGGAATATTGTCTTAAATGTTAAAAATTATTTTCCCCTGCTGTATAATGATACCTGCTCAGACAAAATCCTGTCCTTTGACATGCGATTGCGCCTAAACTGGTTTGTTTAAGCATCATATTTTCAAAAATATTTTTTATAATAATTGAAGCATGTAGCATAAAGTTATTTTGCTTTTATTAAACTGATTATATTTCTCTTCACAAATATTTCAGTATAAACAAAGTGGGGCAAGCCTCCCATATAGTGGGTCAACCCTTCCCCCCCATATTTGGGGAGCCCTCACTCATAATTTTCTCATGATTAAACTCAATCATTTTTCAAATTTCTTATACATTACACTTATGTAGCAATTTTATTTTAATAACTAATTGTATAACGAATAAAATGATATATAAAACTTTATTCAGCGTTCAATATTTAAAAAGTAAAAAATCATTTTGTAAAAAGTGGGTCATTCCTCTCTAGTCTCCCCTACTGCGGGGGTGATAGCGTTAGCCACTTTTTTAGAATAGAGAAAAACCATATATAGTAATGCTGCAAACATTTTATTGAAAAATTATGACTTAAAAATGATCGTTTGTTGCTTTTGTAAATTGAGGGAAACAATAAATTCAATTGAACAATGAATAAACTATTCAATTTTTTTTTAAATTTCCGATTATATTTCATTTGCGAAACTCATGTCATCGAGATTGGTTCGAAGAAATTAGCGCTTATTCATCTATCATTACATTCTTTGTGCTTTTATATTGTATAACAGTCACGGACAAAGTACGAGAATGAACACTTCCAACTGCATAGAGAATACGTAGTACAATATTATACACAATATTATAAGCATTTTTCTAGGACGGATTTAACAATCAGAAGTTATTATAAAAATTATTCTCAAATTCAAAAACATTTATTGAAGGTTTTCAAAATAATTGAAATTTCTGATATAATAAATTAAATTTGAAATTCTTTTTTGAAAAGTAAGTATGATGCGCTTTTTATTTTTACAAATACAGGGTGGCTACTAAATACTGTTACACTCCAAAGAATAGGAATTAATTTTAATCGTTTGGCAGAACAATTTATTTCTCTATTTTAGCGTTTAGCAATCTTCTATTAGTGCAGACGAATTTTGTTATAAAGCAAATATTTAAAATTATTTTAAAGATGGAAGCCAAAAGAATGATGATTAAACAGATCTTTGATCGCAGATTTTCCGCTGGTGAAATCTTTAAACAATTAAAATGCCTCGATTTTAATGGAACCTTTATATATAGAACTATAAATTGATTATTGGATACTAATATCTATGTAAAGATCGACCTAGGCCTGGAAGCCCACGCTCAGTTCGCACAGTAGAGCGCATCAAAAGAATTCGTGAAAAGGTGTGAAGAAATCCACAACGTTCTGCAAATAAAATGGCTGCAGAAGAGAACGCGAGTCGCAGAACTATGCAAGTTATTACAAATGAAGATCTGGGTTATGTCCCTTATCGCAAAAGAAAAATTCAAGGTTTGACTGCTGCACAAAGAATAAAAACATTACAAAGGAGGAAGAAATTGATGAAGCGGCACGGTAGGAAAAGTGTTGACAGAATAAAATTTTCTGATGGGAAGCTATTTTGCACTGAACAGTGTTAAAATGCTAAAAATGATATCGTATATTCAGCAACCCTCGAGGATATACCTGAAACCTTTCGAACTGTTAAACGCTTTCAGAACAAGAATTCTGTTATGGTTTGGGCTGCAGTGTCAAATAATGGAAAATTGTCTTTGAAGTTCATCGATAAAGGGATAAAAATCAATGCGAATATTACAAACAGGATATATTGGTTACACATTTATTCCCACAAGCTGAAAGGTTGTATCCCAAACAGAATCGGGCATTTCGGCAAGATTCTACACCTTCGCATCGAGCTAAATCAACACGGGCTTGGCTCCCTGTCAATTATCCAAACATTATCATGCAAGAAGATTGGCCACCTTCTTCACCGGATCTAAATCCTTTAGATTATTGCGTCTGGGGGATTTTAGAGGCTAAAGTAAACAGCAACAAACACAGAAGTTTGGACTCTCACAAAGCTTCCATATTGCGTGAATGGTACCGATTACCTCTTAAAATGATTCGTGCCGCAGTCTGACAATGGCATAAGAGATTATCTACGGTAATCGATAAAGATGGCGGTCAATTCGAGTAAAATTTTTTCCCTGTAAACTTTCATCTCTGATGTTCATCATATTAGTGTAGTTATCATTTTCTATTTTATATTTTTAAAATAAAATGACTAAATATTTGTAACAGTATTTAGTAGCCACCCTGTAGTATGTACTTTTTTCTTACAACACATATATTTATTTATTTAACTGAATAACAAACATACGACTTGTGTGCTTGACATAAAGCCCGCTTATAAGTCGGAGACAAGATAGCACAAGGAAATATTACAACACAAGAGAAATACACCCTGGGAGTTCCACACAAAGTGTGTGTGCAATGGAACCAGCGGGAATCGAACCCACAAACTCTTACGCACAAGCGATTAGCTGACTGGTGCTTTGACCATTCAGCCACAGAGCCCCACCAAAGCATATATAGTAATTCTGTAAAGATTTTGGTGAAAAATTATGACTTAACAATGAACGTTTGTTGATCTTGTAAATTAAAAATAACAATCGATTCAATTTAACAATGAATAAATTATTCAAAAACCTTTTTTAGGTTCGAATTATATGTCATTTCCGAAACAGAAGTCATCGAGCTTGGTTCGAAGAAATTAGCCCTTTCAAGTATCGTTGCATCCTTTGTGTTTTCAAATCATAGAGCAGCCACAGACACAATATAAACATTTCCGGATGCATGGGTAATGTGTAGTAAAATATTATGTACAATATTATTAGGATATTTTTAGAATGGTTTTAACAAACAGAAGTTATAAAAATTATTCTAGAACTCGACATTATTAATTGAAGGTTTTTAAAATAATTTAAACTTTTGCTATAATGAAAGAAATTTAGATATTTTTCTTTAAAATAAGAGTTGCGCTTTTCATTTTTACAAGTAGTGAGCAATTTCTTTCTTATAAACCACATATGGTGATGCTGTAAAGATTTTAGTGAATAACATGTATATTTATTATACCTTTAATTAAATTTAAAAAATCAAAAAACCCAACTACGTAAAAAGCGAACTAATTAATTATTTCTCAACAATGTGAAACTATTTTTTAAATTTCTTACCTATTTTTTTATTTACTCGTATTGATGACTTTTAAGTTGTTTTTAATTGTCAGTTCCTACACTGTAAAAAAAAAAAAAAAAAAAAAAAACGGATATACTACTGGCAATCTAGACGTCAGTACTATTTCCGTTTTTTTTTACTGGAATTTTTACCCATAAATTACAGAAATTTTTTTGATTAAAAACGGAAATTTTTCTGTAATTTATGGGTAAAAATTCCAGTAAAAGAACGGAAATAGTACTGGCGTCTAGATTGCCAGCAGTATTTCCGATTTTAGTCTTTTTTTTTTTTTTTTTTTTTTTTTTTTTTTACAGTGTATCTATCAACATTGTTTTGATTCGGCCTATAGATATCTATGGTGGTTAGAGTTCCAGTAAAGCTAAGAGATCCTATCTACACAACATCCATGTTGTGTAATATTTAAACGGAGCTATTGACTGTAAAATTGTCAACGAAACATAGTCTTCATTTTGGAAGACCCATCCAATGATATGCCACTCAATATGGTGCGTAAAAAAGTTTTTCCTATCTACCGCCATTTTGTATTTTACGGCCGCCATTTTGAATTTATAAAAACAAAACCTATCCCATAACCATCGGACTGTGAAGACTAATCGATAGAAATCTCATTCATAAAAATTCATCCAGCCGTTCACATGTTTCGAGGGTATAAAGAAATCCACATATCCAGATACGCGTGAAACACATAACCCTCTTGGCAGCCGGGTAAAAACTATGACATAACATTGAACGTTTGTTGCTTTTGTAAATAATAACATTCAATTTAACAATGAATAAACTATTTTAAAACCTTTTTTAGGTTCCAATTTTATGTCATTTCTGAAACAGAAGTAATCGAAGTTGATTCGAAGGAATTAGCCCTTGTAAGTATCCTTGCATCCTTTGTGCTTTTAAGTTATACAGCAGCCACGGACACAATATAAATATTTCCGGATGCATAAGTAATGCGTAGTAAAATATTATGTACAATATTATAAGGATATTTCTAGAACGGCTTTAACAAACATAAGTTATAAAAATTGTTCGAGAATTCGACATTATTCATTGAAGGATTTTTAACTTTTTGCTATAATGAATGAAATTTAGATTTTTTTTCTTTAAAATTAAGTGTGATGCGCTTTTCATTTTTACAAGTAGTGAGTAATTTTTTTTTTATAAACAACATATGGTGATGCTGTAAAGATTTCAGTGAAAAACTATGACTTAACAATGAACGTTTGTTGATTTTGTAAATTCCGAATAACAATCAATTCAATTTAACAATGAATAAATTATTCAAAAACCTTTGTTAGGTTCCAATTATATGTCATTTCCGAAACAGAAGTCGTCGAGGTTGGTTTGAAGAAATTAGCTCTTCCAATTATCGTTGCATCCTTTCTGCTTTTAATTCATAGAGCAGCCACAGACACAATATAAACATTTCCGGATGCATAGGTAATGTGTAGTAAAATATTATTTACAATATTATAATGATATTTCTAGAACGGCTTTAACAAACAGAAGTTATAAAAATTGTTCTAGAATTTGACATTATTCATTGAAGGTTTTTTAAATAATTTAAACTTTTGCTATAATGAATGAAATTTAGATTTTTTTTTCTTTAAAATAAAGTATGATGCGCTTTTCCTTTTTAAAAGTAGTGAGTAATTTTTTCTTGTTCTAGAATTCGACATTATTCATTGAATGTTTTTTAAATAATTTAAACTTTTGCTATAATGAATGAAATTTATATTTTTTTTTCTTTAAAATTAAGTATGATGCGCTTTTCCTTTTTAAAAGTAGTCAGTAATTTTTTTCTTGTTCTAGAATTCGACATTATTCATTGAAGGTTTTTTAAAGAATTTAAACTTTTGCTATAATGAATGAAATTTATATATTTTTTTTCTTTAAAATTAAGTATGATGCTCTTTTCCTTTTTACAATTAGTGAGTAATTTTTTCCTATAAACCACATATGGTGATGCTGTAAATATTTTAGTGAAAAACTATGACTTAACAATGAACGTTTGTTGATTTTGTAAATTCAGAATAACAATCAATTCAATTTAACAATGAATAAATTATTCAAAAACCTTTGTTAGGTTCCAATTATATGTCACTTCCGAAGCAGAAGTCATCGAGGTTTGTTCGAAGAAATTAGCTCTTTCAATTATCGTTGCATCCTTTCTGCTTTTAAATCATAGAGCAGCCACGGACACAATATAAATATTTCCGGATGCATAGGTAATGTGAATTATAATATTATGTACAATATTATAAGGGTATTTCTAGAACGGCTTTATCAAACAGAAGTTATAAAAAAATTTCTAGAATTCGACATTATTCATTGAAAGTTTTTTATATAATTTAAACTTTTGCTATAATGAATGAAATTTAGAATGTTTTTTTTTCTTTAAAATTAAGTGTGATGCGCTTTTCCTTTTTACAAGTGTAAGTATTTGTTTTCTTATAAACCACATATGGTGATGCTGTAAAGATTTTAGTGAAAAACTATGCCTTAACAATGAAAGTTTGTTGCTTTTGTAAATTCAGAATATCATTCAATTCAATTTAACAATGAATAAACTATTCAAAAACCTTTTTTAGGTTCCAATTATATGTTATTCCCGAAGCAGAAGTCATCGAGATTAGTTCGAAGAAATTAGCCCTTTCAAGTATCGTTGCATCCTTTGTCCTTTTAAATTATACAGCAACCATGGACACAATATAAACATTTCCGGATGCATAGGTAATGTGTATTAAAATATTATGTACAATATTATAAGGATATTTCTAGAACGGCGTAAACAAACAGAAGTTATAAAAAATATTCTCGAATTCGACATTATTCATTGAAGGTTTCTTAAATAATTTAAACTTTTGCTATAATGAAAGAAATTAGGAATCTTTTTCTTTAAAATTAAGTGTGATGCGCTTTTCATTTTTAGAAATATTGTGTAATTTTTTCTTTTAAACCACATATGGTGTTGCTGTAAAAATTTTAGTCAAAAACTATGACTTAAGAAAGAACGTTTGTTTAATTTGTAAATAGAGATTACTTATCAATTTAAATTAACAATGAATAAATTATTGCAAAATCATTTTTAATTTACTATTATATTCAATTTGCGAAACAGATGTCAAGGAGGCTTGTTAAAACAAAATGAGCACTTCCAAGTATCGTTGAACCCCTTGGCTTTTAAATTGTAAAGCAACCACGGATACAATATAAACTGTTCCGCATGCATAGGTTAGTCGTAGAGCAATATTACACACAATATTATACAGATGTTTCTAGGACGGATATAACAAGTTATTTTTAAGTTATTATAAAAATTATTCTGGAATTCGACATTATTTATTCTCATAATAATTCTAAAGTTTTCTAAATAATTTGGAAAATGATCAAATTTTGAGAATTCTTTTTATAATCAGATCCACCTGCAGCCTTTATGCAAGTCTTATTTTTTTTAAGCTTGGTACACTAGAACTACTAATTTAGAAATTAAAGAGGCTACATCTATACCAATAGAATATTCAGTTTTGTTTTAACTATAATTTTCACTTTGACAACGGGGTGTAATGGTTTTCAGTTAGTTGAACTTTAACAACTTAGTATGACTATTACGTTAGGAAATAGCTGATGAGGATTTCAGAATGAATCCGAGACGTCCTTTTAAATCCTTTTAAATCTTTTAAAGATATTCGTCACCTCCGAGTACTGGACTGTATTCGTGGCCAGATTTCAAATTTTGAATTTTTTTCAATATTCACCCCCTCGATTGTAATATAAACAAACAGGTTGTATGACTGCTTTTCGTTAAGATGCAGCTTATTTAAGAATAAACTAAGGAAATGTAACTCCTCCGCATTTTATTCTTAACAAATATCTATCTGAACGAAACGCCGTTATACAACCAACAACCAGCAGTAGATGTATTAGTCGAGAGGCTCGGTACTCAAATTAGAATTTAAGAAATTTGCTTTGGTTAAATTTTACACAAACATTTTACGTCAAACATTTTAGTTTATAATTCTGTTACAAATTTTGCAGCTGACATATGTTTTTTAGCTGGAAGGAGGGAGGGAGGGATTTGCGAAATAATTTTTGAAACCGTTGCAATTTCAACATTAAGTATACTTTAGATTTTGTTTTCTGAAGAAGATATCCAATAAATATTATTTATTAAATATGAAAATTTAAAAG
Source organism: Maratus speciosus (assembly GCA_963932465.1). Taxonomy (NCBI): domain Eukaryota; kingdom Metazoa; phylum Arthropoda; class Arachnida; order Araneae; family Salticidae; genus Maratus; species Maratus speciosus. The sequence goes on from OZ010791.1 coordinate 51,299,154, forward strand.
ATAGGGATAGGTAAGTATAGGCGACAGTTTTACTTCGATATTTAAAAAAAATTTTTGTCTTTTCACGAATTAAATATAAAACGTCCAGGTAATGTTGTAAGAGAGATGTAAATATTGCATTTATATCTAAAGTAGGTTACTAATGAAGCAAACCTTTTGTATAATATATGAAATTGTGTATGTTAATACAAAACTGTAGCTTTTATTTGTTATCTGTTACCAGTCGTTAGCAAAGTGGTGGCTGAATAATAGTGAAAATCGCAGCTCGTACCTTGCAAAGGGTACGAAGAATGGTGAGAAATCTTCAGAACGGCTTACGGTTTTACCATATTTTTCATTTCTAGATTATTTCATACCATGTCAAAAGAATATTTATCCTTTTAGAAATTAAATATAAAATCTCCAGATAATTCTGTAGAATATGTGTAAATATTGTCTATATACTTAAAGTAATGATTTGCGTAATAAGTGAATATACCATACGCTATTAAGAAGGCAATTATTTTGTTCAGTATATGTAATTGTGTATGGTAATACCAGACTGTAGCTTTTATTGGTTGAATGTCACCAGTCGCTAACAAACTAAAGGCTGAATAACATTGAAAACCTCAGCTCATATCTTGCAAAAGGTATGAAGAATGGTGAGAAATCTACCAAACGGCTTACGATAGTACCATACATTTCAATTGTGTTGAGTATTTTACAGCTGAACAATATTTTTCATCTGGAGGGAGGGAGGGAAATGCGAAAAGATTTTTAAAAACCGTAGCGTTTTGTACAATAACTATACATTAGATGTATTCTTCTGAAGAAGATCTCCAATAAATATTATTTATTATATATGAAAATTTCAATGATAGCGGTAGGTAAATTTTAACGGCAGTTGATTTCTAAAGTAGCAAAGACATTTTCTCTTTCACGAATAAAATAAGACTTCCAGGTAATGTTGAAAGAGAGGTGTGAATATTGCTGTTATATCTAAAGTACATTGTTAACCGTACATTATTAATGAGGCAAATCTTTTGTACAATTTATGAAACGTATGGTAATAACAGACTGTAGCTTTTATTGGTTGAATGTTACCAGTCGTTAGAAAACTGATGGCTGAATAACATTGAAAACCGGCAGCTCATATCTTGCAAAAGGTATGAAGAATGGTGAGAAATCTACCAAACGGTTTACGGTATTAACATACTTTTCAATTGTGTTGAGTATTTTACAGCTGAACAATATATTTCATCTGGAGGGAGGGAGGGAAATGCGAAAAGATTTTTTAAAACCGCAGCGTTTTGTACAATAACTATCCATTAGATGTATTATTTTTCTCCGATAAATATTATTTATTATATATGAAAATTTCAATGATAGCGGTAGGTAAATTTTAACGGCAGTTGATTTCTAAAGTAGCAAAGACATTTTCTCTTTAACTAATAAAATAAGTCTTCCAGGTAATGTTGAAAGAGAGGTGTAAATATTGCTGTTATATCTAAAGTACATTGTTAACCGTACATTATTGATGAGGCAAATCTTGAGTACAATTTATGAAACGTATGGTGATACCAGACTGTAGCTTTTATTGGTTGAATGTTACCAGTCGTTAGCAAACTGATGGCTGAATAACATTGAAAACCGGCAGCTCATATCTTGCAAAAGTTATGAAGAATGGTGAGAAATCTATCAAACGGTTTACGGTATTACCATGCTTTTCAATTTTGTTGAGTATTTTACAACTGGAGGGAGGGAGGGATTTACGAAAAGTCCTTAAATAACCCTAGCGTTTTCTACAATAACTATCAATTAGATGTTGTTTTCTGAAGAAGATCTCCGATGAATATTATTTATTATATATTAAAATTTGAATGATAGCGGTAGGTAAATTTAGGCGGCTGTAGAACTTCGAAAGTTGTAAACACATTTTCTTTATTCACGAATAAAATAAAAGATTTCCTGGTAATGTTGAAGGAGAGGTGTAAATTCTGCTGTTATATGTAAAGTACATTATTAACCGTACATCATTAAAGAGGGAAATCAATTGTACAATATATGAAAATTGTATTGTAATACCATACTGTAGCTTTTATTGGTTGAATGTTACCAGTCGTTAGCAAACTGATGGCTGAATAACATTGAAAACCGGCAGCTCATATCTTGCAAAAGGTATGAAGAATGGTGAGAAATCTACCAAACGGTTTACGGTATTACCATACTTTTCAATTGTGTTGAGTATTTTACAGCTGAACAATATTTTTCATCTGGAGGGAGGGAGGGAAATGCGAAGAGAGTTTTTAAAACCGTAGCGTTTTCTACAATAACTATCCATTAGATGTATTTTTCTGAAGAAGATCTCCGATAAATATTATTTATTATATATGAAAATTTCAATAATAATGGTAGGTAAATTTTAACGGCAGTTGATTTCTAAAGTAGCAAAGACATTTTCTCTTTCATGAATAAAATAAGACTTCCAGGTAATGTTGAAAGAGAGGTGTAAATATTGCTGTTATATCTAAAGTACATTGTTAACCATACAATATTAAAGAGGCAAATCTTGAGTACAATTTATGAAAGGTATGGTGATACCAGACTGTAGCTTTTATTGGTTGAATGTTACCAGTCGTTAGCAAACTGATGGCTGAATAACATTGAAAACCGGCAGCTCAAATCTTGCAAAAGGTATGAAGGATGGTGAGAAATCTACCAAAAGGTTTACGGTATTACCATTCTTTTCAATTGTGTTGAGTATTTTACAGCTGAACAATATTCTTCATCTGGAGGGAGGGAGGGGAATGCGAAAAGATTTTTAAAAATCGTAGCGTTTTGTACAATAACTATCCATTAGATGTCTTTTTCTGAAGATCTCCGATAAATATTATTTTTTATATATGAAAATTTCAATGATAGCGGTAGGTAAATTTTAACGGCAGTTGATTTCTAAAGTAGCTAAGACATTTTTTCTTTCACGAATAAAAAAACTTCAAGGTAATGTTGAAAGAGAGGTGTAAATATTACTGTTATATCTAAAGTACATTGTTAACCGTACATTATTAATGAGGCAAATCTTTTGCACAATTTATGAAACGTATTGTGATACCAGACTGTAGCTTTTATTGGTTGAATGTTACCAGTCGTTAGCAAATTGATGGCTGAATAACATTGAAAACCGGCAGCTCATATCTTGCAAAAGTTATGAAGAATGGTGAGAAATCTACCAAACGGGTTACGGTATTAACATGCTTTTCAATTTTGTTGAGTATTTTACAACTGGAGGGAGGGAGGGATTTACGAATCGAATTTAAATAACCATAGCGTTTTCTACAATAACTATAGATTAGATGTTGTTTTCTGAAGAAGATCTCCGATGAATATTATTTATTAAATATTAAAATTTGAATGATAGCGGTAGGTAAATTTAGGCGGCTGTAGAACTTCGAAAGTTGCAAAGACATTTTCTTTATTCACGAATAAAATAAAAGATTTCCTGGTAATGTTGAAGGAGAGATGTAAATTCTGCTGTTATATGTAAAGTACATTATTAACCGTACATCATTAAAAAGGGAAAACAATTGTACAATATATGAAAATTGTATGGTAATACCAGACTGTAGCTTTTATTGGTTGAATGTTACCAGTCTTTAGCAAACTGATGGCTGAATAACATTGAAAACCGACAGCTCATATCTTGCAAAAGATATGAAGAATGGTGAGAAATCTACCAATCGGTTTACGGTATTAACATACTTTTCAAATGTGTTGAGTATTTTACAGCTGAACAATATTTTTCATCTGGAGGGAGGGAGGGAAATGCGAAGAGATTTTTTAAAACCGTAGCGTTTTCTACAATAACTATCCATTAGATGTATTTTTCTGAAGAAGATCTCCGATAAATATTATTTATTATGTATGAAAATTTCAATAATAGTGGTAGGTAAATTTTAACGGCAGTTGATTTCTAAAGTAGCAAAGACATTTTCTCTTTCATGAATAAAATAAGACTTCCAGGTAATGTTGAAAGAGAGGTGTAAATATTGCAGTTATATCTAAAGTACATTGTTAACCGTACATTATTAATGAGGCAAATCTTTTGTACAATTTATGAAACGTATGGTGATACCAGACTGTAGCTTTTATTGGTTGAATGTTACCAGTCGTTAGCAAACTGATGGCTGAATAACATTGAAAACCGGCAGCTCATATCTTGCAAAAGTTATGAAGAATGGTGAGAAATCTATCAAACGGTTTACGGTATTACCATGCTTTTCAATTTTGTTGAGTATTTTACAACTGGAGGGAGGGATTTACGAAAAGTCCTTAAATAACCCTAGCGTTTTCTACAATAACTATCAATTAGATGTTGTTTTCTGAAAAAGATCACCGATGAATATTATTTATTATATATTAAAATTTGAATGATAGCGGTAGGTAAATTTAGGCGGCTGTAGAACTTCGAAAGTTGTAAACACATTTTCTTTATTCACGAATAAAATAAAAGATTTCCTGGTAATGTTGAAGGAGAGATGTAAATTCTGCTGTTATATGTAAAGTTCATTATTAACCGTACATCATTAAAGAGGGAAATCAATTGTACAATATATGAAAATTGTATGGTAATACCATACTGTAGCTTTTATTGGTTGAATGTTACCAGTCGTTAGCAAACTGATGGCTGAATAACATTGAAAACCGGCAGCTCATATCTTTCAAAAGGTATGAAGAATGGTGAGAAATCTACCAAACGGTTTACGGTATTACCATACTTTTCAATTGTGTTGAGTATTTTACAGCTGAACAATATATTTCATCTGGAGGGAGGGAGGGAAATGCGAAGAGATTTTTTAAAACCGTAGCGTTTTGTACAATAACTATCCATTAGATGTATTTTTCTGAAGAAGATCTCCGATAAATATTATTTATTATATATGAAAATTTCAATGATAGTGGTAGGTAAATTTTAACGGCAGTTGATTTCTAAAGTAGCAAAGACATTTTCTCTTTCATGAATAAAATAAGACTTCCAGGTAATGTTGAAAGAGAGGTGTAAATATTGCTGTTATATCTAAAGTACATTGTTAACCATACAATATTAAAGAGGCAAATCTTGAGTACAATTTATGAAACGTATGGTGATACCAGACTGTAGCTTTTATTGGTTGAATGTTACCAGTCGTTAGCAAACTGATGGCTGAATAACATTGAAAACCGGCAGCTCAAATCTTGCAAAAGGTATGAAGGATGGTGAGAAATCTACCAAACGGTTTACGGTATTACCATACTTTTCAATTGTGTTGAGTATTTTACAACTGGAGGGAGGGAGGGATTTACGAAAAGTCTTTAAATAACCGTAGCGTTTTCTACAATAACTATCAATTAGATGTTGTTTTCTGAAGAAGATCTCCGATGAATATTATTTATTAAATATTAAAATTTGAATCATAGCGGTAGGTAAATTTAAGCGGCTGTAGAACTTCGAAAGTTGCAAAGACATTTTCTTTATTCAGGAATAAAATGAAAGATTTCCTGGTAATGTTGAAAGAGAGGTGTAAATATTACTGTTATATCTAAAGTACATTGTTAACCGTACATTATTAATGAGACAAATATTTTGTACAATTTATGAAACGTATGGTGATACCAGACTGTAGCTTTTATTGGTTGAATGTTACCTGTCGTTAGCAAACTGATGGCTGAATAACATTGAAAACCGGCAGCTCATATCTTGCAAATGTTATGAAGAATGGTGAGAAATCTACCAAAAGGTTTACGGTATTAACATGCTTTTCAATTTTGTTGAGTATTTTACAACTGGAGGGAGGGAGGGATTTACGAAAAGTCTTTAAATAACCGTAGCGTTTTCTACAATAACTATCAATTAGATGTTGTTTTCTGAAGAAGATCTCCGATGAATATTATTTATTAAATATTAAAATTTGAATCATAGCGGTAGGTAAATTTAAGCGGCTGTAGAACTTCGAAAGTTGCAAAGACATTTTCTTTATTCAGGAATAAAATGAAAGATTTCCTGGTAATGTTGAAGGAGAGATGTAAATTCTGCTGTTATATGTAAAGTACATTATTAACCGTAAATCATTAAAAAGGGAAAACAACTGTACAATATATGAAAATTGTATGGTAATACCAGACTGTAGCTTTTATTGGTTGAATGTTACCAGTCGTTAGCAAACTGATGGCTGAATAACATTGAAAACCGGCAGCTCATATCTTGCAAAAGGTATGAAGAATGGTGAGAAATCTACCAAACGGTTTACGGTATTACCATACTTTTCAATTGTGTTGAGTATTTTACAGCTGAACAATAGTTTTCATCTGGAGGGAGGGAGGGAAATGCGAAGAGATTTTTTAAAACCGTAGCGTTTTGTACAATAACTATCCATTAGATGTATTTTTCTGAAGAAGATCTCCGATAAATATTATTTATTATATATGAAAATTTCAATGATAGTGGTAGGTAAATTTTAACGGCAGTTGATTTCTAAAGTAGCAAAGACATTTTCTCTTTCATGAATAAAATAAGACTTCCAGGTAATGTTGAAAGAGAGGTGTAAATATTGCAGTTATATCTAAAGTACATTGTTAACCGTACATTATTAATGAGGCAAATCTTTTGTACAATTTATGAAACGTATGGTGATACCAGACTGTAGCATTTATTGGTTGAATGTTACCAGTCGTTAGCAAACTGATGGCTGAATAACATTGAAAACCGGCAGCTCATATCTTGCAAAAGTTATGAAGAATGGTGAGAAATCTACCAAACGGTTTACGGTATTACCATGCTTTTCAATTTTGTTGAGTATTTTACAATTGGAGGGAGGGAGGGATTTACGAAAAGTCCTTAAATAACCGTAGCGTTTTCTACAAATAACTATCAATTAGATGTTGTTTTCTGAAGAAGATCTCCGATGAATATTATTTATTATATATTAAAATTTGAATGATAGCGGTAGGTAAATTTAGGCGGCTGTAGAACTTCGAAAGTTGCAAACACATTTTCTTTATTCACGAGTAAAATAAAAGATTTCCTGGTAATGTTGAAACAGAGGTGTGAATATTGCTGTTATATCTAAAGTACATTGTTAACCGTACATTATTAATGAGGCAAATCTTTTGTACAATTTATGAAACGTATGGTAATACCAGACTGTAGCTTTTATTGGTTGAATGTTACCAGTCGTTAGCAAACTGATGGCTGAATAACATTGAAAACCGGCAGCTCATATCTTGCAAAAGGTATGAAGAATGGTGAGAAATCTACCAAACGGTTTACGGTATTAACATACTTTTCAATTGTGTTGAGTATTTTACAGCTGAACAATATTTTTCATCTGGAGGGAGGGAGGGAAATGCGAAAAGATTTTTTAAAACCGTAGCGTTTTGTACAATAACTATCCATTAGATGTATTTTTTTAAGAATATCTCCGATAAATATTATTTATTATATATGAAAATTTCAATGATAGCGGTAGGTAAATTTTAACGGCAGTTGATTTCTAAAGTAGCAAAGACATTTTCTCTTTAAATAATAAAATAAGTCTTCCGGGTAATGTTGAAAGAGAGGTGTAAATATTGCTGTTATATCTAAAGTACATTGTTAACCGTACATTATTAATGAGGCAAATCTTTTGCACAATTTATGAAACGTATGGTGATACCAGACTGTAGCTTTTATTGGTTGAATGTTACTAGTCGTTAGCAAATTGATGGCTGAATAACATTGAAAACCGGCAGCTCATATCTTGCAAAAGTTATGAAGAATGGTGAGAAATCTACCAAACGGGTTACGGTATTAACATGCTTTTCAATTTTGTTGAGTATTTTACAACTGGAGGGAGGGAGGGATTTACGAATCGAATTTAAATAACCATAGCGTTTTCTACAATAAATATAGATTAGATGTTGTTTTCTGAAGAAGATCTCCGATGAATATTATTTATTAAATATTAAAATTTGAATGATAGTGGTAGGTAAATTTAGGCGGCTGTAGAACTTCGAAAGTTGCAAAGACATTTTCTTTATTCACGAATAAAATAAAAGATTTCCTGGTAATGTTGAAGGAGAGATGTAAATTCTGCTGTTATATGTAAAGTACATTATTAACCGTACATCATTAAAAAGGGAAAACAATTGTACAATATATGAAAATTGTATGGTAATACCAGACTGTAGCTTTTATTGGTTGAATGTTACCAGTCTTTAGCAAACTGATGGCTGAATAACATTGAAAACCGACAGCTCATATCTTGCAAAAGATATGAAGAATGGTGAGAAATCTACCAATCGGTTTACGGTATTAACATACTTTTCAAATGTGTTGAGTATTTTACAGCTGAACAATATTTTTCATCTGGAGGAAGGGAGGGAAATGCGAAGAGATTTTTTAAAACCGTAGCGTTTTCTACAATAACTATCCATTAGATGTATTTTTCTGAAGAAGATCTCCGATAAATATTATTTATTATGTATGAAAATTTCAATAATAGTGGTAGGTAAATTTTAACGGCAGTTGATTTCTAAAGTAGCAAAGACATTTTCTCTTTCATGAATAAAATAAGACTTCCAGGTAATGTTGAAAGAGAGGTGTAAATATTGCAGTTATATCTAAAGTACATTGTTAACCGTACATTATTAATGAGGCAAATCTTTTGTACAATTTATGAAACGTATGGTGATACCAAACTGTAGCTTTTATTGGTTGAATGTTACCAGTCGTTAGCAAACTGATGGCTGAATAACATTGAAAACCGGCAGCTCATATCTTGCAAAAGTTATGAAGAATGGTGAGAAATCTATCAAACGGTTTACGGTATTACCATGCTTTTCAATTTTGTTGAGTATTTTACAACTGGAGGGAGGGATTTACGAAAAGTCCTTAAATAACCCTAGCGTTTTCTACAATAACTATCAATTAGATGTTGTTTTCTGAAAAAGATCACCGATGAATATTATTTATTATATATTAAAATTTGAATGATAGCTGTAGGTAAATTTAGGCGGCTGTAGAACTTCGAAAGTTGTAAACACATTTTCTTTATTCACGAATAAAATAAAAGATTTCCTGGTAATGTTGAAGGAGAGATGTAAATTCTGCTGTTATATGTAAAGTTCATTATTAACCGTACATCATTAAAGAGGGAAATCAATTGTACAATATATGAAAATTGTATGGTAATACCATACTGTAGCTTTTATTGGTTGAATGTTACCAGTCGTTAGCAAACAGATGGCTGAATAACATTGAAAACCGGCAGCTCATATCTTTCAAAAGGTATGAAGAATGGTGAGAAATCTACCAAACGGTTTACGGTATTACCATACTTTTCAATTGTGTTGAGTATTTTACAGCTGAACAATATATTTCATCTGGAGGGAGGGAGGGAAATGCGAAGAGATTTTTTAAAACCGTAGCGTTTTGTACAATAACTATCCATTAGATGTATTTTTCTGAAGAAGATCTCCGATAAATATTATTTATTATATATGAAAATTTCAATGATAGTGGTAGGTAAATTTTAACGGCAGTTGATTTCTAAAGTAGCAAAGACATTTTCTCTTTCATGAATAAAATAAGACTTCCAGGTAATGTTGAAAGAGAGGTGTAAATATTGCTGTTATATCTAAAGTACATTGTTAACCATACAATATTAAAGAGGCAAATCTTGAGTACAATTTATGAAACGTATGGTGATACCAGACTGTAGCTTTTATTGGTTGAATGTTACCAGTCGTTAGCAAACTGATGGCTGAATAACATTGAAAACCGGCAGCTCAAATCTTGCAAAAGGTATGAAGGATGGTGAGAAATCTACCAAACGGTTTACGGTATTACCATACTTTTCAATTGTGTTGAGTATTTTACAGCTGAACAATATTCTTCATCTGGAGGGAGGGAGGGAAATGCGAAAAGATTTTTAAAAAACGTAGCGTTTTGTACAATAACTATCCATTAGATGTCTTTTTCTGAAGATCTCCGATAAATATTATTTTTTATATATGAAAATTTCAATGATAGCGGTAGGTAAATTTTAACGGCAGTTGATTTCTAAAGTAGCTAAGACATTTTTTCTTTCACGAATAAAAAAACTTCCAGGTAATGTTGAAAGAGAGGTGTAAATATTACTGTTATATCTAAAGTACATTGTTAACCGTACATTATTAATGAGACAAATATTTTGTACAATTTATGAAACGTATGGTGATACCAGACTGTAGCTTTTATTGGTTGAATGTTACCTGTCGTTAGCAAACTGATGGCTGAATAACATTGAAAACCGGCAGCTCATATCTTGCAAATGTTACGAAGAATGGTGAGAAATCTACCAAAAGGTTTACGGTATTACCATGCTTTTCAATTTTGTTGAGTATTTTACAACTGGAGGGAGGGAGGGATTTACGAAAAGTCTTTAAATAACCGTAGCGTTTTCTACAATAACTATCAATTAGATGCTGTTTTCTGAAGAAGATCTCCGATGAATATTATTTATTAAATATTAAAATTTGAATCATAGCGGTAGGTAAATTTAAGCGGCTGTAGAACTTCGAAAGTTGCAAAGACATTTTCTTTATTCAGGAATAAAATGAAAGATTTCCTGGTAATGTTGAAGGAGAGATGTAAATTCTGCTGTTATATGTAAAGTACATTATTAACCGTAAATCATTAAAAAGGGAAAACAACTGTACAATATATGAAAATTGTATGGTAATACCAGACTGTAGCTTTTATTGGTTGAATGTTACCAGTCGTTAGCAAACTGATGGCTGAATAACATTGAAAACCGGCAGCTCATATCTTGCAAAAGGTATGAAGAATGGTGAGAAATCTACCAAACGGTTTACGGTATTACCATACTTTTCAATTGTGTTCAGTATTTTACAGCTGAACAATAGTTTTCATCTGGAGGGAGGGAGGGAAATGCGAAGAGATTTTTTAAAACCGTAGCGTTTTGTACAATAACTATCCATTAGATGTATTTTTCTGAAGAAGATCTCCGATAAATATTATTTATTATATATGAAAATTTCAATGATAGTGGTAGGTAAATTTTAACGGCAGTTGATTTCTAAAGTAGCAAAGACATTTTCTCTTTCATGAATAAAATAAGACTTCCAGGTAATGTTGAAAGAGAGGTGTAAATATTGCAGTTATATCTAAAGTACATTGTTAACCGTACATTATTAATGAGGCAAATCTTTTGTACAATTTATGAAACGTATGGTGATACCAGACTGTAGCTTTTATTGGTTGAATGTTACCAGTCGTTAGCAAACTGATGGCTGAATAACATTGAAAACCGGCAGCTCATATCTTGCAAAAGTTATGAAGAATGGTGAGAAATCTACCAAACGGTTTACGGTATTACCATGCTTTTCAATTTTGTTGAGTATTTTACAATTGGAGGGAGGGAGGGATTTACGAAAAGTCCTTAAATAACCGTAGCGTTTTCTACAAATAACTATCAATTAGATGTTGTTTTCTGAAGAAGATCTCCGATGAATATTATTTATTATATATTAAAATTTGAATGATAGCGGTAGGTAAATTTAGGCGGCTGTAGAACTTCGAAAGTTGCAAACACATTTTCTTTATTCACGAGTAAAATAAAAGATTTCCTGGTAATGTTGAAACAGAGGTGTGAATATTGCTGTTATATCTAAAGTACATTGTTAACCGTACATTATTAATGAGGCAAATCTTTTGTACAATTTATGAAACGTATGGTAATACCAGACTGTAGCTTTTATTGGTTGAATGTTACCAGTCGTTAGCAAACTGATGGCTGAATAACATTGAAAACCGGCAGCTCATATCTTGCAAAAGGTATGAAGAATGGTGAGAAATCTACCAAACGGTTTACGGTATTAACATACTTTTCAATTGTGTTGAGTATTTTACAGCTGAACAATATTTTTCATCTGGGGGGAGGGAGGGAAATGCGAAAAGATTTTTTAAAACCGTAGCGTTTTGTACAATAACTATCCATTAGATGTATTTTTTTAAGAATATCTCCGATAAATATTATTTATTATATATGAAAATTTCAATGACAGCGGTAGGTAAATTTTAACGGCAGTTGATTTCTAAAGTAGCAAAGACATTTTCTCTGTAACTAATAAAATAAGTCTTCCGGGTAATGTTGAAAGAGAGGTGTAAATATTGCTGTTGTATCTAAAGTACATTGTTAACCGTACATTATTAATGAGGCAAATCTTTTGTACAATTTATGAAACGTATGGTGATACCAGACTGTAGCTTTTATTGGTTGAATGTTACCAGTCGTTAGCAAACTGATGGCTGAATAACATTGAAAACCGGCAGCTCATATCTTGCAAAAGTTATGAAGAATGGTGAGAAATCTACCAAACGGTTTACGGTATTACCATGCTTTTCAATTTTGTTAAGTATTTTACAACTGGAAGGAGGGAGGGATCTACGAAAAGTCTTTAAATAACCGTAGCGTTTTCTACAATAACTATCAATTAGATGTTGTTTTCTGAAGATCTCCGATGAATATTATTTATTAAATATTAAAATTTGAATGATAGCGGTAGGTAAATTTAGGCGGCTGTAGAACTTCGAAAGTTGCAAACACATTTTCTATATTCACGAATAAAATAAAAGATTTCCTATTAATGTTGAAGGAGAGATGTAAATTCTGCTGTTATATGTAAAGTACATTATTAACCGTACATCATTAAAGAGGGAAATCAATTGTACAATATATGAAAATTGTATGGTAATACCAGACTGTAGCTTTTATTGGTTGAATGTTACCAGTCGTTAGCAAACTGATGGCTGAATAACATTGAAAACCGGCAGCTCATATCTTGCAAAAGGTATGAAGAATGGTGAGAAATCTACCAAACGGTTTACGGTATTACCATACTTTTCAATTGTGTTGAGTATTTTACAGCTGAACAATATTCTTCATCTGGAGGGAGGGAGGGAAATGCGAAAATATTTTTAAAAACCGTAGCGTTTTGTACAATAACTATCCATTAGATGTCTTTTTCTGAAGATCTCCGATAAATATTATTTATTATGTATGAAAATTTCAATGATAGCGGTAGGTATATTTTAACGGCAGTTGATTTCTAAAGTAGCTAAGACATTTTCTCTTTCACGAATAAAAAAAGACTTCCAGGTAATGTTGAAAGAGAGGTGTGAATATTGCTGTTATATCTAAAGTACATTGTTAACCGTACATTATTAATGAGGCAAATCTTGAGTACAATTTATGAAACGTATGGTGATACCAGACTGTAGCTTTTATTGGTTGAATGTTACCAGTCGTTAGCAAACTGATGGCTGAATAACATTGAAAACCGGAAGCTCATATCTTGCAAAAGTTATGAAGAATGGTGAGAAATCTACCAAACGGTTTACGGTATTACAATGCTTTTCAATTTTGTTGAGTATTTTACAACTGGAGGGAGGGGGGGATTTACGAAAAGATTTTAAATAACCGTAGCGTTTTCTACAATAACTATCAATTAGATGTTGTTTTCTGAAGATTTCTGATGAGTATTATTTATTAAATATTAAAATTTGAATGATAGCGGTAGGTAAATTTAGGCGGCTGTAGAACTTCGAAAGTTGCAAAGACATTTTCTTTATTCACGAATAAAATAAAAGATTTCCTGGTAATGTTGAAGGAGAGATGTAAATTCTGCTGTTATATGTAAAGTACATTATTAACCGTACATCATTAAAGACTGAAATCAATTGTACAATATATGAAAATTGTATAGTAATACCAGACTGTAGCTTTTATTGGTTGAATGTTACCAGTCGTTAGCAAACTGATGGCTGAATAACATTGAAAACCGGCAGCTCATATCTTGAAAAAGGTATGAAGAATGGTGAGAAATCTACCAAACGGTTAACGGTATTAATATACTTTTCAATTGTGTTGAGTATTTTACAGCTGAACAATATTTTTCATCTGAAGGGAGGGAGGGAAATGCGAAGAGATTTTTTAAAACCGTAGCGTATTGTACAATAACTATCCATTAGATGTATTTTTCTGAAGAAGATCTCCGATAAATATTATTTATTATATATGAAAATTTCAATGATAGTGGTAAGTAAATTTTAACGGCAGTTGATTTCTAAAGTAGCAAAGACATTTTCTCTTTCATGAATAAAATAAGACTTCCAGGTAATGTTGAAAGAGAGGTGTAAATATTGCTGTTATATCTAAAGTACATTGTTAACCGTACATTATTAATGAGGGAAAGCTTTTGTACAGTTTATGAAACGTATGGTAATACCAGACTGTATCTTTTATTGGTTGAATGTTACCAGTCGTTAGCAAACTGATGGCTGAATAACATTGAAAACCGGCAGCTCATATCTTGCAAAAGGTATGAAGAATGGTGAGAAATCTACCAAACGGTTTACGGTATTAACATACTTTTCAATTGTGTTGAGTATTTTACATTTGAACAATATTTTTCATCTGGATGAAGGGAGGGAAATGCGAAAGGTTTTTTTTAAAACCGTAGCGTTTTGTACAATAACTATCCATTAGATGTATTTTTCTGAAGAAAATCTCCGATAAATATTGTTTATTATATGTGAAAATTTCAATGATAGCGGTAGGTAAATTTTAACGGCAGTTTATTTCTAAAGTAGCAAAGAAATTTTCTCTTTTCGCGAATGATATATAAAATTTCCAGGTAATATTGTAAGAGAAGTAAAAAAAAATATTGCTTTTTTATTTAATGTACATTATTCAGAGTACATTTTTGAAGAGACAAAATATTTGTACACTATATGAAATATTGTATGGTAATACAGTCTGTAGCTTTTATTGGTTGACTGTTACCAGTCATTAGCAAACTGATGGCTGAATAATAGTGAAAACCGGCAGCTCATACCTTGCAAAGGGTATGAAGAATGGTGAGCAATCTACAAAACAGTTCATGGTATTACCATACTTTATATTTCTAGATTGTTTCTACCATGTGAAAAGAATTTTTGTCCTTTGGTGAATTAATTGCAAAACCTCCAGGTAATGCTGTTGGATATTTGTAAATATTGCCGATATAGCTAAAGTAATTATTTAGGTAATAAGTGAATATACCATACAATATTAAGGAGGCAATTCTTTTGTACAATTATATGGCATTGTGTGTAGTAATACTCTACACAGGAGGTAGGAAGGGAATACTAATAAATTTTATTTATTATATATGAAAATTTCAAAGATACCGGCAGATAAATTTAGGCGGCAATTCACTTTTCACGAATGATATGTAACATTTCCAGGTAATATTGTAAGAGAGGTGAAAATGTTCACTTATATTTAAAGTACATTGTTAAGAGTACATTATTAAAGAGACAAAACTTTTGTACAATAAATGAAATATTGTGTGGTAATACCAGACTGTAGCTTTTGTTGGTTGGCTGTTACCAGTCGTTATCAAACTGATGGCTGAATAATAGCGAAAACCGTCAGCTCATACCTTGTAAAGGGTATGAAGAATGGTGAGCAATCTACTAAATGGTTAACGGTATTACCATACTTTTTATTTCTAGATTGTTTCTTACATGTGAAAAGAATATTTCCTTTGAGGAATTAAATATAAAACCTCCAGGTAATTCTGTAAGAGATGTGTAAATATATTCGATATAGGGTCATTCCATACAAAATGAGCAAATCACCTGTGGCAGACATGTCACAGATTTTAATGAAAATCATTTTGTAAGCAGATCATATCTATTTATGAGTAAATGTAAAATAATAGATTTTAGGATTGTTTATTTAAGTATTAAAATTTATATTAAAAGTGGATGCAAAATCGTGGTTTTGGCTACATGCTTGAAGTTTCAATTTTGGTTATTAGCCTTAAGAATGCAAAGACTATATCAAAAATTATTTATAATTAGGAATGAATGATAAGTAACAGATTGACGTAAGTTAGTAATTGTATTTTTATTCCTTAATGAGAAAAAAATTATTTTTGAAAAAATTTGAAAGAAAAATGCAACGTTTCTATTGAGATGAAGGACACCTCTGACAATATCAAAATTGCTTGACGTTATAGCTAAAAGTATATATATTAAATATTTAAACTTTCATTCTTGCCTTTTTTATTCCTTAATTAGAAAAAAAATAAATAGTAAAAAATGTTGAGGATAAAATGCAATATTTCTGTTACTTGTTTCGACGTGAAAGAAAGCTTTTTTAAACTTTTAATTCTTTTGATATTATAGATAACAGCGTATATTTTAAATATAAAAACTTTTATACTTGCTTTCAGTTTATTTTTTCCTCAAGAAGATTTTTAATTAAAGTAGAAAAAAAGCTCAATTGAACAGAAAATTATATATTAATTTCTAAACCCACATACAGAAAATAGATGGCAGCACTAAATTTTTTCACCTTGAAATCGTGCAATATTTTAAGAAACGCGCGCGAATTAAAAAAAAATAGCTCATGGAATGTAGTTAATATTGTCTTTTTTAACCCAATTTTGTGACGTTAGGAATCAAAAAGGCATGCTTGAATTTTTTTTAGCAGATTATGGACTTATTGATCTTTATGTCTGTGCAATAACTGTAATGTGG